>CM066330.1:148368278-149568278 GCA_033807585.1 Hydrophis major
CTCCCCTTAGGGAGGCTGAAAATGGGACCTGCAGAGGCCTCCAGAGGCCCAAAACGGACAATTTTTTTGGCCTGCAGAGTGCTTCTGGATGCCGGGGAGGGCAAAACCGAGATGCGCAGAAGCAAAAAAACCTTTTTTTTTTTTTCCTCCTCTAAACCAAGGTGCGTCTTATAGTCTGAAAAATACAATAGGATTGGGAAGATAGTAATTAGTAGTTGTTTTCAAATAATACACAGCACTAGCACTTAGACTTATATACCACTTCACAGTGCTTTCCAGCCCTCTCTCTAAGTGGTTTACAGAGTCAGCATATTGCCCCCAACAATCTGGTTCCTCATTTTACCGACCTTGGAAGAATGGAAGGCTGAAGTTAACCTTCAAGTCAGCTGGTGCAACTTGAACTGCCGAACATATTATTATTAATTTAATTATATGTTTTCAATTGAAGCAGTTGTCCAAATTCACATAACACACTGAAACATAAATCAGTCTGAGATTTTTACATCATGATGAGATAAAGCTTTATATATTTATAAACTGCTTCAGTCACAGCAACTTTAGTTGGCTAGTTTGTACTGCACTGTGTCACAGTAAACACTTTGAAAAACTCTAACGGGAAATGCCATGATAGCAACAGGGGAAAAATACCTTCCACTAGGGTTCAATTCTTGGTGATTACATTAATGCCAACTTACAGAAGTAGTTAGCTACTGCTTCTTCTGATCACAACTTTAGGCCTTATATGGAAAAAAAAAATCAAGTGTGCAAGTATGTGGGAGATCTGTCAGTCCATGTGAAAATGAACTCAGAGTCCTGGTAATTTATCAGCTGAACATAAGCAAGCAGCATGATTCATTGTTTAAAAGGCAATACAATCTTAGTCTGCATTAATAAAATTCCTGCATCCAGATCACAAGAAGTAAACAGTGCCATCTTATTTTGCACTTGTTAAATTGTGCTTGGGAATCCTCTCTCCAATCCTGGGCTCTTCACTTTAAAATAGTCATAGAGAAACTGGAATGGCTTTATAGGAAAGCTATGAGAATATCAAGTCTGGAAACCAAGCTCAATGAGAAATGTTAGAGGAACTGGGCACATTTAACTAGCAAAAGGGAAGGTGGGAGTTTACAAGTATCTGTTCTATGTGGAAACCAAGGGCTGGACAAGGTTCAATGAGTTGAATTTAACAAAGAAAATGCAAACTTTATTAGGAGGAATTTATCATCAGTAAAAGTTGTTAAGCAGTGTATAAGACTGCCCTAGAGCAATGTTAGATTTCCCATTGCTGGAAGTTTTCAAACTGGGGCTGGATGGCCACTAACTATCTATGGATTAGTGGACACCTACACTGAATAGGGACTTGAATGACTTTCAGTGACTTATAAGATCCCTTTCAACTCATATTTTGTGAGATGCTATAGTAATAAAGGGAACTCAACCATGGTGAAACTTCATTAGAGCTTCTTGGGCATTAATCTTTCCATAGCTTCATTTTCTGCGTCTCCAATTCCCAACAATACTTTAAAAAAAATAATTTTAAGAATTATTCTTAAGAATTATTCTTTCAGGTACAATATATGACTAAATTATAAGAATGTTTCCAATGTTTTTCAACTATTCCTCGGGATATTATTTTCTCTTATTTTATACAAGTCAATCTTTCGAGCCAATACTTTAAAAGGCAAACTCTTCTTTTTGTGTTTCACCCAGTCTGCTATTGCTAACTTCTTGTCTTGCAACTATATAGACTACATACATCAATAAATATGTCTACAATCAAAAAAAATCATTGAGCAACATATAATGCTTGCAACAGGTAGATTATGGGAAGCCACAATTTTATTTAATGAATAATATTTTAATTATAACTCTGTTCTTTCAGCTGCATTTTATTGTTAGCCAATTGTGCAATATTTCCAATGGGCAGGTAGGCCATGAAACACATGAATTTATTCATGCTGTCTTCTATGAAACTGAAATGCTCAGAAGACAGACAAGTGCAGGCAGGCTCAGAGACATGAGTAGCATTTAAATCCTTTTCATATCAGTGAAACAAAAATAACTTTGTTTACAAATATGTCCCACTGACATCAAGGGACAATGTCCACCTAATGGCTATAGAACCAATTTCCTCAACCTGTATTTCTCAGGTGGTCCTGGCAGCTAGGTTTTCCTGGAAGATAAACTTCCCTAATGGGTCCCATATTTGGAAAAGTTGCTACTGAAATGCCAGCTCAGGCAAGAAGGAATAACAATTAAGTAAAGTGACTTGTTAGGTTTGTAATGGGTTAAGATTAAAAAAAATACTGATTGAACAAAAAAAGCATACAATTGGGACTAGCAATTTGTCCTCCCAGTCTATTCACAAGGGTAATGAGCCGAAAGGATACATTTAAAGGGAATAGCAATAGCACTTAGACTTATATACCACTTTATAGTGCTTTACAGCCCTCTCTAAGTGGTTTACAGAGTCAGTATATTGCCCCCAACAATTTGGGACCTCATTTTACCTCGGAAGGATGGAAGGATGAGTCAACTTTGAGTCTGGTGGGACTTGAACTGCCAAATTATAGGCAGCTGGCTGCAGAAGTAGCTTGCAGTAGTGCACTCTAACCACTGTACCACAGAGGCTCCTGTTTATAGATCCTGGAGGAAAGAAAAAATATAGATATAATAAAGATTGGCACCAGAAATGGTGGCAAATTGTGCACTTCCAATTCCTGCAGGCTTCTCTGGAGAAATAGATGATGATATATCTTAGATGCAGTAGCAGATAGAAAATTGTTATCTTGGTAATGCAAATTAAGACAAGTTTGGAATTCTCCATTCTTAATTATCTTCCCTTCATTATTCTAAATATGGCATTAAAAACAGATTGTACAGCAGTTGGTTGCCATCTCTGTCTCCTCTTAGAACCCTCTAGCCAAACTCATTGATCTTGTCTGATATGCAAAGCCTGGCAGCCTGTAATTCTGCTTCATTTCTTCCTGCTTCCTTTCCTGACCACTAAACTAAGTTGTAGGCTTTTGGATAGCTCTTACCTAAGAAATGTTAATCAAGTATTTATAAAGTAGGTAGTCCTTTTGTGAAGAAGTTGCTAAGTGAACCCATTACTATGCTTCAGTTTTTCTTTGCTTTACAGACCTGCAAAGGTCTAAATGCAAGGATTGGTCATAAATGTACTTTTTTTTATCACTGTCTTAACTCTGAAACAGTCACTAAAGAAAACAGTTGCTAAATGAAAACTACCTGGATTTGACATCTAGCATTTTTCACTCCGAGTTCCAATTTCCACACATGAAAATAATTAGCTACTCTCTAAAAATAGATTTTTGAGCTTCTGGAATCTTTTATTCGCTAATTATCCAAGAGAAAGTCCCTTTTACACAATGCAGTGTAGGGACACACTCTATGTGGCCTCATTTTTATCCAGTTCAAAGAGCAGATCTGTTTATCTTCATTCTTGCCAAGCTTCAAAACAAATGTTTCCAGGAAGCACCCAAACAAATCACCACTCTTCTCCAGATCAGCAATATTAAGGTGTTAAAAAGAAATCTCATCAGTGTCCCAGCCATAAGCTATCCCAGTTCCAGAAGTAATAACAGTTCCCTCTCTCCCAGATTAGCAAAAAGGGAAATAATATAATTGGTGACTGTTCCTTCATTCCCGTCTATATTTTTAGCTCACCTTTGCTGAAAGTTCCTTTTTAAACAAAAATTGATTGCTCTGCAGAAAAGGTTATCAGCACCAAAGACATCTTTTCTCTTGCACTTAATGATGCAAGACTCTTGAAAATTAATGATGGGGGAAATATGTTGGGATACCGCAGGCAAGCATTTTCCTTAGCACTTCTAACCATGTTTGCACATTACCTGTAAACAGCTACTACAGAAAAGGGAGAGATACCTTTGAAACAATGCCTGCAGACAGGTATCAAGAAGCAGATGATGGAGGCAGGTGGTAGAGTGAAGCAAAGATTCCCACCAGTGGGGAAATGAACGACCCAGACATACCCAGCTGTGCACAGAACAAAACCAGCTTTGCTGTGAGTTCAAGTAAATATTTGTAGAACCAGATAGAGGAAAAACTCTTAAGCTCTTGAATACTGATGACTTTATAGAAACACGGTCTCAATGTTGATAATGAACTGGCATACACAGATGATGTAGATAGAGGGTGCCCTCAGTTCATGCCAAAAGCTGACTAGGCATGTCAAGTTTCACCACGCTTCCATCTGAAGTAAATGTGCATTGCAGAATACTCATAATTCTCATGAATGTAGACATTACAGAAGACGACTAGTACAGGAGATATACAGTATGTGCTACAGCCAATCTTTTCCTTATTGGTCTTTTTTCTTGCCATCTTAACTAGGTTCACTGAGACACATACTATTCACTCTCAAATCCTGTATCACTTTATGAAAAAGTGAAGAGACTTCACCAACTGAATAGCAATGGATGGCAGCGGAGCAGATTATTAGGAAGACACTGAGCCTTTGCCCATTGCCTCCAAACACAACATCAACAACATTCCTGACCTTGTTTTTCTCATTCTCTCTATGACTAGTTTGGTGTAGCAGTTAAGGAATCAGACTAGGATCTGGAAACCACAAGTTCTAATCCTAATTTAGGAGTGAAGCAATCTGAGTGAACTTAGGCCAGTCTCTCTCTCTCAGCCCTAGGAAGCAGGCAATGGCAAACCACCACCGGGAGCCCGCCCCCCCCCCCAAAAAAAAGACACACAGTCATGTACACTTCATCGTGGATATTGCCTTCATTTTATCCCCAGTGAGACAGACTTAAGTCATCCACAACTGCACCAGTATTGAAGTAGTATCCCTGTTACAGGTCATCTTCTTCAACATACAATTAGTCCATTTGATATTACAATAGACTCTGCCCAAAACATAATTCACAACCCAATTTTGAAATTCTGATGCCACATCTCCTGCGGTCTTATGACTGCATTGTGGGTGCTCAGTAAATTATCCACATTTACAGCCCTTTGCAACATCATGCAATCATTGAACTGAGTTTTGTAACATTTTTGCTGGAAACTGGCATTAACTTCTGGTTTCTGGTGAAAATAAGGTCAAAGTGAACAATGGGTTTGCTAACCAGCCATCATGTCTGCTTAACGACCACCACAAAAAAGGGATCATAAAAACAGGCCAAATCACATCATGACCCACTTTACAATCATTACAACTTATAACTATAATTGATTACAGGCTCAATTACAGTCACAAGTTAAAGGCTACCCATACCCCTACATTAACCAAAGACAGCCTCAAAATACATAATATTAGGCTTTGCCACTTTGGACAACGG
The DNA here is from genome assembly GCA_033807585.1 of Hydrophis major. Classification (NCBI taxonomy): domain Eukaryota; kingdom Metazoa; phylum Chordata; class Lepidosauria; order Squamata; family Elapidae; genus Hydrophis; species Hydrophis major. The sequence goes on from CM066330.1 coordinate 148,373,612, forward strand.
TCAAGAGACTGCAATGATTGGAAACTGACAATAGATACATCAGTGCTGCCAACTCTCACGCAATCAGAGTGAGACTCACGCAATTCAACCAATTTTGACTGTCTCACTCTGATAAACGAAATCTCACGCTAAAGGCCCGAGAGATCTTCCTTGCAATGGGAATTCCGGCCTCGAATAAAGGCGCGCTTGTGGAATAAGACCCCCTCCACCCCAAATTTTATTTCTAATTCATCTTAGATTTGCAATTTAAAGCAGGCTAATCCGCTTGCAAATTTGCCGAAGAACGGCGGGTTTAACAGAAAGAAACTCCCCTCCCCGTCTCTTTCCCCCGCGGCCACACCTCTCTAGCAAACTAATCTGAATTTTAACCCTTCAAAAACCGTAGCTCCTTGCCTCTAATTTTGCTTTAGATGTGATTTTTCAGGGGATCGGTGGTTCCGAGCAGCCGCTCGCCTCGCTGATAAAAATATATTTGTTTTTTGATTGTACTAAGGGCATTGGTGAAGTGTTCCCTGGTTTATTTTTCATTTTGCCCTTTTTATGCAAGCTGCATCAGCTATTCAAAAGTTAGAATGGAATAGAATTGGAATGAAACTGGAATGGAATGGAATAAATTGGAATGGAACTGGAATAGAACAGAACAGAAAACTATTGTCACTTTAAATGTACACTAATCAGCATACATTAAAACAAAATTTCGTTGCATTCAGTTCTCAAAATATAACCATTACGCATATACCCGCATATACCCGCATATACCCACATACACATACATATATGACAAAGAAACATCACAGTCCATTTCAAATAATTACCCAATTATTTTTTCAAACCTTTTATGAAACTAAAAGGCCTATGCTATGTCTCATTGGTTTTCATAGTCAAGTTCCCTCACTGAAGAAAAATGTGTTTTTGTAATATGTGTCCTCATTTTTTTTCTTATGCCTATGGGTTAAAATGTATGTATGTATGTATATGTCCAAATCATGACTAAAGTATGCATCAGATTGCACCATTTAAAATGTAAAATTGTCAAAGCTCCCTACCGTGGAAGAGGGGACACCCCCCTTCCACACCATCCCCCCCTCGGTCGCTTCGCTCCCTCGGGCTTGGTCACTCCGCTCCCTCGCAGTGTCTTACTCCGAACTATCACTCAAGGTTGGCAGCCCTGAGATACATGATGGGAACTGGCAAGTGAGGCAGCAAAAGCTGGCCATGTTCTCCGTAGAACTGCTGCGAGCATCCAGAGAGTGGGAGGTGCTTCAGTCTTCACTTCTCACAGGCTGAGCTGAAATTGAGGAACGCCCTCCTCCTCCACGTGGCTCCTCCATGCGTTCCTCCCAGTTTTAGCTCAGCCTTCGAGAAGCAGGCAGCTTTTTCTGATTCCTTGGCCGTTTCAGGTGATCGATGAAAGTTGGATCAGGTTTGATTCATTTTTCTTTCCTCTCCCTGCAAGGCTAGTGCGATCCCAAATTTAGTTGGTGGAGCGATTTCGCTCCCAGGAGGGAAGTTAGGGGTTGGAGCCTTTGTCCCCCCCCCCTTCTAATCTATCCTCTGCCGTTCCAAGCGTGCTGGGCTCAGCCGCTTGGCCCTGCGCTGTATTTTAAAAGCACAAATTGCATCTTCCCCCCTAGAACGCCTCAGAGGAAGCAGCGCTTCCTCTCCCAGCTCTTTCCTTCCTTTTTTTGAAGTTGCGGTGGGCTGGTGCGCTTCTGAGCTGTGCGTTCTGAGCCGGGCGGCCATTTTGGGCACGCCTCGTGGCCGGCGCCATTTTGTTTTCCTAACAAGTAAGGCCTTTTTTCCCTTTATTTTGAGAGTGAGCTGCGAGGTCTTTTGTAGGCCCTTAGCGGGACCGTCAGGCCGCGTGGAGCCTTTATTTTTACTGTGAGAGCACTGTGGTCCTGTGCCCTGCTGTCTCTCTTAGTGTTAATATTGTTGGCTTTATTCCTTGACTCGCAGCTAGTTCAGAAGCGCAGGCACGTACTCTCCATGTTGTTGGGGGGCTGCCTATAGAGGCCTATCTCTTTTTTCTTATCTTGCCTTTTTCACACTTGCTTGGCCTCAGCGTTCATTTGGTCTATTTGGAATTATTATTATTACTATTTTTATTTGCAGTACCTTTTGGGGCTATTTGGTTTTCCTTACTTGAACCTAACCCCTTTTTTTGGTATTTAATAGTTAGTGTATATATTCAGAATTTTAAATTAATTGCTAGAATTGTTTTCTGTTTTTTTATTGCATAAGGTTTTTTTTAAAAAAATAAATAAAATTATTTCAAAAAGGGGGACGTGACCCAATTTTAGGAAAACCGGTTTACGTTTGTAGGCCGAACTCCTAGGCGTGCCAACCGCCATTTTTCTTTCAATACCATGGCAGAGGCTAATCCTACTGGCTCTTCTCTGAAGGCCAAGTCTAAGACACACTACCTTCACAGAAGGGACAAGGATTCTTCCAGTGCTTCTCAAAGAGATGCCTTACGACGTCATAAGGCCCTAGAAAGGGAGTTTAGCAAGCGTGCTAAAGAGTCTCACTCTATAACATCTGCCTTCCCTTCTACCCCCCCCGCCGAGCCAACCATCTTCCTCTAGGGGCAGTACTTCCCGAGGCCGCCAGCCTTCCCGTGTACCAGAGGTGACATTTACGCCATCCGCTGCAGGTCTACGCTCTGAGGATCCTGCTCCAATTATTGTACCTGAGAACATCAGAGAATGGATGCAGTCTGCCATCCGTCAAGGTATAGCTGAAGGAATGCAGCAGCTCGCTAGACCGGATTCCCGAGGGAGGACTCCCGAGGCTGAGTCTTTATCCGGGAGATCTCCTTCTGCACCAGCGTCACAGCATGGTCAGGTACCTCCTCACATGGATATTCCATTCCCAGAGGGGGAGGATACCCAAGAAGAAGAGGGAGTGGGCCTTGAACCGTTCGGAGAGTACGAAGGTTCTGACAGAGGTTCCTTACAGTATTCGGAACCCTTTCTGGAGGGGGACCTAATGGAGGGAGAAATGTCGGAAGATGAGGGTCTTTCTCCTGAACAACCGGCTGTTGTGGGTCTTTTTAAACCCCATTTATTTAAGTCCTTGCTATTTAAGGCAAAGAACATTTCAGGTCTGGCCTCTCAGCCTCCTTCTGAACCCCCTCCATCGAGTCCAGAAGGTCCTGATGACCTTATGTTTAGACAGCCGACAGTGGCAGCAGACATTATTCTGGCCCCCCCAATCTTCTCAGATCTGGTAGCAAAGCAGTTGGCCTCGGTGGGTCCTTCTCTGGCCCCTTCTAGTCAGGACAAGAGGTTGTTTACCCTGGATTCGGATTTCTCAGCTATGTTAGATACCCCGGAAGTAGATGATCCAATTATAAGGCTTGCTTCTTCTTCCAATCCTACCGATGCAATAGAGGCACTGAAGCCGGAGGATAAGCGAGCAGAGATGGCGCTCCGGCGGGCTCACACCGCTGATGCCTGGGCTATCCGGTCAGCTACGGCCGCTTCCTTTTTCACCCGATCCTCCATCAGGTGGCTCAGACAGCTGAAGCAACACATTTCCCCAGCTGATACCAGAGCCCATCAAGATATTGCAAAGATCACGGCAGCGGCGGAATTTGCAGCCGACGCTACCTTTCATTCGGTTAAATTCTCATCCCGAGCTATTTCTTCCCATGTTTCTGCCAGACGATTGCTTTGGCTTCGACACTGGCAGGCTGATATTAAAAATAAGTCTAAGTTGGCTTCAGCCCCCATAGTAAAAGGGAAATTATTCGGGCCCGCTCTGGAGCCATTACTCCTGGAGACCCGAAATAAGAAAAAGTTTCTGCCTTCACTTTTTCGTAGGCAGGAAGCCAGGAGTTCCCAGTCCTTTCGGAGGGGCTCCTTTCGTCCCTCCTTCCAGTCATCATTCTCTCCTAGATTTCAGGGCTCTCCCTCATTTTCGCCGTCCTACCAGGACCGAGGCGCCTCGGGAGACAGAGGCAAGAGAGGGGGCAGCTACAGAAGGTCCTTCAGGGGTTCCGGGAGTAGAACGGCCCGCCGGCCCAGGTAGCGTTGCAGGTTTTCTTTCTATAGGCGGCCGCCTCAGGCATTTTGCAGACAAGTGGGAGGAATCCACCTCTGATACTTGGGTTATAGATTCAGTGCGCCTTGGCTTGACCCTGCAGTTTCTTTCTCCTCCCCCTGAACATTTCAGGGTTTCACCCATTTCTAGGAATCCTACTAAACGGGCTCTTATGACTTCTGCCATCAAACATCTCTCTGATATTAGGGCTATTCAACCTGTACCCCTCTCCCAAGAGGGAAGGGGTTTCTATTCACTTTTATTCTTGGTGCCTAAACATTCCGGGGGATGGAGACCCATTTTAGATCTTAAGAGGTTAAATCGTTTCATTGTACGCCATAAATTCAAAATGCAGACTCTGCAGTCGATTTTACAGGGTATTAGAGAAGGAGACTGGCTTACGTCAATTGACCTTTCCGAGGCTTATCTCCATATTCCCATTCATCCCTCATATTCTAAATATCTCAGATTTTGTTATAATAATCAGCATTTCCAGTATGTAGCCCTCCCCTTTGGTCTAGCCTCAGCCCCGAGATCTTTCACTAAGGTGTTGGCGGCTATTGCAGCTCACCTCAGACAAATTCCCATCCGGATCCACTGTTACCTTGATGATATCCTGGTTGTATCCCCTTCCCGACATCAAGCCGAGAGCGATACTAGCGCTACCCTCTCGGTACTTCAGTCCCATGGGTTCTTAGTGAACTGGGAAAAGAGTCAGCTTCCTTCCACTAGTATATCTCATCTAGGGGCTGTGATTGACTCTGTTGAAGGAAGGGTCTTTCTCTCTCAGGAGAGACTTATTAGTATCCGCACCACTATCAGAGATATCCGGTGGACCGGGAAAGCATCGTTGCTCAATTTATCCAAACTGCTAGGGAAGCTAGTTTCCTGTATTTCCATTATTCCATGGGCTCGCTTGCATTCCAGATCTTTGCAATGGTTCCTCCTGCCATATCAGCGTTCAGGAAGGAGCACGTCAAGGTTTATAGTGAAGGTCCCGCTGAAAGTTCTCGCCTCCCTCCTGTGGTGGACGCGACCATCTGTCAACAGAGGTCAGCTATTTCAGGAACCTCAAAGGGTTGTTCTCATGACAGACGCAAGTCTTTCCGGATGGGGGGCCCATCTCCAGTCTCTCTCAGCACAGGGAGTTTGGAACCGTTCGGAGCGAAGTCGGAGTATCAACTGGTTGGAGCTTCGTGCAGTGTACCTGGCTCTGCGAACATTTCTTCATCGGGTAAGGGGGCGCCATGTCCTGGTCCTAACGGACAATACTACAACCAAGGCCCACATCAATCGGCAAGGGGGCACCCATTCCTCCCTTCTCATGAGAGAGGCCGAACGACTGTGTCGATGGGCAGAAGCGCACCTCTTATCCATCAGAGCGGAGCACATTTCCGGGGCCTCCAACATCCAAGCAGACTGGCTCAGCAGGGCAACACTGGATCAGGCAGAGTGGCGCCTACACCCACATCTGTTCAGAGAAGCAGCAGTCAGGCTCGGTCAGCCCCTAGTAGACCTTTTTGCGTCTCCGCTCAACGCGCAAACACCGAGGTTCTTCTCCCGTTATCCCTCCAGCGGAGCAGAGAATCACGATGCCTTGTGTTGCCCGTGGCCTCCCGGGCTACTGTACGCCTTCCCTCCGCTTCCATTAATCCCCAGGGTGATTCGAAAATTGATAGCCGAGAAAGCAGAGATCCTCATGGTGGCACCTTATTGGCCCAGGAGGCCATGGTTTGCGGACCTCTGCAATCTGTCAGTATCTCCACCATGGAGGATTCCATTGGATCAGATTTCGCTGTCGCAAGGCCCGCTGCTCCATCCAGAGCCACAGTGGCTACAGTTGGCCGTTTGGAGGTTGAGCGGGAAAGGATGATTGAGGAAGGCTTATCAGCACAGGTCATTAACACCATTTTGGCGGCTAGAAGACCTTCTACCACTCGCATTTATGATGCAACCTGGAAAAGTTTCTGTAACTGGTGCCACAAATCATTCATCGACCCATGCTCTCCTTCAGTTGCACAGATCCTGGCCTTTTTACAAGATGGCTTAGATGGAGGTTTATCGCCTAACACCTTAAGGAGGCAGGTAGCGGCACTCTCAACGGTGGTTACTGGCGGTCCTTTCGGTCCCCTTTCCCACCATCCTCGAATTAAGGCTTTTCTTAAAGGGGCTTCTAATTTGCGCCCGTCAGTAGTGCATAGGTACCCGACATGGGACCTTAATAAAGTTCTCCTGGCCTTGACTAGATCTCCTTTTGAGCCTCTCAGGGAGGCGTCACTTCAATTTCTTACATTTAAAGCAGTTTTTCTGGTGGCTATTACTTCGGCTAGAAGGATATCTGAAATTGCAGCTCTATCCGTAAGAAAAGATCTGTGCATTTTTCATTCAGATCGGGTGGTTCTGAGACCAGACCCTGCATTTATGCCGAAGATTAATTCACCGTTCCACAGGGCGCAGGAGTTGGTCCTGCCTAATTTTTGCCCGAAGCCTCTGCGCGAGCAAGAGAGGCAGTGGCACACCCTTGATGTTCGAAGGGCTTTGCGTATTTACATTTCTCGCACGCAGTCCATCAGGAAGACAGAGTCTCTCTTTTTGTCCTTTCAGCCAAAGACACTAGGCTGTAAGGTTTCTCCGTCCACGGTAGGCAGATGGATTAGGGCTACCATATCCAAAACCTATTTAGTTCAAGGTATTCCAGTTCCTAGTGGGGTTACCGCTCACTCCACCAGAAGTGCAGCTACCTCAGCAGCCTGGGCTACTCAGGCGTCTATTCTTGATATTTGCCGGGTGGCCACCTGGACTTCCCCATCTCCCTTTATAAGACATTATAAGATTGATGTTTACGCCTCAGCTGAAGCATCTTTTGGCAGGCGAGTTTTGCAGCAAGTGGTTAGAGATCCTGGGGAAGTTCCAATCCAGAAGGACTCCCACCCGTAGGACACACTGGCTTTGGTATGTCCCACTCTCTGGATGCTCGCAGCAGTTCTACGGAGAATGGGCGTTGGTTCTTACCTGATACGCCTCTTCTCGTGGAACTGCGTAGAGCATCCAGCCCCACCCTGTTGGTATGTCTGTAAAGGGGGAAAAACCTGTTTCGGCCAATGATTTCTAATGTTGTAGTTCATGTTGTTTAATACTTAAGAATAGAGGGGGTTTTTTTGTCCTCTCGTCTTCGATAAAACTGGGAGGAACGCATGGAGGAGCCACGTGGAGGAGGAGGGCGTTCCTCAATTTCAGCTCAGCCTGTGAGAAGTGAAGACTGAAGCACCTCCCACTCTCTGGATGCTCTATGCAGTTCCAAGAGAAGAGGCGTATCAGGTAAGAACCAATGCCCATTTTCTGCTGACTCAAAGACTGGTGGGCAGCACTTCAAGCATAGGGCGCAGATCTTCTCTACCAATCCCCCTGTCCAACGTGTAAACTTGTGAGAGTTGATTATATGTTGTGTGACATGTTTCTTAAAGTGATAAAGCAAGGATTCCTCTTTATGTAACTTCCCCCCCATCTTTGTCCAGGTTTCTCTCCTTCAGCCAGATTCAAGTTGCAAATTTTAGTAGAAAGATGAGAGACGGTCACTTTTCTTCTTTATACATATTCAGAATGGTAACCTCTCCAGTTTGTCCATTTTAAATAATTGGGCTTTGTTACATCTATGCGGACGTAATCTGTACACTTCTCCAGAGCAATTCATCTCCAAATGTCTATGGAGATTCTCACTCATCCAGATCAAGGTTGTTCCAAAGGAGTTTTTTCAAGAAATAACTAGACTTTCTGGACTGACTTACCAACACATGGATTGGAACAGGTCAGAGAATTTATAAAGAAGGTACAACTAACACAACACGAGACCAGAAAGTCCAGTTGCCTCTTGAAAAAGCATCTTTGGGACAATCCTTCTCCAGAATATAATAGATATAAAATAGAGCAAGAGTCTCCAACCTTTATGCCTTCGCAGCCTAGCTGTGGGGGAGAGGAACTGGACCGTGTGAGTGGCAGGCAGGCGTGTACTTGTGCAAGCGGTGGGCCAGCGTGCATGCGCACAGCTTGACTTGCACAAGCAATGGTCCAACACATATGTGCACAATTGCCCATTGCATTAAGCTGCACATGTTCTAGCCAGCCACTCACATGGCCCTATTCCAAATGGCCCATGGCCAGGGAGTGGGCTGTGGCTCACTGTGGGGACACCTGAAATAGTACAATTATTGTGCTACCACCAGGCTAGAAGGTGTTGCTTCTTGGTAAAAAGAATATGCCTCTGTCCAAATATTACAATTCATTATATAAGGAGGTGCCTGATGGTTTTCCAAGTACTATTTTAAGTTTAAGAAAGATTCTAATTAGTTCATACACTTAAAGGAATCTACAATCATTATAATGATAGCCAGTTGTGTATGTCTCAAAAAATACTAGCATCCAATATATCTAATAATGTACTAGCATATATGCTTTAAGCACCACTTGCATAAAGTTATTTTAATTTGCAGACTTTATGATAGAATATGGGGAAGAAAAGTAAGCATTCAGATCCTGAAATATTACTTTTACTTGCTGTATAAGAAAATTTGACCCACAATTTTATACCCTTAAATAATTTATAATTAGGAAGCAAAAGCCTGCGACTTCTTTAAAATTACATTTGCTCCAAGCTATGATAGTTATACAGCCCTGACTAAAACTATAGTTCTCTATGTCAACAAAAACATATAGACTGTAGAATTAAAGGCAGAAATGCTATTTGAACTTAATTTCAAGTATTGAGCGAGTTTTTCAAGTGAAAATATAACATTTATATTTACACTAAATACAGGTCCATAAGAATATAAATGCCTTTCTTTTGGAACAGTCCATTCTTTTCAACATAGTGTGATGAACTTAATAATGGCTTATCAAACTCACTTTACTGCTTCTTGGGAAGAATCCTTAACAAATCAGTTTTACAATACAATTCTAAGTTCCTTTGATAATTGAAAATGTTTTATTGTGCTGTTCTCAGGTAAACATGCACATGGGCTATAGCTTGTAGTCCAAATACATTCAGTTACTCCACATCAGTTTAAAATTGAGATGGTTGGCAGGGTCTCAGCTATACATATATAAACCTCCAACCCTATGGTTTCTTTCAATAAATGTTTATGAGAGTTAACCCTTTTGAACTTGATCCTCCTTGATTCTATTTTTAATACTACTATCTTCATAATAATTGATAAGGTTTCTTTGGTTTTGGCTTATAATTAATAAGCCAGTCAAGAGTGGTTTATTCATTAAACCACAATTTAACAAACAAAAGCTAAATATAATGGGCAAAGTGTTCTTAAGATCTTCAGGAAAATCTCTCTGGATTTTGCATTCAAAAGATTTCTTTATGCAGTTAATCTACCCTTGAAATACCCTCCCCATTTCAGCAAGGCTCAGTTGTCCAGGCAGTTTAAAATGTCATGCTGGTTTACATTTGCGATTTTTATGCCCTTCATTTCATTTACAATGATACTGTATAATTTTGCAGTATTGTATTGAAACATACATGGATTATATTCCATGTGTACTCAGTGGTGGGATTCAAAAATTTTTACTACTGGTTCTGTGGGTGTGGCTTGGTGGGTGTGGCTTGGTGGGCATGGCAGGGGAATGATATTGTAAAATCTCCATTCCTTCCCCACTCCTGGGTGAAGATTACTGCAAAATCACCATTTCCTCCCCACCCCACTGACCTGCTTTCCAGATCTGTTCCCCTGTGCAGGGCAACAAAAGAAGACCCAGCTGATCAGCTGGGACTCCATGGGAGGCAGAGAATAGATGGGGTGGGGCCAGTCAGAGTTGGTATTTGCCGGTTTTCCTAACTACTCAAAGCTTCCGCTACCAGTTCTCCAGAATTGGTCAGAACCTGCTGAATACCACCTCTGCATGTATTACTGTATATACGCATGCCTTAAGATAGGAAAGGTTAAATTAATATTTTTTCAACCACCTGGACAAATCCTTCGTTTTCTTGGCAAGGGTTTTCAGAAGCAAGAGAGAGAGAGTAACTGACCCAAGGTCAACCCAGCTGTCTTCATGCCTAAGTCAGGACTGGAACTCAAGATCTCCCAGTTTCTAACCTGGTGCCATTAATCACTAACAGCAAACTGATTCTCACTGATAAACAGAGATTCTTGTGAATTAAGAATATTTAAGGAGGAAAAAATAGAACCAAAATCCTTTGTCAACTAAAACCCACTTCATCACTGATAGGATATTCTGGGACTCAGCAGACGTCCATAAGCATCTTAACCCTACACGGGATGAAGAAGAAGAAGAAGAATAAAAGCATCTTCCTAATACATGTTAATGAAGCAAACCCCACAACCGGTTCGTTAGGAGTCCCTTTTCAGGCCTCAGACATCGGTTCCAAGGCGTCCTTCTTTGCAAAAGAAAAGAGAAAAAGGGAGGGGGGGGAGCTTCCTTGCAAGCGACACGGCAGAGCATCGAGGCCGATTCGCTTCTCCGCCGCCGCCGCCGCCGCCTCTGCTCCAGGCCTTCCAGCGCCCTCCGGCGATCTTCCCGATGGCTCCAGTCTCCCTTCTGCTCCGAGGATGCGCCTCGGACCACGGGCGACGGTGGGGAGCACCGCAACCCCGCATCCAGATCAACCACTTATAGAGCCGGTCGGCCACGTGACCATACCGAGTCACGCCGGACGTCACGGAAAGACCGCTCCGCTTTTCTGTCCTCTCTGGTGCGCCCCCCCCTCCCCCCACCCCACCAGCTCCGCCCAAGCCGAAGCCCGTTCACCACATGAGGAAAGGGGGCTGTGGCGAGGCAGCGGAGCACGCATGCGTCTGGCTGCTTTCCCACCCACCCCCACCCCGCTTCTCCTCTTTTTTTTTTTTCCTTCCCCAGCCTAGTGCGGTTGTGGTGGCGGTAGCACCGACAGCAGCAGAAACGGGTGGAGGGAGAGCGAGCGCCAAAAGGGCGGCAGGTTTTGGCAAGACAGCCTCGGAAAGGGCGGAGGGAGGACAGGACAGGGGCTCTCCTTTGGAGCTGAGGCGCGGAAGGAAACGGAGAGGACCCGGGAGCGAAGGAAAGAGCAAACGCGCGCCACACCCAGCTCCGCCGCGTATCTCTCCTGCTGTGGCGCGCCTGGCTGGTTGGGCAGTCCCGCCGGTCTGCTGGCCATCTACCAGCCGCCGCCTCCGCCTTCGCCTCCTCCTCTTCCAGCTACTGCAGGAAAAGCCCCGCCGCCACCTCCCTCCCTCCCTCCCACTCGGACTCCTTTTCCCGCCCCTGCCGCCTTCGGTTAGAAGGGCACAGAGAGAGGGGGGGGGAAATCTCTTTCGGGTCTCCTTTTTCAAGAGCGAGGACGGCGCGGGGAAGACGATCCTGCCTGAGGGAATCTTCCAAAGTTGCCCTTCTTTTGCGTTATTTCACAATTGGCGCTGGGGATCGAGACAAAGCGCCCGAAGAGAAAGGAGGGGGGGAGAGGGGTCCCGAGCCCTTTCCCCACATTCCTATGCAGCGGCAAAAGAGGGGCGGAGAAGGAGATCGCTCCCGGTGAAACGGCGCGCCCGCCTCGCTTCTTCTGCCGCAACAAAAATCGAGGTCGAAACGGGTTTTGACAGATGCCCGTTTTTTTCCAACGCGGCTCCTTCCGGCAGGAGAACCATGTAGATCCCTCGTAGGGGGAGGGGAAGGGAAGAGGTTCCGTGGGCCGGGGTGGGGGAGGGAGAGGGAAGAAAAATGGGGGATGCTGCGGACGTCAAGGAGATGAAGAAGACGTTCATTGTCCCAGCCATCAAACCTTTTGATCACTACGATTTCGCCCGAGCAAAGATCGCCTGTAATCTAGCGTGGCTAGTGGCCAAAGCCTTTGGGACAGGTAGGTTGATGCTTCTTGTAGTGCCTCCTTGTCTGCCATTCTGGATTCTTGCTCCATTTCTTTTACTGGTCTATGTGTTGAATCATTCATCCGTTGCAAACACGAAGAAGAATAAAAGGGATCAAGGAAATTAATTCAAAGATGCTATATTGTTATTGTACAATGTCTGATTATATGTTTGTGTCACTGCTACATATTATAGTGAATGAAGTGGATTGCCTCCCTGTGAATGATTTTTTAAAAAATCAACCCTTCCATCAGCTTATGTGCAAAAGGTTACTTCCTTTCAGTTGACCTTCTCCTTAAATAGACACTGTTTTTTCCATTTAAATAGAGGGTGCGGGGAGTAAACTGAAAACAGAAATGTTGAATGGTGTTTTTGACATCTGGGGGTTATGACTAGTCATTCAGATTAGGTGAAACACGGTTGTGTCCTTTCGAAACAAAGCGCAGGGTTTTCTCCTTGTCTAATCCATTGGGAGAAGGTTGAAAGAAGTATGAAAAGAGGGAGCGTCTTTTCATTGCAATGTGGACTGTAAGGAAAAGAGTAGCCTTTTTTCCCATCAAAAGCTTTCAGAGAATATTTACCCCAAAGAAGAAGAAGTGACAATATTAACACAGAGAAGGCAATGGTAAATAATAGAGGCGTCTCCCACCCAAAGCATTACAAGGTGACCATCTGTCATTGTTCCGTCTCTCTTCGTTTTTTTATTGTCTACTATAGAATAATGAATGGAAAATAATGAATGGGAATTGGAATGGGAAAAGAGTATCTTTCTACTTTCAGCTCTTCAACTGTGGAATTTAATATATAATGTAACAAGATAACAGTTGCAATTTGTTCCTGACAAAAGGTTAGAAGGCACCTCTCTTAGAATATGTATCCAGTGGGAAGTAGCTGTTACTAAATTATCAAGTTAAGGTACAAGTAAGCAGCAAGATTTACATTCAACTGTCCGTCTGTCTTTATTTGCAGGGGTGGGGTGGTTATTATCTTTCAATACTTTGTTTTTCCCCTTCTTTGAATGCTTGTGCCTAAAAATGCTGATGTGCTGGAAATTTAGGACAATACCTAAATCACAGAAATGGCATACTGTTATTATCTGCCACACAGGCTTTTACTTTGCAGGTACAATCTTGAAAAACATTTTAATTATGCATAGTTGTAATGTTGAAATACTTCTTGTCTGGTAAACAAGTGAAACCACATTCCTAAATTTCAACTCCTAGTCACCAAAAGAGTACAAGCATCAAGTGCACAGAAATCAAGTGGTTGTGTATTAATGTGTGAACTGTAAACTACAATATTTTGTGTTCATTGTGTCCCATTGAGGCACTATGCCTCATTGAAGTCAGTGAATAATTTCCAAGTAAACAGACACACATGACCAACTTGGAGAGATGTGTAATTTATTCTAAAATAAAGGGTTCTTTAAAGATACAAGCAAGAGAGTTGACTGTTTTCTGTTAGAAACTTTATTCTGTTGATCACTCTGTTGCCACTATTCAGAATAGTATTTTTTAGGGGCATTATTTAAACTGTCCATAGTTGTCCCAGTCTGGATTGATTTAGTTAAGATTTCAAGGATAATTTAGGAAAGGATGACAAATAAGTGTGTGAAACACAGAAGTATATTATTTATTTGCATGAAGCAAAATTTAGAATATGATACTAGACACAGAAGACCATTATAACATCTCCTCTCAAATCAGTTACTCTCCACAGAGAGAGTCATAGGTCTTGTAAACATATGGGCTTACTATTCAGAAAAACAACAGACAATTTACCAAAGTGTAAATGTGGCTTTTGTGTTATGTTTTCATAGTACTCCAATTGTTTCATTTTGATTGCCGAAAAACTGTTGTTTTGTGACATTATTTACTTCATACTTGAATTGGAACTGCCACTGATCAAGAAATGCTTGTTTTGATTGATCGCTTTTTTTTCCTCTAGCCTATTCAGTTGGTTGGTAGCTTTGAAATTTTCAAGTATAATGGAGAATACATTCAGAAAATGGTTGCTGTGAGAGAACTGTAACATTCTTGTTGCTAAACTATCAATTGTCCCTTACCAGACATTTTATATATATATATATATATATATATATTATATACATATACATATGCATATATATATATATATATATATATATATATATATATATATATATATTATATACATATACATATGCATATATATATATATATATATATACACACATGTATATGTATATACACATGTATATGTATATACACATGTATATGTATATGTATATATATTTGATTCTTTTTTTATTAAAGATAGCTTTTTAAATTTGTATTCTGCTTTGGGTTCTTTTGTAATGTCAATGGTGGAGGTCTTTGTTGTCATATTAAGAACTATGTCATCAAGTCACCCATCTTTTGCCTGTTTTGATAATTCCATTGGAGAATAACTGCAGATCATGTTTTAGCCAATACTGTTGACAGTTTTTGGAATGGTACATTGTGCAAATCTAGGTACTCCAGTTTGGAACCATTGCTTTATGGCTTATTATTGTTTGTGAAGCCACCATAATTGCTATTTGAAAAACCAGCCCATAACAGCTCATTAGGATATATGAATGAATCACTCTTCTAATTTTCTTAGCAGAAAAAGCTCTTGGGAGTTATTATGTATGTGTATCTCTATGTCATTGCTCTGAAAATTATATTCCTTACAACAGGGTTGTCAAACATAACATTCAGTGGGGTTTCATTTGCCCTTCGAAGATTGCTACCAGTATTTCATTTGTTTTGCTATCTTTATAAAGGAAAAGGACTGAGAATCTTAGGATTCATTAATACATCACGTCAAACTATGGTTTCTTGAACTACAGTTTGTTATATAGGCCTTAATTAAGTGAATTTATACAAACCACAGTGGCTGGATTCAGAGAAATCAGCTAAGTAAAAAAGCAGCCTAATCACCTTACAGTATCATGAAAGGCATAAACAAATCTCATTAGTGTCTAATATTGAGCAGTCCCCAACTTATGTCGCGCTAGGGACCAATTTCATGGAAGACAATTTTTCCTTGGGGGGGAGGCGTGGACAACCTAGATCCCTTGCATGCACAGTTGAGAGTTGATTCACTGTGCAGCCCAGCCTAGGGATTGGAATGGGGACCCCTGTAATATTGTATGCAGGGTCATCAACATGCGAAACCCAATACCCTATCAATTTAGGCAATCCTAAGCAACTTTGCTTAGAAATAATTATGTTTCTGAGCACAGAATGGAACGCTTATTTAGGCTGAGGAACTGTACTGACCCTGTAAGATTTTCCTAATTCTTGTAAGAATCATCAACAGGAAATATTGCCTGTTATTGGGCAATATGAAGATAGACTATACATATGCAGGTACATCCATCTCTCCCCCTCTATCAGTTGTTATCAAAACAGCTGTTTTTCTGTTGCTGATGGCAGTTTGTTGCCTTCCAGACCAGTTTGTTGCCTTCCAACTAAGTGTTATCAGTTGAATGATGGAGAAAACTGGATAAGTTCTTAGACTTGATATCCCATGGAGGATATCTTTGTGCTACGTACTAATTCATGATTTAAATGAACCATGGTTTACTATATCCAATTGCCTGGGTTTGGCAACACAGATGAATCCAAGCCATTGGATTTAGTAAGCCATGCATTTAGAACTGGTGGCAAAGGGGGTGATTTATGCTGTCCATTTCCATAATTCATATAGTGCTAAGCAGTATTAGCATCTTTTGAATGTCTCCCCGGGCTTTATTCTTCAAATCTTTATAGATGTGCAAATCATTGATTTGTACTGTTGGAAATGTTCATGCTTTAAGTGTATTCCTAATGTCTGGGATAGGCCTTGTAGGATTCTGATGGGCTTCAGATAAGTACATTGTGTCTCTAGAGAAACTCTAAACAAGTAAACAAAGTTTTGGTCCTGACCCTTACAGTGACTTCATTGTAACATTCCAAAAACCTTCTGTCCCTTGGATGAGATGCCACAAAAAGACTACCTCTGACAGTATATTTTAAAGTATTTCATACAGAGATACAGAGATATAAAGATAGAGTTAGGATTATCTATAATCACAATAATGCCTATTGCAAGTACGGCAAATATGGGATAGGCTTTGCATTATTATGTTGAAGTTTTGACTATGCTTATTCCATGATATAAAAAAATGCCTTGAAGGCGAAGAGAGATACTTATAAAATTAAAAATGAAGTATCCTTCAGTCTGTATTTCTAACTTCTTAAACTGCAAATAAATTTACAGTAATTGGTGCTCTAATTACAACATAAGTTGACAATGTAACATAGCTTGTTTGATTTTAGTTCACGATAATGAGTGGATTCATCCTTTATGGTTTGGAAATTGTGTTTGATTTGTTTAATATGTATGGATCAAAATAATTGCAATTGAATCAGCAAACCATAGTTGACAAAATTAAAAGATACCCTGATTTATGTATTTAGCCACTGAAATATTGTATAATATTTGATTAACTTTTGTTATAAATTACTTATTTTGGAAACGTCACCAAGAAACTTTCAGTAATCTTTTGGGTCCTAGCAATCAATATGCGTTCTTCAAATATAATCCATCAGAGTGAATTGACTTAATGGCTCCATTTAGTTTGCTTTAGCAGAGCTTTGTGATTTGGGAGTATGCAGTAGTGGAGTGACATTGTCATTTTTTTAAAGGTAGGATTTAGATTCAAGTTGCATTGTTTTAATAATGACTGGTCTAGAATATCTTGTGGCAAATAAATTTTCAGAAATTCGACTCTAGGAATACACTTTTGACTAGGCACTTCATATTGAGTGGGAATTGCTTTAAATTTTGATCAAGAAGCTTGAGTTTGGAAAAAAAAAATCTATTATAGCATTACATCTAAAAAAATTAGCTGAGTGGCTTTATCTTATAGCATCTTAAAGCTATAATGTCATATAATCTTCCCTTATTGAATTTAATGGGACTCTCTTTCTGAATAGACACATATAAGATCACATTTTAGCAGCCCCAAATTGTAGATCCTACTTTAAGGTAGGCATCATCATAACATAACTGAGTAGCAGTGGCATTTAGCCTTAATGCATCCTGGGCACTCATTGCATTCATTTGTATGTCATATTGAAGTCAGATGTGACCATAGCATATTTCAGGATAGTATCATGGGTAGTCCTCGACTTGCAACCACAGTTGTGCCCAACATTTCCATTGCTAAACAAGGCAGTTGTTATATGAGTTTTGCTCCATTTTATGACTTATTTGCCACAGTTGTTAAATAACCTAAGGCAGTTGTTAAGTGAATTATGCAGTCACTAAGAAAATCTGGCTTTCCCCATTGACTTTGCTTGTCAGAAGGCAGCTGAGAAGGTTACAAATAGTGATCACATGACTCCAAGACAGGACAGCTGTTATAAATACATGGCAGTAGCCAAGCACCTAATTTTGATCACATGACCATGGGAATGCTGCAATGGTCATAAGTGAAAATCAGTAATGTCATTTTTTTTCAGTACCATTGTAACTTCAAATATATACAGAGAGTGGAAGCCTGCTGTCATGCCCCTTGTGGAGACTGACTCTGAAGGAGAGGAGGAACAGCCAACAGGAAGTGAAAGTGTGGCTCTGGAGGTTGTGGAAGAGGCTGGGGAAGGGCAGACGCTGGCTGAGCAGTCAGAGGAGACCCAGGCCCAACCCCTCTCCATCCTAGGGCACACAGGGAAGAGAGGATAAGAGAGAGATGGGAATGGCATGGTCTATTGGGAGGAAAGGGCCTTATCCTCTTCATGGGCTGCAGCTGTGAGAACTGGTTAAAAGGACGGACACGCATATGGGCCAGTGCTGGAAACAAAGCGTGGAAATATCTCTAGTCTGTCGTTCCTCTCTGAGTTTGGCATCCTTCCCAGTAGGTGTGTTCCAATATCTGTGGACGTCTTCGAGCCCTTATCTTGCCTGGTTCCCTTAATTGCTTCAGTGTGGTTTGTGTTGTTTTTACTCTTTATAATTTATAGGCATTTTTAGTTTAAATGGCATTTCCTCCTTTTCGTAACTGCTTGTGGGGGAGTTTTTTTGTCTCCAGTCAAGGATATTTGGAGCTTTGAAGCAAAGTGAAGGAATAAAAGGGGCTTCATCTGTTTTTTTGTGACTGTGTTTATTTTGTATCCCACCCTGGATCATCACACCGGCATTGCACCTGGCCAGATATGAGGCATTGCAAAATGATGCAAAACCAGCAGAGGACCCCAGAAAAGCTAGGTAGCCAAGAGATGCTGGTGTAAAGATAGTTCACTCCCCACGGTGCATCAAGGTTAGACGTGTAAGCACCAAACAGCATGAACTAGCAATCTAGGCTCTCAGGACTGCATTAGGTGTCTAGCATGTGTAGATTTCCCTGACATTGTATGCCATATGCTAAATAAATAAAATAATTTGAATGGTCACTAAAAATAAGTTTGTAAATCAAGGATTACCTGTGCTGTTTCAAAGTACCTAGTTTTATTTTAAAGTGTAATTAGAAGCATAAGCACATTTTAACTTACACAGCAATATCCATAGTAACAAGCTGTGGTATATCAGAATGACATGTATATAATGACATAATCATTCTGATGTGATTTATTTCACAATGTTTATTACAAGTATGTACCCTGCAGAATTTGCATGATGACATTATTGTATACTTGCCATCGTTTGCTCCCTTTTTGATGCCTGTGTGACTGTATGTACCTGCATCTGGATGAAACAAATGCTAAATCCATTGCTAATATAAATACTCAGCAACCCCATAAATAATAAATAGAAATAGTTTTCATTTATCAGAGATTTCTCACTTTACAGCATGATCTATCCAACCTATCCCATTGATAGGTTAATGCTTTCTACTGAAGCATTTCATTTGAAATTAATTCTCATTGCACCTGAAATAACAAGGGACTTCCTCCTACAATCTAATTACTTATGTGGTAGCTTAAAATCTGGTAGCATGAAAGAACAAAGGATTTTGGACAGTGCTTATGAAAACAAGTCTAGGACTAAAAGTTAAATCTTAATAGAATGGCTCACATTCTTTTCAAAGAACTCAGGAGAACTATAAAGCTAGATTCACAGATCCATGATGTGACTTGCTTGGCTTTAACCAAACATGCAGTTTGAATTGAGCTACTGTTGTTTGTAAATCATGTTTTAGAACTCAGCTAGTTTGCAAACCTTGCCAGCTACAATAAGTATTTTATTAAGCTAGTTCTGGATTAAAGCAATATGTGAATGTGACCATTATAAACACAAGGCAGCATTTCTTCCACAGACAGACATGTCTTAATTGGTTGCATGCTGGCATGACTTTTGTATTTCTAGACCTTATATAACCCTAAACTAGTTTCAGAGGATTTATTAACTTTACTGTCAAATCTGTTATGTGTTCTATGAAGGATCCATTTGACACAAGGTTTTAAGGGCTGAACTAGACAGGATTACCTGGTTCACATATTTCACTGGGCCATTATTTGCTTAACTGTAGAAATGTAACAACTGAAATCCATGCATTTGAAAATTGCTTGTGTTGCCACGACAAGGCAAATCATATATTGTAAATCATATTGTGACTTAGAACAGTTTTTCTCAACATGATGCCTTTCAGAAAACCACCAACCAGATTAAGACTACTCACATTACGGTACGTATATGCTTTGACTGCAACGTAATCTGTGCTAGAACTACAATTCTCAAGAATTCTGCAGCACACTCAGTGGAGAAGTTCTCAGAGTTGGTGTCCTAACGTATTGTGAAGGGCATCAGGTTTAGAAAACTAATGTAGATCTCTGATGATATCAGGAATAGAAACTTCCATATATAAGAAGAAGGCTTAAATTCATTCCCCTACGCCGCATTTCTGAATTTTCTTTTCCCAGAAAAGGTACTTATTCACAGAGGATATTAGTCTAATATGATTCCTAAAGACTGCAAAAATTAATATGATGGAGTAGTTTTAAGTGTCATTAGTAAGTTTTCTTTCTCCAAAGGAGTTGTTCTGCCTGTCATTTCAAATAGCTTGTTTAAACCAGTTGCATAATAATATACTTGAGTTGTCTAAAAGTTTTAAGCTAATTGAGCAAAGTTTCAAAACAAAGGATTTCTGCGTAAACTAAGGGAGACTTCTAGTGGCATTTTATTATGCAGGAATCTGTGTATCCACTGCTGATTTAAATAAATTTATTCATGTATATATTTATGTATAACAGCAGTCAGAAAATTGTCATCAGCCCAGCCAATGTAGAATGTTGGACAGACAGATTTAATTTACACAATGAAATAGTTAATTTGCCACTTATTCAGTTTTTCAGGCTTATTCAGTTAAGTTTGGAACATTTACAATCATTCTTCGTAATAACAAAAGGTATATCTGTTTGCTTCCTGACTTCTTGAGATGCTTATTTTCTCTTGCTCTGGTTCCCTTTTTAGATGAAATTGGGGGTTGTTCTGAGATGAAGATATTCCTGTATCTATCTGTCCTCTCCATCTGAACAATCTTCTGCAGTGGCTTTGTCCTTGACTAACTGCTTGAGGTCAGCCATTTGCTGAATAAGGAGGACCACATTGAATTTCAATCCAAGTGAGACACGGTTATTTCATGGTCCTTAGCTCTGCTCCTGAACAAGGAATCATGGGTGACTGTGGGGGAAAGGGACAACAATTTATGATGTTGCATTGTGACATCCTAACATGACTTGTGCAGTTGCATCAGGCATCATGTCACTGCATAATTGCAACATTTGCATGATATACAGGTAGTCCTCAATAACAGTTCACATAGTGACTGTTCAAAGTTACAAAGCACTGAAAAAAGTGAGTTATTACCATTTTTCACACTTATGACCATTGCAATATCCCCATGGTCATGTGATCAAACTTCAGATACTTGACAACTGACTCATATTTATGATGGTTGCAGTGTCCCAGGGTCATTTTTGCGACCTTCTGACAAGCAAAGTTCAGTGGGGAAGCCAGATTCACTTAATTACCGTGTTATTAATTTAAGAACTGCAGTGATTCACTTAACAAGTGTAGTAAGGAAAGTCGTAAAATGGGGCAAAATTCACTTAAGAACTGCCTCTCTTAGTAACATACATTTTGGGCTCAATTGTCGTAAGTTGAGGATTACCTGTAATGGTGCGCATCTTTTTAACACTACTGTGGCATATTACAGATGCCTGTGCAAAGTATAGAGATGAATGGGATTCTCTAGTCTAAATAATTCGTGTGCTCTTTTTACTATCCTGGATCTTAAAACTTCTCCAGAGTTTACTAGTGGAACCCATAATCTTTTTTTAAAAAAAGTATTCAGAGGGATACATTATATATAATCTGCTTCTTCATATAAAATAGACTAAGTAGAGTGCAATCAAAAGATAGACATAAAGAAGCAATAATTAACTTTTAATTACTAGGCGCCCTGAAAGCCAATGTGGTGTACTGGATAAGGTATTGGCTGGCAATAGGAGAGGCAGTTTCTGTCCTCCTTCAGCTGTAGAATCTCACCAGGTGAAGTTAAGCCAATCACGTGTAGCCTAAATACCTGTCAGGATTATTGAAATGGAGAAGACTCGGGAGAAGGAAACATTATGTATGTCATCTTGAGTTCCAGAAGGAAAACAACATATAAAGGCATGTAAATCTTATAAATAAAATAAAAGTATAGTGAAGCAGGAGCATTTGATCTATTCTGGATGATCAAACTCATGCTCCAATTTCCTATGAAATTTCTATATTGGTCCAGTATGGAAGCATTTTAATACGATAATGTTACTTGCTCTTGAAATAAGTTTGAATATTCGTATTTGGTTTCAATTTGGCAGCTGTATTCATTTTTTGAATTATCCATAGAGATATTTAGAATTTTTATAGTGCAGCAGACATACTAATTACTCATTTTATTTCTGGGTTGAATATGATATGTTTATATCCTAATTACGATATATAGCTTGGGTCTTAGATGCTTAAGGGAAGACCCTGTTCCATTTCTGTGTTACTAAATCACAAGATATAATGCAGCAGCAACATATTATATTGCCAAATGCTACAAGTAAATCTTTTTCGGTGACTCTAAATAGGACTGAGAATACAAAATGTGCTGGAAATTAATAGTACTTCAAACTTCATTTATCTACTGAAAGTGTGTGTTTATATTCATTAGGTTTTTTTCCCCATTTTTCCCCAGGATCTCAAGGCAATATATGTAGTATTCCCTTCTCCATTTTCCCCCTCACAACAAACGTTCTGTGAAGCACCTAGGATTACATTGGGGTGGGGAAACAATGGCCCTTTTATGACTTGTGGACTTCAACTCCCAGAATTCTTGAGCCATGGAGTTGAAATCCACAAGTCATTAAGGGGCCATCGTTCCCCACCTCTGGATTACATAATGAGTTTTCATTGAAGAGTTTGGACTTCAAACTAGATCTCCTAGGCCAGGGGTGTCAAACTCGCATCATGATAGCGTCATCACGTGATGTATCATGACTTTTTTCACCTTCGCTAAACCAGGCATAGGCATGGCCAGCACGTGACACACATCCAACCTGCGCTTCATGAGTTTGACAGCCCTTGCCCTAGGCCCTAATTTGGACCTTAACCCAGTGTTTCTCAACTATAACAACTTTTAAGATGTGCAGACTTCCAACTGCAACCGGGGGAATTCTGTGATTTGAAACCCACAAATATTAAAGTTGCTAAGGTTGAGAAACACCATCTTAACCATTACAATACTCTAGAATAAGTGTTAGGTACCCTGTAGATGAATTTTAGATACTGCTTCCTTATTTCTATCTTTATATTTGGATCCATCCTTGTGTAGTATATTGTACTGACTGTGTACTGTAGATTTCTCTAAACTATGTGTTTGAAATTTCCCATCAGTTCCCAGTTTTAAACCGCACTGTGGTACGTTGCTTTTAGAAATGGATGAACGGGGGCGATATAATTAGAACATAAATTGAGATGAAAGGAAAAGAATACCTTTCCATTAATTTTATTTGTCTTTGTGAGCAATTTGGTATGGCTGTTCAAAGACCTTTGTTTACTTTTGCACTTGGGAACATTTTGTACTATATCGAGCAGACACATAAGGGAATTGTAGCATCCCAGCACTGTCATTAAAGGAAAGGAGCTCAACTGAAGGTTACAAGGCTGAGGCAGGAAGAGACTGGAGTTGTTCCATCACATCTGGACAGGGAAAATGCAGAGCTCCACTCCTAAAAAGAAAATAGCAAAGCTGCCCATCAGGGTATTACAGTAATTTTTGCCATACAAAAATTGCCAAACCTTGATTTTTCTTTATGCCAAAACTTCTTTGGGATAGGAGATTTGGGCTGTCCTTCTATAATCAAGACTTAGTCTTTCCGCAGTCAGTGCCTTCTGAAAATGGAAGGCAAATCGCTTCCTGATGTTATCATCTTATGTCTGGAACCAGCTGGGCTGATAATCATAACCGGCATTATATTTATGGTGAGCTAGATTGCCCAAACCGCTAGTTTAAACTGCTTATCAACTTTCTGACTTCAAAGCTCTCTGGAATAGAGGCGAAATCAGCACAGAGCATTCATCTACCAAATTTAGTGTGGACTTCCTAATGAACTGTGAGCTTGAAATGAGAGCTTGTTCACAAATCCCTCCATGCTGTAGAGAAACTTACTGTAAAATTGCCATTTTAATACCATGTGCAGGTCCTGTTCTTATGAAAATGGAAATAAGAATTCCCGAGTATCCAATATTCACAATGAATATGAATTAGAGATCCATATTTCAGTAAGCTATTTGTTACTCGTTATTTTAAATACTGGATTGTTTCTTCCTTAATGCCAACCCATTAATCTAAAATCAATGGCAACTGCAGGGACTTTTTAAAAAAGACAACATGGCAATTATGATAGAGTGACCAAAACCCTGTCTCTTTGTACATTTATGCAACATTGACAAATATCACTAATGATATTGCCTAGCTGAGTAATGAAATGTCTGCAAGAAACAGCCAAACTTACAGAGCACCAAGGACATATGTACAAAAAGGGGTAGAGCTTCCATTGCACTGTGAAGATCCTCATCTTGATTTTTTTACTTTCCCCATGCGGCATAAAATTTTCATGAAATTAAAACATGTTTAACAAACTGATTTGTTGAGCCTGTTGTTCTACCATAAACCACCATTTATTTATTATAATAATTTGTATGCTGTTCTATTCACCAAGTTTTAGATGGCTTACAGTATGAACATTTCAAAAGCTTGATCTTTATCAAAGCCACATAAAATGGACTGGAGACACAGGTGATGCAGAAATTGTCCAAAATTTATGAACATGAATATTGACTTTAGCTTAAATATAATATTTGAGCTCGAGTAGACATGACAATGCCAAGTGTTCAAAAAGAACAAAACTTAAAACAGCAACAAAAATTAGGCTGACTTTCCATTTTCATTCTATTTTGTTAAATAAAAAATATTTTAATAATCTGCTCTCCTGTTTCATATTTAAGGTTTGTTTAATATATAGACCCATCTTGTTTACCTGTATTGTCTATTGAGAATAAATTATAGTATTTAACTAATCTTTTAGGACAAAGGAGGAGGGAGAGCTATTGTGGTTCATTAACACCCTTGTCAGTCAAATCTACAATATTGGAATCATTTGTGAAATATGTTGAAATCAAACAAATCTGAAAATACTCAAGTACTGAATGTCTTAATTTAGCTTTGCTATCAGTCCCCACTAGAGCATAAAATTGATCCACAAGATCACATACCAGCAGATTGACTATATCAACACACATCAACTAAAATAACAGAATCTTCTTGCAAGTTTGATTGTTCTGTACCTCCTTCCTTTTTAAATTCCTGTGAATTGGGGAGGTTTATGTCCAAACTGTTTCTAAAAATTATCTGGAAGTTCTGGAGTTTTAAAGTGTTTGAACCACTTTTGCCTAGCCCTATTCACCAGACCCTGTATATCTAATAATATCATCTTCCTTATGTGTAATGGATGTATACTTGAAATTCTTATAATTTTTTTCCAAATGTGTATCTAAGGAAGATTCTATAAGATCACATTGTTTTCACTTAAAAGAGAATAAGTTCTTTCCAACACAAGAACATGGGTCAGAGCTGCCTCTTAAATCATGCTGTAACCAACTGTCTTTAATCAAGAGGGTTATTCTCTTGCTTGGCAAGGAGTCTCATAGAATGTTTTTTCTCTGCTTGTTGCTTTACTTGCTGTGCAGGGCTGGGAGGCCTAATGCCATCATCTTAATGCTGGTATGTTTGATGAGTCTCAGATGATTCTTAGCTTTGTGTCTCCTGAGGCTGACATTCTATAGGTTCTGCTGGAGCAGATGCTTCAAAATCAGATTCAGAGACTGAATGCAATGCCAAGAAAGTATGTTAGGCATTAATGAAGTGAAACCAAAAGAACACTTCAGCATTTGAAGGACAAATCATGCTAAGTCACAACATCTTTACATTAATTAAGCAAAACCAAAAGACTTCAACATTTGAAGGACAAATCATGCTAAGTCACAACATCTTTACATTAAATCCATGGTAGTAAGTTATAGGGCAGGGGTGTCAAACACAAGGTTTGTGGTCCGCATCTGGCCCGCATGGTGTGTAGATGTGGCCCATAGGGCTGCCCTGGAAACAGTGAAGGACTGGCCTGCAGTGCCTCTGCCAGTGAAAATGGAGTTCAGGAGGCCCATATGCGGGGCTCCAATGCCCCATTTTTCAGCCGCAACAGTCTCCTGCAATCCTCTGCCAGTGAAAACAAAGTTTATCAGCCCAGCCGAGTTCCGTTTTCCCTGGCAGAGGGCTCAGGATGCCACAGGCGCCCTGAACACAAGTGACATCAAGCTGGCCACGCCCACCCTGGCCCCCGAGGTCAAGCACAACCCTGATGTGGCTGTCAATGAAATCGAGTTTGACACTCCTTATATAGGATAAAGAAAACATGTACATTCAGGGCAAGCGCACTTCATTTGACTTACTTGCATCATTGCATGTTTTTATAAGTGAGACAATACACATCCTTTCATGTGTGAGTCAGTGCAAAGTTCACATCTTTGCCTTGAAGGGCTTATGCTTATATTAATTGCAGTGTGTTTGCTTGCATTTTAAGCAACTTAGTTTTAGGGAGGAGTAGTGTAGCTTTAGTTGTATGATTATTTTGAAATTATTAGCACTCTATTCCTTTTGTTTGTGGAACACACTTTGAAGGACTTGGTTTTAAAAGTGGCGTAGGTGTTTTTTAAGTAAAAAGTTATTATCTTTGGATGACCTGTGTTAGCTGCAACAAAAAATTGATGCAAGTCATTTTTTATAGAGATCCCAGAGGATAGTACATGCACAATCAGAGCTTACTGAGTCGCCTTGGTAAGTGTTACACTCATATCACATAATCCTGACTGGAATGAACATCTAGGACATTATGGGAACCAAAATCATGGCACTAAATATCAAAATCTATTTCAACTAAATAATTTAGAGAGATTCCCCCCAAACATCTTATAAGATTATTCTTATGCTACTTATAAGTTAAATTTGGTGGTGGCCATATTTTCTTGGAAGGGAGGAATGAAGAACAAAGCTGAAAAGGGGGCAAATTGAAAAGAGGTTCAGGACAAAAAAATGTTTACATTTATAATTTTGCTTTACAAAAAAAAATTTAAAGCAAAATTTAAAACTTTATAAGATTTTACATATTCTAATAAAAATATATAAAATCAAATACTATATATAAGTTTATTTTATCAACACAATTCAATTTCCATATTTTCACCTGAATGTGAAATTCAGTGGTTGTGCATTCAGTGATATATTTTTGCAATAAAAGTTAAAATGACTTCGTCCTTCAAAGTGGAGAGAAATTGGAGAAAGCAAATATATTTGCAATTCTCCTCTTGTTCCAAGTATTCATCAAAAAGAATCGTAAAATATTTTTCACTAAAAATAATCTTTACTGATAATAACTTGTAAAATCCAAAAGGTGCTTATAAGATATTTATTCTAGGGCACAAATATACACATAAGGATTCAGCTTTTAACAATGGAAGAATTCCTTTTAAGTCTGTCTAAAAGTTTCATAATATTCTATATACATTGTGGAACATTTTCTGTTCATGCTGTTCTATCATGTTTTTGGTGTTTATATAAGTCAGTTGTAAATGATTTGAAAGATTCATGATCAGATATATTTTTTTGCAACATTGTACAGCTTTTTGGGTGAGAAAAGTGTTTTAATCATTTAATCAAATTCATATTCATTTTGTATACCATTCCATATCTTATTAGCATTTTTAATTCTATATAGCTTCTCCTCTCTTTTAAATTTTCTTAATTTTATTTTATTTATCTCATCTCAATTTGAATCATAATATTTATTATTCTTTGTCTGTTCTATTTCCAGCTATCCATTTATCTTTCTTCTTTGAAGAAAACTTCTCTTGTATACTAATTGGAGTATGACGCTTTTATCTCTTTCCCCTACATTTATAATACTTAATATAGAATACATAGCTTACATTGGGATTCTGTTTGGTACATTCCAAAATTATACAATATTATCAATATCAATACCAATCTATTCATTAATATTAATATTCATTTATATCTTAAACACTTAGCCCATTACTTTTCAGTTAAATCACATACTTTTATGGGAGCACCTACTTTCCATAGTTATTCCCCCCCCCACATCACATATTTTAAATCATTATTTCATTAGAATGTTCCCCCTTCTCCTACTTCAAATCTCTCATTTCACAAAAAAATTCACTAGAATAACATAGTCTAATCATTAATATTAACAATCATTTATATCTTAAACATTTTACCCATTTCAGTTAAATATCATGCCTTTATGGGAACACTTATGCTTTCCATAAATATTTCCCACCCCACATCACATATCTTAAATCATTGTTTCATTAAAGTGTTCCCCTTTTCTTGACAAAAATTTCACTAAATTATACTAAATATTTTATCACATTTTAAATTGCATATTATTTCCAATTTTCTAAAATTATTTCTAAGTACAAATGTAAAAATACAATCTTATGTACCTTTCCAGAATCCCTTTTTCAATAAAGTTTACCCATTATCTCTAAAATACTTTTGTTTCTTTGCATCTTGCTTCCCACCATTAAGGCTTCTCATCCCTTCCTTTCTCCCTTGCTTATTCTTCTCCTTGTCCTCTTTACCCCCTTGTCTCTCCACCTCCCTTTTATTCTGCTTTCCTCCTTTGTGTTGTTTTCTAACATAGTATCCCCTTTTCACCTTATTCTTCTCTTTTTTGGTTGTTTTTCCAAGTCTTAAAGTCTTCTTTTCTTTTTTCTCTTTCTCCTTTCCTTCCCCAACCAAAGTCACTTGTTCATCAAAAATGGCTTCTTCTTTGTCCCAATCATCCTGTTGCACATTCAGCTTTACATAACTACAAACCACCATTTCTAAAAATTGAAAAAGAGTGCCAAGAGAATCCTTCCCTTCTTGCTTTTCTTTTTCATATTTTTGGTATACAAGTTTCAATCCATCCACAAGTGATGCCATTGTAAAGAGAAAAAGGTTTTCCAAACAACCACCCAAGTGCTTTTAATCAGAAATGATTCTCAAAAGTTCCAAAATCACCAAACAATCCAAACGAGCTGTTTCTTTTAAATACTTTCTCCTTCTTCACTTTCTCTTTCTGGGGTTAAAATTTAGTCACAAAGTTCCATTTAAGATATATCTTTTAGAAGTCTATTGATGTTTAACAACTCTTTAGAATTCTAGGCAATTTTCAAATTCTGCTCCAATTTTTTTTCCTCTCCCTTCCCACTCACAGCAAAAAAGATTTTTTTAAAAAAAAATGTTCAGAAATCCTTATATCTTCAGCATTTAATTACCTCCAATGCAGATTTTCCGATTTCTCTTATGGTTCTATCCACTGTCACGTTAGGAAGGAGAGTGAAAAGAAAAAAAAACTTTCCCTTTTAGAATTCCATTTGCCGCTCTCTGGGACTCTCTCTGGAAACAATGTATTTTTAGCAACTTTCAAGATTCCAGGCTATTTTCTATTTGCTTTGTCCTGGTCAAAAAACAACTTTCACTGCTCTTCCGACTTTCTTCCTCCTGCACGATCTTGTCCGGCTGCAGGTTTCTTCGTGGCGGCCATTATTGACCGCCGCTCCTCTGCCTTGGGAAAACGGAGTTTTGCCGGCTGGGGAGGGGGTCTGCGACATCCCCAAACCCCTATCCAGATCCCCCCTGTCTTCAGCTGCCTCTATGGGGCAGCTATATCTCCCAAATCCAGGTGGATCGGGGGAACCTTGGCAGCGAGCGCAGCAGGGATTGCACAGTATTGTGAATCCCTGCCGCTGCCGAAGCCTTGCAAACCGGAAGTTCCTTATTTTTTCAGTTATTGTAGCCAGTCAGGGGTATTTGAAAAGGCAGATAGTGCTGTCAGAGTTTTAAAAAGTTCTTCAACTTCAGTCTTCAAAGCATCTTCTTAAACCTGTTAATTTATGTAGTAGTTCTGTCACATATAGTTTGTGTTTCTTCATATTCCAGGCTGAAGAGTTGAATTGGCAAGTCATAAATTTAACAAGTAGGCCTTGTTTCCACAGCTGTCCTGTTCTTACTGAAATAGTACACTGTTTCTATATTATATCACTTCTGACACAGACTTGTAGAATTTCTTCCCCACAGAATAAATCAGCATGTTGGAGAACTTATTACTTTGTGTGGTCTCTTTACATGCTGACATATGTGGCATCTTTATTTATTTAATGGAGTGAGTTTCATATGAAACCCCCCTTTTTTTTGCTGAAGCTGCCATAATCTAGGAGTTTATCAATTGAATTTAAAATAGGTTTTTATTCAAGATTTTTTTAATTCTTGAAAGAAGTAGAAAAGTCACTCCAATAGATTGTGGTTGGATAGGGAGAGAGAGAGAAAGAATTTGTAAGAGATGTATATTTTGAAGCTTTCATTTAATACCTTCACCAGACTCTTCTGGAATTGCTCTAAATATCAAACAAAATTCCTTGTCTTTCAATTCCAATACAGCCAGATTCTCTTTCGAACTCTCACCTATGTCTTATTTTTGAGAATTTCTACTTGGTTATTAAATTGTTTTACATTTCCAGACACTTGTTTTACAGAGCTTTGCAACTTTTTAACTTCGTTTTATCTACCCTTTCATCTTTAAATATCTTTCATTGATTCTTTATTCAAAGCTGTGAATTTGGTATTTGATGAGTATTGATAAGTGATTCAGTCAATTTAATATCAAATGATTTAACTAACTTGCTATCCAGTTTTTAAAAATATTTTTTAAAGTTTACAAATATAAATATAAAAAACGAATACAAACTAAAAGTACAAAAAGGCAAGATAAATAGTGCAGAGAAAAAGAGAAACATATAATAAAATAAATAAATAATAAAATAGATAGATAGATAGATAGATAGATAGATAGATAGATAGATAGATAGATAGATCTTTGGTTATTTGGGTTTTCTCCCGCATAAGATTGGAAGTATCTAGGCAACGTTTTGATGAAGTCTCATTCATCATCTTCAGGCTTGGTCTTCAGCTCTGTGCTTCTCAGAGTGATGTGAGCTTGCAGCTGCTTCTTCCTTTTAACTGCTAGTGGGGGTGTGACTTGATTGGGTGGGGGCTTGGCTGTGTTCTGATTGGTGGGGGTGTGTTCTCATTGGTTGGGGGTTTGGTTGTGTTCTAATTGGTTGGGGGGTTGGCTGTGTTCTGATTGGCTGGAGGCATGTTCTGTTTAGGTGGGGGCTTGGTTGTGCTCAGGTTAGTCTTAGTTGCTGGGGGATCCACACACAAATACCCATGAGAACCTCAGAGTATGTATGTATGTGTGTGTGTGTGTGTGTGTGTGTGTGTGTGTGTATATATATATGATTTCCCCCTGCCTCCAGACAAGTAGAGACAATTAATTTATCATCTTCTCCAATATTTCAATAAAAAAGCTCTTTTTATATCATCTCTTATCAATGAACATATTTCTTACATCTATTCCTGGTTAAGCTTTTTTGTCAAATCTTTTTAAATCTTTTATTTCTCTTTGTAATCCAAAAAGAATGTTAACCCACCAAGTGAAATTTTCTTGCCTGCTGTTCAGAAGATCTCCGTTTAGGTGTAATATAGACTACATTATGGCTGTGAGCCTGATTTAAATTCCCCACTCCCAGTCATTTAACTCACAAGCCAACCAAAATAATTCTCAGTTTCTGCTCTTTTTCCCAAGGACCACCTGTCTAGAGTACAAGTGGATGATCGCACAAATTTTCCTTTATCCAGCTGGCCAAAATTCACCATCTGGAAGCCAATTTTCTCCATTATCCCTACTTGTTCACCATGAATCCTCTCCAGAAACGTTGAAGCTATCTTTTTCCATTATCATACAACCACTTATTTTACCAAATTATTACCTTCTAAGAAACAAGATAAGTGATTAAGTCTTGACAAATTTTGCATATAATTTGAAAGTTTGCTTGGAATTTAGACATTGATGTTGATATTACAGCAATTATGAAGTCGTTAAAATGTATTGTGAATATTTAGAACAGATTATGTACTTGTTCTGAGAATTAGTCATGTTTAACTCAAGGCATGTGTGGGTTTTTTTTTTCAGAAAATATACCAGATGAGCTTCGAGAACCATTTTATACAGACCAGTATGACCAGGAACATATTAAACCTCCTGTGGTTAACTTGCTGCTGTCTGCAGAACTTTATTGTCGTGCGGGAAGTCTCATCCTGAAGAGTGATGCTGCCAAGCCACTCCTGGGTCATGATGCTGTTATCCAAGCTTTGGCACAAAAAGGCCTCTATGTTACGGACCAGGAGAAACTGGTAACAGAGAGAGACTTGCACAAGAAACCTATTCAAATGGTGAGTGTTGGCATTTCTGTGTTAGTTCTTGATTGTTCCTTGCAGCATTAGGACTCTTAGTAGCACTTCCCCCCAGTTTCAATACATTAGCAAGTAAAAGATGATAAACTGAAAATACAAAATAGCTACAGAGTTGAAGAGATGAATTATATAGTTCTTTCCTATTGCCCCAACAGCCTGAATCATTCCAGTTCAAAAATCTTGGTAATTGAAAAGATAGGTGTTTTGCATATTTATTTAAGATTTTTGTCTCACTTATACAAATTTGGATTCAAATTTAGTAAGAATAGTCAGTGCAATTGAATTAGTGGGACAACTTAGGCACGGTTGAATGACTTAAATGAATCTCTTCTAAGTCTGGATCTGATTTCCCATGCTTTTTTATTAAAAGAGTGTAATTTATCTCTCCATATAATCTGTTCATTTATACTTTGATTAAAACATATTGAAATGGCTTTAATATTTTATTTAAATTTTGGGTTGGAAGTTGTTGATACCAAATAACTATTTTAAAGAGGTTATGAACTGTGGTGGCAGAGTGGTTAGAACACAATATTGCAGGTTAAATCTGCCGACTGCCAGTTTGATTCTGAGCAACTTAAGGTTGACTTAGTCTTCTTCCGAAATTGGTAAAATGAGGACCCAAAATGCTGGTGGCAATATGCTGATTCTGTAAGCTGCTTAGAGAGGGTTGTAAAGCACTATGAAGTGGAATATAAGTATAAATGCTATTGTTATTGCTATTCAGTTTGAATGTTACAGTTGTATGTAATTGCATGCAGTTGTAGAAATACAAACATAGTGGAAATATTTCAGTGACTTTTTCTGATGCTGTCACTAAGGTATTTGGCAAGTACTTGCCTTAAAATCACCATCTGTTTAGCTGAATGAACAGTGTAGGATTAAAGTCAATATTATAGCAGATACCTGGTATTTTACTTTGTCTTGAATGAAGGGGTAGCAGTATTGAGAAGTGTTGATGTTTTTAAACTGATTATTATATAATTCAGTTGATGTAATCTGGATTTTTAGTGACAGAAAGGATGGAACATTGGAGCTTTTAAAATCCAGAATTTAGTCCAAGAATATTTGATATCGATTCTTAGTTTTTCTATCCAGTGTGCAGTTGCAAAAAAAAAAAAAAGTTGGATAGAATTTTATATATTTTCTGCTTCCGTGGGATAACTGCCTCCAATCAGCTGGCACAGAAGGCAACAAGGGAGCATTGCCAACATTCTTTGCAGTGCTCAACAATTGTGTCCAGCATAAATGTTTGGGAGAATAGCTGAGAACAGTTCATTATGAGTAAGACTGTTTTGATGGTGCAGTGGGGAGAGACAGAGACCATGGCTTAGAATAATTAAACACTCACCCACCCCAAAAAATGTGCTCTGTGATGAAAGTGCCTGCACAATGCCACAATGCTAGCATGCACAAGTAGGGGGTGCACGTATGCACACACAGCTGCACTGGCCAACCACTCATGCGGCCCAGGGGCCAACAACCCACGGCCCGGTAATTGGCCACAGCCCACAAGTTGGGTGCCTCTGAGCTAGAGACTTGCCCTATTCTAGACAGTTAAGAAGCCTGTTAAGATTAAAGGTGTGCATATAATTTACTGAATATGGTCAGGAGTCTACATAATAATTGGAAGAGTTTTGGAGAGTAGCCTCTGCCCTGTGTGTGTATCCATATATACATATTCACCTCTCTATTTAAGTGGCCCCCATTAACACTTTTGTTGAGGGAAAAAAAATCCCCAGAACTAATATCCCTAGTTGATAAGTAGATAAACTATTCAATATAAAGTGTATTTGTGTGCACATATGTATTGCAAAATTTAAAAGCTTATAATATTCCTTTTTGGGAGAGTGGATTGCATGAAGTTCAAAATTAGCTTTCTTTGAGATAAATACAAGCAATTCATTTTGATGACAATTGGTGAATTTCTTTCCAAGACTGCTTGGAATTTAATCTTCCTTTGTTCCCGCAGTGTGCTTGTCTTAGCAATTGAGGTTAATACTTTGTTTCAAATAGTTCACATCTCTAAGGGCCAACTGATAAATGGAACAGAAACTCTTCTAGCTGCAGGTAGTACATTAGGACATGATACATTTACTGTTGAAAATTGTTATATTCCTCCTTCAGTTCAGATGGGGAATGGGATAAGCAAAAAAAAAAAAAAAAAAAAAACCTGTAGAACTTCTGAAATAGGGAGCAAGTTTATGGTATTAAGAACCAGTCACTCACTATAGTTTTTTCAAATCAGCTGCAATACTAATTTTCAGATTCCAGAGAAGTCTTTTTTATATTAAATTGCTAACCTAATAAAGGGAGGTTTCAGTATGCCAAGGGAATAATACTGTCCCATTCTTGTGAGCTGTTTTTGAATTTTTGCCCTGTTACTCAATTTTCCATTTTGTCCAGCGGCCAGTTCTTAACTGGCCTGCCATAACCCTGTATTCATTAGATGGGAATGTGAGGTCTAGCTATTCCCCAATCTATTTCAGTCCAGATAATCTTGGGCAAGGCCTGTATTGTAATAAGGATGAAAGGAACTATACATTTTGACATAGCAAGTGTGTTTTTCACCTGTAAACTGTTAATGCTTTTGTTTAAATGTTAAGACTCCACTGATACATCCTACCCCAGTTGACAATTTAAATCTCAGGCAGTTTCAGGGCTATTTGTTTATTTATGACATTTCATAATATTCCACTTAAAATATAAATAAAAAACTAAGTATATGTTGCTTTACTATTTCACCTGAAGCTATTATGAAGAGAATATGTGCTCTGTCTTGTGGCTGCTTGCAGCTATTAAAATATCTTAGGGAAAAAGAAATATTTAAAAAATATTTTAGGGAAAGATAAAATACTTTGTATAATATTCAAAATTAACTTGAAAGGAAAGAAATATACTAAACTAGAAGAATTTTCAAATGAACATTACAAAAAGAAGGAAGGGTAAATGTGCAATGTTATCTACAAATGCTGTTTCCTGGATATACAGATTTACAAAAATATCCAGTACTTTTTAAATTACTTTTTGAAAAAGTGCTAATAGAATGAATAATCTATGGCACTCTATTAATAATTTAAAATTAAGACAAATAATAATTTAAAATAAGATTTTAAATTCTAAATAGTAGGCCCCAATTGAAAAATATGTACATTTCCCCAATGAAGGAATACTAAGACATTTGTGAAATCATACTTGTTGTAATACATTTTTTTATTTTAAAGTTCAATTTCTCCAAAACATCAGAGTAATGGCAGAAGCAAGGCAATATGTGATACAGTATATATATTCACACTATAATGAAACAGGTGTTGGTGATTTTTTTTTCTTGATGAGAGAAAACAATTCTGTGGTTCACATTTCTGGAGATCTGCTCTTGTAATTAAAATGTTATGCTAGTTGTTCATTTGACAGGGTTGAAATGTTACTCTAATGAATTTGTGTTGAGGGGCGGAATAATAGTATAAATATTTTGAGTGCCTTATTCAAATGTCTGCTTATGTGAGAGAGAAAGAGAAAAGGAATAGAGAGCTGAAGGAACTGTTGCATACGTACTGCATTGTGTTTGTCTACATAGGTAGTCGTTAACTTATGATTGTTGGTTTAAAAACAGCCCAGAATCATGTTGGCCATGGAATGAGCACATTTTGGTCCATAAAGCACTTCCAGCCATGCTTGGCAATTTGTTGCCAACTGTTTGGCAGCAATCAGTTGCCAAATGCAACCATGCATTCTCCATTTACAATTTTGTCTGTTGGCTTCCCCAGAAAATCAATGGGGAAGCCTGTAGGGAAAGCCTGCAAGTTCTTGCTGCTTGCTGCAAAGCTGAAATTCCCTCCTTGCAGGCAATCCCTTGATAGTTAAAGGGCTGCCTGCCAGGATGAACTCTTAGTTCCACATGGAGTTGAGATTTCCCCCTCCCTGTTGCGGCAGGCAGCCCTTTGAGAGCAAAAAGGCTGCCTCCTTGATGGGAATTCCTCCAGTTGGCTGAACAAACAGAGTTCAGATCCTGAACATCTGAGCTCTATTCCTGCAGCCCTTCAGAGGGATTCCCCCTTTGCAAATTGAGAGAGTTGAACCCAAAAGTCAACTCTTACATTCTGTCCACTTAACAACCTGAGAAGATTACACAGCGATCCCAACTGGGATTGCAATCATTGAGTGAAGCAGTCATGTGGGCATCTTGTTTAATAATCATTTCACCTAGTTCTGTCCCAGTTATAGTAATTGGTCAAGGACTAGAAAAGCAACAAAGATGATAAAAGGTCTGGAGGCTAAACCATATGATGAACAGTTGAGGGAACTAGGTATGTTGAGGGATCGAGGTATGTCTAGCCTGTTGAAGAGAAGGATTTGGGGTTACTGTCTTCCAGTATTTGAGGGGCTGTCACAGAGAAGACAGGATTGACTTATTCTTCCAAACACCCAAGGGCAAAACAAGAAGTAATGGGTGAAAGCTTGTTAAAAAGAGATTCAACCTAGAAGTAAGGAGAAATTTTCTGACAGTGAGAACAATTAATCAATGGAATAACTTGCCTCCCAAAGTTCTGGATGTTTTCAAAAATAGAGCGTTCAGTAACTAGACAACCATTTGACTGGCATGGTGTAAGACTCCTGCATTGTTCAGAGGGTTGGACCAGAAGAACTCAGAGGTTCTTTTCAGCCTTTTGATTCTATGTTCTATGTATAGCCTACAGCTATTCAAAACAACACTCTGCCTGTATGCTAAGTTAGTGTTAATTAATAAAGTCTAGAACTTATAATTGCAGTTATACACCTGCATAGTGATATATCTATGTAGTGTTTACTGGTAGAACTCATAGGTTTCGTCCTATGGCATGAGATTTGTATTGATTCTATGGAGGAAGTCCACAGAATCAAGGAAGGATGGAGGAAGTCCACTGAAAACTGTTCCAATCTTTTCAAAGGATATTTTATAAATAGGAACTTAAATCAAACAAGACCAAAATGCACACAAGAAATAGACATTAATGTTATGTAAAGTAAAGGTTCCCCTAGCACATATGTGCTAATTATTTCTGGCTCTAGGGGGCAATGCTCATCTCCATTACAAAGCCGAAGAGCCAGTGCTGTCCGAAGACATCTCCATGGTTATGTGGCCGGCATGACTAAACGCCGAAGGCACACCAAGCGCTGTTAGCTTCCCACCAAAGTGGTCCCTATTTTTCTACTTGCATTTGTACATGCTTTTGAACTACTAGGTTGGCAGAAGCTGGGACAAGTAATGGGAAATCACTGTTACGCGGTGCTAGGGATTAGAACTGCCGAACTGCTGACCTTTCTGATTGACAAGCTCAGCGTCTTAGCCACTGAGCCACCACATCCCCATAATGATATGTAGGTAATGAGAAATCCCTTGATCAAAACAGATTGCTTTCTCATGGATCCTCATTTCATGTATTTAATGCAATTGTACATGTGGAACTTCATTTTATCATCATGTTCCTTACCAATCTATTTTTAGGGAAAAGTAGTAAAAAACAAGCTTGAATAAAAAGCTGCCTAGCTCAGTTACTATTTTTTTAATC
Source organism: Hydrophis major (assembly GCA_033807585.1). Lineage (NCBI taxonomy): Eukaryota > Metazoa > Chordata > Lepidosauria > Squamata > Elapidae > Hydrophis > Hydrophis major. The sequence goes on from CM066330.1 coordinate 148,411,024, forward strand.
CGTTCAATGGATGAATAAAACCAAATATGTTGTCCTCAGTCATATAAACAGTATTTGTTATAAACTTAAAAGATTTCTAAATGCCTAAATAACCAATAAGGCCATATTTATTGATTATACTCTTATTATTGTTAGCTGGCATTTAAAATATTGATTTTAAGTAAATTTAATATTAAGTTTTGTCAGTGAAACTTGTCTGTAGACTCAGGTGGGGTCAGGGGTTATTTAACAAAATGCACTTAGAATTTGTATGTCTGAAGCCGTGTGCCAGTTTGTATACCTCTTTCTCCCACTAAATTCAGAGGGAATTATTTCTAAAAGACAAACATTGCACTGTACTTTAAGGGAATGAATCAGGGTATCCAGAATGTTTTAATATTTTGTCATTTGATGAATTGAACTAAAAATAAATAAAAAGTTCATAAAATTATAAACTTTAACTTAAAAATTGGTCACAAATATTTTGATGCAAGTAATCCTTGACTTATGACTTTTGCTCATAAAATTTCTGTTGCTAAGTGAGACAGTTGTTTTGTAAGTTTTGCTCCATTTTATGGCCTTTCTAGCCACAGTTGTTAAGTAAATCTGGCTTCCCCATTGACTTTGCTCATCAGAAGTTCACAAAAGGTGATCATACAACCCCGGGATATCACAACCATCATAAATATGAGTTGCTAAGCATCTGAATTTTGATCACATGATCATGAGAATGCTGCAACTATTGTAAGTAAGAAAAATGGTCATAAGTCACTTTTTTTCAGGGCCATGTAACTTTGAACTAAATGCACTGTTGTAAGTCAAGGACTACTTGTATTTACTACCTGTGGTCCGTAATAATTGTGAAATGTTCTTACTCCAAAAATGAGAGAAAGAGCTACACTAGTTAGGTTAGAAAAATCCAGATGACCCCTAGAATGCAGTTTTGTACCCATTATTCAGATTTTTGCAACCCATATACAGCAGCCTTAATGACAAATGGTCATTAGAAAGCCCTAAGCTATTTATGGAGTTAAAGATTAAAATCATTTTCTTAAATGGACTTAAGAATTAAGCCGGCAAGCAATTTAGATCTGAGTCATAAACTATAATTTTGCAGACATGACCTTTGCAATTACCCAAAAATTCAAAGTCAATGTAAGATACAACCAGAAAACTTTCTGGATACTGCAAGTCCATATCTTTTAAGTTATGGAGGGGTGTGTGTGTGTGTGTGTTAAATTTTTATACCATTTTTTGTGTGCTTCTAGATTGGAATGCAGATAATATCATCTCAAATAAAAAAGCACAAAACAATGGTGGCTTTTAATAGTGACATTTAATTCTTATCCTTTCAGCAAAAAATCCACTCTCCTTTTAATAAAACTGTCCCTTAATTACATTAAGTACAGTTAGTATTAGTCACTGGTTAAATTGTTCAGGAAAATTCATGCTGCAGCAAAAAGTAAAGAATCACTATAGTTTCCTTTGACATTACAAAAACTGTGGTTACTATGAGTAATGTTGGCTTAGTTTCCATGGAGATAGCTTTCCAAGGTGAAAGGAAGACTGTGACTTTTGAATAATTACCTCAAACATTCCTTTCGCATATGTTAGCCCTGAGCATCTATGAGCTGTTTTTTTTTCTAATCTTCTTGGGATTCTACAAATAGCTGTGAAGTGTACAAATGTTTCTGCTTTTGAATTGCACAGTAGGATGTGTCTGTGGCAGCTTTGCATAAAACACAGGAAGGGGCAACTGTGCATTTTCTGACTTGGGTATGACTAAAGTAACATTGGGCACTTGAGCATGTTAATTTCATTTCTTTATCCATGTCATGCTGCAAATACGTTTGGATACACACACATAGACACAGAATGAGCAAGTGGAAAAAGAAAAGAGAAGAAAGAAATATTACATTTCAGTATCAATTTCACAGATTTTCAAAGAATACAAGGGAGTTGTGTATGTGTGTATATGTGTTGTGTATGCAATATAATTAATAAAGTGTGAGCTTGGAGTAAGTGCAGGGTTCTGGCCCTGAACTTCTGATTGGCTGTTAGGTGGCCGGACCGGATTGGCCCGTTCCGGGGAATCCGATTGGCCCTTAACAGAGAGTTCTTATTGGTTATAAAAGCTAGCGTTCCTAGCTTGTTATTGTTTAAACAAGTCACGATGTAAATAAAGAGCTGAAGTTCACCGTTCAGAAACTTGTCTCCATTCTTTCTCGCCCATGCTCGAACTTAACACTGGCGACGAGGATGGGATGTGGAGACATCTGAACGAACGAAACTTCGAAGAACACTGAGCACGTGACAGACGATGCCAACAACGGAACCATGTCCAGCGGCATCGTACCACCCGCTCCATTCGATCCATCACAAGAAGACTGGGAGCCTTACATGGTTCGTTTCCAAATGTTCCTAGAGATGAACAACTTAAAGGACGCCACAGCCGGGAAGAAACGGGCGGTGTTCCTGACGCATTGCGGTCCAACCGTATTTAAGATGGCTAAGGCACTAGCCAAACCCCGAGAAGTGAAGGCCATGGATTGGGACGACCTCGAACCTATCCTGCGAGACCACTACGCCCCGACCGTGCCTACGCTCCTGAGATGCCACGAGTTTTACCAAAGAAGCCAGCGAAAGGGAGAGAGCATAGCTGACTTCATAGCAGACCTCCGAAATTTGGGAGGCCTCTGCAGATTCACCGATCTAGAAGAAGCACTAAGAGATCGCATAGTTCTGGGATTAGATGCACCAGGCGTTCAAAGCAAGCTGATGGCGAAAGGCAACATCAGCCTTCCCGACGCCATTGCCAATGCTACCGCAGCAGAAGCAACCAAGAAGTCGGCTGCACAACTATGCCAAAACCGCACTCCGGTACCACCACTGGCCAGCGAAATCTCACCTAGTTCAGAAGGGCAGCTCGCAACAACGCACCACGAGGACCTCTCTTCGTCATCAGACAGCAACGAAGAAGGGGTCCATCGACTACGGTCTGACCGGGACCCTCGGCCGAAGCCCTTACGCCCTTGCACTGGCTGTGGAGCCAACCATGCCAGATCCGAATGCAGATTCCGCGACGCACTTTGCCATGAGTGCGGGAAACGAGGCCACATCGGACGGGTCTGCCGCAGCTTGCCAGGACCCAGCCAGGCCTCAAAAGGGGCTAACTATCTCCAATCGACAGGAAACCGTCCTGTAAGGCGAGAGCCAGTAAACCACTCCTACAGAAATCGAGCTTTGCAGAGAGAAGAGGCTCACCATACTATCACTATCGGTCACGCCTCAGCCTTGGACACTAAGAAAATCCGAGTCACGGTAGCCATCGAGAACCAGCCTTGCCACATGGAGGTTGACTCGGGATCATCCCTCTCGATGGTGTCATGGAAGACACTCAAGCAACTCATCCCCACAATTCAACGCCAAGATCTCCGTTTCCAATGCCTCATCCTCAAGGACTACCAGGGGAATCGAATCCCCGTCATCGGGTCCTGCCGAGTCCGAGTCTCTTTCAAGAAGCACACGGCATACTTACCTCTAACAGTCATCGATAGAGATCGGCCTAGCCTACTGGGCCTCCAATAGTTCACGCCACTCGGCATTGAAGTGGCCAGCGTAAACTGAGTCGGTGGCTGTGACTGGGAGGAAGACCTAATCTCTGAGTTCAGGGACATCTTCGCGGACAGCTTAGGCGAGTACAAGGGGACCCTGATCTCATTCAAAAATAGCTCCCATTCGCCTAAAGCCCCATCGAGTTCCGTTTGCCTTAAAATCGAAAATTGACGAACAACTCGACAAACTGATAGCTCAGGGGGTGTTGGAGCCCATCGATCACTCCCCGTGGGAAACCCCTATTGTAACACCCATTAAGCCAGACGGGTCAATCCGAATTTGTGGGGACTATCGGGCCACTTTGAACCACGCCCTGCAGTAGAACGCATATCCAGTTCTGGTGGTGCAGCACCTCCTCCATTCCCTGGGGGGCCGGAAAGTTTTCGCTAAATTGGATTTAGCTCAGGCATATCAGCAATTACCAGTAGATGAAAAAACGCCACAGGCCAAACTATTGTGACGCACCGAGGTGCCTTTAAATGCACCCAGCTGCAATTTGGAGTAAGTGTAGCCCCGGGGATTTTTCAGAGCCTTATGGAAAGGTTATTGCAAGGGATTAAGAGTGTGGTCCGCTATTTTGACGCTGTATTAATTGCAGCCCCTACAAAAAAAATCTTACAGGACCGGTTAAGATTAGTCCTAAAAAAATTCCAAGAGGCCGGTCTTAAGGTTAAAAAAAAACAAATGTAAATTGTGTACTGACAGTGTTGAGTTTTTAGGGTACCTGATTGATAGCCAGAGCATTCACCCTACCGAAAGTAAATTAAAAGCGATCAAAAACGCTCCCAGGCCAAGAAACAAGGCCAATCTCCAGGCATTCCTGGGCCTCATCAATTTTTATAATGTATTTTTACCGCACAAAGCAACCTTCGCTGAACCGTTACACTGATTGTTAGATAAAAAAGCAATTTGGTTATGGGGCTACCATGAAGAACAGGCGTTCCGAAATGTTAAAAAACTGCTCACTTCTGACTCTGTACTCATGCAGTATAACGAGACTTTGCCGTTAGTTATAACCTGTGATGCATCGCCTTTTCGGGTGGGCGCTATTTTGAGCCACGTACTGCCTAATGGGAACGAAGCCCCTGTTGCATATTTTTCAAACACTCTGTCAAAAACGGAGCGGAACTATGGACAAATTGATAAAGAAGCCCTCGCAATTGTCTCAGCTGTGAAAAGATTTCACGAATACGTGTATGGTAGGGTTTTTATTATTGTGACTGACCACAAGCCGTTATTGGGGATAATAGCCGGAGATAAGCCAACTCCCTACATATTATCCCCAAGGATGACCCGATGGTCAGAATTCTTAGCTGCTTATAACTATCGGCTGCAATACCACCCGGGGAAGGCCATTCCCCACGCTGACGCATTGAGCCGAGCACCGCTTCCAGAGACTCTCGACGATCCGGCACCAACGGTAACCACATTGCAAATCGAAGCGCTCAACTTGCCGCCACTGACCTCCCGAGATATCGCAAGAGAAACCAAACGCGACCACACCCTAGCACGCGTCCTAGGCTGGGTAGAACGCGGATGGCCATTGGACCAGTTATCAGATGACTTCACACCATTCAAAACTCGACAGACCGAACTCTTCTCCCAAAAAGGCTGTGTCATCTGGGGGGATAGAGTCGTTATTCCAGAACGGCTCCGAAAAGCGCTGCTGAGAACTTTGCACGATGGCCATCCCGGCATCGTGCGAATGAAAGCCCTTGCACGAAGCTACGCATGGTGGCCGGGTATTGATAAGCAAATCGAACAGTGGGTTAAAGCTTGTCCCAAATGCCAAGAAGTCAGCAATGCCCCACCAAAAGCCATGCCTACTTGAATGGGAGACACCACGTGGACCCTGGTCCCGAATTCACCTGGACTTCGCGGGGCCAACCAAGGGCCACACCTTCCTGCTTACCGTCGATGCCTACTCGAATTGGCTCGAAATTCATCGCATGACGACTACGACCTCCGAGGCGGTCATCAAGATTCTAAACAGACTCTTTGCAACCCACGGATTACCAGACGTCCTGGTATCCGATAACGGCCCACAATTTACTGCACTAGTGTTCGAGCAGTACCTCGCTGACCGCGGCATCCGCCATGCGCTCATCTTGCCTGCGCACCCTGCGAGCAATGGCCGAGCAGAACGCATGGTTCAATTTGTGAAGAAAACCTTGCAAAAGGTAGACTACGACAACATTGACGACAAGGTCAACCAAATCCTCTTTTTGCAACACATCACCCCACATAGCGTCACCAACAAAACTCCCGCTGAACTGCTAATGGGACGAAAGCTCCGCTCCCACCTTGACCGGTTGCACCCTGCGTACGAACCAGAGAAACCACTAGGATCCAGCGGCCGCTGTCGCACCTTCCAGGTAGGAGACCTGGTTTATGCAAAAAACCTATCGGGCGACCCGTTGTGGGTGGAAGCGACAGTAGTACGTGCAACCGGCCCTAGATCCTACCTCCTGCAATGCCTTGACGATAAACTTTGGAAATGGCATATCGACCAATTAAGGTCGCGGCTTGCAGTGGCCAATTCGCAACTCCCCTATGACCAAACTGAGGGGGGGGAGGTACGGAAGAAGATGAAGTCCTAGGAAACCCGTTCGAAGGAAACGATTTAATTGAAACTCAGGAAGTGGAGCCGGAGGGAGAAACGTTTGCACCTCAGAGAATCGAGGAAAATATGGGCAACGACGTAGAAGTGAACTCTGAACCAGAGACAGCCCCACTGCCAGACAACGATCTACCTCAGCGAGATTACAACCAGCCGATACAACGAAAATCAAAGAGACTAAAAAGACAACCGTCCTATTTAAGGGACTATGTAACTGCACCCTGAACTAAGGAATCAGGGGGAAGGGGTGTTGTGTATGCAATATAATTAATAAAGTGTGAGCTTGGAGTAAGTGCAGGGTTCTGGCCCTGCACTTCTGATTGGCTGTTAGGTGGCCGGACCGGATTGGCCCGTTCCGGGGAATCCGATTGGCCCTTAACAGAGAGTTCTTATTGGTTATAAAAACTAGCGTTCCTAGCTTGTTATTGGTTAAACGTTACAAGGTTTGCCTATATAAGGCGGGTTTTACTGATATTAACAGAGCAAGTCACGATGTAAATAAAGAGCTGAAGTTCACCGTTCAGAAACTTGTCTCCATTCTTTCTCGCCCATGCTCGAACTTAACAGGGGGGACCTTACTTTTATAGCAAATAGTAAGTGACCATTTGGATGACCATAAAAGAGTAAAGCTGTATACCAGGGGTGTCAAACTCCATTTCATTGAGGGCCACATCAGGGTTGTGTTCGACCTCAAGGGGCTGGGGTGGGCATGCTAGGGTGGCCAGATCAACGTCATTTGTGTTGGGGGCACCTGTGGCCTGAGCACTCTGCCAGTGAAAAAGAGTTCCCGAGCTCTGCTTTCAGCTGCGACAGCTTTCTGCTAGAGAAAATGGAGCTCGGGAAGGCCACCTGCGGGCCAGTCCTTCATTGTTTCCAGGCTGGTCCCGCAGGCTGGATCCAGCCTGCATGCCTTGAATTTGACATCCCTGCTGTATACTAACCTTGAGTTTTCTCTTACAATAACAAACTAGAATTCGCAATATAATTTCACCAGCCATAGCGTCTCACAATATCTTTCTATTGCTTTCTAGCTGTCTAATGGTAGAGTGGAAAAAGACTAACTTTATAGACCATGCCTTGTTTTCCTTTTTTTTTTTCTGGAGAAAAGAAAAAAAGAAATTGCTAAGTTTCATCTGATATTGCCCTATCTCCAGGTGGAATTTGTTGTGTATGAAAGCAGATTTCTACCCCATGGAAATACTTCCATCAATTCATCGCTTGTTAACTTTCTGACCTGAAGCTCATGGTAAATACATGTGAACAAATATTAGAATTCCAGCAGAAGAATTAGAAGGGCAATAAAAGTAACATCTTCTCATTGTTTAAGTTTGCTTTGCTTGGGCATTGTTTTCTAAATGGCTTCTCTCTATTTTTTTTTTACTTGATGCATTTATAATTGGCAAGATCCAATCCTGTTGTCACAAATAAAAGGAAATACACAAATCACTTGGATCTCAAAGACTTCTGCTCTGTAAACTCAGTATTTCCATAGAATGAGGAAGGTGTTTTTTACCAATATTTATTTATCTTTTCCCTTTTCAACCACTAGAAGTCTTCAGCATTGTTCTAAAATATGAATGTTCTGTGCAAGGATTAACATGGATGGTGATAGGAAAAATGAGTGCACTGACTTTCAGGTTTTTTTCTGTGTGCAATTCAGAAAGCTCTTCATGGCATGGGACCAGGTTAGTTCTGGGCCCATTTTTCCCTGAGTGTTATCTATCCATTCTGCCATATTGGATTGAAAGGGTACGTTCCAAGGTCCTTCTCTGAAATACTGCCATCTAGTGGGGTCTTCCTTTTTTGTGGCACCCTCTGCCCTTTTTTGGAGCACTCTTTCCTGAGATCTAACAAGCCCCCACTTCCTCAGTTTTTGGGAACTGCTGGAGGAGGATGTAGTTGGAACCTGAAGATGGTGTTGTTCGTTGAATTTTAAAAATAAGGATTGTAGTGTCAGGTTTTTGTTTTCATTGTGTTTGGTTTTGCTGCTGGTATGAGCTACGGAGAGTTGGGTCATTTAAGATTAATATGCATCTTTTAGATAACTAAGTAAATAATTCTAAGATTATAAAATGGATAACTGGACATAAGAGGACTTAAGTTTTAAAATTTATATTATATATTCAAGGATAGAGGGCTACCCAATACAGAAACTTTGTTTCTGGAAGTAAACATCTGTACAATATTAAATCATGAAATTTTTTCAGAAGAAGTTGCTTATTCTGTTACAATGTTTAATTCCCATTTGATTCAATGTTTTGTAAAACTTATTTATTTTGTACTTCAGTTGTCTGATTCCTTTTGAAAATAAATTATTCTGGCTTCTTCTATGTTGGTATTCCACCTGTTAGTAAAAAACATTATTATCTTTGCAGAGTGCTCATTTGGCTATGATTGACACCTTAATGATGGCATATACAGTAGAAATGATCAGTGTGGAAAAAGTTATTGCATGCATACAGCAGTATTCCTCCTTCTTCCAAGCTACAGACCTGCCCTATGACATAGAAGATGCGGTCATGTTCTGGATAAATAAGGTAAACATTTCATTTAACCATCACAGTGTTTTTTAAAAGAAGGAAATAAATGATGCACTTACTTGACTGTTATTTGACTGCTTTCAGTCTCCTTTCAATTTCTAACTCAACAAAAATAATGTCAACTAATGTATGTCTCAAGCTCAGTTTGCCAGATTTCTAAATACTATACTCTTGGACAGTAAGCTTTGATATTGCTTTGCAATATTTTAATGCTAACCTATAGCTTTACACCAAAATTCAAAGCTGTATAAAGGGGGAAAGAAAGAGTTTGCACAAATATTACTACTCATTTTCCTGATTTGGAAAATTATTCATTTCAACCATTGTGATACTAACAAAATACAGTTGTTAATAATCTATTGGATATATTCACAAACTACTTAGCTAGGGTAGTTCCTGATTTTTTCCCAGGAACAAATTATGACCATAATTTCTTAAAACAAGCCTTAATGCGATCCTATAGTTTGAACACAGAAGTAATTGGTATGTTTGGCAGTCATAATGCACAATTGTTCTCAGGTTGCTGCAGTGTTGACGCAACTCAATAATGGTACCAATAATGGACAATATTTGTAGCTCAGGGTTGAGATGAGGGTCCCTTGGTGCTCTCTGAGCTTAGTCCTAGCATTGATGATGTTGCCTAGTTTGGGTAATGAAACATCTACAAGAAAACAACCAAACTCAGCACCAAGGACCCCTTAACTCAATAATGCTTTCACTGTTAGAATTGGGAAGACACTGTTGATATCATCTAGCAATCCCATCCTGCAGCTCTGAAGAGTGCTATGCTAGCTGTGCTAAATGATGTTAAAACCTAGCATGTTGTACAAATAAATAAAAATAGCCTACGTAGCCTGCTTTCATTCTTTTTTCCATCTGTTGTCAACTTGTTAGCAGATCCTAAATAAATTCAACTGTTGTGCAGGTTCTGGTTTTGTTACAGTCAAATTGACACTGTGCTAAAGTACATGTTACTCTTTTTTTCCCTACCAAATCCTTAAGATGGCATAAACAGATAGTATGGAAATAAATTATTAAATAGGTGTCTATTGATTTCATGAATCAGTGCATTAGTGAGCCAATTTCCATGCATAGAAAAACAGTGCATATATATTGCACGTTTTACTGTGGTGCAAAGACAATACTAAAAAGACTCTATCTTCAGCCTTGGGGGGAACATATATGTTGGACTTCATCTGCCTTAATCAATAACACAGCTGATGGAAATTCCAGCTAAGAATGAAAGGAGTAGAAGTCTTAACAATTACTAGATAGAGAAAAGTCTGTCTTAGAGTGTCTATGTAATTTCAGTGTCACTTCTAAGTATTGCTAAGCTCCAGCACTTTAAGACTTTAAAGATTAAACCCATTTGGCCTCTTAAGATTCAGTTGTACACTGGGAGAAGAACAAGAAAAGAAGAGGGACTTGTATTGTAAACAATTTTTAAAGCTTTGGCTGCACTGTTTCAAAATTGCCCACAGTAGAATAATTATACTAAGTAGACTATTATTTGTATCTCAGCAAGAAAGCAAAATTTATTTAAAGTCTAATTTCCTTTGCCCTTTTAGGCAAATGAACATTTAAAGGATATAATGGAACAGGAGCAGAAGCTGAAAGAGCAACCTGGGGCAGAAACGCCAGGAGGTCAAAAGGTATCTGTGCAAAATGCACTAGTTCACAATAATTGCAACTAATGAGGAATTTTCTCTTTTTAAAATATGTTCTAATAGACTATTAGTCAGTTTGATGTAGTCGTTAAGGTGCTGATCCAGAAACCAGGAGACTGTGAGTTCTTGTTCACGTTAGACATGAAAGCTGGCGAGGTGACCTTGGGGCCAATCATTCTGTCTCTCAGCCCAACCCACCTTACAAAATTGTTGTTATGGAGAAATAGGAGAAAAGAATTTTATGTATGTTTGTAGCCTTGGATTAGGGTTAAAGGCAGGATAAAAAATAAATAAATGAATAAAAAATTCTTTCATTGTTTAGATTTTTCTTACAGTACCTTATTTTAGAGGAAATTCAGAGACAATTTTTTGTTTTGGTATATTAAACACTAAGAAATACAATATTAAAATGAAAAATAAAGCAATGCTTAAAAACAAAAGTTTATTTGACTTTAAGAAGAAATATGCAAAAATTGTAAATATTCATATTCAGTATTTCCTCCCCAAATGATGTTTGTTCAGGTAAAGATAGTGTTTTATGGATAACATAATTACTATAATGAGTGAATAATTTTAGTCAATATATTATAAGATTTTGATGCCTCTATTGCTTTGTACTTTTTTAGCCAAAACTGTTTTCTTGTCACTTGCACAAATGGAGCTGTGCACACACTCACCAGCCCACTGCACATGCTCACCCACTGTTTCAGTGGCCCAGTTCTGAACAGGCCACGACTGTAGACCGGGGATTGGGGACCCCAGTCACACAGCATTATTTAAAGTGAATAATTTTTAAAATCAGGTGCTTATAAATGAACACCTTAATAAGAGCAGAATGTTTTCTCCAAATGTATACCTTGTCATTTAAGAGACTTTCTACTTTCATCTCTGTGTTCTCCATTAAGCTGCTCCAAGCATCCGGAGAGTGGGAGTGCTTAGTCTCTGCTCAGATAGGCTGGGCTTAATTGCTAGGACACTCTTACTCCTCCCTGGCTCATCCCTAGCATCCCCCAGTTTTAGCTCAGCCTTTGGTGTGGTAGGCAGCTTATCCTTGGCCAGAGCAGGAACATTTGAGGTTTGGATTTCTTTAAAACGAACCAGATTCTAAATTGCTCTCTCCTTAGCTCCAACTGCAATTAGAGGGGAAGTAGTTGGACCAAATTGCAGATCACCCTTTTGCGATCCGGATGCATTCGTGTCCACAAGGCTCATAGCGCCATTAATCGGCAGTCGTGTTTTCGGGAGACACGCAGTTCCTTCTTTCCCTACAACCTTCTGTTATTGCAATTGAGATTCACTTTGGCGCTGTTTAAACAGAGCATGCTTTTCCTTCTACTTGTTTGCCAGTTGCAATTCCTCCCCTCGGAAAACATGGGGTCGGGGGCGTAGGAGCCCTTATTGTTCCCTTCTCACTGCTCAATCGCAGAGCAGCCGTTTTTAGTTTTTCTCTTTCTCCAATTGAGCGGCGAAAATTTCTGCTGTGTTGGTGCCAAAATATGGCCAGCACCATCTTCTAGGGGGCCTGGTGGCCATTTTATTTTGGCGCACATTCTAACGGACACCGCCATAAACATGTTACATCGTGTAGCCATTTACTTCTTTAATAATGTTTTGTGAGAGGCTTTTAACACCCTCTAAGTTCCTGGTGCAGATTACAGAGGGGAACAAAGATTGTTTCAACTCCCTTTACTCCGGTTTCGGGGAGACAAAAAAATCATATATACTTGTTAGCTGCCCTCACATTGGATATGTATACAAATATTTATATATAGACTCAAAACACAGCAGCAAGCGACCACCAGGCTAAGTTCAGCCTGCGCAGATGGTGGTAGAGGGCCTCATGTTTGTTTGGCGCTGCTCTAGATCTGATGCTGATTGAGACCAGAAGCAAAAAGAAGATTCTTCCCTCCCTCCTTTGTCGCTCAGACAACAGAACCTTTCAGCCCTTTTGGAGAGGCTCCTTTCATCCCTTTTATTAAGGTACATTCTCACCTAGATTCCAGAGAGTCCCATGATATAGGGGCACCACACAGTCGGAATTCGCTGACAGAACGCGCAGGGGAGCACAAGGGAAAAGATCCTTTAGAGGAACAGGGAGCAGGGATTTCCGATGCTCAAGATAATTTCAGGGATTTTGCTCCTATTGGAGGATGGTTAAGACTCTTTGCAATCCGTTGGGACTCCTCTACATCGGATTCCTGGGCCCGTGAAACTATCAGATTTGGCCTAGCTCTGGAGTTCTGCTCCACTCCTCCAGACTTTTTCATGAAATGCCCTCTCTCCAGGGTTCCTGTTAAAAGGAACTTGATGGAGACAGCGATCAAGCATTTATTGGAAATCAAAGCCATCCAACCAGTAGCCCGAGATCAACAAGGGCACGGGTTCTATTCACTACTTTTCATAGTCCCTAAGAGTTTGGGGGGATGGAAGGCAATCCTAGATTTAAAAAGACTCAATCGTGCTCTAGTCTTCCGCAAATTTAAAATGAGTATGTTGCAAACCATTCTGCTCAGCATAAGGAAATGCGACTTTTTAACTTCCATTGACTTAACAGAGGCTTACTTACACATTCCAATTAGACCTTCTCACACCAAATTTCTCAGATTCTGTTACAACAACCAACAATATACCGCCCTGCCCTTTGGGCTGTCATCTGCCCCATGAATTTTTAGAGTTTTAGAGTTTCTTCAAGATGGGCTCAATAGGGGTCTCGCCCAAATACTTTAAGATGACAGGTGATGGCTATTGCCTCAGTGGTGACCCACATCACCCAAGGATAAGGAGTTTTCGGTGTGCCATAAATTTATGTCCACCAGTGGTATATCGTTATCCAACCTGGGACCTCAACAAGGTACTCACAGTGCTCATGAAGGGCCCATTTGAACCACTGAAAACTACCAGTCTCCATTTTCTCACATATAAGGTAGTTTTCCTCGTAGCTATAACATCAGCACGATGTATCTCCGTAATAGTGGATCTACTGGCCTATAAGGACCTCTGTATTTTTCATACAGACAGAGTGGTTCTCTGTCCAGAGAATCCACGTTCATACTAAAAGTCAATTCTGCTTCCCACAGGGCACAAGAACTTGTTCTCCCAAATTTTTGCCCCAGTCCTTCTCAGTCTAGAACATCAATGGCACTGACTGGATGTCCGCAGAGCTCTTCATACAAAGTTACATCAAATGGCTCCCTTCAGGAAAACTGAAGCCCTCTTTGTACCTTTTCAGCCATCCACTCAGGGCCATAAGGTCTCACCTTCTACTATAGGCAGGTGGCTGAAAGCCACAATAGCCAAGGTGTACAAGACTCAATCATTACCCGTGCCTAGGGGCATTACGGTGTATTCTACAAGGAGCGCAGCAACTTCAGTGGCCTGGACCACGCAAGCCCCTATAGCAGAAATATGTAGGGTGGCAACATGGGTTTCCCCATCTCCTTTCATTAGGCATTACAAAATTGATGTCTTTGCTTCTGCTGAGGCCTCCTTTGGAAGGAGAGTGTTCCAACAAATCCACTCAAACAGTGGGGAGGGCTCCAGACCAGATGGAGACCCTCCCATAGGACAAACCAAGCTTTGGTATGTCCCACTCTCTGGATGCTCAGAGCAGCTCAATGGAGAAAGGTTATTGGTACTTACCTGATAGACCCGTTCTCGGTGAGCTGCGACGAGCATCCAACCCCACCCAATATCTGTCTGGGGGGATCCTGTTCCAGCCAACGACTAATCTGGAAATATGTAAATAATGATAATAATAATAATAATAGTAGTAGTAGTAGTAGTAACCACAAACAAGCAAGAGAGTCAAGAGGGCGGGGATTGCATCACCTCGTCTTCGCCAAAACTGGGGGATGCTAGGGAGGAGCTAGGGAGGAGTAAGAGCGTCCTAACAATTAAGCCCAGCCTATCCAAGCAGAGACTAAGCACCTCCCACTCTCTGGATGCTCGTCGCAGCTCACCGAGAACGGTTGTATCAGGTAAGTACCAACACCCTTTTTATTTTTAAAATGTCATTGTGGGAAAGACACAGACATTTTAAATAATTGTATTTCACTTTAATAAACAAAAAGATTACTAATATTCTTCTTTGTATCACTTTATGAATACTTTCCTTCACATGAGTTGTAGTTAAACCATGAAACTTCTGACTATCAATACCTTCTCATTGCATCTCACCAGGAACCATGCCTACTAGATATAGAATAAGCTAGGATTTTGAACTGTGATTTAATATTCTAGCTTGCTTTAAATCTGATAAAAATTCTAGCTTGCTCTAAATCTGATAAAATAGTTTAACTGATCAGATAAATCAAACAGGCTACACAGATCAGGTAAAGACATGTGTGTATGTGTCAGTGGTGGGATTCAAATTTTTTACTACCGGTTCTGTGGGAATGGCTTGGTGGATGTGGCAGGGAAAGGATACTGTAAAATCTCCAGTCAGAGGTGGTATTTGCCGTTTCTCCAAACTACTCAAAAAATCTTCTACCAGTTCTCCAGAACTGGTCAGAACCTGCTGAATACCATTTCTGGTATGTGTGTGTGATGGCTTAACAAGCTGAGACATAATCATTCAGGTATGATCTTAATATGGAGCTACCCACGGTCATTATAAATGCAAACAACTTCTATTATCTCCCATGCAGTTTCTGCATAATAGTATGTCATGGTTGGCTTATTCTACTGATTGTTATTTTAGTCACATCCCATATGTGCAGAGTGTCAGTCCTTTGCTCAGTCATGAACATAATTTTCAAATGTAAACTTTGTTGTTGAGGTCCAGTAGCTCCTTAGCCTCAAGAGGAATCTCTCCCCCTCCCCTCCATTTCATTTCATTTTTCTTGATGCTTGGCTAAACAAGCTCTACTTCTTTTACTTCCTGCCTGCCTGCTAAATTGAGCCATTCCTAGCTATGCAACTGTCACAATTAGGTTCCACATCAGTTTTGCTAAAGTAGCTGACATAGCTCGATAATTGCCCTGTCACTTCTAATGACTCTGGTCTCCCGTTTTGACCCTTTTCTGCCCAAGCCCCCAAGTTTGTTTTCATTATGAAGAATGGAACTAAATTATTTGCTTCATTGAAGACTATAATTAATGACTCACAAGCAGTCAGATTTAGGAGCATCAGTGAATTAAATTATTCCAGTTATAGGTCCCTGCCCTCCCCCACTTCACTTCTCTGCTGTTAAGCTTAGAGGATCACACTCTAGATTTAACAAGGGTAAGGGCTGAGTTTTTCTCCCCCTGTTCTTCAACCTAGAAAGAACTGTAGAGCTGTTATTTCTGCAGCATTTTAAAAACAGATATTTTATCAACTAATGCACATTAGTTTCAAGTAAGCATAACCTCTCTACATTGCCAATATTGGTGATTTTTTTTTTTGCTTAATAAGATGTAGAAACATGTTAAGCCTTAAAATTGGACAGATGGATGGATGGATGAAAGGAAGGAAGGAAAGACAGACAGACAGACAGACAGACAGACAGATTTTATGACCCATTTCTACAGTACAGAATAATAATTGTATGGAATCGGAGATTGTGAGGTTATGCTTGTGAAGTGTTTTAATAGCATTATATTTATTTTATTATTTATCTATTGAGCTTGTATGGTGCCAAATCCATTTAGACTCATGGAAACTTACCCACCCACCCACCCCCAATTAAAACCATTAAAATGACTGTGGTAGAACATAACAGTTCAAACCAATAACATTTCATGGTAAACAATGTAAACACTAATAGCAAAAACTAATAGATCCGCAGCAAATGGCCTCCAGAGTAGCCTTGTTAAGTAGCCTTGTTAAATAAAGAGAGTCTCATAGTAGAACCACAATAATTCATACTCCACGGCTACAAACTGGCACTTAAAACCCAAACCACCATCCAGAACAGATTAGTCTTCTCTGCTTTGCGGGAGGCCCATTATAAGGGGGTACTACCGTAATATCCAAAGAGAGACATTCTATGACCATGGTAAAATAAACCATTTAATTGTTGACTCGCTCTCCCTCATCTTATAACAACACGGGGATACCTAACACCTTCTCTCATGAAGAATACACTTCAAATTGGCAAAAGCAGTCAGGAAGATATCTTGGTGCTAAACCAGGTAGAGTTTTAAGGTTAAAATTAGCAGTTGGAAACCTGTTTGCAACCAAGGTGAAGCTGCTTTGGGCTGACAGCCCTCTCGAACCCTCAGACAGCTACAAAACTTTTGGGGTTTGCAAACTTCTACCGACAATTCATCCCCTCCTTTGTGAGGATTGCCAAACCCATGACGGACCTCCTAAAGGCAGGGGGTCCAGGAATGAAACCCCACCCGGGACAACCCTTACAGTGAGACCTAAGTCCCCTGAATTCCTGTTTTGGGGGCTGTGAACCATACTGGGAAGATGAAAGGGGGAACCGGTCCACTCACGATTGGGTCATTTTCACCCTCGTCCTCACTGTCATAAGAATCCGGTGACTGATCACCATTTTCTGGGGTTCCCCACTTCAGCTGCATGGGGAGGGACCCTTTCCCCCCTCCCTTTCTGTTGGTAACTATAAAACAGCCATAGAAATGTTTTATGAGTTGACATTGAGCACATCTTCCTGGCAGTTAACACTTGCTAGCAAGCAGCTTTGTTACAATAATATAATCCTTTTTTGTGTATTTTAACTTAACTAATATTGTATTTTAACTTTCTGAATAAAATAAAAAAAAATTATTGACAGCAATATAATCCTAAAAGTTACGAAGGAAGCTTAGCTCTTTCATCATCTGCCAATTGGTTTAAGACTCGAAAAGCAGGAGGTAAACCAAATCAAATCTGATATAAAACTAGCTCAGAAATTAATTAATAATATTTTCCCTTCGTCACAAAAGAACACTCAGAATTTTAACACTTAAAATTATGATTAAAATTATTTTTAACATGGAATTATACTCACTGACAACAAAGGTTCTTAAAATAGCTTCCAATGATTGAGAATTAAATATTAGTAACTTTAAAATGGATTACAACAATATTCATGAAAGAAAAGAATATGTTTAAACACCAATCAGAAAAAAAATATTGCTTAGTAGACAATCTTCCGAAGAATGAAAGTCACTCAGGAAAATCTACCTAGGTAAGAAATAAAATTTTGCACATGGCTTTTAGCATGGGAATTCAGAATACATCCCTATCAGTAGCTGGGCACTTAATAACCATTATTTGTGCTTATAATTTAGCTTAAGTGCTACTCTCTGTATTCCCTGTATTTTCCCAGCATATAATTTTTTCTTCTTTTGTTCATTACCAAAATGCTAGTGCGAAATTCATAACAAGTTTTACTATTCGTTTTACAACATATTAAGAGTGAATGAGTTTATCATTAAAAATTGAACAAGATTTGTTTTTCATGACCAGAAGTGCTGTAAAGAAATACTTTCTTTGCTCTTGGAAAAATGTAGAATAAAAATGTTCCAAAATTGCAACTCTGACTGGGAAGCCCCAGTGTAACTCATTTGAAGATTAAATTGTTTATTTTATTAGAATAATTGATTAAAAATTACTACTACTTTTTTGAGATAAAAGGTACTGATTACGTGTATTATTAATTTATCTCAGAATGAGAGTTTTTCTGCTGCTATGTGTTGAACTGACAAATAATAACTTATTGTTTTCACATGGATACTTTTAACAATGCTATCTGTAATAAATAAATGTGTATTTCAAGACAATTAAGTAAAATTATTTTTTCATGAATCTGAAAATGGCTTAAAGAAAATGTAATGGTGGAATTGCTAAATTACAGTCACCATGTTCATGTTCTTTGCCTGTTGTTTTTTCCTGCTGCTTTCCTTGAAGTCTCCTTCCAAGTGGTTTTGGAAACTGGTTCCTGTAAGTTTGTCATGTTGCTTTACTTTGATTCAGTAATTTAATATTGTATCAGTTGCTTTGCCAATATCATGATAGTCCAATCATGCATTTCATTTCTACCTCTTCCCCACTCAATGCCTTTTAAGTAAGACACCCCCCCCCCCAAAAAAAAAAAGAAACAGCAGCAGTAATTTAAGATACTCTGAAATAGTTTTGGTCCCATCATCCACCTTTCCCCATTATAGTTCCAGCTGGACAAATACCATCGCAGTGTCCATTTCACAATTTTCAGGAGTAAGGAGTAAATGACTTACAAAAGAGGAACAGATAATGGAACAGCTCTAAACAATTGAAAACCCTTATCCACAACGGCATAGATATAATGGGTATACATCAGGATTGTGAACGCTCATTTTAAGTTCTGCGCATGGGTGCAAGGAACAGAGATGAGGCAGTGAACAGTGAACTTCAACTCTTTATTAATCATACTGAACAGAGCAAAAACCCTAGGGCAGCAGCAACCCTTTTATAGGGTAGGCTGCTGACCTATTAGCCAATGAGAAACATGGAAGTGTTAAACCCTTGAACCAATGAGAGTTGGCCCGTTAACAGCCAATCAGATTTCCCAGAAAGGACCAATCCGATATCACTATTATCAGCCAATCAGAAGTGCAGGATTAGAACTCTGCTTTTTCTTAAGGTTGTTAAAACTTTATTAAACGCCTTTATTAGTTCATAACATTAGTTTTATCATATATACGTATATATGTGTATATAATATGTATATGTATATAGTTACAATTGCTCATTTATTACATTTAAACACATAATTAAATACATTTTTAACAACAAAAATTTTCACTTCCAAACAAACTTGGCAGTAGATCTAAATTCATGTTATTTCTTTAATCCTAACATTGTGGTAGTTATACTATCAATTTTGAAAATGCAGAAATCTACACATTCGACACATTTATTTTACTAGGGAGGAGAAATTTTTGGAGGAAGGATAAATTGTTCTAAGATATCAGAAACATAAAAGTAATTATAAAAGATGAAATGCTGTGTTATTTTGGTATGTATTTATGGGATACCTGTATACACACCGAGACACATACAAAGAAGAATGCATAGTATATACATTACATATACATATGCATCTTGAGGATTTTGAAAAATTTTTGAAAGACAAAATATGAAACTAGAGGGAATGAAATATCTCTTTAAAGGAGTTGTGTGTTTTTGCAGAGTGGTGTCAGGGTAATTCTGATAGCCTGGAGTGTTGGAAGGTGTGCAGAGAGGAGCAATAGCATCTGAAAAGCTTTGTTTTCTGGAGAAGGGAAGGAACCCTTTGTGTAGTACATAGCTAATAGGAAAGAGAGGACTGTGCCCAGATAAGCTAATTTTCTCATAGCCAGGAAGTGATCCAAGAACCCAACTTGCCCTGTGGTAGCTGGTGCTAAAATTCCTGTGTTTGGCTGCTTCTATCACTATCAGTTTCATTATTTATAGGAAGGCCACACATGTTTGTTATTCCAGGTAATCATAGCATTGCAAGCTTTGAGAACCTCTGTAGAAGTTAATATTATTATGTCCACAACAAATCCTTTCCTTAGAAAAAGAGGGGAAAGAGGGAATATTGAACATCATGTGTAATGCTCAATTATTGTGGTGAATATACAAGATGGATGGATCTCTGATGCTTATATGAATTATTTTTCCCCTTCTGTAATCTAAAACAGCTTAGGCATGTTTTTTTTTCATTCATTATTGCTTCTTACTTCAGCGTAAACAGAAGTAAACAGAAATGAAGTCTTTGAAGTAAAAAAGAAACAAAATGAAATTACAGGGTGATGGGCAGTTTAAAAAGTAGAACTGACATCTTGGAGGAAGGAACATGGGCTTCTGTAGGAGAATTTAAAAGCATACCAATAGCTCAGCCAATATGAAAAGGCCTCAGAGCTTGGTACTACAAGAAAAATAAACATATACCGTATATACTCGAGTATAAGTCGACCCGAATATAAGCCGAGGCACCTAATTTAACCACAAAAAACTGGGAAAACTTATTGACTCGAGTATAAGTCGAGGGTGGGAAATGCAGCAGCAACTGGTAAATTTCAAAAATAAAAATAGATGCCAATAAAAACTTTCACTAGGACAGTTGAGAATAAGTTTGATGTTCACAATTTCCTCTTTGAAAGAGACCAGTAAATAGGGAACAAGAAGATGAAGAAAAAGAAGTGTGTTTTTTCACACTTTTCACACTGAAGTGAACAAAAATGGCATCATAGGAACAAGCTTATTCTCAGCCCAAAGGTTTGTTTCTGATTTCTTCCCTGATTTAAGGGAAATTTGGGAAACGATCTCACTATCATGAAAGGTTTGATTGATTCACTAACCCAAAAGATGATGATGATGACAGTGGTAGACAGGAGTCACTCTCTCCCTTGCAAGAAAAAACCAAGAGCCGTTCTTATGATATCTCTCTCTCTCTCCCCCCCCCCTCCTCCCCCTCCTCCCGAGTGGACTGAAAGCAGCTGGAGCTGAGGAAATGAAACTGAGTGGAGCAACCTCGGCTCGCATTGCTTTCTCAGCCTAGAGCTCAGAAAAGCCTCCCCCTCCTCCTCCCCTCCTCCCCCTCCTCCCGAGTGGACTGAAAGCAGCTGGAACTGAGGAAATGAAACTGAGTGGAGCGACCTCGGCTCGCATTGCTTTCTCAGCCTAGAGCTCAGAAAAGCCTCCCCCTCCTCCTCCCCTCCTCCCCCTCCTCCCGAGTGGACTGAAAGCAGCTGGAGCTGAGGAAATGAAACTGAGTGGAGCGACCTCGGCTCGCATTGCTTTCTCAGCCTAGAGCTCAGAAAAGCCTCCCCCTCCTCCTCCCCTCCTCCCCCTCCTCCCGAGTGGACTGAAAGCAGCTGGAGCTGAGGAAATGAAACTGAGTGGAGCGACCTCGGCTCGCATTGCTTTCTCAGCCTAGAGCTCAGAAAAGCCTCCCCCTCCTCCTCCCCTCCTCCCCCTCCTCCCGAGTGGACTGAAAGCAGCTGGAGCTGAGGAAATGAAACTGAGTGGAGCGACCTCCACTCGCGTTACTTTTTCAGCCTAGAGCTCAGAAAAGCCTCCCCCTCCCATGCTTAAAAGTTGCAAAGGAAACACGGAAGCAGGGAAGCGGCTGCCCAGCTTCGGAGCTCCACACCATTTTTTTTTCAGAGGGGAATCTGACTCGAGTATAAGCCAAGGGGTTTTTTTTTCAGCACAAAAAATGTGCTGAAAAACTCGGCTTATACTCGAGTATATATGGTAAATTATATATTAAACGCTAGTTAATTCTACCTAATGTGAAACAAAAACACAGCTGGTGAGTTTGGGGCAATGTTTGATACATTAACTTTTGGAATCCAAAGAGAGCTGGGATTCAAATTAAAATTTGCCCAAATGCATAAATTGTCATACTTCCAAATAATAATGAATAGTTGTCAAAAAAAAAAAAAAAAAACCAGACTCAACTGGGAATATATAATTAAGAACTGAAAGACAGGAAAACCACTGGCTTACATTTCTTAGTTATGACTTTTTAAAGTGCCTTAATAAATTCAGTTAATATTGTTTCAGAAAAGGAACAAATCTTGGCAGGTTATATTGAGAATGATTGATTGACTGGTAGTAGCTTAGTAAATACATAATGTTAAACCATTGCCAGTGACTTACAAAGCACAGAGATATTCCCAGATAATGCTAGAACAAAACTAAATCACATTATGATTTAATATACTGCGAAATGTAAATCCTATTTGTGAGGTTAATTGTGGCTCCTTGATACCAACTAAATCTATTAACTATTGCTTGGAACTAGTTTGTTTAGTTCAGATTGAAATTAATCAGCTGCAAAATACATAAGAGGGAAACTAAAGCTACAATATACTTTTCATCTCACTGGACAGAAAATACAAATATTGGAATATCATAATCTTAAGGTATTTTCTTCCAAACTTCACAAACCAAAGCTTTACCAAGGGTTTCATTTTATAGGTCCATTCAGGGCACTAATTCATCTTACTACAAATGACTTTGAAGCTGTTTTGTGTTCTAAAAAGTATGGCTGAACTTGAGTTCTCCAATAAGGAAATAGGATCCATGCTCATCTATAATGTGCTTTGTTTATGGCTTTATTCAAAATATAAAGCAAGCACTGTGGTTTGTAATCCATGTTGTATGAGCCTAATTGTAATCTGCCTGTTTTATATGCCATTGCTCATTTCTGTTGCTCTGATCTCTTAACTCCTTAAGTATGAACATTAATGGCCTAGAAAGATTGTGTGTGTGTGTTGGAGAAACTTGATTAAAGACTGCACGCCTACAAATGGAACTGTTTAAATCTACATAAATTAAGAAAATGAGGTGTGGTTTGAAAATTTTGAATTTGTTTCTTTGTAGATATTTATAGTTAAAGAGTTTCCAGCATATCACTCTTTGTACAAATGTTTCTGGATGGTTTTCTTCTTTTTATATGACAGGCTCGATACCGGAAGGAACAGACTCTGCTTAAGCAGCTGCCCTGTGTTCCCTTGGTGGAAAATCTACTGAAAGATGGCAGAGATGGGTGTGCTTTAGCTGCTCTGATCCATTTTTACTGCCCAGAGATTGTTAGATTAGAGGGTAAGTCTGCTTGATTACAATAAGCCTGTTAATCGGGCAGTAGATTAGCTTCTTATTTTAACTGAATCTTGACTAATTTTTCCAATTTGTTCATTGATATTAAGCCAGTGTTCATTGGCTCAGGCATAACAGAATAATGGTTTAATGCAAACCAGAATATTTCTGCTATCCTTGTTTAGTTTTAGTAGAAAAGTTCCCAACATAATGAACTTTGTGGTTTTATGAAAGTGGGAATAGGTGTCCTCACCAAGCCAGTGTGCTTCAACT
This sequence comes from Hydrophis major, assembly GCA_033807585.1. Lineage (NCBI taxonomy): Eukaryota > Metazoa > Chordata > Lepidosauria > Squamata > Elapidae > Hydrophis > Hydrophis major. The sequence goes on from CM066330.1 coordinate 148,434,219, forward strand.
GAAAGTTTAACTATTACGGTAATTTAAATAAAATACAAATTTAATTATTTTTTTCTGTGGGTCATTTTTTATTGTGGGAGCAGGTTTAATAAATTAACATTTGAAATCACTAAATAGATTTAAAAACTGGCTTTTATTTGGGTGTGACAATAAATAATTGCTTAACAAAATGGCAACAAACTTTTCATGAATCTCTGGCTTATAGCCCCCCTGTGTCTTTCCCATTCCTTCAGCATGATCATTGCTGTTTTGAATTAATCACAGCTTTACATTTTTCTTCGTGTCATGTATGCAAATGGACTACTCGAAATCCCCGTGCCTTGATTGGCTAAGGCGCGGGGATTTCTGATTGGCCAGGCGAGCCGCGCCTGATTGGCCCAATTGAAGTCTCCCGCGATTGGTTAAAGCCAAGAGCGGGAGACTTGAATCGCTGCCATTGGCCGCGGCCGCCGAAGCAAAAGATATAAAAGCCGCAAGCTTTTTGTCTTTTGCGGTTCGGTTCCACCAGTGTTAATAAAGAGCTTGAATTGAAAGTCACTGACTACGAGTCTTAATTGCGGATACGACACTGGCGACGAAGGTGGGATCTCGCCATTGAACCGAACCCCGTATCCGTTTAAGAACCAGCGACAGCAAAGATGGCGAAAATAGCACCGCCCGCTCCCTTCAACCCCGCCGCTGAGGACTGGGAATCGTACTCGGATCGATTCCGGATGTATCTGGAATGCGCCGGCATGAAGGACGCCCCGGGCCCGCTAAAACGCGCCGTCTTTCTCACACACTGCGGACCAGAGGTCTTCCAGATGGCCAAGGCATTGGCCAAACCAGCAGACGCAACCGCCATAGACTGGGACGTCCTCGAGCCCATACTGAGACGCCATTACGCCCCCGAGGTCCCCATCCTGATACGGCGAAACGAGTTTTACCGCAGAAACCAGAAACCGAACGAGAAATTAAGCGACTTTGTCGCTGAATTACGGCGCCTGGGAGGACTCTGTGAGTTTGAAGGGCTTAATAGTCTCATCAGAGACCGCTTCGTGCTCGGGCTATGGGATCCGACACTCCAGAGCCGACTCATGGCCAAAGGCGACATCAGCCTAGCCGATGCCCTCACTGCGGCCGCAGCAGCAGAAGCCACCCGCACGTCAGCAGACACCATGCGAAGATCTGACGCGAAGGGCGGGAACAACAACCCCGCGAGGTCGGCCGACACCAGAAGCGAAGCGACCGCACACTACGGCGAATACCAATCAGCCTCCAGCGCGTCAGATGACGAGGAGGACATACACCGTGTACAAATGAGACGAGGCGAACAGCGAAGTCAAAGAGGTCGCAGGTCGAGGACCAACTGCGCCGGTTGCGGCGGCGACCACCCCAGGTCAGAATGCCGATTCTTCGACGCTATCTGCAGACATTGTGACCGACGAGGCCACATCGCCCGAGTTTGCCGCCAGAAAAAACCCCGCAGCCCGCCCAAACGGGAACAACTTGACAGGAAGAGAGAAAGCTCCCCGCCCAGAGCCAGAGAGCGCCAGCCAACGGGTCGATGGGACCAGAGACAACGATCGCAAAGAAGCAGTGACAGCCGGCGTAAAGAGGAAACCCACCAGACGGTGACCATTGGCCACGCCATTTCCGACGGAGCTAGAAAGGTTCACGTAGAAGTTCACATAGAGGGTCGACCATGTAAGATGGAAGTGGACTCCGGTTCCTACCTTTCTATGATTGCTTGGCGCGAAATCAAGCAACTAGTGCCTACACTACAAAGAAGAAACGTACCTGCCCAAAAAATAATCATAAAAGACTATCAAGGTAATCGCGTTCCGGTAGTGGGCACCAAGAACTTTAACATAACCTACAAAGGCCACACAGAACAACTTCCACTCACAATAGTCGACCGCGACCGCCCTAGCCTGCTGGGGTTACAATGGTTTGCTCCGCTTAACATCGCGCTGACAGGTGTCAACCACGTATCCATTGAAGCTTGGGAACAGCGGCTAACCGAAGAATTCCAGGAGGTCTTCAATGGAGAATTGGGCAAGTACCAGGGGCCCCTTATTTCATTTGATTTAGACCCAAGGGTTCCCCCGAAGCGGTTTAAGCCTAGAAGGGTACCCTTTGCATTAAAGCCCAAAATAGACGAGCAGCTAGACAAGCTCGTCAGACAAGGGGTGTTACAACCGACAGATCACGCCAGATGGGAAACCCCTATAGTGACCCCAATAAAACCAGACGGGTCCGTGAGAATCTGCGGGGACTATAAGGCCACCCTAAATGGCGCGTTGCAACAAAGCGCCTACCCAGTCCCGGTAGTGCAACATTTACTGCACTCACTGGGAGGGGGCAAAGTTTTTGCTAAGCTCGACCTCGCACAAGCCTATCAACAACTACCTGTGGACGAGGAAACGGCAGAGGCCCAAACAATAGTGACCCACCGGGGGGCTTTTAAATGTAACAGACTTCAATTTGGGGTCAGCGTGGCACCAGGCATCTTCCAGAGCCTGATGGAACGCTTGCTGCAAGGCATCAAGGGGGTGGTGCCCTACTTCGATGACGTATTAGTGGCGGCGCCAAATGAAGCTGAACTAGAAAACCGTTTAAGACAAGTCTTAACGAAATTTAAAGAAACAGGACTTAAAGTCAAACGCGAAAAATGCCAACTTTGTACAAAGCAAGTAGAGTTTCTGGGCTACCTCCTAGACCAGCAGGGCATCCACCCCACAACAAAAAAAGTAAAGGCCATCAAAGAAGCCCCCACCCCAAAGTCCAAATTAGAGCTGCAAGCGTTCTTAGGTTTACTAAACTTCTATAATGTCTTCCTACCTCAAAAGGCTACGGCGGCGGAACCTTTACATAGACTCCTGGACAAGAAGGCAGCCTGGACTTGGGGGAGACGGGAACAAACAGCTTTTCAAAAGACCAAAGACCTCCTCACCTCTGATGCCGTCCTAATGCAATTCTGCGAAACCCTGCCTGTAGCTGTCACTTGCGACGCATCACCCTTCGGCGTCGGCGCTGTCCTCAGCCATACCCTCCCAGACCAGAGAGAAGCACCTATCGCATTTTTCTCGAGAACTCTGACTAAACCAGAGCGGAACTATAGCCAGCTGGACAAAGAAGCTTTGGCTATAGTGGCCGCCGTTAAGCGTTTCCACGAGTACCTTTATGGCCGCCCATTCAAAATAGTGACTGACCATAAACCGTTGCTGGGCATTCTCGCGGGAAACCGTCCCACACCAAACATCTTGTCACCCCGGATGACAAGATGGTCTGAATTCCTGGCAGCCTACAACTATGAACTGCTACACAAGCCAGGTAAGAAGATATCGCACGCGGACGCTTTAAGCCGTTCCCCCTTACCTGACTCTGACCCTGACCCTGCACCAACAACAAATACCCTGTCCATCGAGTGTTTACCCATTACCGCATCGGACATAGCGAGGGAAACGGTTAAGGACAAACACTTAGCGCCAATCTTACATTGGCTACAAAAAGGCTGGCCGGAAAAAGACGATAACGAGACTTTTAAACCTTTCCGCCAGCGCCAGACGGAACTTTCACTACTGAGAGGATGCATCCTTTGGGGAGACAGGGTGGTAATTCCGCCTAAATTACAGAACAGGGTCCTAGAGATGTTGCACGAGGGTCATCCTGGCATCGTCAGGACCAAAGCCCTGGCCAGGAGTTACGCTTGGTGGCCTGGCATGGACAAACAAATTGAAACATGGGTCGCCAAATGCCACCGGTGCCAGGAGACCAGATCCAGCCCACCCACGGCACCTATCCGGGACTGGGAGACACCTCGGGGACCCTGGTCCAGAATACATTTAGACTTTGCCGGCCCCACAAATGGCCACACCTTTTTAATCACAGTTGACGCATACTCAAACTGGCTAGAGGTGGCCGACATGAAATCCACCACCACAGAGGCCGTCATTAAAGAACTGTGTAAGCTGTTTGCCACCCACGGCCTCCCAGACGTCGTTGTCTCGGACAACGGGCCACAGTTTACATCCATCGATTTTGAACGGTTCCTGGCAGAAAAAGGCATCCGCCACGCGTTAACGGCACCGGCGCATCCGGCGGCGAACGGTAGGGCGGAGCGGATGGTCCAGTTTACAAAAAAGACCCTCCGGAAAATGGACCACGGGGAGATCAACGACAAGATCAACAGGCTGCTCTTCATACAGCACATCACGCCAAACACAACCACAAACAAGAGTCCTGCAGAGCTCCTGATGGGCAGGAAGCTGCGATCCCCACTCGACCGCCTACACCCAACCTACAACCCGGAGCAGCCCCCAGACTCCAGCTCCAGGTATCGGACATTTGAACCAGGCGACCTAGTATACGCCAAAAACATGACGGGGGACCCCCTATGGATCCCAGCCGTCATAACTCAGATCACTGGCCCAAAGTCGTACCGGCTCCAAACCACCGACGGGCGAGCCTGGAAACGACATATCGACCAGCTCCGGTCACGAACATTGACTAACCTCAACCCCCAAGACACGAACCAAGGGGGGAGGGAACACCCGGTTAAACAACCGCAAGAACAAATAAAAATTAAAAACTCACCAGAACGCAGCCTTCGCGAGTCACAGCCGGAGAAGAACCGTCTGGCCAGCTCTACCGACCCGGAGAAGCCAAGCGGGAGCGGCGGAATCCGCGACTCAACCGACCCGGTAGGCCCAGGCGGGAGCCGCGGCGAAGGAACCGGCCCGATCATCCAGCCGGTTCGCTCAGAGGCAGGAGCAGCCAAAAAGATGACCGCCCCTACCGAGATACAACAAGAAAATGAATTGCGCAGGTCATCTAGGACTCGACGGAGCCCCGCCTACCTGCGTGACTACACCACGTGAGAAGACCATACCAAGAGGGGAGGGGTGTCATGTATGCAAATGGACTACTCGAAATCCCCGTGCCTTGATTGGCTAAGGCGCGGGGATTTCTGATTGGCCAGGCGAGCCGCGCCTGATTGGCCCAATTGAAGTCTCCCGCGATTGGTTAAAGCCAAGAGCGGGAGACTTGAATCGCTGCCATTGGCCGCGGCCGCCGAAGCAAAAGATATAAAAGCCGCAAGCTTTTTGTCTTTTGCGGTTCGGTTCCACCAGTGTTAATAAAGAGCTTGAATTGAAAGTCACTGACTACGAGTCTTAATTGCGGATACGACACTTCGATTATGAAAGAAACAAATAAACTGCAAGCATGGTTAAAAAACATTTTTTTAAAAAATAGACAATATTAATAGCACTTTAAAATTATGCAAAAGAAACAACCCAAAGTATAATTATAGAAATAAAGCTGATTGCCTCTTCACTATCTCATGGTTGCTTAGGAGTAAATAACTACTACTAAGTGGGTTTTCGCTTGTCAAAAGTCAGCAATTTAATGAAATTAACATGTGAATGATTGCACAGTATATCACTCACTTGTTCCTGCTTTCACAGAGACATGTAAAAAAAAATCAAAAAGGTAACTGCTTAACAGGAATCAAGGATTATGATTAACTGGCCTGGCAAATTGACTTCAAACCAAATTTTGCTATTAGTTTAGAATCCCTCTTTAGATGCACTCAGTTAACCCTAATGGTTGGCCATGCCATATAAAAGTATCCCTTTTCAGGTTTTAACCACAGTATTTATTTACAGAAGTGAAAGTGAATGCAAAAACACATGGCGTGTTTGTGAAGTATGTTTTAGTATTAGGTGCCATCATTCCAAAGCATTGATATTTATTAATGTGTAATGAGCCAGTTTGGTGTAGTTAAGGCACAGGCTATAAACTGGGAGGCTTTGAGTTTTAATTCCATCTTAAGCACGTACACAGCTGGTGACCTTGAACCAGTCCCTGTCTTTCAGCCTTAAGAAGAAGCAGGCAATAGCAAACCACTTTGAAGAAACTTTGAACCACTTTGCCAAGAAAATTTAAAATTCTTGTCCAGGCAATCACCAGGAGTCAAAAGCTGACTGGAAAGCAGCAAAAAACCCAAAAATATAATTCTACAAAATTCTGATCCATTGTTTTATTTTCTGTGTCTAGTAGTTTGATTGTTTACAAAATCACTAGTTTAAAGAAGGTTACCTAACTGTGAATTGGCATTGCTATATGAGGAGTCCTTGGTGCTTTCTGAGCTTGGTTGTTTTCTTGTAGACATTTCATTACCCCAAACTAGGTAACATCCTGCATAGCATATTGGAAATGAATTATGGTTTTCAGTTTGTTTCTGAATACTGGGAATTGTAGAGCCACTATTGGTTTTTTTCCCCTCTCCATCATATAGATATCTGTTTGAAGGAAACCATGTCACTGGCTGACAGTTTGTACAATCTGCAATTGATCCAGGAATTTTGCCAGGAATACTTAAATCAATGTTGCCATTTTGCACTGGAAGATATGTTGTATGCTGCTTCTTCAGTAAAGGTAATACAAAACAAGATGGCTGTAGTTGTTTTATTCTCTTCTGTGCTGTGTAAATGCACTGAGGTCCTGCTACTGCTTTCCTTTGCTATTCCATAATTAAATCATATAACCTATATTTTAATTTATTTTCCAATAGTGATTTATTAATTGCATAAATTTTCACTCCTGTACCAACTCTGCTTTCTTCTGCATTGAATCAATTATCTTTCAATATTTGTGAATATGGAATAAATTTTCTCAGTGTTTTAACTTGTTAATCAAAAGTTCTAGTTTGGTATTGCAGTTTAAACATGTAGCCTGGAATTATGCTAAATCTTCAAAACTATCGTTTTGCCCACTTTCTTTTCAAAGGGGAAAAGAAGGAAAAGTTACTCAGACACCATGACTGGAACTACCAGTGTGGTCTATTTGCATCTAACCACTTTTTCTAATACGTTTTCTTTCTCATGAATCCAAAAAAGGAATTTTCTGTTTAATTGAAGGCATCACTATAATTGTATCGAGGTGACTGGAAATAACACTTCTGGAATGGACTTGTCTATTTGCATTCATGCATTGTAATAACCTTTAGATTTCCATTCCAAAAAGATGCTTAATCTCTTTAACTAAGGTTAAGTTAAGATTAAGTTAAATAAGATTAAATCTGATGTACCTTTCCTTGGAACTGTGTCTCAGTGAACTTTCATACACAGAGTTTGGGGTTATTTTCTGAATAAATAATTATCTGTTTAATCTGAGCTTGAGGGCGGAGTCTCTCTAGCATTTACTATTGTGTAAATTGTTTTGTGAGACTTTCAAATTAAAAAATAAAGAACTTTTCTGGCCTAATCAAAATTTCACCACTGTTAATATTTCCTTACACTTGCACATTTAAACTAATGGGTATTATCATGTTAACTTACTATATTGAAGGTGTATGAGATATTTAAATTATCAAATTAAAAATAAAGCAATATGCTATGAAAGTGCTTTAATTCAAGCAAAATGAGGCATACGTAAATAAAATATAAATATATAGCTAAATCCTGCCTAATATATCTTGATAAATGAACTTGATTTTCTCTAAATCTAATTAATGTTAGGATATAAATATGACCGAATCTTGCTTAATATTTATTTATTTATTTGATTTGTCAATCACTTACAAGATAATAGGTATAAGTATAAACATAGTTATGAATACATGAAATGGATACATATAAGGAAAAATAAAAAGAAACAATAGGACAGGGACAATAGGCACGTTGATGCGCTTATGCATGCCCCCCCTATATAATATATAGCTAAATCCTACCTAATATATCTTGATAAATGAACTTGATTTTCTCTAAATCTAATTAATGTTAGGATATAAATATGACTGAATCTTGTTTAATATAACCTGATAAATTTTGTCTTTCTACTCTGATTCTGAATTATAAAATTGCACAGACATTTCAATTAAGAGAAAACTCAATTGTAATGTCTTTCAACATTTTCAGAAACTTATTCCTCATATGTAAATAAGTAGTAAACTAGTGTAGTGCTGTAGTTAAGAGATTGGCAAGGATCAAGATGGAGATAGTCATTAGGGGAAAGAGATAAAGGCGTCATACTCCAATCAGTGATTACAGGAGAAATTTTGTTTAAAGAGAAAAGATAATAGACAGCTGGAAACAGGACAGACAAAGAATACAAGCATAATGATCTGAACTGAGATGAGATAAATAAAATAAAACTAAGAAAGTTAAAAGAGGGAAGAAGCTATATAGAAAATGGAGAATGGCAATAAGATATGGAATGGTATATAAAATGAGCATGAATTTGAATTTGTGTCTGTACAAAGAAATGTAACCCGGGATCAAGCTGCTTTCAAAAAAGATGTTTTATGTTTTTATGTTTTAAGTTTTGTTTGTTTGTGTTTGTTTTTGAAAATCAATAAAATTTGTTTAAAAAAAAAAAGATGGAGATAGTCATGTTTACCTTCAATCACAGAAACTTTCTGATTGACTAAACCAACCTCCCAAAGATTTATTTTTGTAGAGATGAAATATAGAAAAATCTATCTGTAACTGTCTTAAGCTTGTAGAGAAGGAGCCAGGATATAAATGTAACAAATGAAATGTTACAGAAAGGGCGAAAAGATTTTCCTCCCAGAATTTTGACAAGGAAACACTCAACTAGCATTGTGCCATGGAATCTTAGACTCCTAGAACCTCAGTTTAAATGATCCCAGGGAGATCACTTATTCTAATACTCTAAAATGATTATTTTGGAATAATTCTGGTTTGTTAATGAAGTAGAATGCTTAACTAACTGAATACCTTTTACTCTAGGATCATGGGTTTCTTATTTTAATGTTCAACAGAAACTGAATTCAGTTGAATAGAATACAACATGTGTGCATTTCAGTAGACATATAAGATCATAATCTGCTTTTAAAACGTGAATAAGCCTCCCTTGTATCCTGCTGCAGCAGTACAATTTTGAGTACCAACTGCAGCTGCAATCCTGCTGTAGCTGTTCCCAGTTTATCATTTTAAATTGCTTTTCCAATGAGGAATGAGCAACTTGTTATATGATTTGCAACATATCTGCACTGTGTGCATCCTACAGAGCACATGAGTCTCCTTTTGCAGTTTGATGATGTGGATCATTTCTGCCCTTTGATATCAGTTATTATGTGCTCCTATGTGATCTTAGCTTTTTTTTCTTTATGGCAACCAAAAATCAATTTCTTATTTAAATATATCTTTGAACCCCTTCATACTGTACTGTGGTCTTTAAGCAAGTGTGGGCAGAATAAACTATTAGTCTATGTAAATAGTTTAGTGAAGAATCAAGGCTTAAGGATTAGAAAAAACAAGATTCTGAATACATGCTAGTGCTGTAAAACTGCCAAGCTGTTAATAAGACTCCAGCAATAGCTTTATGGCTGTGAATCTTTTTCCAGATTTATAAAAGGTGGGGAGGACAAGAGGGTTAAAAGTGGAAATAGAAAGAGCTGATAGTGGGGGGTGAAAGATCATAAAAGAGATGGTGTATTGGGTCTATCTGTTCTTTTATGTGCTTTATTCCTTGGCAATAGAGCTATCAGACTGCTACTAGCTGCAGATAAATTTAGAAAATTCTAATAACCAATTGGCCATCTGAATTATTTGAGGTATAAAATGTTGTGGAAAAACCTTGTTTCCTTGAATGAAGTTAGGTTTTGCCATCTATAGTGGGATTGACCAAAATATCACGGTTATGAAAAAAAGTTTAAATTCCCACAGGGCTATTTTAAAAAAATCTAATGAAAAGTATGAGAAATTAAATACAATCTTCAAGTACTTTTTGAATTAAGAATTGTTAGGCTACATTCTTTAAAAACTATGTTTTTCAATACAGTTTAATTTTTTTCGCCATGTACATTTATACATCCTAAGTAGACTGTGTTCCTTCTCTGTATCATATAATATATATGGATATATACATAATCTTTTTCATTCGTTAATATATTTGTCATGTTTATGTAAGTATATTGGACATGGTGATCCTTTGAGAGCCCTATGCAACAAAATTTCATTTTAATTTATGCTGATTAGTGTACATTTAAACTTACAATAACTTTATTAAGTTCTAAATTTCTAATAAATCAAGCTAGACATTTATTAGGAAAAGTTTGGGAAGGTTCCATATCAATAAATTTCAATTTTTTCTGCTTCATCATTTGAAAACTTCAATCCTAAATAGATCTATACATGTTATTTAAGTAAACACAATAAAGCTTTCTAGTCTTTTTGGCTTTCTATTATATACTATAAAGTAGGTCATGCTCATTTATTGAGGGTTAATTACTTGCTGATAATTTTCCAACCTCTTCTTTGTGACACATGCCCTGCGTAATAACCTGAATTCATCTACGCATCAGCTTTCTCTAAAATATTAATGTTGAAAGAACCCTATTTAAAATCCTCTCTACTAAAAAGCTAGTCAGCCAGAATTATGTCAGTTCCAGTCATCACGCCTCACTCAACACTGAGACAAAACAGCCACACCTGTGGACTTTTAAAAGATTACCATTTAAAAAAAAAATAATGCTAAAGTTGCTTCCATGTTACACCTTGTGTCAGGGAACTACTATTTGCTTGTTCAAAGATGACAAATGATTCCAATGCCAAATTGGTTTTGTAGGAAAAGAGATAACACATGTCATGGTATGCCTTCTCTTGAAGGGTATACCTCTCAAAGGATCCCCATTCCCATGTTGGTTGAGCTGTAAAAATGATGCCTCAAATGTATCCACAATCAAAAAAAGTATCTATAGGAAAGAAAATTCAAATGTTTGACTGTCCTTGTGATATTTTAAGGCAGACATCGAAAACCTCAGGCCCATAAGGTTGTACCATTAAAGCATCCATTTCAGTCATTTTTCCCTCTTGGAAATAAAAGAATAACCATGTGATGGAGAAAGGAGGTTGATTCTTCCATGACTAGATTGATCCTTGAAATGAAAACGACATGTATATGAAAGTTTGACATACAAAAAGACTTGTATGTGAAAGTATTTTTTTTGTTCATGTTGTACACATGTATGCCACAGTGCCTGATGTATTCAGCTTTACCTCAGAATGTTCTTCACCTGTGTCTTAAGCAGAGTTCATCAGTATTTGGAATAGGTTGGGTACCATTTTCCAAATCTTTTGAATCATCAGTCCAAAATGTTACCATCTTACTTGAAATAAATGTCAGTCTATTGGGAGTTTTTTGGTCTAGTTTTACTGACTGCAAGTAATATGTACTTAATATTTCCATTGCAATATCTGAATATTTCTGAAATAAATCCAAGCTCTGATTAATTTTACAGGCAGCCTTTGACTTATGACTATTCATTTAGAAATTGTTCAAAATTACAACTGTGCTGAAAAAATGACTGGTCCCCACCCTTATGACCACGACAGCATCCTTGCAGTCTTGTGATCATGATCTGGACACTTTGCTACTGGTTCATGTTGGCATTGGTTGTAGCATCCTGGGGAATCACATGATTGCCATTTGCAACCTCCCCAACTGATTTGTGACAAGCCAAGTCAATAGTGGAAGTTGGATTCACTTAAGGATTGCATCAAAAATCAAATCACATAATGCCATACTTAACTACCATACAACTTAAGAACAAATTTTCCAGTCCCAATTATGGCTGTAAGTCAAGGACTACCTGTATTTAGTATTTACAGGAATGGGACAGAGTCCTATAACACAGTTAAGTATAAAGCACAGAATGAATGTTTTTCTAAAACCAGGTAGTTTCCACAGTGTCATCTGTTTCCAGTAGTGCTATTATGGAATATAGTGTAAGGAGCTAGTTTTTCACAGTGAAGTAGGAGCATTACATCAGTATCTCTCAGTATTATAATGGAATAAAGGAATTGTTATTTTCTTCAGGGCCGGTGATGTCACTTTTGGTGAAGTAACAGTCGTTCAAAAGTAACAGCAAGAACAAAAGTTAGAACATATTTACAAAGGAAATCTAAAAGCTTGTTTTTAAAAAATTGCTAAATGTTTTTGAAATGTGATTAAAATATTGAGCCTAGACCATTTTTAGCTATAAATAAGTGGTCGTCTTAGTAAATAATATGAATAGGATTTCTGAAGCAGCCCTCCCCCACCCCATCCTTACATCACAAGCTGCTTTTAAAATGAATGGCTTTTAATATGATACATCTATAAACAAGTTTATTCAAGCATCTTGGGTGAGATTAAACAATAGTTGAAGTCTTTGCCTATTATATAAACACATTCAATATGATGCATTTTTAGTAAAGAAAAAACATGTAATGATCCGTTTTTCCCCTTGAATGGTAAAAATTCAGGATATTTCCATTCATTTTCAATATTGTGCTGAATATAAAAGCAGTGCATTTTTTCTTCTTCCAATGCTGTTTGAAGGTTGATAACTATGGCAACTGGATGCTTGTTTTCAGCTAAGGGAGACACTTGCAGCATGTGAATGATCATGTTACTGCTTAGCCACTCTTTCCTCTTCATTTCTCCCTTGATAAAAGTTATTACTAACTTAGGAAGTCCTTAATCATGGTTTTCTTTTACTTCAATTGGAAATCATCATTATCAGTTTTAGAATATACTGGGCTTCTAAGGTTTAATTTGAAGCTGGCTTAAGATACCAGGAAGCTGGGGTCCCCCCCAAATTGGATGAAATAGAAAACACTGACTGGGTTCACAATTACAGCAAACCATAATATGGTTTCTTTTTGACATTATGATGAATGAATGCATTTATTGCAGCTTGTCATTAGGTACAGCCCAGGCCATTGTGGTTTCTCTAGCAAACCCATAACAAGATTAAAACATAACACGATATGAACATTGACAGTAGTAAATCTGAAACTCCTATATAGTATTCTGTTATGTCAGAAAGATAAACATGAATAAATAAGTCTGAGCAAAAGCCTCCTTTAGAATTTAGCTTAAGTCCTATAAAGAATTCTTAGAATTTAGTTTATTAAGCCCTCTATAGAATTACCAGAGCTAAGCCAATGACTTTTTTCAGTGCTGAACAATATGTATAATTATCAGGTTATTATCATAGGCGTCCTGAATATGTGTTAAGACATGCATGTATTCTCAAATTGCTAGGATGCAAGCAAGAATATGTAGCTTGGAAAGTAATATCTTGATTAGAGAGCCTAGCCTGCATGGTGAACATGATTGGATAAAATCTGGCTTTTATTTTTGTTTATAACCAAGTAGCAAAATATGTCAAAACTTATCAGTATTGTCCATCCTATTATGATGGAATACTGTATGTGACTCAAGTACAACTATGACTGGTAACCTATATCTTCTCTGGGTTACTATGAAGAACACCAAAATTGTGGTGCAAGAGTGAGGGGGGTGTCAATATCTATGAGGCCATCTGGTGACAACCATGAAATATGGAAGGTTTCAGCTGGAAATGTAGGAGTAAAGTACAGTGACATAATGAATGACATAAAAGAAAATATATATGGTGTGGGTCTGTGGAAAGAGAAAGGGGAAGATATACAATATAACTGAATAGAAATGGATAAAAATGGCTGATTTTGTCAAATGGAGTTGATGGATACTTGCATGGAAACGAAGGCATAAAATTAATTATGAATAGAAGAGCTAAATTGTGTGTCAGGCAGTAAGAACCAGAGTCATCTAGTTTGTTGATGGTAGTTGTGTGTTGCATTCCATTATCAGAGATGACTTGTTCTATACAGCAGTCCATAGAAAAAATATTTTGTAAGATAACATGAACAGATAAAGGAAAAATAGGATGAGAGTATGGAAAAAGCAATTGCATTATTAGACACCCAAGAATGAATGAGCATGGTGACTATTTGGTAAGCATCTATTAAGAAAAAGATGTATTAGTTTCAACTTTATAGTTTAATACACAAGGTATCAAATTAATATAAATCTTAACATATGATTTATTTAACTGTATATGATGAATGAGAAGTGCAAAGGTGATATTATATTTATATAAAATACAAAAGATTTATACATCTGAAGACAAACCAAAATATGTTGAGATAAATGCTCCAAAGTATCATTGCAGAATTCTTGCAGGAAAATTCCTGTAGTTTCCATTAATGCATCTAAATATCCTTATTTGCTGTTAACCTCTTTTTTTCTTTCCTTATACACCAACAGGCATATTGATGAAAGCAGCAGGGTTGATAAATGTGGTATGTAACCTATTATTTATGTTAGGAATGAATCTTATGGAGAATAGCCACAAAAGAACAGAAAGGCAGTTAAAGAAATGAAGATAAACGTATATTGACTATAGAAAAAGGAAGTACTAGTTCTGTGTGAAAAAGCATTCAGAGATAGGTTCATCTCCAAATAGGATGTATAGAATGTTAGGAAAGATTACGTGGAAACAAAGTGAATGTACTTGAAAAATATGGGATTTATACTAAGAAGAATGAAAAGACAGATGGAATGAGACTGAAAAATGCATATCAGAGAATAATTATTGAAAACATTAGGAAGATAGGAAGATAACGTATATAGAGAGAACAAGTAGTTTCAGGGAATATAGTCAAAGAGCAAGGGACCATTAGAATTACAACAACAAAGAAAATGCTTATTATTTTGATGAGAATAAAATGTTTCAGAAATGGGTTGAAGAGAACTCAACAAGGAACTTAAAGTTAATGTAAAAAAATAAGAGTGATATACTGTGAACATGTTGAAAATTATAGGGAATCCATGTGTCCCTGGAAAAATGTTAAATAGGCGAGGTTTGCTTATCTAATGGCTATGTAATTTGTTTAATGTTTGCATCAAGGCTACATCTGGGCATGCCTGACAGTTGGAAGAAAGGTATTATGAGTGTGGATTGATTATAAAACTCAGTGGCCAGTATGAAAAAAGTGCATTGAAAATGAAGAACGACTTATTTTCAAAACAAATGTATATGAAGGAAGAGTGAATGGGTCAAGAGAAAGGGGAAGACCAAGAAAATGGATGTTTGAATCAATGAGATCTTCCTAAAGAAAGAGGTTTTTTAAAACCATGAAGCAGTACATGGTTGTTATAAAGCAGGAATGTCTTGCAAGAACAGAAAGCTATGGAAAGGTTCAGTGAATGGTTTAGCAAGGTTCCATTTTTCTTCCTTATTGGTGACTTTAATTTTTTAGTCTTACTATTTCTTATTTCCTTCCTGGGTTTTGATTGACACTCTTTATTTGTTTATCCTGAAAGGGAATTTTGTAGGATAGATGTTATGATTCTGTTCAGTTATATGAGTCTGTATGTGGAATTTTTTTTTAATCCTGTGGTGAAACTCAGGAAAGTAAAAATCATCGTCATCATGTCTAGCACCTACAGCAAATATATTAATCTAGTGCCATAAGTGGAAGGCGAGTTATCTCTAAAACTTTAGGGAAACTTAATTATAGTTTCATGTGATTTCAAAAATATGAATATCTGGAATATATAAATGTTTCATTTTGATTTTAGTCATTCTTGAACAAAAATTGGTATGGTTACTATCTCAATACACCATTAGTTTTGTTAGCTTAATGTGGGCTAATGATGGATTTAACAAGCTTATTCAAAAGGGTCTTCTGGGAAAGGCCACTGAAGTGTCCCAGCAGCAGGACTTAATCTGCAATGAAAGAATGAGGCAAAATGTCCAGTTAAGAAGAATATGCATATTCACAGGAACTTTGTGTGTACTTGTATAGGTAGTCCTTGGTCAACAATGGCTATTGGGACTGGGATTTCTGTTGTTAAGTGACACAGTCATAAAGTGTGATATCATGTGATCCCGCTGCTTAGCAATGGCACTTCTGGTTGCAGTTAAGCAAATCTTGTGCTTTCATTGATGATATCACACCATTTGCAACCTCCTGCTAGCTTCCCCATTGACTTTGCTTGAACAAAGCCCAGCAAATAAGGTTGCTCATCAACTCACCTGATTATGGGATGCTACCACATCATAACTGCAAGATGTTTATGATGATGTGATTGTAGGAATGCTGCACCATCCAGAATTTTAAGGACTGGTCATAAGTATCATTTGTTCAGCAACATCATAATTTCAAATGGTTACTGCATGAGTGGCCATTAAGTGAGAATCACTGTAGATGCATTCAATTCTTCAGTAGTATTTGCTCAGCCCTCCTTCAGTTAGCTGCCTTCTTATTGATTTTCACTCTGCTTTTGCCTTTACAAAACAGCTTTGAATATTTTTATTTGGCACTTTCCTAGCATTGTATGCAGAAGTAGGGAAGAAGAGAGAGAGAGGTTAGCTGATAAATTCATATGATACTTGCCAAGTAATGTTTTGCTCTACTTTATCACTGGCTTGTGAGCATAAGTGTATCCAATTAACTGGGTGATAAAGATAATAATCAGAAGTTATTTTGTAGGGCCACATATTTTTCAAAAATGATTCAGAAGTGCTTTCAACTCAACATGATCAGAACATCTTTATGCTGCTCAGTAGAACAGCTGCTGGATGTATATTTTGTGTATATTCATAGATATTGTATTCTCAAACTGCAAATGGAGACGTGGGTACTCTATCTTTCTTATCCATTTTTAAGTGCTTTGGTTTTATTGTATTGCGGACAGTTGCCGGGGTGCATCCACAGTTTCAATGTACTTGTGCAATGACAATAAAGTTCTTCTAATATTCTAATCTTCTTTCAAGCTTTTCCAGAAACTTGATAAAATATACAGCTGTTTTAAGGAACTGAGTCATAATTTGATTGGTTTTCAGTTACCATTCTTTTTAGGCTTACCGGAAAACCTGTAAAAAGTCAGGCTGCTTTATTGAAGAACAGATAAGTGTTTGTAAAAGGTTTGAATGGTTTCTTCCAAATATATGCTGATACATGCTACAACTCTGTTGTAGTATGGCCACAACCTGAAATGTGGCTGTGATTCAAGATTCAAAATAAGTGAGTAAATCGTATATAATGGCTTTCAAAATCTCTGCATTCCTGACACAGCAAAGGGGAATCAATTGATATATAATTTAAATAGTGTGTTTAGTCAAACTTCCATTGGTTCGTGTGAACAGGAATCTAATTTTGATGGATTTCTCTTCCAGCGATTCTTTTTTCCCTGTGAAAAATCTGGCCCCGGATTTCAGACTTTGCAACAAAACTGATCCCATCACTCTCTTTTGCTTACTGTTGTTACTCTTTTGATTAAAACTGTTGTCCAGTCTAGAACTCTAGTACCAGGAAGAAATGCCTGGATAATTACAGATTAAGTTAAGGATTATGAGGATTTTGTATTAAATAGCTTCATCATTGCCAATGTGTGCAAATACTGACATTTCTTTTTGTTCAACTCTTCTGTTCTGTTAATAGGTTTAACTGAAGGTTATACAATGTGCTGCACTTCAGATGCTTTGAACTTCAGCTCTCATTAACTTCATCCAGTATTGGATTAAAGAAATCTTGTACTGACTGGGGAATTCTGGGAGCTGAAGTCCACACATCTGAAAATTGTTGAGGCTGAGAAACAGTGCTCTAAAATAAACTGAATGGTAGCAGATGGTTTATTTCTGATTTAAAGTTTGCCATTGTAGTTTTCATGTCAAATGTGTAACACCTTTTACTCCAAATCTCAATATAAAGTTATAACAGTAGAGAACCTAAACTCCATGAATTCTTTTCTTCAGAATTTATATATTGACACTAATGTCTTTTATTTACAGAGTAATTATTTAGTGTTCATGGCAGAGCTGTTCTGGTGGTTTGAAGTAGTGAAGCCATCATTTGTCCAGCCACGAGTTGTAGGTCATCCCCAAGGTGACTTTTTTAAAAAAAATTATGTGATCTTCTGTTCAGTATCTTGTATATGTTCAGTATATGTTGTTTAACATGGAACATATTTCTGAAGTGGTGAAATACAGAAGCCTACAATGTTCCAGGCATGGGGAAATAACTTACTGAAGTCCTGCTTTTATATTATGAAAAACAACAAGAGATTCAGTGGTAGATCATATGTTCTTCAAGCAGAATATTCCAGGTTGAATCCTGGCACTTCCCATTCCCTACCCACATTCTTGTCTTTTTAAGGGCTCAGGAAGACTTTGTATGAATTGAAGCGGGAGTACTACCAAGGCAGACAGTAATAGATTATGTAGAACAATAATGTAACTTAGTAAAGAAAGCTTTGTGAGTTTACTTGTGCATCTCATCATGTCTTGGCTCGTGCAACTTCAGTGCTTTAAGGGACAATGCATCCAGATCTCTGTACCACACTATGATTTATATTATGTCCTTGTGCTTATTAAAGTAGAACTTCAAGTAACAGCATTCAAAGAACGCTTGTTGTTTCTAGCATTTCTCCTGCTTGGTTTCAGGATCTGCTTGTTTGTGAACTGCATTCCTTCAGTTCACACAATTAAGCTGTCAATCCATGATGCAACAGGGAGTTGTATTTCCTCTCATTATAGAACCTAATCCCAATTTGTACTGAGAAGGAGTATTTGGCCCAACATCATCCAGGCAGCTTCCATGCCTAAGAGAATAATACAACCTGAGTTTTCCCACTCGTAATCTATCGTTTTAACTGCTTTCCCATACTGGTCCCCCTGGATAGCAATGACTGCACGTCTGTTTGACTGATAGAAACTTGGAGAGAAAGGGTGGACCATATAAACAGATTTTCTATCAACTAGCTGATCATCCTTCATTGTCAGGAAAAAGTTTCATATCTCCAAATGTGGCATAAGCTTAGGATGTACTTAACATTCTAGAAGTTAACTTGTAATGTGGAGCAAATTTTGCAGGTCTGTCCATTTCCGTACCTTAATGGTTTAATTCAGAGCTCCCAACTGAAAAAAGCTTGCCAATGTCACTTCAACATCAATATTTTCATAAGCTCCTAAATGTAATTGATAACAAAGTATGATAACTAAATGAGATGAGGTCCCTAACAGGTACATGCTGGACCATTTGAAGTTTTGTCTATGTCTTCATTTTTCTACAACTTTAAATGTGTGAAATATTTATCTTCTGTGCAGCTGAACCTCCAAAGGAAGCATCTTCTGTTCCTCCTACAAATGCCAATCAAAGAAGTTATCCAGGTGTTTTGCATGATTCCAATCTGATAACCAGGTATCAGTCCAGTTGAGCATGTCTCTTAATCTCCACCCTATCCCACCCCTATTTTCCTTTCCCCTTCTCTCAATGAACTGTACACAATATATGCTTTGCTCTTTGGAGCATCATAGAAAAGGAGATGAAACTTGCCATGCGTTCTCATTGATGTAGAGTAGGCCTTTGTATGTTAAAAAAAATTAAGGCACCAGAATTAAAGGTATGTAAAATGCTGGTGTCCTCTCTTCAACATATCAAGGAGTTAACACATAAATGCTTATTTTTGATCATCAGTAGAAGTTAATTTTATATATTTTTGGGAACCAAATTGTTGTCTGAGATGCAAAAGACAATCTGTCCTACCACAGAGCATATTTAATAGTTTGTCATGCCTCACAAAATGTTAGCTGTGTTTATAAGAATCTGAATCTGAAACTATATTTCTATCAATCCTACTTTATGATGTATCAAGGAAGCAAGATGTTACACTAATAAGAATTATTAGGTTAAAACAAAGGAGCCTGCATTTAAGCCTCCACTTCATTTTACAGCTAACTTTAACATGAGGCCAGTGACTGTCTCTAAGCCTTACAAAGCTTAAAAGTGAGGGAAATCCTATAGATACTGCATGTATTTATTAATTGAAATATCATATATAGGAACCATTAATACATAGAAAAGGCTTAAAATGCCATAATATTTGCAACATAGATGGTATTTGAAGAGTATGTGCTATTGTAGTGAAGATAACAGCTTTTTTAGGTGTGATGGTTCTATATGATCAGAAAATGATCTGCACTGAATTAAACAAAATATGCATATAGATTAACATAATAATACTATATGCTTTCTCAGGGGGCAAAAATTGTACTGATTTGTTTTAATATGGAAAAATAATTCTCCTAATTTCTTATTCATTAAGAGGCCATTGGAGCATTGAAATGGATATTGTCCCTTTCTAATTTTGAATAGGGTTTCCCTAACTGGACAGTACTAATGATTTATGATGTTGTTACTTGGTGTTTTAATTTTTGTGACTCAAATGGAATATATGTTTTCTAAAATTAGTTGCAATTAAAGCATTGTATAAGGAAGAATAATTGATAAATAAATAGACAATGTAAGATTGCTTCTTAACTGTGCTCAGGACTGCATGTTTTTCAAGTGACAAAGAGACAGACATCCAAACTAACAAGTGGTGGGTTTTCTCCTTTTTTCAGTGTGGGGACTTCAACTTTTATACCATCTCATCAGATTCCTCCTCCAAGGCACACGCAGCAACAGCCTTACTCATCAGCCCCAGGTACCAACGTGTAACTGAATGATTAGATTTTAGGCTATTCATGTTCTGCTGATTTCATCATTCATCCAAAGAGAATGTTTTTACAGACTGTTCCTTAGAATCACAAGTAATCTTCATGAAGCGCTGCAATGCATGACTTAGAATTACAGGCAGTCCTCGAGATACAACCACAAGTGAGCCCAAAATTTATGTTGCTAAGTGAAACATTTAAGTGAATTTTGCCATATTTTACAACCTTTTTTTGCCACAGTTGTTAAGTTTAGTAACCCGATTGTTAAGTGAATCTGGCTTCCTCATTGATTTTGCTTATAAGAAAGGTAGCAGAATGTGATCTCATGACCCCAGAACACTGCAATCATCATAAATATGGGTCTGGTTCCAAGCACCTCAATTTTGATCACATGACCATGGGAATGCTGCAACAGACATAAGTGTGAAAAATGGTCATGTCACTCCTTTCAGTGCTGTTGTAATGATCACTACTTGAAGTGTTGTAAGTCGAGGACTATCTGTATTAGAATTCTTTTTATTTTTTATTTCTTTTCCTTTAAAAAAAAGGGTACAGATGACCTTCTTTTGACCACTCTCAATTATCCACCAAAGAAATGTTAGGTTATAGCCCTTCATTGGCCCAGTGTCATTTAGATAATTTTATGGCTAAAGTAAAATCTATTTTTCCATTCCAAGTTTGATACCCAGTTCACTAGGCCATTTCTATCATCATTGAAAATGAGAACACTCATCTGGGTTTAGAGTGCAGTCATCTAGTGGAGAATGTTTCTATATATGATCACTCTTCATATAGTTGTGGATTCTGGAAAAACAGAATCTGTAATCATATAGTGACTCTTATATAGAAAAATAGTTTTTTAAGAGAAAGTTGTTTTCTGTGTATAGGGAACGATTTAACTATCCCAGCTTTTGATAACTGAAGTTTATTATCAGCCTCATTATTACCATGATAATATAGGACAGCGGAACAGGTTCATCACATTTTCAGTGGATCACTTTATATATTTTGGGAATAAACAAACACTATTGATGGAATATTCCATAGAGCTAATTGTTTTGTTGATGGTATAACACTTTGCTTAAGTACTTAATTTTGTTTTACAAATTTTTTTGGCTTTGGGAAGGAATGTATAAATATAATTCATGTTGAATATGAGCAATAGATACATGCAGAATAATTCTGATATAAGTTACAATTTGATTATGTAAGTGGTAGTAGAGGTAATCCTTAACTTACAACCATTCATTTGGTGATCGTTCAAAGTTACAACAGCACTGAAAAAAGCAACATCACCATTTTTAGCTTTATGATCATTGCATCATCCCCATGGTCACATGATCCAAATTTGGTTGTTTGGCAACTGGCTCATATTTATGATGATTGCAGTGTCCTGGGGTCATGTGATCACCTTTTGCCATCAACTGACAAAGTCAATGGGAAAATCATATTCACTTAATGACCATGTTACTAACTTAACAACTGCAGTGATTCACTTAACTGACCAAAAAAAGATGGTAAAATGGGGCAAAACCTGCTTAACAACTATCTTGTTTAGCAATGGAAAATTTGGGCTCAATTATCATAGATTGAGGACTACCCGTACAACCTACATGTTGTCAAAAGCATCCGGGCCCTTTTGTTTCATTTATTAGTTCAGCTCCTGTATTTTATTTGTATTTTATATCATTGTCCTAATTCCCTCTGATGATAGATGGATGGATGGATGGATGGATGGATGGATGGATGGATGGATGGAGAGAGGCAAGGGAATGAGGCAGGCAGGCAGGCAGATTTATTTCCAAACAATCATTACAGGGTGTTGTTTTTTTTTAAAGGGCATAGGCAGAACCTGAAGCCTCTCAGTAGGGTGGAAAAGTGGTAGTTTATGAAAGTGTTCAAGGGAGGCTGGAGAAGAGGTGAATGGAAGTAGGGAAAGACAAAGTTGGGTAATCAAAACAACTTTGTAGGTCTCATCAGATGTTTTGTCAAGCTGCATGTACCACCTTTTCTTGGTTCCTGGCCTAGGACTACAGTATTACAAATGGGTATTTAATTTATGTAGCCTGCTTTATAAATCAGTGGCAAAAATTGATCTCAATTTCTTAAGCCGATTCAGTTGTTGCTTTCTGTTTATATTTTCATTTAAAAACTTTCCAAAGAATTATTCTTATATTGCATTCTGTATTGATTTTAAATAGGCGGCATTAAAAGATCAACTTCTATGTCCTACGTGGATGGATATGTAGGGACGTGGCCCAAAGAAAAAAGGTAAAATCTTTGTCTATTGGGACTTAATTGCCTTATATAATGAATTAAGTCATTATTTAATAATTTTCCAGATGTCATCTTTACATATAGTACAGTATATATATTAATATCTTGAATATAGGGTTGAAATTACATCTTGTTGCTTTAGTTTGAAGACAGATAAAGAATATTATTTTTAATTCTAATTTGTTGGAATATTTAAACTTCAATATTGCATTGGCTGTTCTAAGACTTTCTTAATTTTAAAATCCCCTTTAGGTCTTCAGTTCATGGGGTTTCGTTTGACATTTCTTTTGATAAAGAAGACAGCATCCATGTGACACCTCCAAACAGAGGAATTACGAGATCTATTAGTAATGAAGGCCTTGTACAGAATACTAACCATATGCCCAGACATATCAAAAAGAATACATTTTTCAAGCCTCTGAATGATGAAGAGGATAGTGAAGATTCTGAAATAGAAAAGGATGACGAACTTTGCAGCGATCTAGAAGCAGACAGCAATCAAAGAAATGCCATCCAGGTTAACACCTACACCCTACCAAATGGAGCATTGCAAAACAAGTTGGTTACTACTGATGAATTTGGCAATCAAATCGAGACACCGAGCATTGAACAGGCTTTGCAGATTATCCACGATAGTGAGAAATCTGCCAATATTACTCCACCAGCACAATTTACAAATGGGTTTTTCCTTCACAACAAAGAGATGAGCATCCTAAACTCAAACATAGTGCTGAATCAAAGTAGCCCTGATATTATCGCAGATACAAAAGGTGCCCTCAGTCCTGTTACCGACAACACAGAAGTAGACACTGGAATACATGTCCCTTCAGACATTCCAGAGACTCTGGATGAAGATTCTACTTTAAGGGATTATACAGTCAGCCTGGATTCTGATCTGGAAGAATCCTCTCGCTTTCTGCAAGAATCTGACAGTAGAGGCATCAACCATAAGGAGCAATTGAGTCCTTGTCCAAGCTCAATAAGTACTAAATCTCAAGCTGGCAGTAGTCCATCTTCAAGTTCAGGAGTTAGAATGACCAACTTTGCAGAGCAGAAATTTAAAAAGATGAATCATGCCGACAGCAGAAGTAGTGGCAGCAGTTCTCAGAAAACCACCCCCGAAGGTTCTGAGATGAACATTCCACACACTGTTTCTTGGGCTCAAATCCCAGAGGAATCCCCTCTCCCTCAGGGTAGGGACACAACACAGTTGCTGGCTTCTGAAATGGTGCAACTGAAGATGAAACTGGAAGAGAAGAGGCGAGCGATTGAAGCCCAGAAGAAGAAGGTTGAGGCAGCGTTCACAAAGCAGAGACAAAAAATGGGAAGGACGGCATTCCTTAATGTTGTGAAAAAGAAAAGCGATGGGATTTCACCACTCAGGGAGGAAGCAGCTGGAGCAGAGGGCGAGAAAGTGTTCACTGACAACAATGGAGTGAAAGAAAAAGAAAACCAAAAGCCAGGTGAACAACTGTACAAAACTTCTGAGGCCCTGAAAGTAAGCACTGAAACTCCCTCAACGACATGGCTGAAGCCTCCAAACACCCCAGCTGATGGTGAGAAGCCATCTAATTTGGTAAGTCCTTCAGAAGAGAATTTAAATGAAGGTGACCTTTTAGAATATACAAAATCCATCGAGAAGCTCAACTCTTCTCTACATTTCTTGCAACAAGAAATGCAACGCTTGTCACTTCAGCAAGAGATGCTACTGCAGATGAGGGAACAGCAAGCTTGGGTTATTTCACCTCCTCAACCTTCTCCTCAAAAACAAATTCGGGAATTGAAGTCTTCAGTGAGGCTTAGTGGATCATCATCTCCTGTTGTCCCATTTTCCGTAGAAACACCTCGGCCATCCCACCAATCCCCACAGTCATCTTCTAGGAAGAATTCATCTCTCCCAGGTAAAATACAAAGAACTCCGAGGCCAAATGAACTGAAAATTACACCTTTGAATCGCACTTTGACTGCCCCACGGTCTGTGGATAGCCTTCCCCGGTTGAGAAGATTTTCTCCAAGCCAGGTTCAGACTAGATCTTTTGTTTGTTTTGGGGATGACGGCGAACAGAACCCTCCAACTGGGGAGAAAAACATAACTGAAGAGGCTGCTGACAAGAAAGAAGCAGGTGAAAAGGATGGTGAGAAGCAAGAGAAAGTTGGGCAAAAATCAGAAGAAGAACAGATCAGACCTCTGGAATCCATGGTATCTGAAGTATTGTCACAGCCCATTACAGAAATTGTCTGCCTTACTCCAAACGAAGAGCCTTTGAATCCACCAGTGTTGCCCCCACCTTCATCTAAACCTGTTAGTCTCATAGAAGTTTCTCTCACAGATTTAAAGCCACCAGAGAAGTCAGAAGATTCACTTGAAAAATCAGAGGGTGAGAGTGACAAAGAACAAGCAGAGGATGACCAGAAAGTATGCTGTGGATTCTTCTTCAAGGTAATACTTATTACAAGGTTTCAAACTTATTCCTTTCGATAGATGAACAGTTCTCTTAAGCATTTTAAAATTTAAATGCCCTAGCCGTCGGTGTAACAAGTGAATACATTCATCATGAGGTTTCTTATTATCAAAAACCGTGTTAGCCACCTCTAAACCATTATCATTTAACACATATAATTCACCTCTCAAAGATGCAGTGATTTTCTTATCTTCTTTTTCAATAATGCAGTTATCTCCCCTAAAGGTAACTACATATCCTAGTTTAACCAAAATTCTAACTGAAATTAAATTAAACTTAAGTTGTGGTACATATAACATTTTTACATTCTCTTTTATGAAAGAACAATATGCTATACCTTGACCTTTAGCTTTCAGTTTCCAGCCATTGGCTAATGATATTTGCTGTGTATTCTTGGACATTTTAATAAAATTTTTGTTATCATTTGTTATACAGTGGGATGCTCCACTGTCAACCACCCATAAATTATTTTTTTACAGCTCCGTTAATATACATGGCTAACTCTAAATTTTTATTTATCTTTTGATGACTTTTAGTATTCTGGCCAGCTTTCTGGCTCTTTGCTTTTTTACAAAATCTTGCCAAATGTCCTCTTCCTCCACAATTAAAACACTTTTTAATTGCGTATGCAGTAGGAGATTCATTATCTTCTTTTTGAGGTTGCTCCCTCCTTAACTGATCTCTTTCAAGTCTTCTTCTGGCCTCTTCAATTAATCTGCCAGTTATATCAGTTAAAGTTAGACTTTCCTTAGGCAAAATTTCAAGGGAAGTGACGTAGTTATCATAACTTACATCTAGTGATGATAGAATTATGTAGACTTGGTGCAGTTCAGAGAAAATAAGCTCTTTCTCGTGCAGTTCTTCAAAAATGCTTTTTATAGAATTCAAATGACTCAGCATATCACCATTTGT
This sequence comes from Hydrophis major, assembly GCA_033807585.1. Classification (NCBI taxonomy): domain Eukaryota; kingdom Metazoa; phylum Chordata; class Lepidosauria; order Squamata; family Elapidae; genus Hydrophis; species Hydrophis major. The sequence goes on from CM066330.1 coordinate 148,460,193, forward strand.
CTGGAGATGCATCCTGAAAAGCTTTCGTGTAAGATTTATGTGAGCACCAACGTTATCTCGAACATAAATCCTCTTCAGCTTCTGCCAACACCCAACAGCCGTTTGCTCTCCGCGGATATGAACAAGTTGCTGGTCAGACAGTGTTAGTCCTATTATGCAAAAAGCCTGTTCATTCTTCAGTTTAAAGTCTTCTATTTTTTATCTATCTTCCTCAATTTCTGGATCCCATTCCTCTACGTTTGGTGGGTTTTCAATTATGTTCCACAGACCTTCTCTTCGTAGAAGTAGACTACATTTCATAGACCATGATACATAGTTTGTTCCATCCAACTTGGATATAAGGGACAAACTTTGTAGACTTGTGCCATGTTTTCTTTATATGGATATAAAACTATAATTAATAAAACACAGCTATCTGTTTTACTGTAACGTATAACAACACAAACTCTCACTTTTTACATAAATCTGTTTTATCCTAGTTAAACTAACTTTGCAGCCTCTGGGCCCATAACCAGTGTTAAGCCTGGTTCCCCAACCAGGGTTAAGGAGACAAGCTAAACAGAATGTGCAGCGTTAGTCAGATAGGCACACAGATAAATGTGTGAGATAAGTTTGTATGTTAGTTAACATACAGTAAAAATAACAGATACGCTTGTGCTATCAAAAATATAGTTTATTCCATTTAGAGTTTATAGCATAGTCAAAATAACAGTCCATTAGTCATGTATCATTTTAGTCAATCCATTCAAGGATATTCAATTAGCAAAGTCCGTGTAGAATATCCAATGTCAGTTCACTTACAATAAATCAGTCCTTTCTCTCTCCCTTTCCAGTAGGAGAAAAACGCAGTCTTCAAACCATCCAGTAATTAGGGATCATCAAGCCAGAGAGAGCAAGCTGCCGTTGTCTTGCTTTTTTTTATGGTGCTTTTACAACCACTCCCTTAATTACATTCTTACTGTTAAAGTTACAGACACTTTAACTAACAAACCATGATAACATATTTATTATTTTACCTAAAACAGTTAGAGTAAACAATGTTATCCCTAACAATGGGCATCTTTCCAGAGAATAAGAAGTTTAAAGGGGCAAGAAGAAAAAAAAAATATATGTTTCTTTAACACACCTTATTTTGAACTTTTGTGAGCAAAACAAGGGAACATGATAGTTTTCATTTCAAATTTTCTAGTCCAATTGGGGAAAGTTGTATGGGAATTATATGAGGCCAATATGTTGTCCTGTCTGGACTCTAAATGATAATTTCAAAATGTTATTTATTATTACTAGGATGATCAAAAACCAGAAAATGACATGGCTGTGAAACGGGCAGCATTATTGGAGAAGCGATTGAGAAGAGAAAGAGAAACTTTACTTCGAAAGCAGCAATTGGAAGCAGAGATGGAACATAAGAAAGAAGAAACAAAGTAAGATTAATAGTTCTGAAATAAATATTGCTTTTTAAAGTTGGTCTATTAATATCAACACCTTTATAATTAGTCTCATTAATCAAGTAAAATTTCGCATAATTTACTTATTAAGAAGCCAGTCTTTCCAGACTTCTGTAAGACTCAATTTATTATATATCAGGGATAGAAAAAAAGACAGTGACTAAACATGAGTGACATAGTAATTAATATTAATATATTGTATATGTCTGATCAAGTATTTGTGATTAAATAAGGCTGGAATGTACTGCCATGCCCTCAGTGTGGTGACAGTTTTTAAATAACGGACAGGTTTAAAGATATCAGGCAAATTTGATTTTTTTTGCCTCATCATCAGAGCACGTTGCACTGAAGATTGAATATTCTATATTTCCTTTAACTGTTTTTAAACATGAATAGAGATTTGACAGCACTAGTCACATAAATTAGCAACCAAAGTACTTTGAATTTTTAACAAAATGTAATTGTTCAACAAATCAGGATCTGAAGCAATCATTTTATTCTGATTTTTCTCACTTGGACTGTGCATTCTTAGAAAATTATTCAGAAGTGACTGGACCTTGAACTAGTGTAATCACTGTCTCCTCCACTGTCTCCTGGTGTTAACCCAAATTTATTTTCATTGCACCAACAACATTATCTATCTCATCCTCAAAGATTTCATGTTCAGATGTTATGGGGAGCTATTAATGTTTAAAAATCAAAAAGAGATTATTTCATTGTCAAGGACACACTCTCAAAATAAAGTGTGAAAGCTCAAAAATTGTGCACATCAAAAGAAACCATGGCTTCTTTATTTTTAACCTTGACCCAGGGAATTCTGCACAAGAAACACATTCATTTATTATTTCTATGTATATTAACCTACCGTATATACTCGAGTATAAGTCGACCCGAATATAAGTCGAGGCACCCAATTTTACCACAAAAAACTGGGAAAACTTATTGACTCGAGTATAAGTCAAGGGTGGGAAATGCAGCAGCTACTGGTAAATTTCAAAAATAAAAATAGATGCCAATAAAAACTTTCACTAGGACAGTTGAGAATAAGTTTGATGTTCACAATTTCCTCTTTGAAAGAGACCAGTAAATAGGGAACAAGAAGATGAAGAAAAAGTGTGTTTTTTCACACTTTTCACACTGAAGTGAACAAAAATGGCATCATAGGAACAAGCTTATTCTCAGCCCAAAGGTTTGTTTCTGATTTCTTCCCTGATTTAAGGGAAATTTGGGAAACGATCTCACTATCATGAAAGGTTTGATTGATTCACTAACGCGAAAGATGATGATGATGACAGTGGTAGGCAGGAGTCACTCTCTCCCTTGCAAGAAAAAACCAAGAGCCGTTCTTATGATATCTCTCTCTCCCCCCCCCCTCCTCCCCCTCCTCCCGAGTGGACTGAAAGCAGCTGGAGCTGAGGAAATGAAACTGAGTGGAGCGACCTCCACTTGCGTTGCTTTCTCAGCCTAAAGCTCAGAAAAGCCTCCCCCTCCTCCTCCCCCTCCCCCTCCTCCCGAGTGGACTGAAAGCAGCTGGAGCTGAGGAAATGAAACTGAGTGGAGCGACCTCCACTTGCGTTGCTTTCTCAGCCTAAAGCTCAGAAAAGCCTCCCCCTCCTCCCCCCCTCCTCCCGAGTGGACTGAAAGCAGCTGGAGCTGAGGAAATGAAACTGAGTGGAGCGACCTCCACTTGCGTTGCTTTCTCAGCCTAAAGCTCAGAAAAGCCTCCCCCTCCTCCTCCCCCTCCCCCTCCTCCCGAGTGGACTGAAAGCAGCTGGAGCTGAGGAAATGAAACTGAGTGGAGTGACCTCAGCTCGCGTTGCTTTTTCAGCCTAGAACTCAGAAAAGCCTCCCCCTCCCATGCTTAAAAGTTGCAAAGGAAACACGGAAGCAGGGAAGCGGCTGCCCAGCTTCGGAGCTCCACACCATTTTTTTTTCAGAGGGGAATCTGACTCGAGTATAAGTCGAGGGCGGTTTTTTCAGCACAAAAAATGGGCTGAAAAACTCGACTTATACTCGAGTATATACGGTAATTTATTTCATAAACTTCATTTTTCTTTTTAAAAAACCCATAATACTTTCTATTTCAGTTTACCAACTAATTTCCTCAATCTGCTCAAGCTGAATTCTGCTTAATGTAACGAGGAAATCATCATCAATACGATGATTTAAGTTGTACTGCTCTTAAGTTCCCATAATCCCCAGTCAGCATAGATGGCTAGAAGGCATTAAATTCGAGATGGCTGCCCCACACCATTTTCTGTTCTTCTGCATGCCAACTTTTAGGAGGTTTTTTTTTTAATCCAATATCAATCTGATTGCAAAGTAATCATATGTTTCCAAATGGAAAATTCAGTAATTCAAAATGTATTTTGTATCCAATTTTTAAAAATACAATATTTCAAATATCTCATTTCTCTTAAACACAATGCATATGCAAAATAAATAATTTGATTCTCATAGGTATTCACTGATCGATATCATAATGCATCATTTGTTTAAAAAAATGGCTCTTAAGGGACTGTTTGAATCTATATAAAGTAAAACTGTTGTTCCTGTAACCTTTGAGAGCAACGATGCATCATAATGCAACACTCTTTGAGCCAAGATACTTCAAATGGGCTAATTTACAGAATGCATCTAAAATCTGAAGCCCATGACTCCTGGGGAATTGAAATATGGCCAATTTTATAATGGATTTGTAATGTAAAAATTATCATAGAACAGTTAATGACACCATACAAAATGTCTTAAAACATTTCCCGTGCTGATATCTGGCTGTGCCATATAATTCAGCATGGGCTATTTTCAAGGCAGATAAATCTCTGAATGTATCTCAACTTTTCCAGTGAAGGCAGAACATTAGAAGTTCTGTCACTGTTGAAGGCATTTAGGAATCTGGAAAGGAAAATATATCTTGGAAAGGAGATCTCAATAGGTCATGAGTTGTCTAGTATGCAATGCTGCTGGGCCAGTGTATGGGTGTGAATGTTCACACAGACCTTAAATTAAGCACATAATGTAAGTTAAATTTATACCAGCAATTAAATGTGATCTGCTATATTATGCGTCAGTTGTGACCATCAGCAGTGTTCTGATGAAATAGGATTTTATAACCATGCTATTGGAATTTCAAGGAGGAAGTGTGAGGAAGAACGTCAGAAAAAGGAAGATGAAAAAGCACGACGAGAGTTTATTAAGCAGGAATATATGAGGCGAAAGCAGCTGAAACTAATGGAAGACATGGACATTGTCTTAAAACATCGGCCTCATTTTTCCAAACAAAAGAAGACACGTCCAAAATCCATTCATAGAGATCACATTGAGTCACCTAAAACTCCAATCAAAGGTCCTCCAGGTAATAATTGCTTCCAGAAAAAGATATACTGTATTTGTGCCCCTACACAAAGTAAGAGCAATAACAATAAACTTACTGGTATATACCACTTCACAGTGCTTTTTTAGCCCTCTCTAAGTGGTTTACAGAGTCAGCATATTGCCCCCAACAATCTGGGTCATCATTTTACTGACCTCAGAAGGATGGAAGGTTGAGTCAACCTTGAGTCTGATGAGATTCGAACTGCCAAATTGCAGGCAACTGGCAGGCAGCAGAAGTAGCCTGAAGTACTGCATTCTAACCATTTCACTACCATGGCTCTTTCCCCTTGGGTTAAAGCAACAGCATATAATTTTCCAGGATCTATTAATCCAGGGAATATAAACCCTCTTAAACCCGTTCTATTTTTTTCTTTTGTGGGGCTTAAATGTTTTGGGGATGGACTGTTTCTTTTTTAATGGATACATTTAAAATTACAATGGCACTTAAAAGTTTGAAAATACTTTTGAATTTTTAATATTTCTGCACACAAGTATGATCTAAAATATAATCTGTTTCCACACGTTATAGATCAAAAGAAGACAATGAGTCAAAAGCATTACACATGTTCACTTATTTGTTGATGAAAATGATCTAATGTTATTTATTTGTGAGTGACAAAAGTATGCAAGCCTTTGCTTTCAGTAAACCTATCCCCAAGCAACAATTAATTACAGCCAAAAAGTTCTCTTTTGGTTTCATTCATGCAGAGAACATTAATCAATAAATAGCCTTCTGGCTTTTTCTTATCATCTTTCGTAAATGGTAGACAGGCAACAATATTCTCTTTGGAGAGTAATGGCTTTCTCCTTCAACCCTGCCATGCACACCATTGTTGTTCAGTGTTCTCCTGATGGTGGCAGAGAAAGTAATTATTAAACATCCAGATAGCTTCCCTTATGGATAGTTTTCAGGATGTATCTTGATTTCAGGTAGTCCTTGAGTTACAAATGTAACGGATGGAGCCTGCCCATTCCATTTGTAACCCAAGGATTCGTGGGAGTGAATCTCTTACCTTGAACAGGATCATTCCCTCCTTTTGCCCACGCATTTGTTAATCAAATGCAAGGCTCATTAAGTGCACATGAGGTATTTCAGGGTGGGGAAGGCCATGGGAGGGCCTAGTGATGGAAGAGGCCACCTGCCTAATGCCACCCAAGGCCTTCCCATCCCACTGAAATAACTCATACTCCCCACAATGGCTTTTTCCCCCACCTAACCTGCCACACTGGTCACTTACCATGCGAAGATCTAGCAAGTGGTCTTCTCTCCAGCCTTTCAGCTGCATTTGCTTCAGTTCTGGCACATTGCAGGCCGAAACAGAGCTTCTGAAGATCCGCCCCTCAGAAGCTCCATTTCAGCCTGCAATATGCTGGGTAGGGCCTCTGGAGGCCCCAACGGGGCACCAGAGATCTGCCCATCAGAAGGTCCATTTTTGCCGGCAATGTTCAGGACAAATGTTGCAGAGCCTCTGTGGTTGTTCGTAAGGGCGAACAACTGCCTTGGTACTGCAAGATTCTTGGTTTCGGGACTTGTTCATAAACACTAGGAGGCACTTGTTGCATAACTTCGAATGTTTGCTAAAGGAACCCTTATAACCCAGGGATTATCTGTATTTTAAAGTTTATAAATGGCTGCATCAATGTTTTTTTATTTCTTTTTCACAGTATCAAGCCTTTCTCTTGCATCATTAAACACAGCAGACAATGAGAGTATGCAATCAGGCAAGAGGACACCAAGGTAAATTTTCAATTTTCAATTCTGTTTCTTATAAAAATTATCTTAAAAGCCCAGTACAATGCTGTTTCACTATGTGCTGTAGCTACTTAGAATATAATCAAGAAATCAGTGACCATGGTTCTACTGGTACAAATAATGGATCTGTTCCTATGATCACATTGCTTCACAGGGACACCATGTAAAGGGAAGAGGGAATGGCCTTGAGAAACAGAAGGAAGAACTTCTAGCAAGACAACAGTCAAATAAAAGGGGCCTGAGTCCAGGACAGGAATGTAACCTGAGTAAATGTCTCAGAGAAGATCCTTCCTAGTTCTCACAAAAATAAGGGGAAGGAATAGGAAAGTTAATTTAAGGAGGCAAGATGTTGTTACTAATACTGCACTAATTTGACTCCTTTTTTCAAAGCCAGTCTCAATCAGTATTGATAGGAAGTGAGAAGTCCAGCCCATGGCCACTCCCTTGTGGTTTGCCAGATGTCCCAGTACTCTCTCTGCTTCTTTTTAACATCTACATGAAACTGCTGGCATGATCATCTGATACCATGGGATGAGATAGCATCAGTATTCAGATTATACACGGTTTTACATCTCCATACCTCATGATCCAGTAAATTCTATGCCTGCCCTTTATGAATACCTTGAGGCTGTAGGGGTCTGAATGGGAAACAGCAGGCTTCAGCGGAACCCTAGCAAGACAGAGTAGCTATGGGTGTAAGGGACTTCAGGATCCAGTTGTTTATCATCTTTAACTCTGGATAAGGTAGCACTATGCCAGACAGATCCAGTGTGCAATAGCACAAGCAAAGATCAAATGGCTAAGAGGGCTTGTACTCAACTTCATGTTGTGCACCAGTTGTGCGCCATTACCTGGATCGTGAGACCGTGTGCAAGGTCATTCATGCCCTAGTCATCTCTCAGTTGCATTATTGCAATCTACTCCAGATGGGGCTACCCTTGAAGAATATTCAGAAACTAAAGCTTCAGTAGAATGCAGCAGTGGATATAGTTCTGGGGGGCCCTAAAGTAGGATGTATAACACTGCTGATGCATGAACTGCATTAGTTGCTTCTGGGTCCAATTCAAGATGTTGGTTATCACCTTTAAAGCCCTATATGACAAGGTCCAGGGTATCTGAGGAGTCATCTCACTCCATTGGTGCTATAGTCCACCCCATTTGCACCAGTAGAAGAGACTGCTTCAGACTCTGTCTGCTAAGGAATTCCAGCATGCAGGTTCATTGGAGAAGAGCTATTTCTGCTATATAAGAGATATCTCTCAAATTTATATATTTAGTTACATGATAGCAGTGTTCCAATATTGGAGGGGCTGCCACAAACAAAAGGGTGTCAATCTATTATCCAAAGTACCTGAGGGCAGGACAAGAAGCCATGGATAGAAACTAATCAAGGAGAGAAGCAACCTAGAACTAAGAAGAAATTTCCTGACAGTTACAACAATTCATCAGTGGAACAACTTGCCTCCTGAAGTTGTAAGTGCTCCAACACTGGAAGCTTTTGAGAAGAGATTGGAGAACCATTTGTCTGAAATAATATAGGCTTTCTTGTCGGAATGGGGGGTTGGACTAGAAGACCTCCAAGGTCCCTTCCAACTCTGTCATTCTGTTATATTTACCTTTAGCTATTCCCACATATGGTTTTCGCTTTAGTATTGAAAATCAAACATTATTATAGGCCCAATATGTTTTCTGTTTATGGTCTTAATTTAGATCTGAGTCTGTAGAAGGATTCTTATCTCCAAGTTGTTGTGGTAGTCGGAATGGGGAAAAAGACTGGGAAAATGCATCAACTACTTCTTCGGTAGCTTCTGCTACAGAATATACAGGTTGGTATTACAACTGTAGTTTGAAGGAAAATCCTTGGTTAAACCAAATTAACCCATTGGGGATGTTAATTAATCAATTTCTCCAGGTGGGCACATATTTGGTTTTCAACTGAGAAGAATGGTAATTTTTCCCATTCCCTTCATCTTCTCCACCAATATTCCACTTAACTGAAAAATTATGCTAGACATATTGCAGTATGGCTAGCGATTACATCAATTGGAATCATGTTTATCCACTTTTATCCAGGAACCATGCATTTCTATGGATGATAGAGCAAACCGTAAACCTTAATCCACATGTGAGTCGTGTTAAGCCTGTGTTCCCCAACCAGGGTTAAGGAGACAACCTAAACAGAATGTGCAGCGTTAGTCAGATAGGCATACAGATAAATGTGTGAGATAAGTTTGTATGTTAGTTAACATACAGTAAAAATAACAGATACACTTGTGCTATCAAAAATATAGTTTATTCCATTCAGATTTATAGCATAGTCAAAAATAACAGTCCATTAGTCATGTATTGTTTTAGTCAGTCCATTCAAGGATATTCAATTAGCAAAGTCCGTGTAGAATATCCAATGTCAGTTCACTTACAATAAATCAGTCCTCTCACGTTGATAAATCAACAGTCCTTTCTCTCTCCCGTTCCAGTAGGGGAAAAACGCAGTCTTCAATCCATCCAGTAATTAGGGATCATAAAGCCAGAGAGAGCAAGCTGCCATTGTCTTGCTTCTTTTATGGTGCTTTTACAACCACTCCCTTAATTACATTCTTACAGTTAAAGTTACAGACACTTTAACTAACAAACCATGATAACATATTTATTATTTTACCTAAACCAGTTAGGGTAAACAATGTTATCCCTAACAAGTCCCACCAGCCCCCCCTTTTTTTACAAGTTTCAGAGGCCCCAGATCATTCCACTCATTTTAGTGGCAAAATGATGATTTTCATCACTGCCTGGAGCTTTGAATGTGTGATGGACCCTGTTTCTTGGTTTTACTATTAGTTTGTTAACTATCTTGGCTGCTCTGTGTAGTTTTGGGATATGTTTATTGTTTTTAGTTGTCTTAACTGTTTTATAGTTTTAGAATTGTAAGCTGCCCAGAGTCACTTGGCTAAGATAGGTGACTATGGAATTTGAATAAATGAGTGAATGAATGATCATGGTATGTAAGTCTTGTTTTTCTAAATCATATTGACCTTTTTTGACGTCCTCTTCTTCTCTCTCTTTTTAAAAATTAGGACCAAAGCTCTACAAAGAACCCAGTGCAAAATCCAATAAGCACATCATCCAAAATGCACTTGCCCATTGTTGTCTGGCTGGAAAAGTAAATGAAGGACAGAAGAATAAAATACTAGAGGTAAGACTAACCTACGAGGAAATAAAAAAGAAAAATTCAATCTAAAGCTGGGATTGCAATATGTGACATTAGAGGAGTAACTAGATAGTCCAAGCTATTGTTTTAAGCATATTTAATGGATAAGATGCCATGGGAAAAAGAATGGTCTCAATATTTTTAAATATTTTTATCTCCATTAGTATTTTTATAAATAACTCAAGGTGGAAGTCATAGTTAATACTCCCTCCTATTTTTATCAGAAGCTCAACAGTGTGAGGTAGGCTGGGCTGATAGAGAGTGACTATCCCTTAGTTACCCAGCTGGCATTCATGCTTAAGGCAGCACTACAACTTTTATATAGTCTCTGATTTTTAGCCTTAACCACTAGACCAAGCACGTCTGTTCATACAGTGTAAGTCCTTGACATACAACCATTTGTTTAATGACTCTTCAAAGTTACAGCAGTCCTGGCTTCCGGTTATGAGCTTCTTCGGTGACAGACAGAAATCCACGATTGTGCACGTTTTCAGTCTGGGCTCACGGCTGGAGCGCCCCGAGCCAGCTGGTTTCGGGGCTAAGCCACCCCATAGAGATCGTGAAGAGGGGGGAGACTGCCAGCAGGGTTGAGGAGAGCCACATCTCTCCTCCTCAGCTGGCCATTACTCCCTTTCCCAAAGGCAGTTGCAGCGGTGGTCAGAAATGGCCACCTTAAAGAAGAACTTGACGGGAAAAGAATGTGCAGGAGGAAGATAAGAAGTGAAAGTTTTGGCTGACCGGGTTAAATTGCAAAAGCAACAACTAAGGTACCCTGGAATTTAAACTTACAAAAAAATAACATCGTTCCCAAAGAAGAGTCTGAAGCAGCGAAGGAAAGTGAAAAGGGAAAGGTTTGGTTTTTTCTTTCTTCTCTCCCTTTCCCTATACTGATAACTAAGAGACTTAAATAAGAAATTGGAAAAATCCGCTTTGACATCAACAGGCAATTAAGCTGAAAATCAAACAAAATGTCAAAGGGTTAACAAAGATTTCTGGACATTAATAAAAAATTTTCATAAACAGGAAAGGAGAGAAAAAGAATAAAAGGGCAGGATCTGGAAAGATGGAGGAGACTGCCTGAAACTGAAAGGAATCTACAGTAAAACTTCAACAAGACTTCTAAAAGATACATTTTAACTGAAACTTTGTAACTAAACAGTAGAGCCCCAGGAAGAGAAAGTAAAAAAAAAAGTAAAAAGAAACAGCTTGCATGTATTTGGATTATTTGGTGATCTTTGGATTCTTGGTTATTGCACTTGAATGACTAAAATTAATCGGGTGGTTGTTTAAAAATTTGCACAATGGCACTATTTTTGGATGAATTGAAAATGGAACTTAAAAAGTACAAAGAAGATGTACAAGAAGGGAGGGGTTCTTTTGGCTTCGTTTTTCAATTCTTAGAAATGGAGATTTGGAACTATGAGAAACAAGAAACGTCTGCAAAACAAGAAGATTGGGACAAAGAAGAAGCCATCTTTAATGAACAAGTAATTCTATGTGGGGAAGAAAAAGGAATGGGGGGAAAGAGAATGGAGAATTTAAGACTTAAAAAAACAACCAAAAAAAAGAAAAATAATTTGAAAAATAAGTATAATATTGGAAAGCAACAGAAAAGGGGAATACAGAAGAGGGAAATTGAGGTAAAGAGACAAGGGGGTAAAAAGGGGAAAGAGAAGAAGAGAGGGAAGAAGGAAAGAAAAAGAAGTTATAAAGGACCGAAACAATATATAGAGAAACAGGGCCTATTTAGAGATAATGGGTGAAAATTTAACTGAAAAAGGGATTCTGTAAAGGTACATAAGATTGTATTGTTATGTTAGTAATAGAAATAACTTTAAAAAACTGGAAATAATGTATGATTAAAATGAGGAATAAAATAGTTAGTGTAATTTAGTAAAATGTTTAATAAAATAAATGAAATAAAAATTGAATTAGGAAGGGACGGGAACATTTTAATTTGTTAATGCTTTATAAAATATAAGTGAAGAGGGGGGAATTAATCATGGTAAGCTTATAACTGTTCCCATAGAAGTATGATATTTAATTGAAAAGTAATGTTATAGAAGTTAAGATTTTAATGAATATTAACATTAATGATAGAATTGAATTGGAATGGAATGTGTTGTTTTTAATTACATATATTTATAATATTTTTTTAAAGAATATAGTATGTATTTTAATAATTTACCAAGCAGAATCCAAATGGAAGTTATGTATTATATTGAATGTTAAAATTTTAAGGTATATATTGAAGCCTAAATAAGAGTTAAATGGGTAAATGTAAAAGATATAAAGGTGTCATACTCCAATTAGCAAACTACAGGATAAACTTTGTGTAATGAGAAAAGATAATATGAAATTGAAACAGGGCAGACAAAAAATACAAATATAATTATTTGAATTGAGACAAGATAACTAAAATAAAATTGAGAAAATTAAAAGAGGGGAGAAGCTATGTAGAAAATGTAAAACAGTAATAAGATATGGAATAGAACATAAAAATGAGCATGAAATTGAATTTGTGTCTGTACGAAGAAATGTGACCCCGGGATCATGCTACTTTCAGAAATGATGTTTTATTTGTATTTTTTTGTGAAAACTCAAATAAAATTTACAAAAAAAAAAAAAAGTTACAGCAGTGCTGAAAGAAGCAACAAACAGGCAGTCCCTACACTTTTAACCATTGCAGCATCCCTACAATTACATGATCAAATTTTAAGCAACTAATATGCATGGTTGCAGTATTCTGGGATCACTTGGTCATCATTTATTATTTTTCCAGGGGGTTTCCAACAAGCAAATAAGAGAATAGGAGAAGCCAGATTTATTTAGTAACGACCACAGCAAAAAAAGGTCATAAACTTGGGCAAAACTCATCAACCATATTGCTTGTGTTCCTGTACCAATATCTCAAACATCATGTAATAACAATGGATGTTTTAATTGACATCTTGAACCTGGAATCATTTTCTAAGAGTTCAGGAAAACTCCCTTGTACTTTAAAGCATTCAAGTGCATTTTTATCTTTGCTACAATAAGAACTTTCTTTTCTCCTTTATTCCCTTGCAGGAAATGGAGAAATCAAATGCCAACAACTTCCTAATCCTCTTCCGGGACTCCGGCTGCCAGTTCCGTTCTTTATATACATACTGCCCTGAAACTGAAGAGATCAATAAACTGACTGGGATAGGTCCCAGATCAATCACGAAGAGAATGATCGAGGGGCTGTATAAATATAACTCTGACAGGAAGCAGTTCAGCCACATACCTGCGAAAACACTCTCCGCAAGCGTTGATGCAATTACTATTCACAGCCATTTATGGCAGAGCAAGAGACCAGTAACTCCCAAAAAGCTCTCATCTTCAAAGACATAGCTACCTGTGGGAAGTTATTTCTTGCTTTGGGCAATTGGGGCAAACTTGCACTTCATATTTGCTGTCTATTACTAAATAGACTCCGATTTGGTAACCAGGCTTCTTTGAAGAACAAGCTCTGCTGCTGTCATTGCCAACTGGAATGTAAACACAGTGTTGAAGTCTTGCAGGAAACTGACACTTGGGTGTTGTGCATCATGAACAATGGATTCACACCTGGGGATTTTAGTTGTTTACTCATGATATGTGGTGTTCCTTTCCTCGGTTCTGCAGCTCTCTGAATGTTTGCACACTTATGAGACTGAAGTTTTAAAAGTTTTACATTTACTGCCTTATGCTTTTAATGCTTGTTTTGGAATTTGCTTCTGTACTTTATAACTTTACTGGACTATTGTGTTACATGCCACACCAATATTATTATTATTATTATGGTTGGTCACACATCAGCCAGATGTTTAGACTGGATTTGGCATTTTTATCCACCTATCAAGTCCTTCCAAGGATCTGGGAATAAGCCAATGTCATTATTATTATTTTATTAATATCCTGCAGATAACAAAGGACACAAGCCTGATTCACAATAAAATTAAGCTTAGCTAAACTTCATTTTAACTCTGATTTTTTTAAGCACATCATATAGGAGAAAACCTTGTAAGACATATGCAGGATTGTTGCTAGCGTGTCTTAAACTCTAATAGGGAAATGTGGTGTTAACTATTGTTGTGAAGACATCATCCTTATATTTAACAATCTATCATGGCACTGATCCAGGATAGCATGAAATGAAAATGTATGCACTGGTAGACTTTTTTTCCCCATCCTTATTTTCTTCTAAACAGGCATCCATTCTTCAGTTCTTCCCAAGCTTCTGCTTAAATTGCATCCTGTAATTTTGCACAGATTCTCCCGGCTATAAGGAAACATGGTATAAGCAAACAATACGTTGTATACAAACCAACATATATATTTAAATCATTCTCCCGGCTATAAGGAAACATGGTATAAGCAAACAATACGTTGTATACAAACCAACATATATATTTAAATCAGATCCATATGTCTGGAACTATTGTTGACATTTAAAATCCAGTATTAAATGTGTTAAAATAATACATTTCATATGGGTCTTTTGGAGGAAGTGGAAAGAAAAAGGTGTATCTGGTTTATGATCAAGATGTTGCCCATTATATGGACCAAAATTAAATTTCTTCCCACAATAGAGTTGATTTTATTAGAGTAATTTACTGCATTGGTTAGATTTTTGACAACCTAACTGAAAGGAACTAGGGAAACCTAGAATGTAATATAGAAATATCACTAGGACATCTTTTCAGTATTTATGAAGGGCTGTGTTGCATCTAATTACTTTAGAAAAGTAATTCCTGTTTGGAACTTTGGTTAACTGACAGGTGGCAACATTTGAACTTGAAATCTACCCTTATTTTTCCTATTACTTTTTCCACATTCAAACACCAAACAATTTAGTTGTGGGGTGGGAGGGGAGCTAGGTGGAACCACATTCTCAGGAAAAGACTTGAATTACTGCTCTGGTTCTGTTTCAGTATTGTAAAAAGTGTTGAAACTTAGACAGTATTGAACTATCTGTCTTATGCTTGAATTTTATAATATGTCCTGCAAAGGAAAATGTAAACATTCTGTACACTTCTCCTGTTGAAAAGCTTGATTCAAACTAGAATTTCACTACAGTTTGCTTTTGTTCTTTGTATAGATGATGTACAGGAATAAAAAATCCTAAATTTAGAGAACACTTTTTTTAAATTATTAAACAGCCCTAAGCATCAATGTTTCTGAGTTGTTTATCATTTTTTTCAAAGATGCAGCCAATATTTTATTGTAATTTATGTTATTATATTTATGTATATTTGTTAAAACTATAAAAATGAAATATATTTGTGGTTAGTTGATTCCTACTGTTTGCATGTAAGGATAGGGATATCTAACCCATCTTTTATCCAAATGTAAAAATATTGTATATATAGAGAGAGAGAAAGTACACACAAACACACATATATATGTATGTATAAATAGGAGATTGTTCTATGCATTCTACCCTCTATGCTAATCCTCCAACTAATGGCAGAGGGAAATTTTATTGCGAACTCAAATAAATGTACACCTAATTTAAAGACAGTTCAAGTATATCTGTGGTTAGGAGAGAAAAGTTTGGACATAATTGACATTGGTGAAAGAAGAAATTGTGTACAAGAGCTTTGAAACTAAAGTATTCTTGCTAAAAAAAGAAACATTTTTAAAAATATACATTACACTGATTCTTGCACACCTAGCTAAACAGGATGATTTTTAAAATGTAGCAGCAGAGAATGTTATTTTAAATTATTGAATGTATTATGAATTTTGTCTACAATTTCATAAAAACA
Organism: Hydrophis major; assembly: GCA_033807585.1. Lineage (NCBI taxonomy): Eukaryota > Metazoa > Chordata > Lepidosauria > Squamata > Elapidae > Hydrophis > Hydrophis major. The sequence continues at coordinate 148,475,748 of CM066330.1, forward strand.
TTCTGTGCAATGTCTAAAAGTAGAATGTGAATAATATTACAAATAAAAGTCAAGACCCCTGAGATTAAAATTTTACTATATAGTATAATAGCAAAGTAATGACAGGGTTGAGGCTGCTGGTTTTTTTTTATTTTTAAGGTTTAACATTTTCTACTAGCCATTTTTCTTAATTTGATATCCTGTTTGGGAAAAGAAAAGTTTTTGTGAATAAGCCCTGTGTTTTACCAGTGATAATACATGTGCGCTGATTCTTTATAAGAAAAGTATTGTTTTATTGTTTATATGAGAGAATTTGCCAAACATCCTAATTTGGGGTTCAGGTATTTAAAGTCTGACAGTCATGATGGCTACTGAAATTTGATGGGGTAGGGGAAATGACTGTTGGTGTATGTTTTTAATTCTTTGGCTGTTTAAAGCCAATTTCTGCTTATTTATAATTTAATGGGCACCGTCCGTTGAAAACTGTACAGTGATTGTATGCTTCCTTGTCCACTTTTTGGAGCATTGCTACTTTATTCTCTTTTTCAAATTGCTGTGCTGTAAAATACTGTCGTATAGCTACTTACTTAGTATAATGTAGTTCTTCTCTTCCATCTAAATAAAAAGCATGGCACCAAAATCCTAGTAGTAATGTTATTTTTGGTATACAATTTCAATTTAGATTACATAGCTGTATAAGATATTATACCGCTAGTTAATTAATACTTTTTTATCTCCCTGTATGGGGTTAGGCAATATCCTACAAAGAGAGAGATTTACAACAGATTTATTAACTACTTTAACAGAGGGATGTCAAAATGGCAGCCCGTGGGCCGGATGCATCACATCCAGGCCATGCTCACCCCAGTTCCGCGAATGGAAAAATGGTTGCAAAACATCATGTGACGGCAACGTGACGTGGCAAGTTTGACACCCATGCTTTAATTCAAATATAGCAAAACCTCTAATGGGCCATTTGATGAAAGAGTAAAGCCAAATGTCAGTTAAATTCAAAAGATACGTTTGCCCATGTATAAAAAGTCTGCCTTTCATTTTCCTAATGTGTAAAAACTGCACCAGGCCACTTAGTTTTTTTCAAATGGAATTTGCACTGTAGCAGCCAGCTTGTTGTAGTCCTCCTGGAGCAGCATTGTTTTCTAGCTACCTGCAGCAACAGTCCCAATCCACTAACAAGCCTAAGAGCTGTAGAAAGCACAAACTGCTCCTTCATTTCTTCACAGACTCCTCAAACTGTCCACCATGACTGCTGCTAGCATTAGATCACACCATATCCCATTTCCCTCAATATGTTGAAATGTTAAATCATAATAACTGGACCAAAGAATATTTCATTATGCATCCACGTAACTTTTTCAGTCAAATGAAAAATTTTTGGTTAGGCATAAAGTGAGAATTGTTGGAATGAACTAACTCTTCTCCCCCAAATTAAATGCAATATGTAAATATAGACTCAATCATCCAGGCCAAAAGCATGTAAAAGAAGTTAAATCATGGCAATTTCCCTCAGTACTTCCCCAAAAATCTTCCCAGTGCTACCTCTAGTCTTCCCATCAGCTGACCCACTGGCCCCAACCTCTCGATGTCAGGGTTCCAACGGATGTCCTAATTAAACTAAATAAAGCCAGGAATGCTTTACGAGTTGACACTCGAGCACCTTCCCAGAAAAATAAAACCTTGTTTTAACTGATTTATTTAATTAATTGATTTATTTGATTTATTTAATTTAATTGATTTATTTCAACTCAAATTTTGCCTTTTGCATCCCAAGACTCAAAAGTTTTACTGTCAATCCATGAATGTGTCTGCTTTCTGAGATCCATTGAGATTGGGCTTTTGCAGTTTGTCAACTTTAGGATGTGTGAACTTCAATTCCCAGAATTTCCCTGCCAATATCTGTCCATGTCCATATATCATAAAGTTGCCAAGTTTGAAAAACATTAAACTCATGCTGTGGTTAAAACTATAACCATGTCAATGTTTCCGATTAACGTAAAACATTTATAAATGGGGCTCAATTACAGGTAGTCTTTGACTTACAATCATTTGTTTAGTGAGCATTTGATGTTGCACCGGCATGAAAAAAAAGTGACTTATAACCATTTTCCACACTTACAATCGTTGCAGCATCTCCATGGTCACATGATCAAAATTCAGATACTTGGCAGTTGGAATGTACTTATGACAGTTACAGTGTCCTGGGGTCAGGTGACCACTTTTTGCAACCATCTGACAAGTAAAGTCAACAGGGAAGCCAGATTCATTTAACCATGTTACAACTCAGTGATTCCCTTAATGACTGTGGCAAGAAAAGTCATCAAGTGAAGCAAACTCACTTAACAACTACCTTGCTTAGCAACAGAAAATTTTGGCTCAATTGTCGTAAGTCAGACATTGCTTGTATAAAATATTGCTGTGTATTCAGAGACTCTGTAGTATCTCAATTGGTGGCTGAGTAACTTGACTCAGGATCAGTTTTTCCACATAAACAGCACCTGAGAATTCTGTGTTGAGAGAGGAATACATTCTAGTTTCTTCAAAAGGAGGACAGTTTCCTCCATGCCTGCTTCTCAAGTACTCTTCATGTCAGCCTTTGTAGCACTTTGAAAACTAACTGCATTCTTTGGTTAGAAGCAGAATAATGCAGTGTTAAACCTTTTCAGTGCTGCCATATCTTGTGCAATATATTAATTGCATTCCTGAAATTTTAATACTACTAATTTACCATGATTGAATGATAAAAAATTATTAATATCATTTTTATATTGGCAATACTCTAATGACCTTAGTATTTAGCATTGCATCACTTGTCTTACCACATCAGCAAATTTACTGAGGTAACAAGACCTGGCAAGATCCTCTGAATATAAAGATGTTTATGAAAATAACCAAACATGCATTATGATTTCTTTGAATCACTATTCTTTTTTAAAAAACACACTTTAAAACTCATTGTACAAGAAATTGGATAAGCAAATACAAAAGTCTTGTGTAGATATTACTCACATATTTCCAGATGTTGTTTACTATAATTCCCATCATCCTCAGTTTGGAATGTAGGAAACTATTAAAAATACCCCAAGGGCAATAATATGACATTTCTTCTAGGTATGGTCCTCTTAAAAAAACAGACTTCCTTCACTATGACAGCTCCCAACCACACCTCAAATTGACTAAGATATGTCTTCATAAATTATTCTCCAACTCCCAGGCAAGGAATGCTTTGATATACTATAATAAAAGAGGGTAAAAATTCTCTCAGGTATAAATACGTTCTTAAAGCCCATCCCTGATTGAAAAACCTGATATGGGGTTTCTGTATCTCAGTTTTTAGTTCCCAGAAGATGAGAAGAAATGCTTTTTTTATTTTTTTATCTTTTATCAATGAGAAAAATAGGTAATAATATAAAGCTAGTTCAAATCAATATATTAACATTATTAAATATGTATATGTATATATTGTCAGGTACAAAATACCAGATCCACACAAGAAGGTCCAGTTAAACTGATTTATTGCTAAACAGTCTATGTACAGGAATTTTCTCAATTAACGGTTAGCATCTACTTGGAGTTAGATAAGGGTCAATGGAATTCAAAGAGGTTGGATTGCTTGTGGAGATGTAGGGATTCTAGGCTGATCCCTCTTTTAATTCTGCCTCTGATTCTGACATTTCTTCTCCTACATCATATAGACATTTTAAAAATGGATAAATATATCTCTTGAACTTAGTCTTTAACATCAGGAGTATAAATATATTTCCCTCCTCATGTAAATTTTTGAGCCCTAGACTCTCGCCCTAGAAATCCAGAATTCTTCATAAAATGTCAGACACCATATTTTGAAAGTAATAAAGCTTTTCCATGCACATATCCCTACTACAGATAGATCTATAAAATAGGCTCTGCCCCAACCTTGAAAAAGAAATTAAAAATATTTCGACTTTATTTTTGTGACACTTGATCTAAGACATTTATGAAGCTATCTCAGTATCATAATTATTGATAAATATATTTCTTTCTCTTGGTCTCCTCCAAGAAAGGGTAGCCTGGTCAACATCCAGAATTTTGAGATCAAGCAGTGGCTAGCATCTTCTTCAAAGCAGATGGCATCACCCTTTTATTCATAGATACATTTACCATAGTCCAAACCCATATCCTAGTCATGTGACTGAAGACTTTCTTCAATAAGGAAGGAAAGGATGAAACATTTAAAATAATTAAAAAAGTAAAACAATCCAGACTACAGATGGAAAGCTGACGAGATACAGAACCTTCTCTGCTTCCTCAGAATTCATAGTTTAAGATGCTGTTTTGGATGGCATTTTGCAAGTGCCATAAAAATGAAAAAAATTCTGGTGCTCTGAGTACCATTTAGGCCTGAACACTTCTCTCTGATTCATTGTCTTACACCAACAGTGCTCTAGACATCTCCTGATTCACTTTACCTTCTAAAGCTCTTAATTAAATCAAGAAACAATCTCTCAATTGCTAAACTAAAAGGGGGTATTTAGGTGGAATCCCATCAAGAGCCACTGTCACCTCTTTATTTCTACAGGTGAACTAAACATTCAGTAGAATTGCTCATCATAACCCTCCCCACACTCTGGAAACAAAGTAATTTTATTACATAGGTACATCCATCCTCCCTATCAATTCCATATCACAAAGCATTCTTGCTATAATAAGAGACAGATAATCATTCCTCTATTCTCAAATAATATTGCATTAGTGCTAAGATAAAAACCAGATATCAGACCTCCAATATGGTTCAGGCTGTGGATGTGTCAGTCCTTTGACTTAGTCCAGATCAAGAAATCAAAATTATGAGTACTTGTACTACTTTTCTACTTTTTTTTTTTTAAGTTTCAGCAACAGAATCCTGTGATTCTGAATTAACTTCTCCACTCCTCACCTTTTGGTTCCAGAGAATTAGGGAGGGTCAATTCTGAGATGCTTTCTCTAATTATATTCTTGCTTTGGACTCAGATTTCATTTACAAGACCATTACCTAGTCTGTAACAACCGCTCCTTCTGTTCCTCAAGGTTATTCTTACAGCCCATTACAGGATGAGACCAGACCAGCATGAAGTTATGGGTTGCCTCTCATCCTTCTTCAAAGGAAAAGGTTAAAATATCACAGTTCCATAGAGAATTCTACTGCCAATCCATTCATGAGTCAAGCAGCCCATATAGAGGTGCCACTCAGAAATATATTTAGCAATCCCCACTTGTTCTAAAGCCTAACTTCTCAATCTATAAATTCAAATATCTGCAGACCAGTGAGTCTACATTCCTACTTAATTGATCTCCATTGTTTGCTTCAATTCTCCTATTATATAATCAGATCCCCAACCTCCAGAATATATTTGGGGTTCTAGTTGTTCATCCATTCTATTATCCAATCTTATTTGTATTCAGTTTAGCCATCTTTGTTGCACTCAGTCAAATTCCTCCCAACCATAGTACTATTGATTGGCTGCACTCGAGAAGATCATTCTTCCCTTTCAAGACATTGTCCGACAAAGTCAGTTGGTAACTCTCCAATTTTTTTCCTGAAATCTAAACTTCTCTTCATCAGAATTCATGCTTATATCCCACCTCTCTCCAAAACCAAACAGAAAATTTAGCTTTTTATTTTTGCTTTTAACTCTCTTACCAGTTTCTCTTTCTCACCTCAATTTCCTCAACAACAGGTACAAGCATCAATCAATGTCTTTCCACAAAACCCTGTTTGTTTCTAAAGCTACAATTAGTAATATCAATAGGCAATGTCTAACAATACAATGGTGGCCAATCTGGTGAATACATTTTGCCATGGCAGCTGCAGGCTCAGGTAGACAAACCACCTCTCTCTAGGAGTCCAATCCTGCTCCTGTCTGTGATCCTCTGCCATAGCATAACCTGGCCCAGAACAACAAAACCCAAACTGGTCTTTTTAAAAGACCTTTGTTAATGAAGTAAATGTTGGATCCTTGCAACATATTTAAAGAAATTAGTTTCATTCATAATGGAAGTGTCTGTTATATAATTATAAGTACATGATCTTGTTTAAGGCAAACCAAATTTCTTCAGCAGTAGAATATGTGAGAAAAGATTCAAAACTGGAAATAAGAAGCTTTCAGATGGCAATTTCATGTTCTGGCAAATAAGCCAATATCTTTCATAGCAAGAACAGAACAGAACAGAACAGAACAGAATAAACAGAGTTGGAAGGGACCTTGTAGATCATCTAGTTCAACCATCTGCTCAAGCAGGAGATCCTGTACCATTTTTGATAGATGGCTGTCCAGTTTCTTCTTGAAAGCTTCCAGTAATGAAGCATCTACACTTCTAAAGGCAAGCTGTTCCATTGGTTGATTGTTCTCACTGTCAGAAAATTTCTCCTTATTTCTAGGCTGAACCTCTTCTTGATCAGTTTCCATCCATTATTTTTTGTCTGGCCTTCAGGTGCTTTGGAAAATGGGTTGCCCCTTCCTCTATGACAGTCCCTCAAATATGGGAACACTGCTATCATGTCACCCTGGTCCTCTTCACTAGACTAGCAATGCCCAGTTCCTGCAACCATTCTTCATATATTTTAGCCTCCAGTCCCTAATCATCCTTATTGCTCTTCTCTGTACTATTTCTAGAATCTCAACATCTTTCCTTTAGTGTGGTGACCAAAACTGGATGTAGTATTCTATGTGTGGTCTTAATAAGGCTTTATAGAGTGGTATTAGTACCTCACGTGATCTTGATTGAATCCTCTGTTAATGCATCTTAGGATTGCGCTGGCTTTTTTGGCTGCCCCCCCCCCCAAAAAAAAATAATGCAAAACACTATTTTGATTATAGCTTTTAATGTAAGGTCCTGCTTATTAAAGTATTAAATGTCTATGGCCAATTAAAAATTATTTAAAAATCCAAGAGGTCAGCACTGCTGCTGATGTTCATCCATTGTTTTTGAAGAGAACCTTGACATCTAGTGAGTAATGGACTGTCCATGGTGTGTTGGCAAATGGCTGATAAGGCCAATACAAGCATGGAAAGTTCTGCCCCATGTCACTGCCAGAGACGAGCTGAATGGCAAAATGGGACGTCTCTTAGATTAAATGTTATTGTCTTGTGTAAATTTGTGGATGATAGTTCTTTCATGGCCCACTTCTTCAAACTGCATACCTAAGTTGATTTCCATATATTTCTAGAATTCCCTTTGTGTTTTATCAGTATTTTAAGGCATATTCACTATGATAGCATAGATAAGTTTTCTCCCATGAACATATCCTATAATAAGAAGCCTCTCTGAATAATTGCCAATTATATTTACATCCCATTCTTTCAAAGAGTCCAAACCAGAATAGTGTAGAGATTTTCCTGAATTTAATTACAGTACATATTTGATCTGGATTAAACTGAGGCAGTTAATTGTGATATGTCTGCACTTATAAATCTACTGCATACACACACACATGTGCTATTGTATCATAAATTACCATATACTGATAATCCTTGTTTAGCAACTACCTTGTTTAGCTACTATTTACAGTTATGATGATGATGATGAAAAAGCAACTTTCCAACCAATCCTCATATTCATGACATTTGTAGGGCTACACATTAAAGAAAAGCTGAAGATCATAAGCATAGTCATGATTTAATTTAGTGACCATATCACTTAATGACCAAGTTGCCAGTCCAAATTGTGGTCACTAAACAAAGGTTACTGTGGATATGATTTCAGAAGAGTTTTGTCTTCTAGCATGACCCAAAACACATATATGACAATTGTGTGATCCATGTCAAAGTGTAGTAAGTATGTTGATGAAAATTTTTGGACATACCGTAATTGTTCATTTGAGAAAGTATCAAGGTGGTTAATAGTAGTCATCAATGTGTGTGTGTGTGTGTGTGGTTTAAATTTATGGGATATTTTTTTCAATTATAATTTTTCAATACAGTAAAAGTATACCAAACAAAAAGAGTTAGAAAGTAAGAAGAAGAGCAAGTGAAGGGGAATGAAAAGAAAAAAATAGTTATGCTTTCTGCCCTTCCTAAATTTATGGGAAAACGTTGAGATTCAGTAATATAATGCCAGCTCTCAAGAAAATTTAACAGATTCAGCAAAAAAAAACCCACCCAATTTATTTACAAGAAGAAATTGTGTTACGGAGCAGAAGCATACTAAACTTTCAACTAATTTACAGGTTCTAAAATGAATTGCTTGTGCCATTTTCTTAAAAATAAATACTCTCACCTGTTTTTCCTGTAGTACCATGGAGGATACCTTTGGGACTGACATACTTCAATTACCAGTATGACTACACATAGTTTAAGTGCACATCTTGAAACACACCCACAGAATTACTAGTTGTCACAACTATTGAGGCACATTCATATTTATCTATTTGACATTCTCCAGAATAAATCAGTTGATGAAGACAACCTTGCATTTTACCATTAAAAGCAGGACACATTCATATTATCTATAAATCATCTGAGCCTTTTCCATTGACAACTACTGTGACAAGACAAAGCTGAGAGATTTTTGTTCCTGATGTTTAGTATAAGAAACTTTATTCTTGAAAATATACCATAAAGCATTCATTAATTTTATTTTAAAAAATCAGTAGAAAAATTCAGGCATCAAAAGCACATATTTCCAATAAGGATGAGATATAAATCAAACAAAGTATTTTAAATACTGCCTATATTTTTTCAGTCTTCAGCATCTGAACACAATTGATGATGCTCCAGTTATCTCATACATCTATACAATTTGCAGAATACAGTGCCAAAAATAATTACTTTAAAAATATTCAAAACTCCAATTTAAAAAAGAAAGTATAAAAAGTCATCTTAATATAACTATCCTTTTTTAAAAGATATTTTCAGCATTAATTTAAATTAGTTTGATAGACAAACACAAAATAAACCCTAGACCCGAGTGTGTGGTGAATAGCAATTTCCAGAAGAATCCTTGAGGTTTTTTCACAAGCCATATGCATTTAACAATAGCTGATAATACAGTCATAGAAAGGAGAGGAAAAGGAAACATCATACTCAGGATGAGAAAATACTTTATATGAAGTAAAGAGCACCCAAGTCTCAAATACTTAGATAGGAACAAAACATTGATCTGTAAGAAGCTTATACACTACAATAAACTGCTAAAGACTCATTAATTGTGACTTTTTAAATTTCATTTGACCAACTTGTTTCCACAAAATATCCTATAGGTATATTTTTAATCAGAAACAAAAAACTGTCAGAAACTCAAAGTACCTCAGATTTTCAGATAAGGGAAAAGTACTTTAGAGAGGAAAACAGAGCAGTTCTACTGTCTGTGAGATAATGTATACATCTGTCCTCAATAATTTTATGTCTGATTTACCTTTAAAGGATACAATACCTACAGTATGTCTGTTTACTACAATATCTAAAAGATGCTCAGATTTTAAGGCTTGTACCAGATCAACTATTTTGCAGGACATTTTAAAGTCTGTGTGAAGAGGAACTATTTAGCTATCAGTTTTATATATCTTTCTTATATATGATTTTGCTAGTCACACGCACAAAAGAATTAGCAGACCTACAAATATTTAGTAAAATATCTCAAAGGATGGAAAATTCCAAAATATCCTGATAGGAATTGCACACATGTGGTGGGCATGGCATGGAAGGCTACCTTACCTTTCAAAGCATAGGAAACACAGTTAAATGGAATGCAACATCTTAAGAAAAGACACTCGATTGAACAGGATAGTTTAAAATGAAACTGCAATGGATTTGGGGGTTTGGGTCCCCCACCCCAGTTCCAAATTTCCATGTAATTCACATGAAAACTGGTCCCTTTTTTTGAGGCCAAATGCATAATTTTACACAACTAACAGAAAAATGTCAGGTATAGATTCTAAAAAAGGCAACAACTCCCCCCTCCCCCCCAAAAAAACCCATCCCAAAACAAATACAAGTAATATCCACACCACTCCATACCCCCATGTTTAAAATGTTCTGTCCCCCAAACCATAGATAAACACAGGTTAGGAAGAAAAAGCTGTAATCCAGCCAAAATATTATGGATGAGGGGTGGGTTGGTAAAGTTAATAAATGGCAATGGCTGTGTTTTGTGCATCTCTGCAGCTTTTCCTTTTAAACTATTTTGAAGCTTTACTAGAGTCTATATAATTACAGATGTACGGCCCTTCTTTTACAAAAACTAACTTCAAATGGAATTTTTTTTAATAAAGAAGGAGTTGTGTGAGAAAAAACAAGAGGTGTGTCACCTTTGCTGCCTACTTTTCCAGTTTCCCTGCCAAGTCTGTTTGCTTCCCACTAACAAAGTTTGCAAAATTGAGTTCAAAGAGATTGCTTTGCTGTCCTAAACTTAGGGTACGGAAGGATCAAAAGGATCACCTTTTTTTTTTTTAAACCAGCCATGTCAACTATCCTCTTCCCTGTGGTTCTTCATCCTTCAACCAGATCTGAGGTATCCGAAGCAAAACCTCTTTAAAAGTGGCGCCGCGCCTCGTAAATGAGATTTGTTTGACATAACCTGACTTTTTTTTTTTTTAACCCTCCCTCCTCCATGGCAGGAGAAACTCGGTTTAGCACGGCGGTTAGATTGCCTAGCGCCCACTTCGGTGGCACATCACCCATTTCGTTTTTAACCCACGGATATTTCTTGCATTGTACCATGGTTGTACCATGAGGACCCAGATAGTTTTAGGGGCAATAGGCTGACTGTAAACCGCTAGAGAGGGCTTTAAGTCTAAGTGTATTGCTATTCGCATTCACGCAAGCTTCCCCCGGGGTCCTTTGGAGAACGGCTAAGAAATACTCTAAATAAATCAAGATCCCTGCAGTGGGAAGCCTTCCCAAGCGACACGTTCCAGCCGGCCAAGATATCTTTCGCACCTTTCTGGGGGGAAGGGACCGAAAAGAGATCCGTGGCGAGGGATAAAGGCAAAGGGATCCAACGAACGGGAGCTGCTCTTTTATTGGACTGTTCCCATGAAGCCGCGTCCTGCCTGCCTCCCAACCCAATCCCTGCCGCCGCCGCCCCCCCATCCACTGTTCTGCCTAGACTTGGGCTCCGATCCAGCCACCACCAACGCCTGGGAAACGCCGCACCTTGGAGCTCTTCTATGCAGCCATCGGCCGCCCTTGCCGCCCCTTTCGTCGCTTTTCCATTCAGGCGGCTGCGCTGTCACCCCGCCCAAGCCTCGTCGCCGGGCCCCGCGGAGCCGCTTTTCCCGGGCAGCGATTGGCGAAGCCGCTTGACAACCACACAGCCGGCCCGCCGCCACTCGAGTCTTTAGGAAGCGAGCAGAGCAACCCGCCGGCCACGGGCCCGCGTTTGTGGGCGCCGGTGGCCGCAAGCCGCGGACGGGCTCTTCTTCCTCCTCCTCCTCCTCCTCTCCCACACCCCTGGGAAGCTCCTGCCGCCATTTTGTGCGTCTCCCTCCCTCACCCCGATTTTCTTTCGGAATCGGCGGCTTGGGAAAGGCCCGCCCTATAGGTGAGTCTCTCCTTTGGTGTGTGGGGCGATTCCCGGCAGCCGGCGGGTCTTTTTGCTGGCCGCCGAGGCAGGGCTTCACTGAGGTGGCGACGCTGAAGAAACGGTTTGGGAAAGCCGTGCAGGAGGAGTTAGGGGGATGCAGAAGGCCCGAGGGAGGCCTTTGGGGATCGGACGTCGGGGCGGGTGGGAAATCTTGAAGGAGTGGGTGGGAGAAGGGATTGGCGCCAGTGGAGGAAGCGACGTGACGGGGAGGAGAAAGGGAGCCTCGGTGGGGCTGCGTGGATGCTGAACGGGCGGAAGGACGAAGCTCTTTAACTCTCCTCTCGCTAGTGACCTTGCTTGCCTTCTCGCGTCGTCCCCTGCCGTCCTGCCTTCCAGGTCAGAGGGGGGGTGTTTGTGTTGTGTGTGTTTGTGTGTGTGTGTGTCAGTGTGCCGTTGCTACCCAACTTGTGACCGACGTTGGTTGCGCATCTGAGACCTACTTCTTCTCTCGCCCTTGTGCGCCTCTTTGCATTCTTTTGTTATTGCAGCATCCACACAGGAGCAAAAAATCTCCCTGGGTTTTAACAGCACCTGCTGCTCTTTGGCTCTTCCCTACGGTTGGGTTACTACTTCGGTGATGATCTTACAGGCTGGATAGGAAGGGGGTTTTGTTTGTTTATTTTAGCAGGAAGGCTGGATATAAATAGGGTATATAAAGTTCAGTGATTTAAATGTGGGTTTAACCTGTCACAGAAAGAGGGAGAGAAAGATGCAGTGTTTTGCCTCTGAGCTCTGCTTGTTCCTGGGTTTTCAATCTTGATTTTTCTAAGAAAGCAATCTATGGCTGCTATTGTCCACTTTGTTTCTTGTGAGTATTAAGAATTATGTGCCTGCAGTTTTATAGCAAAGATTGGCATCATGTCAGATCAGGGCAGTTGTTCCAATCTATAGTATTGTAGCAGGAGTTCAAAATCACTTAAGAGATTCAGGCAGTCACTTTCAATAATCCTTTGTTTGCATGATAGAACTGCAGTAAAAAAAAAGGGAGAGATATATTAATGAGAATGCACCTAGGCTAATTCAGGTATGTTTATTGGCATATTTGTATACAAATAAAAATTGGCATTATGGTTACATGAAAGTTGTGAACAGATAGTTGGAAATGTTGTAGTGGTTGTGATAACTCATTGATTTAATGGAATATCTTGTTCTTTGTTTATTCAGACTGATTGAAAATCTTACAGATGCTATGAATATAAAATTGTGCCACAACCCTTACAGAATATAATGTGCCACTGGTATTTTTAGAATTATAGAAAACTAAATGCTAGTGGTTATCCATATGAGTCTGTTTACTTTGGTACTGCAGTATATATACACACACACACTAAATTCATATAAACAAAAGATGATGTGCTTGTAATTTATTTTTCCCCTTCAATGTCTACTAATTGTTGCAGATAAATAATATATCACCTTATACTGGTTCCTGTCCTGTCCATCTGTTGAACTTTAAATATTCAGGAGCTTCCAACCCTTTTGGGGCCATGGGCACAGAAGGCATTTTGAGAAAATATTAAAATGCAATTCCAGGAATTGGACATTCACAAAATTGCTGACATAGTAGACACGCCCAGTCATGAAACACTTCAGTCAAAAAAAAATCTATTGCTTTATCTTGTTTGAGATTACTTCTAGCAGTCTTGGTCACTCCCACCCCAGGACATAAAGATGTATCCATGCCATTGTGTTGCTACTTATATTCTTATATTATTTCAGGAGCATCTTTCCCAAACATATACTATAATACATAGTTTTTACTTCTCCCATGCCCCCATGCAATCTAAATCACTCTTGGTCACCATGTTTCTTTCATCCCCTTGTCACATGCCCCTACTCCTATGCCTTCCTTATCCTAACTCAACCTTCTTGCTTCCTTTCATACTCTGTTGGATTCTGCTGAACATGGCCCTTTACTCGGTGTTTCATTATTAACCTATGATGCTTAATAATTTCTTGTTCCACTGAATCACTTGCAGCTTAGTGCCAGTTTGGCCACTTCTATCCCTAAGCCACCTATGAAGATGTTTTATCTCATCTATCATTTCCTTCCTTTTGTTGAACTTGCTGTATAGAAGTGGTTCACAATAAAACACTGGTATTCAAGTTTCTCTCTTTAAAAATTCCCAAGGTTGTCTCTAAGACCAAGTGAAGTAGGGGAGCGGACAGATGAAACAGCAGTCCAACCCTATTGTTGAGTAGGAACTGCAGAACCAAAGCTATTGGGGTAATTGTTTTAAAAGACCACTGAATGCATATGAAAATACTCTCCATTGAGTAGACATTGCAGTGTCCAATCTGTAGAGGTGCAAGTTTATTGTAAGACAAAAGAGCAACTTGTTAGAGGAAAGCAGTGAAATATATTTTTTTCAATCATCACTCTGTAGACTTTTTCCTGGGAGAACTGGCACCAGAAGACTCTCCTCTTCCCCTGCCATCTACAGTTTGGGAAAAGAAATGGGAGAAGTACATGTTTCATACAGTGAAAAAGTATGACTCTCCTACTGCCAAAGGCAAATTGCTGAAAAATTAAGCACCCAGAAAACAGAGGAATGTGTGCGCCTAGAGTGGATCAGATACCTGATAAGATCAGAGTAGGCTCATGCCCCTAACCACGCCTCTTTATGATATGTCATTTATCGATTATTCAGCAGCATTTTTTGAAAATTGAAGCAAAAAGAATAAGTTCAGGCTGATTGCTGGGTGGGTCAGTGATGAATTAAATATGGTTCCTAAGGCATTTCCAGTCTGTGATTTGCAGGACATGTGCAGGAGTGTGCAAAAGCAAAATATTACTTTATTTCATGGAGGAAAATATAGATGTTTCCTATGTCCAGTGTTGGTAAAGGAATTGGAACAAATTCCAGAAGTAATAACTTACAGACTTCTTTACTTTCATTATTCTTTTTTTTCCAACAAAAGGATGGAAAGAAATCATATGAAAGGATAAGGCTTGTTCTCAGAATGATAACTCTGAAAACTAAACAGAATTGGAACCACGTTTGGTATTTGGGAAGAAGCTAAAGAAAATGTGTTGAATCTTGCTCTGAACTCAAAATATTGCATGTATTGCTATTGCTGCCCTTATCTTTGTTTTGCTATAAATACCAACAGTTACATTCCAAAACCAAGTTTCTTTTTATTTATTACTGGCATTTTTATTCTGCTCTTTACTTTAAAAAAAGGCTCTCAGTATTTCTTTTACAATCAGAGGTAAGATAAACATAACACTGGGACAACATTATAAAAGACAGAAAGAAAAAGAGATGAATACACAAAACAAAAGGATTGGAGAGGAAAGGGGGAAACAAATCATTTTAACATCTTGGCAAGTAGTCAAGCTGAAAAAAAAACATTTGTTCAAGGATTTACATGGTGACTGAATAGAAGATTATCTACAAAGCTGAAAAAGATTGTAGAAGTTATATATACTAGATTATAGATTGACTACAAGATCCTAGCAATTAAAGTATAATTGTCTGAAGAATTGTTAGTAAGATTTTATTCCTCTGTTTAGTTAGATGCTAGGATCTTTCAAGAGGGAAAGGAGAAGGGATAACTAAATCTAATTATGTCTGTCTTCTTTGAACTATTGGATTATGTAGAGTCAGCTGAGCAGCTCCATTGGCCATGGATTCTAGCTGTCACATATTAATAAGGTAAAATCAAGTGAATTCAGATTCTGGTTCTTCAGTGCCCCTATTGATGTCAGCCCCACTACAAAGACCAGACTTTGAAATCAACTCCACAGAATATCTAAAACTATTTTTATTGAGATTGAATAGATATAATTTTTCAAATCTGTCTGCCACTTCTGAGTGTTATCAGGATACTGTGGGCTTAAAACTGCTCTAGCCTTGTTGCCTTGGCAATAGAATCTGTATATCTCCATCAGGGTCATTTTCTTTACCCTCTACACTTAATAACAGATTTTTTTTCAATATATATTGTCTGAAGTAGTTGTATTTACTTTCTGTACAAATATTTTTTAAATTAATGGAGCAATCTCCAGATTCTTTAAAAGTCACTTGGAAGGAGGAATATTGTAAAAAGTTGGGTGCATCAGTTTCGTGTTGTTCTTATTATGGTGCATTTAAACAGGATTTATTTAAATGAAGGATGCAAGCAATCATATCATTTGTCATTAGTGGTTTGTTCTCCAAGCTTGCTGTGTAGCTTTCAAATGTTTTGTCCCCAGGCTACGTGACATCCTCAGAGGAACTTTTTCAGTTCTTTACCACTTTTATTGATATCAAATGTCATGTGGGTTGTGTGACTGGTAGGTCAGACCATGTGACCTATTGTGTGACCAGCTGGTCATTTTGGGTGACCTGTCATGCTGTGTGACCTGTTGTGTGACTGGCTGGTCATGCCATGTCATCTATCCAGAAGTGGGATGCACTTACATTACCAACCGTGTGAGTGCATGCCCCTTTGGGAATGAAACAAAGCTTCAAACATGCAGCTAATCAGCAGAGGCAGCATGGAACTCAGCTGGGCAGCATGGGCAGGGGGAACAAGCCAGAAAGTTAGTTATATATGGAAAGGATAGTGCAGGGGCAGGTGGATGGGTGGTCAGAACTGCGGGTTCACTTAAACCCATGTGACCAGGCAGCAGCCCACCACTGCATCTATCATGTGACCGGCTGGTCAGTTTGTGTGAAGGTCACCCAGTGAAGAAGTGATTGGTGCCATCGGTTGGTCGCACGATTTATATGGGTTTGAAGGCTGACTCCAAATCAACATGTTTACTAATAGATAGATTGGTTGAATATCAGGCTTCAATGAATTCATCAAATTTGGAAGTTAAACAGCAAGCTCAGAGAACAAACTACCACCAACATCTACCACCGGAGCTACAAATATTTTCTATCATTTTTAAATCATAGCATTTATTGTCTTTATTTCTATATAAGTATTTTGTATGACTTTGAAAGCATATTGGTGTTTCCATGGTGTCTACAGTGTTGGACAGCTGATCTGATTTATTTCTGACTCAACTGTAGTATATATGAAACAACTACAAATTGATACTTTGGGATTCTATGGCTCCTTTTTCACATTAGAAGGAAAATTTGCCTCAACCTTCTCAGGTGTTCTGAGCTTCAATTCCTGAAACCGCAATGAAAATCTGGGGGCTTTATAGCTCCTCCTCTGTAGTCCAGACGAAAGAGCTGAACTGAAGCTGAGTAAAGCTGTTGTCTATTTTACCTTCTGAAGCTATAAAAAGTGCCAGGCTTCTTTCCCCTTTCTTTTTGTTCTGGGCATTGGAGTTGAAGGATTTTTATTGTGGTGCAACCTGCCTAACTAGGGCGGATGGGGGGCAGTAACTTTATTCCTTGTTCTCAACTGTTTACTTTAGCAGAAATGAATAGAGGTCATAATTGGTCTTCAGACAGAAGGTTTGTAGAATAAAAACAATGGCAGTGTGAAAGTTTTTGTAATCCTTCTTGAGTAATCCAAACACCTGAAAAGTTTATTTTGGAATGTATTTTTTGTAAGTTTTCTGTGTTGTCCTGTTCCATGTGCCTAAATTGTTAAAATATATTGCCCTATATTTATAATATAATAATATATCCCCTAATATATTGCCTTATATAGGGGATACCCATAGTGAAGAACAAATATTTTATTTATAAGGAATGCAACAGTTTTATACACCCTTGTTAGTCTAACTAGTCTGGGAGGCATACTTAAGATTATGTAGGACTTTTCTTCTTGGTCCAGCTGGTTGAGTACTACCAATTAGGAAAGCAACAAATATGAAGGAGCTATTTTCCTTTAATAATTTATAACTATTTTTACAGTGTCTTCAATATATCTGTCTTCCTTTGATAATTTTATAAAGGTGCATATAAACTAAAAATATTTCTAATTCCCTTTAATTTCAATTAAAGACCTAACTAAATGTGCAAATACTTTATATAAACTGAGCAAATGGAATCCTCCTATAATTGTAGTATAAAGAAGGCAGTGTCCAGTATACCAAACATGATAACCTGAGCTGCATTAAAGTGTGTTATATATTGAGTACCAAATATATGTGATCTGCATCCAAATTCACATTTTATGCACATCAAATTTAGAAGCCACTAATCTAGTAAGTGATCTGTGTCAGGAAGCTGTTTCAAAGGTTTAGATCAAGTCATAAATATTTAGATGGTTCTTCTTATTTAATCCTGATTATATAAAAAGAGTAAAAGACAAATATTGGCTCAGTTATGATTGTATGTCTATTTAATCCACCTAGCAATAGAGTTCTCTAGCAGATAAGATAACTCTATTAAAAAAATAAATGAAAAAGCACAGACAGCAACAAAATAAATAGAAGAAAAAGGAATATATATATAAAATCACAATCCCAAATAGTGTTAAGTACTTGAATAGAAACTTCCTGCTTCCACAGTAAACATTTAATTATTGTAAATATTTAATTATTCCATCAAAATGTGAAACCTGACATTAGTAATTGAGTTTTAAGTAAACATAATAGTTAAAACACTTTAACATCTGATATTCTAAAAGAAAAATCACATTGAAGGTACACTAAGGAGCCTATCTAAATAAATTAAATCCTTTATTTATTACATGGTATGGGTGCAAGTACAGGATGTATGTTGAAAATTTTGCATACTGAATAGCTGTGTTTCTTCAAAGTGTAGATAAGAGTAATTATTTGGCAGAAGAGATACCTTGATCATTAATTACCAGATAGTTACAGGTTACCAAAGAATAAGATGTTATTTTGTTGTATTAATAATATTCTGCAAATATTTTTATTGTTTGTGAAATATTGTTGTAGTGGTTTTATAACATTTGAGTTTGCTAGCTTTTAAATATTTGTGGGAAAGATTATTGTCATGTAATTTCCATAGTACAAACTACTTATGTCAGGTAATTGTTGTGACTCATACTTGTAAATATAATTTTTGCATCTTGAATTCTAATCCACAATTGTGTAAAATTCTTTAATCTCTACTCTGTAGCAGTGAATTATTAATTAAGCAAAAAGCTGAAACTATTGTTTCTAATAGAAATCCAGTCTTCCATAGCTCCTAACCGTATGGATGTTCTGAATTTTACCACACACCTAATACAGTCTAATATTAGGGAAAATGTAAATGTACTTCATGTCTGTGGCTGGAACCCACTGCCAAATGGAATGAATTTACTGTCTTGTGAAAAATGGCAGTTACACATTTTATATGACTGCTTTAACTAGTTGTCAGTGAATTGATTAAAATTAGACTAGGTGCATGACAAGACATAGTTCCTTTACCTTTAATGACAATTATTTTATAGATGAGGTTATTCAAATTGTCATCTTTTTATTCTATTTAAGAAAGGTATAAATATCCTTTTTTTTTCCTTTATGCATCTTTTGACACTACTGCTAAAGTTGTTATTAAGTGTAACTACGGTATATTCTAGGTTGTGTATTGTGTTGATTTCTGCTCAAAAGCATGTATGCATATTTAATAAAATAAGGTGTGTTAATTGCATTTCTTCACCTTAAAATTCAGTTAATTGGTCATATTTCACATCTGTAATATTTTCATTTTAAGAACGCCTTGAATATTTAAATGTGTCAGATTTCCATACAATTATTATTCAGCTTCCAAAAAATCAGATTAAATTTTGGATCCACCAATGCTCATGGGTAATGTAGTGGGATGAAGAGATAGAAGAAATATAAGAAGCTCTATTTAAAGATCTCTTAGTTTTGAGTGCTAAAGGACAGTCAGTTTGTTCCTCTGAGATTCCTATTCTAGACAGGAATATTTCCAGGGATCATATTGTTGGAAGAAAAATCTGATCCAGTTCCAAGCCAAGAGAAAGACGCTGGAAATAAAATGGAAGCAAGCTGGAGGAAAGGAACTCTCGGTTTATTTCGTAGTCAGAAACTAGTGACAGCAACATGTTTCTGGGTGGCTGACAAAATGGGGTTGAGAGTAGGTGGGTTTTTATACATTCTTTGGGGCTTTGTGATTGAGATGTCTGTTTTTGTGTAAGAATGTGTCCTTTAATATTTCAGTGGCTATTGCCAGATTCCTGTGGGTTCGTGTAGGGGTCGTGGTTGGTTCTACAGGCAAAAGGGAAATGCATATCCTACATCAGTGATGGCTAACCTTTTTGGGCTTCTGTGCCAAAAATTGCACGAGCGCCAGTGCGCATGCACTCGCGTGCCAGCACCCAGAATGCAATGCGTGGGCCCCCTCCCCACGCCCCCTGCGCATGCACGCACAATCCCCCTGCCACCCCCTTACCTGCACTGTGCCTCACAGATGATTTTTTGGCTGGTTTGAGGCCTTTTTAAGCCATAGGTTCGCTATCACGGTCCTAGCTGTTTGTCTGAGCTAATCTTGTCAGTTTTGGCTTGCCTAATTATCTTGTTTATTTGGAGTCTCTTTGCTTATGAATAGATTGGCCCTGTCTTTCTGAATAGATACAAAATCTCCATTCCTGTGGACCAGTCTCTTCAAGTTTCTGCTTGTAGCCATTTTCCTATGGTAGGGAGATTGGGGCTGTTTTCTACCTTCGTTAATTTTTTTCTCCTCTTCTCCTTTGGGGAAATATTCTATCCTGCCTCTTTTTAATATTAAGAATAAATAATATTTTATTCTGGGGGGGAGGGGTCCTCCTACAATATAAATGTGCAACACAAATGTCCCAACTGCTAAATGGGAAGTGAAATAATTATGAAAAAAATGCAAGCAGCTATTTTCAACAGAGGAAAGCATCTTGTTCAGATTCTGTGTTTTGTCATGCACAATGATATATACTCAATTTTCTTTAAATAAGAGCTCTAAGCTAGCTGCCCTTTCCTTTTCCTTTTGCCAACATGAGTATAAAACAAATTTCTAAGTATGAATATTTATAATTATTATAATTTTCCATGCCTTTAAATATGAAAGCAAATCAAATTTATTAACTTCAAAAGAAACTGTTTTGTATTTTATTTCATTCAAAGTCAACACGTATTTGGCTGGATTTGAAATGCAACAAAATTAATATATAACACATTCAAAAGAATGCTGTATAAACAATGGGATATAATAGGCAAGATACTAAGTGATAGGACTGTGCAATGTGCCAAAACAGGAGTTGTGCACAGTGCCTTAAAGTAAATAAAACATCTCCCTCGAAAGTAGTAATAATTTCAACTGCTATATGTTTTGTAAATTTGGTATAGCTACTTTAAATTTGATCTAGCTGTCTTTCCCTGTGTGTGTGTGTGTGTGTGTGTGTGTGTGTGTGTATTCAGACAGCTATTTTGCAAAATGGAATCCTGGAAAAAATGCAACCATTTTAAGAAAATCAATTAAAACACATTTTCAACAGTGTTTAAATATCACTTTTGCAGCCCCCCCCCCAAAAAAAAATTATCTTTATTTTATTTTATTTATCAGCCAAGAAAGGAACAGATATGTGAACTATAATTTCTAAAACATATTAATTGAATTGCAGATTTTAGTTAAGGTTTCCCATAATTGGTATTGTTTAAAACATTTCCTGTTTCTCCAGTGTTTAAAAGCAGCATTTTTATTAACAATTTTGTATTTTTTTTCTTGGCTCCAAGCAGTTAGCTAGTTAAGGACCATAGAGTTGGGAATAGTCCCTGCAGGTTGCAAGGGCAAATACTGTTAGAGCTGCTTCTGTTAATAATTCATATTCCTTTCAAAGATATTCCATTAATCTCTTTGATTTAGTCAATTCATTTCATCCAGTATCTTCCTCTTACTCCAGTTACTTCAACCTTGCCAAGCATGGGTATTTCTTCTACTTCATCCCCCACTGATACCATATGCCCAAAGTCTGATCTACGGATATTATTTTGAATATTATATACTGACTAGCTCTTTGAGTTTGCAATGGAATATAAATAAGGAGAAAATGTTGAATCACATTAAACGTGTCATTTTCCCTTAAATTGAGAACACAGATTTAATAGAACAAATGTAGTACAAAGTATTCATTTGCAATAAATGTGTCTTCTTCTGTCATGTTAATAATTATATAAAGTTAAGAATTGTATGTGTATGTGTATTAAAATCTGTATATATGTAGCTATAATATCAGGTAGAATTTCAGTTTTATTAATGTCTAAATATTCTTAAGACTTCTTAAAAAGTGTTTAATCTTGTTTGTGCTACTGAATCCTTGTAAATTGAAACATAGCTTGGTATGTTAGCATTATTCTCGGCAAAGACACCAAATGTGAATTGTTGTTTTAATGATTTGAATATATTGAATGGCAGCAATTTTAATTTAAGTTTTTTCTGCTTGTTGAAATAAAATAATGCCAGATGGAATTTTCTTAGGTTGGATCTGATCTGATTTGTAATTTTCTTTGCTTTCCAGCCTACACAATGACAGCTGAAGAGACAGTGAACATAAAAGAAGCTGAAATAGTCAAACTAATACTAGACTTCTTGAATTCAAGAAAGCTTCATATCAGTATGTTGGCTCTAGAAAAAGAAAGTGGTGTAATTAATGGCCTATTCTCAGATGATATGCTTTTCTTAAGGTATAAATTATTACATTATTAAATATGCTGCAAAATAAAGTGAATATTTTTAATTAAGATGCTTTAATCCCTGTCAGACCCAGGGCATTTCCACATGGTTCTGTTTCTACTCTCCAATGTCTTTAAACTATTTTGTACAATCCTCTTCACAGCTGCAGAAACCAATACAAAGAACTGGCAAGGAACACTGGCATCTGCAGGTGTTCTTCACTGAGCTGACCAATAGGAGAGGGCAAAAAAAATGTCATTTTCTTCATCCACTGCCCCAAATTATTGCTGTTTTTAAGAACAAAATTTCTCCCACTTTCTGCAAAAAAAAAAAAAGAAAATAATTGCTAGCACATTTTACCTTCCATTTTCAGTGGGTACTGTATATATTACATTATATAACTGTGAAAATAAGGTAGGATATAAATGAATAAATAAATAAAAATATGTTTGGTTGCTATCAATTTTTCTGTGGGCTGCTTCAGGTACCTTTGGGAATGGAGGGAATGCAAAGACTGTCTACATAAAAGGGAATAAAAGACCTTGTTTGCTACAAGTCCCCATCCACAAGACCAAATTATTTTCAAAGTTACATTATGGACTACAGTGCAAAGAGGTTACAAGATCTACAAGCAGATAAAATAACATAACTCAAATTTAGTTTGAAACAATTTTTAATAAAAAATATAATTAGATTAAATTTTCTCTTTTGATGTATAATGTGTGCAAGTGTATCATTATCTTGTACCAATTGTAATATGTTACAAGAAGGGAGATTTAATTGTTTAAAAATAGAACAAATATTTAAAGTAATTTTCTTGCCTGCCACCAGCACTTTATAGCATTATAAAAAGAAGATTTGCTGCATCCTTTGTTATTTTTGGACATCTCTTTCTTTTAGGTTTGAAAAAAAAAATAAAACAGCTACTTAAAATATATATATATATAGTGATATGCACTGGTGAGAAATTCTAATACAGTATACAATGAAAATTTTGTATAAAGTTTTATCTTTTCAACTATTTTAGCTGTTGCAATTTAACAATTTTAGTTGTTGGACTGTTCCATCCATTTGCCAAGAATTTATATTGCAATTACATATAAAGGGATGTTTATATCCCCCTTTCAGCACAATTTATATCCAACAGAAAAATATATTTTAGTGAGCTATGTATTTGTTATCCTACAGAATTGAAAAAAAATAAAATTTCCAGAATGTATTAGTATTTACATTGATACTGAATTATTTTAGACAAATTTGTTAAATATTGAAAGAACAAAAATATTTACCATGTGTAAATACCAGTTTGGAGAGCCTCAAAGATTACCTGCTTTTATTAACTGTTTGCAGAGTTTTTCATCCTGAAAGTTGACTTACAGTTGCAGGAATGATTTGTTTGTTCCTTAAGTCTTAGTTCAATTTTCTTTTCTTTAAAGACAGTTGATTCTTGAGGGCCAATGGGATGAAGTTCTTCAGTTCATCCAGCCTCTGGAGTGCATGGATAAATTTGATAAAAAAAGGTAATCAGTTTTTAATGTTTGTAATATCACTAACTATATACTGAGAAATAAAAAACACTTAGAATAACAGAAAGGCTAACTATATTGATGCCAAGAAGATTGCAGGAACATAATAACTGGGATAATTTTTCTTATCATTACAAAATACCACAACTGCAACCCTGTTCATATGATTAATGCCAGAATATCATAAATACAAGGATATTTAACCCTGGCAGATTTTACTGGTAAATGGCCTGCAAGCTATTTCAAAAAATGAACACTTTGTTTCTGAGATTAAGGTTTTTTTAGACAATTATTTTTAGTGCTATATATCTAATTGCCTGGGATTATAAGGCCATCTGCTGTGAAGTATTGATAGTTTCCCCCCCCTAAAAACCCTGCCATTGTGCATAACCAAATTTGGAACTGCTGTACAAAAGAAAAAAAACAATCAAAGGATATAAGTGCAAAAATGCAAACACAAATTTAATTTTGAGATCCACTTGCACTTAGACTTCATATTTCTTAAAAATGAATTGTAGAACTTATTTGATGTGTTAAGTTGTACTGCATTTTTCTTTGCTTATCAGTTGAACTAATAACAGTTAACCTTTCTTTATGTAAATAGAAACAAAATAATGGTTAAGTAACTTGTCATTGTTTTTGACAGCTGTTTAATTTCCCCCCAAAATTGTAAGGCAACAGCTGTTTAATATTTTTTATTTTGTTTTCAAAATTTTAATCTAAATGCTTTTTACATTAAAATTCATAGAAATTTCTGTTACTGCTCCTACTTAATTTGCATTTCTATTTTTTTTGTTCTACAGATTTCGTTATATCATACTGAAACAGAAGTTTTTAGAAGCCTTATGTGTAAATAATGCAATGTCTGCAGAGGATGAGCCTCAACATGTAAGCTGTGAGATTTATACATAACATCCTCATGGAAGAACATAAAAATCATTAATATGTCTTGATTTTTAGTCTGAGCAAATTCAATCTTAGCTTACCTTAATAATTACATCTATTCTTACAGCAAAAACTAAGTTCCACTTAATACAAAAATCCCCAGACATAATTTTATCACAAGGATTGAAGTTGTCATGTTAAGCAAGCTATCATACTAAATTCCCTCAAGTCGGACTAAGAAAACCTTGCTGATAATATCTTCTTTCAGACTCTTATTTAAGCATCTCCATATACTGAAATAAGACATGCAGTGCTTT
Organism: Hydrophis major; assembly: GCA_033807585.1. Taxonomy (NCBI): domain Eukaryota; kingdom Metazoa; phylum Chordata; class Lepidosauria; order Squamata; family Elapidae; genus Hydrophis; species Hydrophis major. The sequence goes on from CM066330.1 coordinate 148,500,528, forward strand.
ATAATGGGCTCTATTCTTTCATGAGACTCTTATTCTGAAATGTTCTCCCCAGAGAAGCTTAAGTGACATTGGATGTCTTTTTTCCCCTAGTTAAATTCCTTTTTTTAACCCGAGATTTTTGAGGTATGATTTTAATATGATACAGAAGTTTGGAAATACTTCAATTTCTTATTTATAAGTGAGTGTAGTTCTTATTCTTTAATTTTGACTGAAAGGCAGAGTATTATTATTATTATGGTTAATCACACAGTCAGCCAGATATTCAGACTGGATTTGGCATTTTTGTCCATCTATCGAGTCCTTTCCAAGGACCTGGGATAGGCAAATATCAAAGTTTGATGGTGTGAGAGATATCACAGGATGTAAGCCATTCCAATTTTGTTTGTTTATCATATGGCAATGTTACATTAGCCAAGAGACTACAAATAACGACAGAGTAGTTCCTTGCTTTCCTTATGACTATTAACTCATTTGTTTCACCCTTAACACTATCCATGATGTACCACAGGGGGCGACCTAGCTTCACACCAGGCTATTCCAAGTAAAGCTGCCTTCTGCAATTGACTGATTATGACTTTGTCAATGCTGATAGTGTTCAAGTGGTGCTTGGAATTTCACCCAAGGTGCCGATTACTGTCGATGCTTTGTTTATTTTGATTTATGGACAACCATCTATGAGACATGTGGTCTGATTGAAAAAAGTAATGCTCTTTTGTATGAAAAAGTAATCCAGTTTTAATACCAGACATATAAAGTATGTCTATAAGAAGTTGCTTTAAACTTGGTCTAAAACATGTATATGAGAAAGAAATACCATTAGATTTCAAAGGGAAATAAAATGCACTATTTTGTATTGATATGACCCAGTAAATATCTTTAGCAGAACAAATGAATTGCAACTACCGTATGTTTAATTGCATTGTGATAAATTTACTTTATTCTCTTAAGTAAACAAAAATGCTTTCCCCCCCTCCGCAGTTGGAATTTACAATGCAGGAAGCTGTGCAGTGCCTACATGCTCTAGAAGAATATTGTCCTTGTAAAGAAGATTATAGCAAACTGTGTTTACTACTCACATTGCCTCGTCTGACTAACCATGCAGAATTCAAGGACTGGAATCCCAGCACTGCACGAGTTCACTGTTTTGAAGAGGCTTGTATCATGGTGGCAGAGTTTATTCCTGCTGATAGAAAACTAAGTGAGGCTGGATTTAAAGCAAGCAATAATCGCTTATTTCAGCTTCTGATGAAGGGGCTGTTATATGAATGTTGTGTTGAGTTCTGTCAGAGTAAAGCAACAGGAGAGGAAATTACAGAGAGTGAAGTGTTACTCGGAATTGACCTTTTATGTGGGAATGGATGTGATGATTTGGACCTTAGTTTGCTATCGTGGCTTCAGAATCTGCCCTCTACTGTTTTCTGTTGTGCTTTTGAACAAAAAATGCTTAACATTCATGTTGACAAACTTTTAAAACCTACAAAAGCTGCCTACGCTGATCTTTTGACACCCCTCATCAGCAAACTTTCTCCTTATCCGTCCTCTCCCATGAGGCGGCCTCAATCCGCTGATGCTTACATGAGCCGTTCCTTAAATCCTGCATTGGATGGACTTTCCTGTGGGTTAACAGGTCATGATAAACGTATCACTGACCTTGGGACAAAAACATCTCCTATGTCTCACTCCTTTGCTAACTTCCATTATCCAGGAGTACAGAATCTTACTCGTAGTTTAATGTTGGAAACTACTGATTGCCATAGCATTTGTGAAGAATCACCTGAACGGTAAGTTGTCCTCAACTTTATATATTTATGCAAAGAAACTTGATTTTGTAGTTGTTTTCCAGTATAAATATTAAAATTAATTTTTCTCTACAAAATTGCATAAATTTTTAATAACTGTAATAGGAGACAATGCATAGTGATCAGTAATTTATTGATTAAATAATTGTTTAGTTATTAAGCATTATCAGTGCCTGGAAACGTTTGCAGTTTAATAAAGAAAGCCATTCTGTATGTCCAAGAAAAAACACTATACAATTTTACAATCAAGGGAGAACAGAGGTGAAGGTCACTGAAAGAATATGGTAGGGGATAGAAATCAAAACAATTTAAAATCTGGAGAAAATGTGTTCAGTATATCTTGCAATAGTGTATAGAAACAAAAATGCACATGGTTGGGATACTATATTTTATGCATGTTGTTATTGTTTCTATAATAACAACATGCATAAAATGTAGTATCCCAACCATGTGCATTTCAACAAGAATAGATAATTAACCATTGTCAGATCATAATGCTTTAATAACAATGTATAAAAATATGTGTACGTAGGCTGAATTTTCTTTAGAGCTAACTTGCAAAAGTACCATTAATAGCATTAAGCTGGGAGTTTGCCATGCTAAGTTGTTTGATTTTTGGAGCATTCTTCAAACTAATCTTTCTCAGCTGTTTTTCATCCTTCTATAGAGGTTAATTTGAATTGTGATAAACTATTTCTCCAAGACTAAGATTAAACAAAATGTCCCCCTGTCCTCTGTTTAATAGCATGTTGAAACTGTAGTTGATAAACCTAGACACATAGAGACCAACCCTTTCACCTGGCAATCTGGCACTCCTAGTTCTTTCCCTAGTGGATATCAGTTAAGAGCATTCAAGTGGTGTATTTCTGGTACAGCAAGAGATTTTTCTTGGAAGGCTCTACATTTCAGGATTTGGATGTGGTTTCTTGTGCAGAGGGCACAGATTCCCAGGATCTTCACTTTTGCTCTCTTGCCAAGAGGAGTTGGGGAACCTGTAAGGAGAACCTGATGAGGTGATACTGGTTTTATGTACTACCACTGGCAACTTGTTGGTTTGGAGCTAGGAAGTCCAGTGTATGCCGGCATGAGGTCAAAACTGGGATTATTCATGACCTTTGCTTGTGTTGAGAAAAAGTCTACAAATAACACACTGGTTTAGTTCTTCTTGGGTAAACTACCACCATCTATATAGTGCAAAACAAGAAACCTCTTGAGTCTCAATTTAAAATAGTATAGAAAACCTGATGACTGCATTGTATGTGAGACTAGTCCTCAATGCTAAGTGTAATACACCGTATTAATATACACTGTTAATAACATTACATTAAAAACGTATAACATAAAATAATAGTATTACTGCCTTCCTTCTCCCCTATGGATATGTCTTACATTCCCCCTCAGTAATAATTCTCAGTTAGAAAACTTCTCAACCAGAGTTTAACTTGTTTTCTGGACATACTTCCCAGCCAGGCATTTCATACTTTTTACCTTGTGCTGCCTCTGCACTCTGGTGCTGAAAATCATCCTTGGCAAAATCCAGAGAAGAATTCTGAATTCTTAAGTGGAGCGACACTTGTATATGTACCTGGCCTCGCAGGTCCTCCCCCAAGGACCTGAGGTACCTCACATTGCTTACCTTACCACTGATCATTTAATGGAGAAGCTGTTGGGATTTTTATACTGTCTGGAAATTTGTTTTCCTTCCCTTTCTTTCCTTCCCAGACATTACTAGCTGGTAGGAAATATCAGTCACTCCCCTAATATCAGGAAACTAGGACTAAACAAGAGAGATAAGTCTTAGAGACTTGGTCTATATAAGCTGTGACAAATGGGTACACTAAGAGGATTAGCCGTCCATCAAAGCTTATTCCAACTGCATGGTTCAGAGGATTTATAAATATCTAATAGCTATCAGAAGGTATTGTGGGGTTGCCGAGTGAAGCAAAAGGGAGCAGGCCCACTGCACAGTGCAACCTTTTGGTCACACCTATCATTATTGGTTAGCCTTCTTTCAGAACAGGACTAAATCTGTGCTCAAAAGTAGTTTGACTGACATTAGGCAGATGTATTGTGATTGGTGGATAGAGTGCTGTACGATAGAAGTCGCCTGCCTCCCACTTCACCTTTTCAGTGCTTATCACCTGTTAGGGGATAGATCCCAATTTCAGGAGGATCTCTGAATCGGCGGTACAAGAGCCAGGTGTCTGAACTGAGGAAAGGCCAGTTTGAAGGATCTGGAGTTTCTTGTCCAGACTAGATCAGGGGGCTGCTCATACCAGTAACATTTACCAATAGGAATTGGACCAATTCTGCCCCACAGAAATCACCAGACTGTATCACTGAATTAAGTGTGAATGAGCGTGTCCCTGGCCAAAAAAAAAAAAAAAAATGGTTTGAAAAGCTGAGGAGGTTATAACATGTTCAGATATAGGCTGGGGAACTGGAGAAAGTGTTTTTATGAGAACCTGGCAGAAAATAACAATTGCCAAAGCATGTTTGTTCTGCAATTAACTCAGATGAAGAAAAGTTCAGAGTCATGGAAACATAAGAACGCAGAAACAGTGAAGAAGAAAGAAAATAATATGTTTTTAAAAGACATAATTTTGCAGTAAACCCATAAAAATACTGAAAGCAAGTTCTAACCCTATATATAGTTTATGGAAGATCAATGGCTGGTAACTCTACAAATACATAGATAATTTACTGTCAAAAAGCTAATTTTAAGGCTCTGCTGTTGAAAGTAGGATTTCCTGGCCCGTAAAATCTGCCAGTTGGCAACTGAAGTAGAAAATTGAACCCCTGAGACATATTATATGGAAATGTTAATATGTACAGAAGAAAATTCACAAACAGTAACTAACCCGAGTATAAATTTAAAATGTTTGTTTCTTTGCCCTTGGTGTGGTATAGTGTGCTTTGATTTTGTAAATCCAAATAGGTGAACAGTTACAGAACCCTACTGAGGGACTGAAATTCTAGTGATATAAGGAAAGCTGATCTGGAAGAAGTATTCAAACTATTCTAGTTGGAGCTATGCTTCCTCTTGAGAGATGAAATGTATACTGAGCAGTGCTCCTGAAAAAGATCTTGCTTGCTATGGATGAGTACATTCAGGAATGCTCTTTAATTTGATATGACTGTTAGACTAAATGTAATCTCATGGCTGCCAACTCTCACGCAATCAGCGTGAGACTCACGCAATTCAACCAATTTTGACTGTCTCACTCTGATAAACGAAATCTCACGCTAAACCCCCAAAATGGAATGAACAAAAATAAATATATCTCTACATTCTCTGATATTCCGAATATCGATATGCCCAAGCCCAAAGTTTCGAGAAGTGAAGCCTCCGATCCTGGGCGGCTTCAGAGGGCGAACAGAGCATGTGCGAGAGGACGTTGCCCTCATTGATTTCTGTACTGGGGTGAGGAGAGAATTCCACGCTGCAGGAAGCGGTTGCTCCTTTCCGCTCTAGGATGTCACAACTCTCTGGGCTTAACCCTTGCGCTGCACTCTGCTCTGGCAGGCGGAGATGAGAGAGACGAACTCTCTATCCCCCATGAAGTACGACTACAGGGCATCCCTGGGCCTTTCTCGAGAGCTGAGCTCCCATCATCCCCTCCCCGCACCCGTCTGGTCTCAAGGCCGCTGGGATTGGGGCGCAAAGGCGCGTCCCTCTCTGGCCTCCCTCTCGCAAGGGGAGCTGCCATGGCTGGCCTCTTGCGCGCCTCGGCTTCTCTCGCTCCCCAGCCTGATGGGAAGTCCCTGGAGAGGGAGGGGGAAGAGGGGGGGAGGGCTCTTCCCGGGTACATTGTGTCCCTCCCCCCGCCCTTTGCACCTAGATATGCGCCCCCCCCAGCCTCTCCTGGGTCCAAGAGGCTGCAAGAGGGTCTGGCAGGGAGGAGCCTCTCCAGGAAGGGGGTCCCGCCAGAGGGCAGGCTGGAGCGGGGTGGGGGGGGCTTGCAAGGAGGGGGGGTTCCTGTCCCCTCCGAGCCCCAATCGCAGCCGGTGCAGGAGTTTCTCTCTTTTTAGGCTTCTTTCCCCACTTGATGCCAGGAACGTTTGGATGCTCTTTGGGAGCCCCTGGGAAGGAATCTCGCCTTGAGGGGTCTCCCCACAAATGCCAAGCAAAGGGGGGGGGAGTGGCCACTGTCCTCTCCTCTCCTCCCCCAGACAATCCAGGACTTCCCTGCAGGGGAGCAGCTGATGGCAGCATTGCTGGGGGTTCCATGCACAGACTGGGAGGGGGGCGTTTGGGGAGTGAAGGACACCAGCCTCCCCCCCCATTCTGTGTGTGTGTGTGTGTGTGTGTCCATCTGCCTGCCTGGCCCTTTCCGACCCTTCAGCTGGACTGTGAGGCTGGTCGGTCCAAGACTCAGCCTGGATCCCCCTCCCCTCCGCAGGTGGGAGGCCCAGAGGGTGGGAGAGGGCTGGGAAGGGCCGTTTCTGCCCAGCTCCAAGGCCGGGAACCCTGGCAAGGCCCCCTCCACCCCCGGGGCCATGTGAGGGAGGCTTCTGTGGCCCTGAAGAGGCAGCCTGGAGGGGCCGGATCCCAGGCACTTGGGACGCCCCTCTCAGCCAGGGACCCTGGAGGAGGAGGAGAGCCGGAGCAGCCCAAAGGGACGGAGCAGATGGGCAGAGGCCCAAGAATGTGGACCCTTTCCGGCCAAGATGGTCAGTGAACTGCATTATTAATATCTTACAAATCCAGTTCAAGTACATTGGTGCTGCTTGCATGTATGTATGTATGTATATGTCCAAATCATGACTAAAGTATGCATCAGATTGCACCATTTAAAATGTAAAATTGTCAAAGCTCCCTACCGTGGAAGGGGGGACACCCCCCTTCCACACCATCCCCCCCTCGGTTGCTCCGCTCCCTCGCAGTGTCTCACTCCGAACTATCACTCAAGGTTGCCAGCCCTGTAATCTTTTTTGAAGAAAGATAATATTGCCATAGATACAGGTAGTCCTCAATTTACCACCACAATTGAGCCCAGCATTTCTGTTGCTAAGTGAGACAATTGTTAAATGAGTTTTCCCCTTTTTACAACCTTTCTTGCCACAGTTAGTAAGTGAATCACTGCAGTTATTCAGTTTGTAACATGGTTAAGTGAATCTGGCTTGCCCCCTCCACTTTGCTAGTCAAAAGGGTTGCAAAGGATGATCACATGACCCCGGGACACTGCATCTGTCATAAATATGAATCAATTGCCAAATGTCTGAATTTTGATCACATGATCAGGAGATGCTATAATAGTTGTAAGTGTGAAAAATGGTCATAAGTCACTTTTTTCTGTGCCGTGTAACTTTCAGTAACTGTGAACCATCACTAAATGAACTGTTGTAAGTCGAGATTTCCTGTATCTTGTTTGCTTCAGTGGTGGAATATTGCAAGAGAGTCATATCAGATGCAGGTGGAAGAGTGAACATGATTTTGTCTGAAAATGATCTTTCTGGATTTATCTTGAAGGCTTTTCCTTCAAGGTTTCTGATTTTTTTTCTTAATATGCCATTTTAAAATATTATTATAACGTGCTTAGAGTTTTTTGTAATGAACGATGCAGAGAGAGAAATGCCTTTAAAAACAAAAATTGTACATATATCTACTTAAATAGGGCAAAACAAAGAATCCTTTATGTTAATCCAAGGTATCAGTCTAGCTGATTACTAGAAGCATCATATTTTTGTGAAGGTGCAGTCTCTTCAAGATTCTCACCACTGAACATTTAACAATAAATTATGTAAAAAGCCTGTGGTTTAGGTATTTTAGAATAGCAGTCACTATATAATAAGAAATTATTAAGGGTATTAGAGAACACAGCTTCTAATCCAATATTTCTATATGTTAAATTATTATGGGCAGTTCTATGCCACAAGCCTTTATGTTAATCCAGCTCCCTGCTATTTTCTAGAGAAGAAAACCTTCTAATGGTTGTCCTAAGAGATAATGCTATCCAGTTCCAACCTCACATTTTACATGCACATACTTTATGTAATTTTCACACTCTGTAGTGTAAAATTTTGAGTCATTTTAATTGTGTTTCATCTCAGATCAGCACAATAAATGTCTAGAGGTAGAAGTAAGAAAATATTACTGTATTAAGCATTTTCTGCCTGAAGTTTAGATGTTAGGGCTTGGGTTTTTGGCAAGTAGTCAATCTATTTATCTCAATATTTGAGCTATATTTTAGAAAAAATAAACTAAAAAAAAACAAGAATATATTTCTCGTCTCTGTATTTATAAAAGATGTGAAACTCCTGTGGATTCCCATAATTCATCTGGTAATGAGACGACACACCAGAATTCATTTCCAGAAAAAGAGCCAGCAAATGGAACACAGAATCAAGGACCAATCAAGCAAGAAAAAAATGAGGTATTTTTTTTAAACTTTAAGTAAAGGACTTCTGAATATTTTTGTCTATGCTGTATTGATCAAATTGGACTTGAATACTATATCCAATTCTGATCGCCATAATACAAGCCGTACATTGACGAACTAGGAAGTGCAGAGAAGAATAACAGATAGGGCTCGGAGTTAAGTCTTATGACAAATTGTTAAAGTATGTTTAGCTTAAAGAAGAGGAAACTACAAAAAGGCATGATGGAGTTTTTTCATACTTGAAAGCTGTCACAAGGAAAAGAGGTGGATTTATTCTCCATAGCTCTTGAGGGTAAGAAACTCCACAGAGGGACAACTGGAAATAAAGAGAAAATTCTTCCCCAATAAGAGGTATGGGTGAAACAGCCTGGGTTCAGCAGTCATGGGATCTCTATCACTGGAAGTATTTAAGGAAAGTTTGGAGAGCCAATGTTTGGGGGATGATATGAGAATAAATGCATTTATTTAAACATAGGCTCAATTTTATTCATTTATTTTTCCTTCCTTCAAGGTCATTCAAGGTACATCTGATCTTTGTTCTTATTTTCTTATTTTATTTTATTTTCTTACCTTATTTTCTACAACCCCATCTTGAAATGTTTGGGATGGTCTTCTGCCCTTAGAATCACATGAATCTACCAAGCATAGAAGTCTGCAATAGAAAAGATATTTTTTTAAAAAAAAATTCCTGACCATGTATCAAATCTCCCAAATAAAAAAGTATTTAGCCTAGTCTTTACTGAAATAGAAACAAGGCCTTTTCTATAAAAATATGAAAAGTGTACATTTATGTGAGTTAAGATTAGTTCAGCATTTGTGGCAAATGATAACATGAGGACAGCATGAAGATAACCAATTAGACAGATGCCCTCCTTTTTTTTGAGGGCCAAACTGAAGGATAAAGAACACAAAATATAGAATCCAAAGTTGCTTTACAAGTTTATGCTAAACACTTTCCCTCTCACTTTGTACAGAGCATTTATATGGCGCAATTATATTTTCCCCATTTTTAAATCTGTTTCTTAGCCAAAAATCCAGCTTAATAGCAGCAGCCCTATGCCTAGGGTCAAGAGAGTAGTGCTTAGGGCAGCATTATACATAAGTTATTCCTTTTGGTTTACAGAGCATGCATAGCACAGCTTATGCTATATGCTTGCCTAATTTTGGAGGGAAGAAAGCGCCTGTGAACTTAGAAGTAGGAAGGAACTTGTCCAATGGGAATATATAATAGAGTGGTTACCTGCCTTCCTTTCTCTGCTTATAAGGTGATGGTAATGTTTCGGGTAAGACAGACAGGTAGCTGGCATGAATCAGGTATTAAGTCTAAAGATACTTTGATTATCAAGAGGCATGGCTAAATCTCTTTTTGAATGTTATTATTTGTTTACTTTTGGAAGCATACAATATTTTTTCAGTTGTTTAGGCATGAGAGATTCTGTTTTCAGTTTTTCCTATTTGGTTTCCTTCTTGACATTTCAAATACTTCAAATACTTTGAAGTGGGAATAAGTAACTTGGTTCTCCTCCAACCAGTGGATATTGGGGAGCGATGTTCAGTGCTACTAAGTGACAACCTTTGCATTTCAAGATGTCCAGCCATTTTCTCTTCAGTAATTTCTTTTAAGATTAATTACTGTATCTACTGACTTTAAGTATTTGGACAGTATGACTGTCTGAGGTGGGTTGATTTTACTTTGTGCATATCTAGTTTTGATTTTGGTAAATTTAATCTGTTATGTTTACTTAACTAAAAATTAATTGTTTTATGTAGCTGCAAAGAAAATAAGGCCAGAATGTACAAAGATCACCAAATGTTTGTCACTATATTGTATACCTCTAATAAGAATATAGTGGATATGTTCGGCAACATTTAATTTTATTTAATCTGTTTTAGCTTCGAGATTCAACAGAGCAGTTTCAAGAATATTACAGACAGCGGTTACGATATCAACAACACTTAGAGCAAAAGGAACAACAACGGCAATTGTATCAACAAATGTTATTAGAAGGAGGAGTTAATCAGGAAGATGGTTCAGAACAACAGAATCTTACAGAACAGTTTCTTAATAGGTTTGCTTTAATGATTTTCTATTTCTGGGTTGCCAAGTAACAAAATGATAGCAAAAATGTTGACAATTCATTGAATAATGATAGTTGCAAAAAAAAACATTTTTTAACCTGATTTTAATTTTCCTTCTGACTGGATTTACTTCTTGCAGTTTATGAGTTATGAGTAAATATGATTTTTTTATATGTCCTACAGGTCTATCCAAAAGTTGGGTGAATTAAACATGGGAATGGATAATCTGGGAAATGACGTGCAGACATTAAACCAGAAGTGCAATGGGACCAAGGGAAATGTATCCATTCCCCCAGATTCTAGTCAGAGAATAGCTGATGATAATACAAACATTAACACAAGTACACCTCAAAAATTTGGCTCCAGTAATCAGATACCATCTCTTGAAGAATCACCTGTCCATGGAAATCAGATGTAAGTAGACAAATATTTTTGTCAATACTGTGCTTTTTGAGGGGAGTGCCTTGGAGTCAATTTTTGATTGCTGGGGGTTGCATGGTCAACTCCCTGTAGGTTTCTTGGCAAGATTTTAGAAGTGGTTTGCCATTGACTCCTTTCTAAGTCTGAGGGAGAGGAGAGGTTCTGGACCCATTTAAAATGTGGAGATTTAGCCTGACTGTGATTGACCCAGGCTGAGAACTGCAAAGTGTGTTTGTTTGTTTGTTTGTTTGTTTGTTTGTGTAATATTGTCTTCAAGGTTGGAAGAGAAAGGCATTTGGGTTTTGAGTAGAGAGTATTGTCATTAAGGCCCAATCTGTATTGAGGTGCCCTCCCGCGTGGATTCATCAAAATTAGATCAGTGGCACATGTTTTCAGTTCAGTCCACAAGGATCTGATGAGGGATTTCTGTTTCATTGGGGACATATAAGCATTTATTATCAGCAGACACCAAAGACACAAAAATCTCAATTCTGGATTAAGTATAATTCTAGCTAAATAGCAAAATACTTCAAATTCCTGAAGGCTATCAAGCTATTCCTGCACACTTTTAGAATTATAGATTACAAAGTTTGTTTTATTTTCAATTCAGAAAGAAAACCCTGTTTGAGTTTACTGTTGAAAAATCATGATACCGTGTTTCTCACATAATAAGGCTGGGCTTTATTTTTTTTTGACCCTCGAAAAAATGGCTAGGACATCTTTTCGGGGGTGACTTAATTCCCCCCCACTTGCATCCTCAGGTGGGTGGGCGGGCGGCAACAGCTTGGATATTCGGGAGACCTTCGGGTTCGGGCCACTGTTGCTTTCCCTTCTCCCTTGCTGCCCTTCTCCCTCGCTGCCGCGGTGTTTGGCGCAGCCACGTGGAGCCAGTCAGGGCTCCTCCTGGCAACCAGAGCCCTGAGGAGACACTTGGCTTCAGGTGCTCCCGTCTTCCCTTTGCTTTCGAAGGTAAAGCGAATTATTTTACAAAGCCTCCCCTGCCCGAGAGGGCAGCCCAACCCCACATGGGGAGGCTAATTTCCCAGGGCCTCTTCCATTCCTCCCTGACCTCCCTACACTGCGCGCCTCTGACGCGCCGGTCCCTTCAGCCCAGTGAGCCTTTCCACGTCAAAGAAAGGCCAGGCGGGCGGCTGCAGAGGAACAGCAGCGGGTCCGAGCTGCTCGCAGCAGAAACAGCCACCACCCTTAGCCCGACGTGGGGAGAACGAGCGAGGTTAATGCCCACCAGCCCATCCTTCCCACCTCCGTGGCTCGGTTTCCCCTACCGGCATGTCCTCCTTTTGTGCGGAGGGCTGCGGGGGAAGGTGCTCACCCGAGAGGATCTCTCCCTCTCTCTCCCCGCGAGGTCAACGTCTGCGCTGCGGAGGAGAGGGCTGCAGCCGGTTCCTCCTGCTTGCTGAGAGGTGAGGAAGCCGTGGCTCGCCCGGCGAGATTTGGAACGAGGGGCAGGAGGAGGCACGCACACACCCGCGGCTCACTTTCCCAGCTCTGCCCAGTCCTCGCGGCCCTGGCTGGCAGCGAGCGCCACCCCGCCGGACCCTCCGCTCATCCTGCCAGGGCTGTGCCAGAGCCGTAAGGCCTGGGCAGAGCTGGGAAAGTGAGCCGCGGGTGTGTGCGTGCCTCCTGCCCCTCGTTCCCAGATCTCACCGGGCGAGCTGCGGCTTCCTCACCTCTCAGCAAGCAGGAGGAACCAGCTGCAGCCCTCTCCTCCGCAGCGCAGACGTTGACCTCGCAGGGAGAGGGAGAGATCCTCTCGGGCGAGTGCCTTCCCCCGCAGCCCTCCGCACAAAAGAAGGACCTGCCGGTAGGGGAAACCGAGCCGCAGAAGCGGGAAGGATGGGCTGGCAGGCTCTAACCTCGCTCGTTCTCCCCGCGTCGGGCTAAGGGTGGTAGCTGTTTCCCCTGCGAGTGCCTCAGACCCACTGCTCCTCCGCAGCCGCCCACCTGGCCTTTCTTTGAGGTGAAAAAGCTCACTGGGCTGAAGGGACCGGCGCGTTAGAGGCGTGCAGTGTAGGGAGGTCGGGGAGGAATGGAAGAGGCCCTGGGAAATTAGCCTCCCCACGTGGGGTTGGGCTTCCCTCTCGGGCAGAGGAGGCTTTGTAAAATAATTTGCTTTACCTTTGAAAGCAAAGGGAAAACGGAGCATTTGAAGCCAAGTGTCCCCTCGGGGCTCCGGTTGCAGGGAGGAGCCCTGACTGGCTGCGCATGGCTGCACCAAATGCCACAGAGTTGCTCTAAATGCTGCGGCAGCGAGGGAGAAGGGGCAGCAAGGGAGAAGGGAAAGCAACGGTGGAAGGTCTCCTGATATGAAGTGCCCCACCAACGCAAGCAGCACCATATCTGGGCATGCAACAAAAGTACTTCCTAAACGGCAAGACCCCCCCGCTTTCCCCCCCATTTCGCATGTTTAATATGGGGCTTAATTTGGGGGGAGGGGCTTAATTTGATTTTATGCCAATAAACATGGTGGGGCTTCCTATTGGTGGAGGCCGTATTGTTGGAGAAACACGGTATGTAGTTTAAAACAAAAGCACAAAAAATAATGGAGAGACAGCAGCAGAAAGCAAAGGAAGTCAGAACAAAAGAAGGGACTTCAATAGATGATTTTATTGAAATTGGTCTGCAGTAATTTGGGTGTAATAATGAAAGTTAATTTAAGAAATGTATGTTATTTCCAAATGCAAATATTTGAAATAAATCTTCTATCACTCTTCTAGTGTTCTGAGCCTCTTTCCTTTCAATTATATCAGAATGGATCATGTTTCTGGTCTCTAAATTTTAAAAAGATAAAAACCTGTTTATCTCACTATATTGGATTTAATTTTGTGCATTTAAAACAGTGTGACAGACCAAACTGCCATTCAGTCACAACATGAAGATTCTTCAGGGAGTATAAGAAAACCAAGAAGTGATGAGGTAGGATTTCACTGCCATTTGTCCCTCTCATTTAGTTCCATAATCCAGTCATTTATGTTTGTGGGCTGTCCATAGTATTCTTAACAGTCTTCTCTATTACCAATAAAAGATAGAAATATTCTATCTTGTTTCTTCAAAATCCAACTTTTGCTTCTACAGAATGTCACAAGGAAGTCTTTGCCTGCATGATTCTGATCTTTGTAGGTATAGACATGTCACAGCATTTGAAAGTATGTTTAAAGTTATTTATTACTACTATTCCACACCAAGTGTTAGTCTATGACATATTTATTGTTTTTACTGATGGTAATTGATTCTAAAAGGCAAAACTATACTATTTCAGTGTCTTCATCATTAGCTCTAATGCTGGTTACTGTAGCTGCTGTCATTAACTTGGTCTTTATTTACTTAATTTTATTTAGTTTAATATTTAATTGTAGTCCTATTTACTTCTATTTAGCTTCTGGATCATTTGCATTTTCAGCTATCAAAATAATGTCATCAGTATAGCATAGATTATTGATGTTTCTCTCTCCAGTGTTAAACCATGCTTATTTATCTTAATGCAATCTCACTCAGCATATATTCAATGTATAAGTTTAATAAATAAAGACAGAATTTACATCTTGTCTTGTTTCTTTGCTAACACGAATCCAATGTTTTACAATGTTTCAGATAGATTATATCTTCCTATCTCTACATAGATTTCTCGTTAAGACAATAAGACACTCTAGGATTCATATTTTTCCTAGGACATTATATAGTTTGACATGATTCACCTGTTATATAGAATAGAATGAATGAGCTGGAAGGGATCTTGGAAGTTGTCTAGTCCAGCCCCCTGTTCAAGCAGAAAAACCTATATCATTTTAGATAAGTGACTGTCTAGACTCTTCTTAAAAACATCCAGTGATGGAGCACCCATGATTTCTGGTGTCAAGTGTTCCACTGGTTAATTGTCCTCACTGTTAGAAAGTTTCTCCTCAATTCCAGGTTGTTTCTCTCTTTGATTAGTTTCCAACCATTGTTTCTTGTCCTTCCCTCTGGTGCTTTGTAGAATAATTTGACCCCCTCTTCTTTGTGGTAACTCCTCAAATACTGGAATACTGCTATAATGTTGCCCCTAATTCTTTTCTTTAGACCAGCTCTTTTTCTTTGGAATATTAAAGGATTGTCTGTGAAATCTAATTGATAATATTTCATCATTGATTGCATTGTACCCAGGTATTGTCCTTGCTATATTCTTTCTTTCTTTTTTTGTTGTAAATTTTATTTGAGTTTTCACAAAGAGAAAAAAAAATACAAATAAAACATCTTTTTTGAAAGTAGCGTAATCCCGAGTTACATTTCTTCGTACAGACACAAATTCAGGTTCATGCTCATTTTTATATTCTATTCCATATCTTATTACTATTTTACATTTTCTGCATAGCTTCTCCCCTCTTTTAATTTTCTCAATTTTATTTTAATTATCTCATCTCAATTCAAATCATTGTATTTATATTTTTTGTCTGTCCTGTTTCAATTATCTATTAACTTTTGACATTAAACAAAATTTCTCTTGTAGTTACTGATTGGAGTATGACGCCTTTATATCTTTTCCCTAAAGTTGTAACATTCATTATAATACATAACTTCCATTCGGATTCTGCTTGGTACATTCTTAAAATACACACTGTATTCTTAAAAAAAGAAAAAAATTATAAATGTATATAATTAAAACAACATTCCATTCCAATTCAATTCTATCATTAATATTAATATTCATTAAAGTCTTAACATCTTTAACATTACTTTTCAATTAAATATCATACTTCTATGGGAACAATTATAAGCTTTCCATAGTTAATTCCCCCCCCTTCACTTATATTTTATAAAACATTAACTAATTAAAATGTTCCCGTTTCTTCCTAATTCAATTTTCTCATTTATTTTATTTCACTTATTTTATTCACAAACATTTCACTTTACAGTAACTTACAGTAACTATTTTATCCCTCATTCTAATCATATGTTGTTTCAAATTTTCTAAAGTTATTTCTATTACTAATACAACAATACAATCTTATGTACCTTTACAGAATCCCTTTTTCAGTTAGATTTTCACCCATTATCTCTAAATAGGTCCTGTTTCTCTATATCTTGCTCCGGTCCTTTGTAACTTCTTTTCCTTTCCTTCTTCCCTCTCTTCTTTTTACCCCCTTGTCTCTCTGCCTCTATTTCTCTCTTCTGTATTCCCCTTTTCTGTTGCTTTCCAGCTTAGCCCCGAAACCAGCCAACTCGGGGCGCTCCAGCGGCGAGCCCAGACAGAAACCGCACACAATCGCGGATTTCTGTCTGTCGCTGAAACCCTTCAAACCAGAAGTCGCTATATTCTTTCTAATTATGAAAACAATACTGCTCCTTTTTTTTTCATATTCTAAGTACAGTGAGATCTTTGGACTGAATGTGTCAAATTCCAATCCATTTCAATTAGGATTTAATCTAGTTGTATTATAAACACCATTAATATTCTGAAAGATATTTAGCTCTTCCTCAGTAACATGTTGAGCACTACGCAAAATAAAGGGGCCATGATTCCACATTATATTGTAAATCGCTTTATCTGGTCCAACCATGTGGTTTTAGTTGAACAGCTGGGATTATCTTTGTACTTTGGGTGATCCTACTGGGAATATACAGGTTGGGCAGTGTGCTTCATTCTTTACTCCAAGGAACACCCCAATCATGCTGAAACAGCATAGCAAGATACAGTCTGAAATATTCTGTCATTTATTGTTATAATAGGGTGACATCTAGTGACAGTTGTAATTGTCAGAAAAAATGGGCCCAACTCTCTAGTATCATCTGATCAGATCATAAATTTATATAGTCATAGACACTGATGGAATAAACATCTATACTTTGTAGAATTCTACATCTGGTGTATCATACCAGATTATGCAAAAAATATAGCAGTACAAGATCAGATATATAACATGTTTGATATGTTGTACAATATATGATATGATATTATTTGTACAATAATTTGGAGCTTCAAATTATTACCTGGTTCATATGATGCATAGTTTGGTAAAGGTATCATTGAAAGATAAGTCTATTTAACATGGAACTTTAAATCAGTTACCATCATTCTGAATATTACAATCCAGTTTAGGTATTTCTATACTTGCAGCTAAACCATTTGTTTTACTGCTAATAGATGGATATAAAATGTTTCCCTGCTACTGTATTACTTTAGTACTGATTGTTAAAATGAATAGTTCATGTTCCAAAAATGGCTGAAAATGCAGTGACCTGGTTAAATCATTTTTTTCATATTTGATGGTTATATTGCAAAGCTTCATCATTTTGAAACATGATTTATAATAGAATGAAACTAATTCTAAAAGCTGAATTTATTTTCTTTTTTTTTAAACAAATTGTATTAGTTTTTACAAAACAATACACAAACAAACAAGACATAATAACATAAAAGATCTTTTCTGAAAAAACCAATAGAACATACAGAATAATTCCAAATTATAATATATATATTTACGTCATCTGTTCAGCTTCGTATCTTATCCCAACTTCTCCCTTTCATTCTATTATCCAAATTATATTTCTTGCTAATTAAAATTGTATTGCTTTTCAAGAACAATACACAAACAAACAAAACATAGAACATAAAAACCTAAAACATCTTTTCTGAAAGTTGCTTGATCCCGGGTTAAAACTCTTCGTACAGACACAAATTCAAAAATCATATTCATTTATATACCATTCCATATCTTATTACCATTTTCAATTTTCTATATAGCTTCTTCCCTCTTTGATCTTTCTTAGTTTTATTTTATTTATCTCATCTCAGTTCAAATCATAATACTTATAATTCTTTGTCTGTTCTATTTCCAGCTATCCATTCATCTTTTCTCTTTAAACAAACTTCTCCTGTACACTGATTGGAGTATGACGCCTTTAACTCTTTCCCCTAGCTTAATAATACTTAATATAACACTTAACTTATATTGGGATTCTGTTTAGTACATTCTAAAATTACACAATGTATTTATGAGAAGAAAGGGGGGGGGAAAAAGCAACAATAACAAAAAAAAAAAAAGCAAATAACACCACTATCTATGCCAATAAAAAACTAATCATACATATTAATACTCATTTATATATTAAGCATTTTATTCTAAATACACATATAAAAACACAATCTTATGTACCTTACAGAATCCCTTTTTCAATTAAATTTACCCATTGTCTCTAAATGAATTTTGTTTCTTTAAATCTTGCATCCCACCATTAAGGCTTCCCATCCCTTCCTTTCTCTCTTGCTTATTCTTCTCCTTGCCCTTTTTATCCCTTTGTCTCTTCACCTCTCTTTTCTTCTTCTGCTTTCCCCCTTTCTGTTGTTTTCTAACCTTGTATCCACCTTTCACCTCATTTTTCTCTTTTTTTGGTTGTTTTTTCAAGCCTTAAAATCCCCTTTTTCTTTTCCTCTTTCTCCTCCTCCCCAAATAGAATCATTTGTTCATCAAAGATGGCTTCTTCTTTGTCCCAGTCGTCCTGCTGCGCAGTCAATTTTTCATAAGTACATACCGCCATTTCTAGAAATTGAAAAAGAGTGCCCAAAGTATCTTTCCCATCTTGTTCTTTTTTATATTTTTTATATTCAATTTTTAGTTCATTCACAAGCGATGCCATCATAAAGAGAAAGTTTTTTTTTCCAAAACAACCACCCGAGTGTTTTTAATCAAAAATAATTCCCAAAAGTTCCAAAGTCACCAAAAAATCTAAATAAACTATTTCTTTTAATACTTTTTTCTTTCTTCCATTTCTCTTTCTGGGGTTGCTGTTTGATCAAAAAGCTCCAATTAAGATATATTTTTTAGAAGTCTTAATAATATTCAATAGCTCTTTAAAATTCTAGGCAATCTCCTTTTTCAAATTCTGCTCCAATTTTTTTCCTCTCCCTTCCCAATTACAGCAAAAAGATTTTCCTTTAAATGTTCAGAAATCCATACCTCCAATGCGGGTTTTCCGATTTCTCTTAAAGTTCTATCGCTGTCACGTTCGGAAGGAGAGTGAAAAGAAAAAAAAACTTTTCCTTTAATTTACATTTGCCTCTTGACACATTCTGGAAACGATGTTTCTTTAGTAAAATTTAAATTCCAGGGTACTTTCACTGTTACTTTGTCCCGGTCAGCAAAGATCACTTTAATTTCTTCACAGCTCCTCCTGCACTTTCTTTTTCCGGCTGAGCTCTTCTATGTGGCGGCCATTGCTGACTGCCGCTCAGCTGCCTTTGGAAAAGGGGGTTTCGCTGGCTAGGGAAGAGAGGTGTGATATCTCTCGACCTTGCCAGACCCCCCCCTGTCTTCGCCACCTTCTACGGAGGTGGCTTAGCCCTGAAGCCAAATGGCTCAGGGTACTCGGGCAGTGAACATAGGCAGAAACCGCGCACAGTCGTGGATTCCTGCCTACACCGAAGCGCTGCAGACCGGAAATTCCCTGAATTTATTTTCTAATCTTCTATTTTGATTAGCCATTACAGCTATCTTAGTATATAATAGCTGCTGCAAAAATACTTTATAGTTCTTATTACAAAATATGTATTTTTTTATTAGAAAGTATGTACTTTTCCTTCTGCAAAAGAATTAGGAGTTATACAGAGTATTGATGTCCAAAATAACTTCATGTTTGAAAAACAAATAAAAAACAATTTAATTTAATTTGGAAGTCATTTTTATATTTTGATTCTATGTATTAGTTTGTTTCACATCTAAAATTTAATTTCTCTGAACATAAATTTAATTATAATTTAGTCTAAACAGAAATATTTAATTTTGAATGACCGGTTAAATAACAATGAGTCCCTTTTCCAACAGAAATTACTAGAACTTTTTATCTTCATGATTTATACAGTGTTAATTATTGCTACTAATATTTACACACTAACTGGATTTTCACAGTGACCTAGTTTTAAAATGATACAAGATACTCAATTATATAAAACTAATGAAATATTAAAGATTCTTATCTAATCATTTAATTCTGTGATATATAACATTTACTTGCATTTTATTTTTATGTCTCATTTGCCTTTTTTTGCTTTCTCAAAAGTGTTTAATAAAAATATAATTTTAAAGGCATTAATTTTTATACTTGCTTCCTAATAAAAATAAAGTTCATATTTATATTGCTGTTTTATACAGCAGGATGACAAATCAAAGAAACAATTCATTTGTATCGATACTTTAGAAGATACACAAGCTGTTAGAGCTGTGGCTTTTCATCCAAGTGGCACTCTGTATGCTGTTGGCTCTAATTCCAAAACTCTGAGAGTCTGTGGCTATCCAGACTTCCCGGACTCAAGGTACGAATAACGTATTGGATTTTCTTCATCACTTGCCATGTAATATTTGCATCCATGTTTGCTCTCTTCTTTTTTGTTGCTCTTTTCTCCCAATTTTTTTAACTTACTGAAATAAAAATACCACTACAATATTATCTGAAGTATTTTATGTATACAGGTTTACTTAGATTTATTTTTCACACTCAAGAAAACATCATTGGGTTCAATGTTTCCTTTTGGTAACAATCTGAAATTCCATTTAGCAAAAAAACAATTTTGTCCATTTTTTCTTGGGGGATTTTTATTAATGCATTGACTAGGCCAGTGTCCTTGAGTCATTGAAGAGAAAGTGGAACTAGAACTCCCCAGTTTTTAGCCTGCTGCCTTATCTACTCCACCAAACTGGTTTTCTAGATGACTTTAGTACCAATTCATAATTTCTTAAGATTATTGTTAATGCTAGATGAAGCCGACTAAAAGCAGGTCTTTTTTCTAGTTATATCTTTCTTTAGGAGATTAGCTCAACACCCAGACTTTAGGAGATTAGCTCAACACGCACACAAACTTTCACTAAATTCCTAATTAGTTGAATACCTTTAGTATCCAGTAATAAATAACTGTAACCATCAAATCATACTTTATTGTAACAATATGATATAAATGACTTTTTAACATAATAGTCTAAATAACAATCCTGTGAGGTGATTTATATTAAACTTCAGTTATTGAGACAAGCAAAATTTAGCTTTATCAATAAAAGCACCTGAAAATTTGATAATAGTGTGTTCTTACTATTTAGTTGCATTGTTTCAAGCACGTCCCATCTTATTTCTATTTCAGTTTATATTTTATAAAAATTTCCTCAAAAATTGAAATATATTTTTGAGCACACTAAGGTTCATATACATTTTTCTATACTTTTTCCCTGTTATTTCAAGACATTTATCTATATATATAAAAGCAAAATACCACTCAGGCATCATCACAAAATCTCCAGAACCGTAAAGCCTACAAACTTGAAATTTGGCACGTATGTTCATCTTGACTTCAAGGTGCTCACTAAGAAAGGATTTTTCAAAATGACCATCAGAGCATTCGTATTTCGTATATTATTATTAACACGCTCTGATGCTAAGGAGTTCTATTTCCACTCCCTACCTGAAAAGAAATCTGTTCCAAATGCAAAACACAAGCAGAGGAGAGGAGTTTCAGTTTTAGTTTCACAGCACCAAGCAGCTTTAGTACAGAACAGTTGAGGTAAGCCATGCCCAGGCTCATTTCTGTCTCCTTGCTCACACAGCAAATAATGTTTCAGTTTCCAAACAGCCCTGAACTCTCTCACACACTGACAGGACACCAGCCAGATGAATACCGATGGATGTTGGTAGGCAGAGGCACAATCCCCCCCCTTTATTTTCCTCCCCAAAAACTTGCCCGATCACAGAGTTTCATAGCAAAGCAAGGATAACTTGTTAGTAAAATATATACCAAAAGGCATAGTCAATTTGTCTGCTGCCCATTACTTATTAATTCAGAAAGTAAGAATTTGATTGGTTCATTTTAAGACATAAATTGATTAACTATGTTATGGTAGGGATTAGGCAGTAGCACTTTCATGCAACAATTTTTGATTTTCAAATTAGAAAATGAGTAAGGAAACATGACAAATAAGATGTTCTAATGCACCTTTGTTGGCCTGGACAGGAACAGAAAAAATGCATAGTACATTTCCACCTTGTACCTAACTGTGATAAAAATATACCCTGGCAAATCTTTTTTTTAAATGAACTCCTATAATGTTGCCTTCACTTTATCCCTATCCCAAGAGTGAAACTGGTTACATTTCTTAATTTTACTGGTGTTACAAAATAATTAATCCTCACTTATCAACTGCTAATTCAGCAACTGCTTGAAGTTATGACCGCGCTGAAAATGGAGGCTTATAATCGGTCCTCAAAATTGTGGCTGTTGCATCCCTGCTGTTACATGATTGCAATTAGGAAATTTGTGAACTACTGCACATTTATGAAGGTTGCAGCATCCTATGATGCAGAGGTGGTATTCAGCAGGTTCTGACCAGTTCTGGAGAACCAGTAGCAGAAATTTTGAGTAGTTTGGAGAACCGGCAAATACCACCTCTGACTGGCCCTGCCCCCATCTACTTTCTGCCTCCTGAGTCCCAGCTGATCAGCTGGGTCTTCTTTGGTTGCCCTGCACAGGAGAACGGAGCTGGAAAGGAGGTTAGTGGGGTGGGGAGGGAATGGAGATTTTACAGTATCCTTCCCCCTGCCATGCCCACCAAACCATGCCCACCAAGCCACACCACGCCCATCAAGCCATGCCCACAGAACCAGTAATAAAAAATAATTGAATCCCATCACTGCTATGATTACATGATCGTCATTTTTAGCCTTTATAACTAGCTTCCAACAAAATAAATGGGGAAGCCAGCAGGAAGTTGCAGGATGCAGTAACATGATATTTCACTTAATGACCTGCAATGATTCAGTTAACAACTTCAGTGGAACCGATGTCGTAAGTCATTGCAGTCACATGACCTTTCACTTTATAATAGTGTTTTGGTTATCCAATTGTGATCAGAAAATGAGGACTCCTTGCAGTATCTTTCCTCTAATTTTGATACCAGCAATCAAATTATCATGCACAAATGACCAATAGCAGGCCTTGCAATAACAAGTTGTTCCATTAAAGTCAATGACTACTGAAAACGCATTTGGAATCATGGTTCATTTCTCATTTGTATCTTTCTATAAAGTAAGAAATTTAGAAAGTAAGAAATGTATTTCAACAATTCCATCATTCTTGCTGAGTTTCTTCAATCTCCATTGTCTTGTGTGGCTGCCAAGCATGGCAAAGGGACCCAGTATTGACTATGCCTTAGACTACATGACTTGCTGCTTCTTCAGTTAGTTCGCTGTATAAAATATTGGCCCAGTGTGTGTTTTTGTGTGACCCATTACAAGTCCACTTTCACTATGTAAAACTGAAAAAGTCATAAGTGTATTAACTCACATAGGATATCTTGTGAAGTATGTTCCTAGTCTCTTTGTAACTATTTGCTTATATGTTGTTTAGCTCCTCCACTGCTGTTCCTCAAAAACTCGTATTTGACTTAGGCAGATCTGCGCTCTCTTCTTCTGTAAAGATGACAACAAAGTAACTAGTATATTTATTTCCTCTTACCTACACTTTGGAATTTTTAGTTCATTGGGTGTGGGGGGGTGTTTCTTTTGGCTTTTCCATTATGTGCTTTCCCACATCTAAATATACTGCCTTCTCTATGTGTTTGGGCTGTTTTTTTCTCCACGTTTTATAACTTAATACACCAGGACACTTTTCAGCTTCTGTATCATTTTTTTTAAATGCTACTTTAAAAATGTCTTGATTATATTAGCTCTCTGTTGCCATATTAGCATCCTCTTTTATTTGCTTAGTTATACAACTGAGCAGTAACATTGCGTCATTATTTTTATATACATTGTTTACATATTTACATTTTATAGCTATCTGTAAATGATTGTCAAATGTCTCTGTTCTTGGAACTGTATTGGTTAATATGTTTGTATAGAAAAAGAAAATAATGTGAAGCATTATTACACTTTCATTGGCATTACAGTTATGAGCCATTGTATTTGCATATGGCTAAATTTGTTTTCTTATACATTAATTTGTTTTGGCATATAACACGTTGCCTTTACTATCTCAAGTACTGTACATCAGAAGTGGCCTAAGAAAATAAATGTTAGTCTTTCTTTCCACTGTATAGACCATAAAAAAATTTTGGACAGTCCAATTGTATAAATTAACCTTCGCTCCTATAATGTTAGAAGTGGATATGTTCTGTTGTATATATTCTAACTATAAATAAGTAAATAAATAAGTTGTTTTGTTCTCTGAATACGATGGTGGTAAATTATGCTGTTCAAGGAAAGGGCAGGTATAAAAAAGCTCTCTCACAAAATTGAACTTGTGCATTCCAAAAAATCCCAGAAACAGCTTTCACAAAGCAGTATTAATATGGATTGCAATTGATAGCTAGGTAGTGGATTTTATTTCAAAGAGTAGAATCATTTAATTCCTAATTCAGCAAGTTGTTGTCTCAATGGAACAAAACGTAGAGGCAGAAAGTAAATATGTTTTTATTGATTGAACTGTGGGTGAACTGTAATAGATCAGCAAGTACTATGACTCTAGATTGATTTACATTAGCAACACAGATTTACTCTATAAGCCCTACTATTCTGCTTAGACGCAGACACTTTTGGATTCCTGGATGTTATATGTGAAAAGACTTATATACCATTGGTTCCTGAACATTGGATTTGGAAGGTCAAAGAATTCCTGCCCTGCATTAGCCCAGTGTTCCAAGATTTGGGTTCCATAGAGTTTTTGGGGAAAAGCATCCTATTATTTTTTTTTTAAATATGTAGACTGCAACAGGATATGCAATTGATTCAATAATGTTTTATATGAGAATGATATTTTTCTGGAATGCAGAACAAGCTAGAAATATACAAATTATTTCAAGGTTTACTCTAATGTGGTTCTAATGTAGATATATTGAGGTGAAAATAAGGGTAATAAATTGGCAATGCTTTCGTTTAAAAGCCAGCCTACATAAAATGTGATAGTTAAACAGTTTTGAAGCATAGCTGATAAATCCAAATTGGGAAAGGACAAAGATCAATAATTTCTTGTCAAGATTCCCCATTTCCTCTTTTTCTTTTGATGCAAATATATGAACCCTTTTATTTGGAATTAATAGAAATTTCAGCGAATGAATTTAGATTGGAGAAAAGTCAGGCACCAACAACATGCTGTAATTTGGAATTACATCAGGGAAGCAATGAAATGCTCATCTTACATATTGCTTCCCCAATCATTTTAGCAGTGCCTCCCTTCCATTTATTGTAGATCTATAAGACACACAAAGACTGATGGATCTTGTAGCATAAAATACAATTTTTATCCACAGGATATTTTTTAATTTTTTTAAAAAAAATACATTTAGTTAAGTTTGAAATGAAAATAATTTATAAACAGCTAGATTGCAGTCCCCTTTATTCATCAGTGATCTTTTTGAGCTTTATTTCTGAATGGATATGCATAGAACTGTATATTGTTGATTTAGATTATAGAATGTGAGAAAGAAATTGCAAATCAAACTGTTCTAATCCCATCATATTCTTTCATGACATACCCCAAAACGCTAGATATCAATGATGATGCTTTGTTTGCATTCTTTTTTCTTTTTCTTTTTTAAAACAGATAGTTGGCACATACATTTAATAAATTATTACTATTATTTAGAGGTGCTTGCAATAGTCAGATCAATGTTTAAATGTGTAACTTTGTTTTCATATTCACTAAAAATTAACTAGTTTCAACTCAACCTTTATGATCAGATACATTTCTGCTATTTATTTTTATTTTATATTAAAGAATTTCTCTTTTTTTGTATTTCCTAATACCTTAAATGTATTTAAATCATTTAAAATTGTTTTGGTGAAAATAATTACTCTTTCCCAATATTATTATTAAGTCACAACAATTGTAGTTGGCTTTATTTGTTCACCCGTATATGTTCATGCACATACAAACACAGAGTGAAGAATATAATAATAATCTTTCTAATATTTTTAGTGGTAATAGCACTCCTAAACAACCCGTCGTTCATTTCAAACGGAACAAACATCACAAGGGATCGATCTATTGTGTAGCATGGAGCCCCTGTGGACAGTTGCTGGCTACTGGTTCCAATGACAAATATGTTAAAGTGCTGCCTTTCAATGCAGATACCTGTAATGCCACTGGTAAGTGCAAGTAATTACAAATTTTAATAAATCTGAACACTGGCGATAGAAGAAAAACAAAATAGTTCTTGCAAATAACATAATTGAGTCAAAACTAGCTGTTCCTTTCAATCCGAAACATTTTCAGAGTAAGTCATCGATAAATCCTAATTCTGAATAGCATCTTTCTGTCTGAATTTCTGCTTTCCTAAATTAGAACAGAATCTGTCTCTATTCCCTACCACGTATATATTAGATATAAAATTAGATTACAAATAAATGTTGATGAATGGCAAAATATTAAGAATATTTATTGTATTATAGATGACCTGAAATATCTTTAGGTGTTTTGTGTATAAAATGTTTCAATCAGGTTTTGTCCGTATTCACACAATATTGGCTCTGCCCCAAACAGTGGATAGTACTCATTACTTTTTCCTCAAAAATGAGTATTCATTGTTAGATGATACTCCTTTTCTTTCAATTAGTGCAGAATAGAAAAAGTAAAATGCAGCAGTTCCCTTTTCAGAATAAGATATTTTTGGTTATCCATTATTAATCATGGCAGTTTATAGGTGTTTACTGTAATTATTATTAGATAATAATTCTTGCAGATGAATGCCTTTTAGGTTTTTGCGGTTTATTAACTTCTTTAATGGATTAATGGGGACATAGTTTTCTCCATTAGTCCACTAAACTGAAGTTTACTGTGATTTAGTTTTTATATGGCAGCCTCAAGTTATTGACAGACTCCTTTGCTATTTTCTACAATTGGACTCTCTTAAAAAAACAATATAATTGGAGTTTGGTAAACTCCATTTTAATTACCTAGGATGTTATGTAAATTTTGCTCCAGTGCAACATAAAATCCACAGTTGGGAAAGAAAATTATTTATCCTACTAATTAAATGTTTTAACAGATTCCTGCTATGCTGCCAGGTAAGCCTGATAGAGTCCTTTTCAAAACCACAGCCTGCCCTGGCTGAAGTTTGCTAAAACATAGTTAACTATATATTTTGGAAAATTTAGTAGGCCTATTTGTTTCTTAGCTTTTCAAAACTAAGCTTTTGTTTATTTTTACATTGCATCATAAAATTCCTTAAATGGTTAGTAAATTTATTCTGTACTGAAAATGTATTTGTTTATATTTTTCCTGTTTTGATACTTTTAGGGCCAGATCTGGAATTTAGCATGCATGATGGAACTATTAGAGATCTAGCTTTTATGGAAGGTCCTGAAAGTGGTGGTGCCATTTTAATAAGTGCTGGAGCTGGTGATTGTAATATTTATACCACAGACTGCCAGAGAGGGCAAGGTCTCCATGCTTTGAGTGGCCATACTGGTATGTTATCAGTTCATCAGAATCATTAGCTTTAGGAGTTGACAGAATTGGATAAAATATTAACAGGAACAGAAGATAAGTTTATTAAAAGATTATATTGCTGTTTACTAGGTGTTAAACTAGAAGAAGAACAAGTTAAAGAAACAACGATAGCATGGGCAACAATTTTTTGGATATGCTATAGAATTAGATAAATGGCAGAAGCTATGGGATAGGAATTATAAATTAACAATATTGACAGCATACAAAGAAAACTTGTATAAGATGTTTTATAGGTGGCATTTTGCACCAGTAAAATTAGCTAAGATGTTTAAAGATAAATCAGCTAAATGCTGGAAGTGTCACCAGACATCTGGAAATATTACCATATGTGGTGGTCTTGTATAGAAGCTAAAAGATATTGGACAAAAATACACACATGGTTGGAAAAAATGATAAAATACATAGATTTGAAACTGAAATATTTTTTATTAGGAATGGTACCTGAAGATTACAGTAAAGAAAAAACATATTTAATTATACATTTACATCAGCCAGAATTGCATTTCCTGAGAATTGGAAAAGTGATAAGATACCGAGAGAGGGAAAAGTAATTGAGAAAATATTTGAATGTGCAGAGGTTAATATTGGTTAATATAAAATAAAAATAAAACAAATTAAAATGGACTAGATGAATATATAGAGCAATAAGTTAAGATTGTTTAAAAAATAATAGATATATTAAATAATAGCTATAAGAAAATGTGATTATTGTTATATTGGCAAGAAAGTATTAATTATAATTGTACGCACAAGATATATGTATCCAGGATACACAGCTGAAATGAAATGGAATTATTGTAAAATATAAAATAAAAAAAGAATCATTAGCTTTACAATCTTGCTTTATGAAAAGTTTAATAAAGTTTAAAATGCATACTGCATGTTAAAAACAAAAAAAGTTACAAGTATCTCTTATAATCTCCCTTGTTGTGGCTTAAAAGTAACTATTTCTTAATTAGACCGCTTAGAGGGCTGTAAAGCACTATGAAGTGGTATACAAGTCTAAGGGCTATTGCTATAGGTGTTAATAGCTTTTTAAAAATGCAGTGAATACAAAATATCTCTTAAATGCAGGTCACATTTTAGCACTTTATACATGGAGTGGATGGATGATAGCATCTGGATCCCAAGACAAGACTGTGAGATTCTGGGATCTCCGAGTACCAAGTTGTGTTCGAGTTGTTGGAACAACATTTCATGGAACTGGTATGCTTACTGATATTGACCTAAAGACACTTATTGTTGGTAGCTGTTCAAAATATTTGTGCAGAAGATGGAGATTGTCATGGTAAAGGAATAGCTTCTTCATAAATTTGAGTAAATACTGGGAATCTTTAATTGGACACCTAACGCTATTATTAGAGGGACATTTCAAATAATTCTATGGAATGTTTATTTTGTAAATTGTGTATTTAATGGTCAGTATTCCAGTCTCATAAGACACCTTTTTTTAATATGTAAAAGAACATGTTTAAACTTTTTACTGGTGTTAAGAATGGAAGTCACCTAACAGCTATTCGGGTTGGAAATATATAAACCAGGATAGATATTTTAATACTGTCTCTTTAAGGGAATGCTAAAATTGTAATTGGGTGTAGTTACTCAAACGGCCATAAGATGGAGCCAGAAACCTGGGTTGTTTAGTCTCAGGAAATCTCAGAAGAGAATGTGAGTGAATTTCTGTTTCCTTCTGTTGGAGAGAGTTGACTATTACTGATCATTGATGTAAGTCTGTTACAGAACTGTTTTGATACTGGACTTTGATATTGGAATTATCCCTGGATTGAACACTGACTGCTTTAACTGTGCATTGACTTGGACTGCTTGTTTGGACCGTGCTAAAACGTTTATTGGCAGTAAAAACCTACATTTACTGTACAGTGTGTCTGTGTGCTATTTGTGTATTATTCAAACACTACTTTCACTACATCTCCCCGTATGCGCTCATTCTCTTAACAGGGAATTACCTCAACAAGTGATACATGCTTTTATTGACAAGCATGTTTAGCATTCTCAAATCAGTCAAATGTTCCTGGTTTTATCAAACTTGCAAAGACAGAATCAGATCTTTCATTATTGTAAAGTTGACCCTATATTAACACCAATATGATTGTTAAATACATTGGATGTTGTTTTGACGAGTATTTTAGAGAATCTACATTAGAATCTTGATTTGAAATCAAGTACATAATTGAGTACCTAATGGGTTTTCTTTCAGGCAGTGCTGTTGCATCTGTGGCTGTAGATCCTAGTGGTCGCCTTCTAGCTACTGGACAGGAAGATTCCAGCTGTATGCTTTATGATATTCGTGGTGGGCGGATGGTTCAAAGTTATCATCCTCATTCCAGTGATGTCCGTTCTGTTCGCTTCTCCCCTGGGGCTCATTACCTTCTCACAGGATCATATGACATGAAAATAAAAGTCACAGACCTGCAAGGTAATTTCACTTCTGAATGATTTCTAAATAGTACTAATATTCCTCATCTCTATCTTAAGGTCAACTTCATAAGTTTATTAATTAGATTTTTATCCCACCTTTAGTATTTTTTATAAATAAGTCAATGCAACGAACATGCCTAATACTCCTTTAACTTCCTATTTTCCACTTAGCAATCCTGGTGGGTTTGGCTGAGAAACAGTGAATCTCCCAGACAACTTTCATACCTTAAGCGGGACTAGCATTAAGTTTCTTGGTTTCTAGGCCAGCATCTTAACCACTATACCAAATATTTATCTAATTCTGATCCTTATATAAAATATGATGTGCCATTATAAATTATAGCTGTCTCTTTTAATTTCTGGAACTCAATAGTAGAATTGCTAGTGATTTCTGAAAAGATTTGGTTACAGCTCATTGATTTTAGCATAAATTCCTTTAAGTAGGTTGTAAGTGTGGACAGTTTCTGTCACAATTAAAATCTTAATTTATATTTTCTCTTTTGTTCAGTACAACGCAGTGTAAAAAAATTACTTTATGTTTTAAAACATTGTTAAACATTATACATTTTATTGAATTAACTATATATCATATAGTTTTAAATGTAATTTAATTGCAATCCATTATGTTTTTGATGATTTAGTGATAACTTCTGGGATTGAAAAAAAAAACCCATAAGTATATGTTTAGATAGTATAGTTTATCACTTAGAATCACCTGTTCTGTAATAAATGAAATGAGTAGAAAGCAGGGGTGGAATGCTACCAATTCTTCCCGGTTCCAGAGAGCCAGTAGCTCTGAAGAGCAGCAGACACAGAACCGGTTCTGTGTTTGTTGCTGTTTGGCCCACGCACCTGCCTGAGCTTTTACTTGTCCTTTATTTCCTGCTTTTTCAACCTCAGCTGCTTTGCGCAGCACCGCTGAGGTTGAAAAAGCAGGGAAAAAGAGGCTTTTTGAACACTGCGCACCTGTGTGCAGCGCTTTTCATCTGTCCAGGCGGCACAGCCTAAGGTTATTTTACAGGCGCACAAAGTGCACATGTGCACGCAAAACATAATCACCGAACCGGTAGTAACACCAGTTGAATCCCACCCCTGGTAGAAAGCATAATCCATCTGATCTGTTTCAGAGTACAACTTTAATGATCTTGAAGTAAACAGTATTAATAAAGTTTATGTGCAAAGATAAAGTAAATGGCAGTGCTATGCAGACATCCTTTAAGCAATATTTATTCTAATTATTTTTCATAGGTGATCTTACTAAGCAGCTACCAACTATGGTAGTAGGGGAACATAAGGACAAAGTGATTCAGTGCAGATGGCACACACAGGATCTTTCCTTCTTATCATCTTCTGCTGACAGAACTGTCAAACTCTGGAGTTATAATGGCTAAAGGCAATTAAGGGCTATGAATAAAGCATAGATCCACAAGACAACTGGAGTGTCTATAAGAAAAGCAGCACTTGAGCAAGAAGATGCATCCCACAGAAACTTGGTTGTTATGAGGTGTTGGTGTGTTGGTGTGGATTATTATTTTTTAGTGCTTTCTATGTGATCTCATGCTGCTATGACCTACTGTAGTCTTGTTGCTGAGGTTTGTTACAAGAGCTCTTG
Source organism: Hydrophis major (assembly GCA_033807585.1). Classification (NCBI taxonomy): domain Eukaryota; kingdom Metazoa; phylum Chordata; class Lepidosauria; order Squamata; family Elapidae; genus Hydrophis; species Hydrophis major. The sequence continues at coordinate 148,531,740 of CM066330.1, forward strand.
CAAAGTCAATGTGCACTCCAAAAGTTAAATTTATTTATGTGTTTACATTTTGTGTTATTTGCATTCCCTGGTCTTTGTCTCAGTGACAATATTTTTTTAAAATTCAGAATGAATTACAGTTCAAGGAAATTCACATACACTATCATAGCATCCACATAAATAAGTTGTTATGCCATGCTGTACAATGTTGTTTATATCTATCTTAATTAGTGGGCCAAAACCTTACCCATGAAAGTTTCATTTAATAGATATAATTATGAACTCTAAAGATGATTAAAGAGGAGCTGACTCTTGATCATAGTAACTATCTAGAGATTGAGATATATGAAATAATTCTCAGTCTGAGGCTCTACTTTGTTAAATTATGTTCAAAATTCAAGCTTTTAGTAGAGAAAACATTGGTCTGAAGACACATTATCATTACTGAATGCGAATGCACCAAAATACCTCTGTGGTAATGTAGGAAAGCAGGCACACTATTAGGTGTGGTTGGTACAGTTATTTTGATATCAGTGGCTATAATCCTACAGAGGCACGTAAGTGAAAGTATTGTGGTATGCAGTTAAGAATTTTTCTGAAGTTGCTATAATTACAAATTGCATTGTTGATAAAAAAAATAATATATTAAATTGCCCATTCCTCAGCATTGCAAAACAGTATAGTAAAATGTTGCAAAATAGCCTCTGGTTACACAGTTTTCTCCTGGGTATATATAGAATACCATACCAATTTTAAAGGCAATATAGAATGGCTTGAAATGCTATATCTGCATGATAATCTAAAACTAAATTATTTCCCAGTTCAGAAGTTTATTTGGAACTTTTAATTTCTTGCACTGACTATACAATATAGTTGCAATTTTATTTCTATATTTAGAGTATTATGTTCATGCATTGTTTTATATTTTCATATTGTACATTTATATTGCTTTTAAATTAAAATTTTAAATATTTGGATTATTTATTTGAAGTAAAATTTAAGGCTTGGTTCTAATTAATATATGCTGTGCACTGAAGCAAGATCTTTTTGAACTGTCATTAAAAAAAAGTTGAGGTTACTATAGAAGTGTATATGTACTTAATTCAATAAAGAAAGTGAAGCTACATATTTTTTCTTCCTTCATATGGTAACAACTACCATGTATTCTTGCATATAGAGAGGTGCATGGATAAGCCGACAATCAAATTTTTATCAAAATAACATGAGAAATGCATTATTTGCAGATGGGGGTGTCACATTTTTCGTGCTACTTTGAATAAAAATTCAAAGGCTTCTTATCCTTGGATAAAAAAAGACTTATCTGTGCATATATACTGGAAATATCCATACTTTTAAAAACTATCATATATACTCACAGATAAACCCATCCCCCAAAAGCCAAACTTAATTTTTAAGATGCATTTTGGCACCTAAAATTCTTGAGTTATCCTAGAGTATATATGGAAACCAAAATAGCATAATAGAGCTTTAAAATAACAGCAACAATGTAAAATCCACCTGTATAATAAAGATGGTCATCTACGTATTCATTTAAAAGCCCTCTGAATTTCTTAACATCTATGTAAAAAACAGCCAGATTAATATAGTGATTAAGTCACCAGGCTTGAAACGGGAAACCATGAGTTCTAGTCCTGCCTTAGGCACAAAGCCATCTGTGGCATCTTGGCCAGTCACACTCTCATCACCCCAGCAAGCAGGCAATGGCAAATGACTTCTAAAAATCTTGCCAAGAAAACTGCACAGAGACTTGTCCGGGCAGTTGCCTAGGCTAACTCAAAAGCACAAACAAATAAATTGGAAAAAAAATAGGGAAGGAATCCTGCATCATCCTATGGACTAATATTCCATAAAACTAGAAACAAAACAGAAAAGGCTGCCTTTTGTTCAGGGATATTTATTCAAGTATCAGCCATTTTATAGCTGATCCGCAGTTTTATAGTTAAACCTGATCCACAGTATGCATGGCCAATGCTTCCAAACACGATACTCTGCTCTGATTATTTAATATTAACCTTGCACCTCCATTCAGCTTCCCTGTCATGGGCAGATTTTCAGACTTCTTCCTCCATGTATCTGAAAAGTGCCTTCAGTATCTGATATGTATCTACCTCAGATTAACTGAGTGAAAATAAGAGTTACTATAGATCTCACAATATTACATTTTTATGCAGTCTTAAAATTGATAAATTTAATTCTCAACTTCTTTGTCAAAATTTATAATGAGTAATGAAAAAGAAAATTTGTATTTCGCCTGATAACATTTTTGGCATCATGCAAGAAACAAATATCACAAGATGGTGGCGGCGGTAGCGGCAGTGTGAGGAGCTCTGGCGGGCACGGGCAGCACCAAGAGACAAGCCCTCTAATCCCTGTGGGTCCAGCCAACGAGGTGAAAAGCCTAACGCCCGAGACTTGCCAGCAAGCCAGAAAAGAGCTCCATTCCTCAGTAAACACTCCATTCAAAAGTACTCGGTGATTTCCTATTCTTCCCATCCTTGACCAGGATACCAGAAAAGAGCTCATTCTTCAGAAAGCACTAAATTCAAAAGCACTACATTCAAAAGTGCTCAACAATCTACGATTCGACCCATCCTTACTAGAAGATAAGGCGATGGGGCTTGCCAGTACCATGGGCTCTATGATCATCCTTGCAGAGCAGTGAGATGGTGAGATTCATCCCATCCTTGCAGGGCGGTGAGCACCGGGAACTGTGAGTCGGCCTTCAGATGTTTGCAGCCAGGATGTGAAGCCGACTGCTTTCCCCCCTGCTGCCCCTCCTTCCCTCTTCACCAAATTGCTAATCCGGACTCCCTCTTTAAAAGGACAGTAACTTTGGACTCCCAATAAGTAGGGAAGTATTGTTATAACTGAACTCCTGTGAAGATTGGAAGCAATTGTATTTCCTGTGATAGAAGAAGTATATTGAAGCTGGGAGCGATTGCTCAATACAAATCTGAGTCTACACAGTAAAAATATACTGTTCGAATTGCCAGTGCAAGACTATCTATGTGCCTCTTTCTCTTAAAAGCAACAAACTTTGAAAGTGTATTTAAATTGACTAGGAGGGGGCCAGAAATCCCATTCATCAAGGGAAAACAAAAACAAAAAGTTTCCTGCTGCCTCCCTGTGAATTGTTCTGTTTGTCTCTGCTGAATCAAAGTCTGCTTGCAAAAGGAAGAGAAGAATAGTTGGTTTCCTCTGTTCTTCAACAGGAAGTAACCAATAAAAAAAAAATCTCTTGCATTCCTTCGCCTCCATTGAAACAATCTGCCTGCTAGCTTCAAAGTCATTAATCTTTTCTTGAGAGGAAGAAACGGGCTGTGATTCATCCTTTTTTGATGACAAAATGCAAAACCAGCAAACACTTTAAATTAGCCATCTCCATACAAATGGGCTGTGTTTTTCCTCCCTTAAAGAGAGAATTTCGGACTTCCAGTTTGAAGGGCTTTGGCGACAGACAGGAATCCGTGATTGTGCACGGTTTCTGCCTGGGCTCGCTGCTGGAGCACCCGAGCCAGCTGGTTTCGGGGCTAAGCCACCCCGTAGAGGTGGTGAAGAGGCGGGAGAGCAGCATCTCTCCTCCTCAGCTGACCATTACTCCCTTTCCCGAAGGTGGTAGGACCGGTGGTCAGAAATGGCCACCTCAAAGAAGAGCTCAATCGGAAAAGAACGTGCAGGAGGAAGATAAGAAGTGAAAGTTTTGGCTGACCAGGATAAGTTGAAAAAACAACAACTAAGGCACCTGGAATTTAAATTTTACAAGAAATAACATTGCTCCCAAAGAAGAGTCTGAAGCAGCGAAGGAAAGTGAAAAGGGAAAGGTTTGGCTTTTTTTTTCTTCTCTCCCCTTCCTTATCGTGACAGCTAAGAGACCTAAATAAGAACTTGGAAAAATCTGCTTTGATATCAATAGGCAATTAAGCTGAAAATATAACTAAATGCCAAAGGGATAATAAAGATTTCTGGACATTTAAAACTTTTTTTTTCTATAAGCAGGAGGGGAGAGAGAAAGAATAAGGGCAGGATCTGGAAGAGGGAGGAGACTGCCTGGACTTTAAAAGAATCTAAAGTAAAATTTCAATAAGACTTAAAAGATACATTTTAACTGAAACTTTGCAACTAAATAGTAACCCCAGGAAGAGAAAGTGGGAAAAAAAGAAAGAGCAAAAGAAACAGCTTGCGTGTATTTGGATTACTTGGTGATGTTTGGATTTTTGGTTATTATATTTGAATGACTAAAATCAATTGGGTGATTGTTTAAAAATGTCTACAATGGCATCACTTTTGGATGAATTGAAAAGTATAAAGTATTTGGAAAACTTAAAAAGTATAAAGAAGATGCACAAGAAGGAAAGGGTTCTTTTGGCTTCGTTTTTCAATTCTTAGATATGGAGATCTGGAACTATGAGAAACAACAAGAAAAGACTGCAAAACAAGAAGACTGGGACAAAGAAGAAGCCATCTTTAATGAAGAAGTAACTATGTGGGGAAGAAAAAGGAAAGGGGGGGGAAGAGGATGGAGAATTTAAGATTTAAAAAAACAACCAAAGAAAAGAAAAATAATTTGAAAAATAAGTAAAATACTGGAAAGCAACAGAAAAGGGGAATACAGAAGAGGGAAATTGAGGTAGAGAGACAAAGGTGTAAAAAGGGGGAGAGAAGAACAGAGGGAAGAAGGAAAGGAAAAGAAGTTACAAAGGACCGAAGCAAGACATAAAGAAACAGGACCTATTTAGAGATAATGGGTGAAAATCTAACTGAAAAAAGGATTCTGTAAAGGTATATAAGATTGTATTGCTATATTTGTAATAGAAATAACTTTAGAAAATTTGAAACAACATATGATTAGAATGAGGGATAAAATAGTTACTGTAACTTACTCTAAAGTGAAATGTTTGTGAATAAAGTAAATGAAATAAAATAAATGAGAAAATTGAATTAGGAAGGAATGGGAACATTTTAATTAGTCAATGTTTTATAAAATATAAGTGAAGAGGGTTCCCAAAGAAGTATGATATTTAATTGAAAAGCAACGTGAAAAATGTTAAGACTATAATGAATATTAATATTAATGATAGAATTGAGCTGGAATGGAATGTTGTTTTAATTATATACATATTTACAACTTTTTCCTTTTTTTTCTTCTTTTTTTAAGAATACTGTGTGTAGTTTAAGAATGTACCAAGCAGAATCCAAATGGAAGTTATGTATTATAGTGAGTGTTATAATTTTAGGAGAAAGATATAAAGGCATCATACCCCAATCAGTAACTACAGCACAAATTTTGTATAATGAGAAAAGATGATAGACAATTGAAACAGGACAGACAAAAAATATAAATATAATGATTTGAATTGAGATGAAATAAATAAAATAAAATTGAGAAAATTAAAAGAGGGGAGAAGCCATGTAGAAAATGTAAAATAGTAATAAGATATGGAATAGAATATAAAAATGAGCATGAATCTGAATTTGTGTCTGTATGAAGAAATGTAACCCGGGATTATGCTGCTTTCAAAAAAGATGTTTTATTTGTATTTCTTTTTGTGAAAACTCAAATAAAATTTACACACACAAAAAAAAGAGAATTTCAACATTCAACCAGCGATTTAAAGAAAGCATTTTCTAATTCTACCTCAATACCTATATCAATGATTAGATAATCAATTTCTAAAAATAATTAATTTATCAAATGTTTAATTGATTGTTTTAATTGATCAGTGTGACTAGAGTGTTTAATGCAAATAGTGTGATTACTGATTAATATAAAAAATCAGGCTTAATGTAATTTAATTGATTAGTAAAGTTAGTGATTCAGTGAATTTAAATGAACAGTGTATTTAACAATGTAATTAATTAATTAGGCTGATTGTTGCTTAGCATAATTACTTGACTAGAGAGATTATTGTAATTGATTAATTGGTGTGATATTTGCTATATTGATTACCCAAAATTGTTTTATTAAGCAATTTAATCAATGTACTATCTCAACAAACCCACCATGCCAGTAAAAAAATCCAATACCAAACCACAATCTAAAGAAAAAAAAAATCCCCACCAATGAACCACAAGACTCCTGCACACGCTTTATATGCTTTGTAACTCTAAAGGTTAATGAAAATTCCATCAAATGTTCTCTATGTGAAAAATACATTCATCATGACTACCTGGAATTACCCAAGCAAATGACTCAATTCCTAGAAACATCCAATTATGCATTTCCATTTTTCTGCCCACTGTGCAAACCCAAACTGGACAAACATATAGCTCTGTTTGAAGGAGATGACTCCATAGAAACGTGAATATCATCCCTTGACACCATAGTAGCATCCCTGGAAGTCTCTAAATCAGAAGTCTCATTCTCGCGGCCCACAGGCCAATTGCGGCCCACAGGACGATATCCTGTGGCCCCCACCATGATATGAAAGTATAATATTAGTGCAGCCCGCAGGGGGAATGGACCCCTGAAGGAAGTCCCACCCGCCGTTCCTCGTTGTGGCTGACATTCGGTGCTAGGCTAAGCTACACCAACTTCATGCACACTACGCTTGTAACAACAGTGTGGCGGATGATGAACAGTCCGGTAGCAGTCGCCTTTTTTTGTGGTCACCATTCCGGTACTTTCTACCATAAACAAATGCCACGATCAAATGCAGAGAAAGGCAACTGCTACTGGGTGTTCCTCATCTGCCGTGCGGTTGTGACAAGTAGAAGCGGAAATGACATCACGCGTCGAAACGTTCTCCATATGTCGCTTAACCCTTATGCAGCCCAGCCTCACCCAGACTCTGCCTCCAGCGGCCCCCAGGTAAATTGTGTTTGAGACCCCTGCTTTAAATGAAAGATTAACTAACCTTGAAAAAAAGACAACACAAAAACCTAAACATCCAATAGCTACAAACCAACAGCTGCAACCTAATCCACAAAAACAATAAATCCAACAAATAATGATATCCCAATCCTCGTCAGAGAAGCTGTCGAGCACGAACGAAAGAGTCCTAATGCCATCTTATTTGATCTAGAGCAGGGGTCACCAACCTTTTGGACCTCAGGGACCACCAAACTCATAATTTTAGATCCCAGGGAGCACTAACTGGTTCAGTGGGTGTGGCCTAATTTGTGGGTGTGGCTTGGTGGTCATGTGGCTGGTTGGGCATGGCTTGTATGTAAATATTATAAATATTTATATAAATATTAAATTTTTTATTAAAAAAAGAGCAACTTTTGCCCAAAATTAGGCAAAGCAGGCAGGCAGATTGAGTTGCTCACAGAACCACAGATTCATTCAGAAATCTATCTGCCATTGGCTAGCTCAGTCTGTCATTAAAATTTGCTTGCAAGCAAACTCACACAATTAACTCACAACACACCCTCTATGTAAATATGGAAATTTGTATTTAAAAAAGCAACTTTTATCCAAAATGAGGCAAAGCAGGCAGATTGAGTTGCTCACAGAATCATTCAGTGATCTGCCATCAGCTAAATTTGCTTGCCGTGAATCTGAATTTGCTTGCAAGCAAACTGGGAGGTTCGGCTGAGCTTAGCTAGAAAGCAAGAAATCCAACCATTTCCTGCTTTCTAGCTAATCTAAATCTCCTGGCACAACAGAACAGATGATGGTTGGAAAAAGGAAAAATAGCAACTTAGTAGACAAGTTTGCCGGGTAAGGAGTGAGTGGGCAGGGAGGGTTCCCATGGGCCATGTGGGCTGAGCAGCCTTGTGTTTCTGTGCAGCCTGGATTCATTGTTTTGGGGGGGGGTGCTCTGGGGGTGAGATTTCTCTGCAGCCCACCAAAATTTTCTCATGGCCCACAACCGCTGGTCTAGAGGACATCAATAACGATGATATCACAGTTGTCTGCAACATCATCAGTGACTATCAAGCATCAACCATCTCCCTTGATGAAATACTTGGCATTTCCCGCATTGTCCCAGAACTCAAAAACAGAGGCGGATCTGTGGCCCCACGCTTCTGCAGAGTCACTTGCAAAAATGAATTAAGCAAATGTAAATTCATTTATACTATAAATTTAAAATCAACCATAAAAACTTCCGATCTCGTCCTGACCTAACCTTACAGCAACATGCCTGCTCCGGTATACTATGCACAGAACTCAAAAATCGTCTAGACAATGGAGAGAAGGACATGTACATTGATTACCTTGCAGACTCTATCAAAAGAAAGTCATACAACCCACAATTCAGCATCCAACCCTACTTCAACCAATCCACCATCACTCAAGTCTAGGCACTCACACCCCCAACTACCTCAATTCAAACTACAACTTGTCTTAAATGCAAGCTACTCAATGCAAGAAGCCTTTAAATAAAATACCTGAATTTCTCCTCTTACTAAATACGGCTAAATTCGACATCATATTTGTCTGTGAAACATGGCTCAACGCACCTCTCCCTGACTCTATTACCTCAGTAAGAGACTATCATGTTTACCAATCAGATCGTGAAATCCGTAAAGGAGGTGGTGTTGCTATCTTCTATAAAAAGTCCTTACATCTAAAAAACAAGTTACCCAGGAGCTTGCTTTTCCTGAGACCATTATCTGTGAACTGACCTTAAGTATCACATTTCAATTCTTATTATGTTACAGAGCCCCTGATTATGACATCGAACATGTAAACAAGCTAAATACACTACTAATATGGGCAGCATCCTGCCAACATGCTTTTATCTTTCTTGGTGACTTCAATCTACCTCATATTAACTGGACCCTAAACGAATGTACAATTGAACCCATACATGCAACCTTCTACAATGCTATAACAAATCTGGGACTGGAACAACTAGTAACCAACAATACTAGACTTAAAAACTGCCTCGATCTCATCTTCTGCAATAGTTTGAATTCAATTTATGGAATACAAATTAAAGAACCTTTTTCCAACAGTGACTACAACATGATTGACTTTTGTCTATGATTGACTTACGTCCACACAAAAATCATCACGACAAAATCCCCAATTATAACTTCAAAAAAGGCAACTATGATCTAAAAATCAACTATCTCTCTTCCCTTGATTGGCAACTTCTATTAACTGGATGCAATATTGTTGAAGACCATTACAACATATTTTTACTTGAAATCAAAAGAGTCATCAAACTATATGTACCAATAACAACTCTCAAAACCAGGAAAAACAGATTACCCATAACAATAAGGAAGCTTCAATCCAAAAAGAGATCACTTTGGCAAAAAAACAAATCTGGTCTTGTTGCCAACTTCAAAAGCCGATACAAAAATCTATGCCACCAGATAAAAACTGAATGCACTAATTATCACATTAAACAAGAGGAAAAGCTTCTACGCACAAATTCCACCCACGCTTACTACAATTTTGTTAACAACAAACTAAAAGACTATTAGACTTAAGGTCCATCCCACTCCTGAAAGGACCTAATGGCAAAGACTGCAATGACGACATCATCAAAGCAAACCTCTTTAACACATTCTTTGGCTCAGTATTTGTAAAAAGCAATGGATCAAGCCCAGTACTTCCTAGTCAAACCACAGACAACTACAATGATCTAATACATATCAATTTTACAGAAGACATTGTTGAGGAAGCACTGCGCAATCTAAAACCATCCCTATTTGTTGGACCGGACGGAATATGTGCCTACTTCTTAAAAAAGCTATCCACTGTCATAGCCGAACCTCTAAGCATAATCTTTGAAAAATCTTTCAGGACCAGCTCCTTGCCAAAACTATGGTCACAAGCCATGGTCATCCCCATCTTCAAAAAGGAAGAACCCACTCTAGTTGAAAATTACAGACCAATCTCCTTATGCTGCATCACCTGTAAAGTCATGGAATCAATTATTAACCAATCCATTATCCTCCACTTAGAGACAAACAACCTACTCTCAAATAAACAATTTGCTTTTGGAAAAAAAACTATCCTGTAATCTGCATCTCTTACACTACAAAAACAGACTACACAACTCAATCACTACATACAAAACATTTCCCAAACCTATACTTGAATACAGCTCATCAGTCTGGAACCCATATCATGTATCTGATATTAACACAATTGAAAAACTCCAGAAATATTTCACAGGAAGAGTTATCCGCTCCTCTACTCATTGCAGAATAGTTTATGCCACCAGACTTGAAACTCTAGACCACCGCCTCCGGTCCAATCTAAATATAGTATATACAATCATACATCGCAATGTCCTACCTGCAAATGAATATTTCAGCTTCAATCATAACAATACAAGATCACACAATAGATATAAACTCAAGGTTAAGAGCACCAAACTTGACTGCAGAAAATCCGACCTCAGCAACAGAGTGGTCAATGTCTGGAATACTCTACCTGACTCTGTGGTTTCTTCCCCAAACCCCAAAAACTTTAACCTTAAACTGTCTACAATTGACCTCACCCCCTTCCTAAGAGGCCTGTACAGGGCGTGCATAAGCGGACCAATCGTTCCTATCATCCCTGTCCTATTGTTTCTTTTTATTTTTCTTATAAGTACCTCTCATGTATTCAAAACTATGTTTATTCTTATACCTGTATCTTGTAAGCAATTGACAAATCAAATAAATACTAAAATACAAATTTAGATACCAAATGCAAAATATCAGTAACCCTATCTTTTTAAAAACTCATTTTAGGGCTAAACTGTATCAAAATGCCTGGTGAATAGAAAAGACCTTTTATCTGATACCAAAATGTTCAGAAAACATGAAGGCGGAGCTTCGTTTCGGCGATACAGCTGCGATCTTGGGGCTCTGAGATCACAGCCGATATTTTTGCCCCTGGTCGGTCCCAACGAACCTAAACCATCCCGTAGAGACGGGGATTGAGAAGGGTACTGTCCTAGGATCCCAGAGATATCACAAAGTCTCTGGTTTGATCTGGGAGAAGCCCTTTTGCTGGCGGCAGAGAGGCAGCCCCCATAGCTGCTGAAGTCGGGACAGCTCTGGAAAGAAAGTGGCTGGAAAGAAGTGTGTCGTCTGGGTGAGAAATTCCTTTTGTATTGTAAATTCACTGAGGTTTGAAAGGGCATCCTGAACAAAGAAGAAACCTGTGAGACTTTTTTTTTTTTTTTGACCAAAACTGTTTGAACGGCGTTTTTTAAAGTGATGTCAAATTGAGGCTTGGATTTTTTTTTCTTTTTCTTACTTTTTTTCTGGGGACTTAAGTGTGACTTTGTAGGTAACCGGGTTGAATTTTCTCTTATATATATATTTTTACGCTCCTTTTGATTTTTTAATTTTCTCTAGGATAGAGGCTCCCTTTAGCTATTTTCGTTTTCTCTTTTTTTTCTTTTTTTTTTTGTATACATTATTCATTTTTTCTGGCTGGGGGGGGGAAGAGCATTAAGAAACATTGCAACACTGCCAACTAGAGGCTTGAAAATACTTTATTTGAATTGGAAAGAATTGTAAGAAGACTTCTTCTCAAGGACATTTCAATGTGATAAGATAGAGGGAGAGCATAGCAAAATATTATTACAGGTGTTTTCCTGGACTCTTATCAATATTTCAACACTTGAGGCTTAGCTTTGAAGCTGCTGGAGAAGAGAGTCATAATAAGAGCCTTGGATAAGTTTTCGCGGGTACTTACATGTCTGGCATTCAGCTTTGTTCGGGTATTTTCCCACGTGGTGCTTTTAAAGTTGTAGCAACGTTTCAGCAGAATCTCATCTGCCATCATCAGGCTTCTGTATGGTGTTTGTCTTGAGTAAAAGTCTGACTCAAGACAAACACCATACAGAAGCCTGATGATGGCAGATGAGATTCTGCTGAAACGTTGCTACAACTTTAAAAGCACCACGTGGGAAAATACCCGAACAAAGCTGAATGCCAGACATATATATATATATATATATCCCATTCGCCAGCCTTTTTATAAATTTCAATTCTAGTAATATTCTTATTTTTGCCTTTTATTTTAAAAGGGAAAGTCTCAGAGTTTTTTCTTTATTTTTCTTTTTTTCTCTTTATTTTTATTGGGACTTCTTTGCTTTTTCTATCCATGTTTTTGGACCACTTTGTTTTTCTTTTTTGATTATTGAGATTAAGGTGTGAAGAACTTGAAGGAATTTCTTTTTTTCTTTTGTTTTTTTTTTTTTGCTCTTAATCAATAATATCATTTTTGGGTTTGTTTGTTTTTTTCCTTTCTATTTTTCCTTTTTTATGGTGGACTACTTTGTAATTGGATTAGGGTCAAGAAGAACCTGAAGATTTTTCTTCTTTCTTTTTTCCTTTTTCTTCTTTGGTTTTGGATCTTTTACTATTGGATTTTTCCATTTTGGATTATAATTGACTACTCTACCAGTTGGATTAAAAGTCAAAAAGAATTTGAAGCTTTGGAGGCATTAAAATGAGCAGGAAACCAATAACAGTTGCCATTTCTACTTCTACCTCTGCTTCCCCACCAGCTGGAGGACAACGTTTAATTCAGACAATGTTGAAGCAAAATAAAGAACAAGAAATAGTAACTTTACAGATGATTATGCAAGGAATCCAAGATCTCAAGATAAAATCAGACATCATTGAACAAAGAATGGGGAAGACTGATGAAAAAGTGGAAAATATTAAACAAATGATGGGGAAGTATGAGGAGAGGTTCCAAAAAATTGAGGAAGAAGGAAAACAAAGAGAGGAGAAGATTGGAAATATTGATAGTAGATTAACAGTGGTTGAACAAGAAAAAAATGGGATGTTGAGGTGGGAGATGGAAAGGTCAGAATTTTATCTCAGATTTCAAAACATAGAAGAGGAAAAAGGAGAAAATTTGGCTGCAATAATGATAGAAATTTTGGCAGATGCTTTGGAAATTACAGAGGAAAAGATGATGGATGGAGTAGATGAGGTATATCAAGTTTATACAAGATAAGCGATGAGAAATAAATTACCAAAGGAAGTCCATATTAGATTTACCAAAAAATCCATTAAAACACAAATATTACAAGTGGTAAGAGAGAAAATATTGAAATACAAAGGTAAAGAGATTGTGGTTTTAAAACAAATATCCAGAAGCGTGAGAGAGATGAGACCCAAAACATGGTCAGAGGCTTATATCACACTTATTCCAAAAGAAGAGGCTGACCCACTGCAAATTAAGAACTATAGACCCATCTCCTTATTGAATGCAGACTATAAATCTTTGCTTCAATTTTAGCAGAAAGACTTAAAAAATATTTAAATAATTTTATTCACCCAAATCAAAATGGATTTCTGCCAAAGAGACAAATCAGAGACAATATGAGAGTAATCTTGGATACTTTGGTATACTATGAGGCTCATCCTGAAAAGCAAATGGCTTTGATATTTTTAGATGCTCAAAAGGCATTTGACAACATGAACTGGAGATTTATGTTATTACTATTGGAACAGATGGGTTTTGCTAAAAAATTTATTCAAGCAATCGAAGCCATATATAATAAACAGACAGCAAAGGTAATGATGGAGGGGGAACTTACAGATTTTATTAATATAAGAAAAGGCACAAGACAATGGTGTCCCCTATCTCCTTTGCTATTTGTGTTGACCTTGGAAGTGTTGAATAGAAATATTAGGGATGATAAAAGTATAAAAGGAATGAAAATTAAGAAGGAAGAATTTAAACTACAAGCTTTTGCTGATGATTTAGCTTTTATTCTGGAAGACCCGTTAGAAACAGCTCCAAGGTTATTGGAAAAGATAGAGACATATGGTGAGATGGCTGGTTTGAAAATAAATAAAGATAAAACAAAGATTTTGACAAAGAACATGCTATTGAGACAAAGAGAAGAACTGGCAGATCTTTTGAAAATCCAAATTATAAATAAGGTTAAGTATCTGGGGATATATTTGACAGCAAGATGTAGCACATTAAAAGAGAATAATTATATTAAACTCAAACAACAGATAGCTACAGATTTGAAGAAGTGGGAAAACTTGCAATTGTCATTAATAGGGAGAATTTCAACAATTAAGATGAATATTTTACCCAGAATTTTATTTTTGTTCCAAACAATACCAATTAGGCTTGGAAAAGACTATTTTGAAGATTTAAATTAAATCATGTTGAAATTTATATGGCAAGGTAAAAAAGCGAGAATAAAGCTAAAGCTTTTGCAAGACGCTAGAATTAGAGGAGGTTTTGGCCTGCCTAATTGGGAATTGTATTATCAAGCTGCAAGTTTGATGTGGGTCAAAGAATGGATAACATTAAGAAAGCATAGGTTGTTGACATTAGAAGGGCATGATTTGCTGTTGGGCTGGCATGCTTTTTTATGGTATAAGGGAACTAAAACACAGGGTTATTTTAGAAGACATTATATATGGGAGTCTTTGTGGTTAAACTGGGAGAAGATAAAAAAACAATGTTATTTGAAAATTCCAGTTTGGTTATCGACTATTGAAGCATTTTCCTATCCTATAATTTATAAGAAGGAACAAACAGTTAGATATGGGGAACTTTTGGATGAAAAGGGTGAACTTAAATCGATCCAAAACTTAGAGGAACAAGGTATAAGGATGAATTGGTTTTCATATGCGCAAATACATTCAAGGTATGATGAAGATTCTAAAATGGAGGGATTCTATCATAAGCAGACTGATTTAGATAAGATCTTGATGGGTACTGATGAGAAGGTGATTAAAAAATTATATGGTTATTTACTGGGAATTAAATTAGAGGAAGAACAAGAAACTATGATTGTTTGGGGGAAGAATTTTGGATATGGGATTGATCTAGAGAAATGGCAGAAATTGTGGTCTCAAAATTATAAAATGACAATGTCAACAGCATATAAAGAAAACTTGTATAAGATGTTTTACAGGTGGCACTTTCCCCCGACAAGAATAGCAAGAATGTTTAAAAACAAATCTGAAAAATGCTGGAAATGTCATCAGATACCCGGCTCGTATTACCATATGTGGTGGATTTGTGAGGACGCTAGAAAATATTGGACTATAATTCGCATGTGGTTGGAAAAAATGACAAAGAAACACATAGATTTGAAACCAGAGATCTTCTTATTGGGAATTTTACCTGATATATATAGTAAAGATTTGAAGTACCTGATTGTAAATGTATTAACAGCGGCTTGGATTGTATTTGCTAAAAATTGGAAGAATGAGAAAATACCATTACAGGAAGAAATTATTAAGAAAATATTGGAATGTGCTGAGATGAGTAGATTGACATTTGAAATTAGAGAGCAAGAGGATAAACAATTTTATGAAATTTGGGATCTTTTTTATCAATGGCTAGATGATAAAATACAATAATAGAATATTTAGAATGCTAGACACTAAGGAATATCTTTATTTTGCTATTATTTTGTTATTTGACATATTTATAAAGGGTTTTTAAGGATTGATTTGATATGATTATACGATTTGTTATAGAATAAACTGGTTTAAAGCATTGTTAGCTCATAAAGCATGAATGATTAAAAATATAGTCAAAAACTTCTTTTTTTAGTGATATTAGGATATATAAGTTTGGATTGACAATATGAGTTGTTATGTAACATAATTGTAATTGAGACTACAGAATGAATGCACAAAAATGATGAACCAACTGACACCCTGGATGTACATTTGAGAGTTGATGTTTTTATGTTTTGTTTGTCTTGTTTGTAGAAAATTAATAAAAAAATTTCAAAAAAAAAATTGTTCAGAAAACGCCCCCCCCAAAAAAACCTACAAGGATGTGATTTATTTAGCACGCCTTATCAAAACTTATTTTGATAGTTGTATACCAAACAAACACAATTCACTTTGAGTAGATACTTTAAAATAGACCCTAATTCCAGGTAATGTGATATATACATACATACACATATACATATGCATATATATATATATATAGGACAGAACCTTTTAGCAATCTTGGTTCTCAAAATGATTTCATCAATAAAGATTAAGGACTCTGTTGAACCCGGAATACGCTGTAATCCTAAAAGCCTCTTAAATTAAGAGACCCGTTCTAGAAAAAGCATAGGACTGTAAAAAGGGGGGAGGATCCATTTTTCTCCCCCTGATATTTAGCTTTCCCCAATGCCATCTTCCTAATAGCAGCGAAGTAGCAAAAGCGAGGTCGCAAAGCAGCCATCCTGTGATGTGGATAAGCAGTTCCTGTCTTATCTCGTTCAGTCACAACTTAGGACCCAGAGCAGAAGTATCCAGATAACCCCTGAAACTTTGCTCAGCAACTCCTCCTATCTCGGCAACCGGACATATTCGATTTCCCGAAGTGCAACGCTTGGCGTCTACATCATCAAGCGTCTGCCTTTCAGAGAACCCAGCACGACGGGCGACGATGCTCCCGGGCGTCAACGCAGGGCAGAAGCGTTTTCGGGTAAACGGGCGAGGAGAAACAGAAAAGGCGGCGAGGGAGCTGGGCGGGCTCAGGCCAGGGGCGGGGACGAGGGAGAAGCGGGGCGCTTTGCGCTCGCGGGGTACCGCCTCCCCGAGTGAGGTTGCCACTCCCTACCGCTTCCCCTCTTGAAGGAAAACATGTCCGGCTGGGCGCTGTCAGCACGTTTTCCTGCCCAGTAAAGGGGGCTTCGGCTTTTAAAATGGGCCTGCGCGTGTGGCGTGCAGCCAACTTTTCGGGGATTCGTAGTATTTTGTGTGGGCAAACGGACGGAGGTTTCTCTTTATTTGCAGCCAGGCATGCTGCATGCGTTTCCTGCGGTCCCTGCAACCTTGCCCCACAATTTCCTTTCCCCAATGCCATCATAAAAAGGAAAAGGACCGATGGTACATTTATTTGACGCATATTCATAATACAGGTAGCCCTCGACTTACAACAGTTCATTTAGTGACCCTTCAAAATTATACAATGGCACAGAAGAAAAAAAAAGTGACTTACCACCCTTAGGACCATTGCAGCATCCCCATGGTAATGAGATCAAAATTTGGCCACTTAGTAACTGCCTCATTTATGACAGTTGCAGTGTCCTTGGGGTCATGTGATCACTTTTTGCGACCTTCCCAGCAAAGGCAATGGGAAAGCCAGATTCACTTAACAACTATGTTATCAGCTTAATAACTAGTGTTTTGCTTAACAACTGGCAAGAAAGGTTGTAAAATGGAGCAAAATGCACTTAAAACGTTTCACTTAGCAACATAAATGTTTTGCTCAATTATGGTAAGTCAAGGAAAACTTAAGTAAAACCATAAGCACAAGTATGGTTTCACTTAGTGACTGCTTAGCCTAATGAGTGAGTTGCCAGCCCCAATTGTGATCATTAAACAAAAGTAACTATAGGCACATGAGGTTGCATTACGACTTCCTTTTTATTATTATCATTTATTAATCTTTTATACCGCCCATGTCAGGGAGGTGGCACTCCATCACTAATTTTTCCTAACTTGAGGCTCTTCAAAGGAATAGAACTTCTATTACTTATATTATTATTAAATTAAATCTATTATTTAATTTCTTATTATCCCACCATTATTATTTTTATGAACAACAAGGCAGTGAATATTCCTCTCTCTTCCTATTGTCCTTTAAAGATCTGGAAATCCGACAAGATTTCCAAGATTTTGTTCTTCCCAAGAATGTTTATTTGTGCAAATTCCCCCTTTTAAAGAAACAAAATATTTATATCAAATAGCCATCCTCCGATTGTCCTCACAATAAAAGCACCATGAGGTGAGATAGGCTAAAAGAGTATGACTGGCCTAAGGTCACTACTGAATAGCCAGGCTCATCTATACAACTTAACCAAGAAGAAAACACGTCAATGTTATTACTTCATCACCCAGAAAAAATTTAAGAGCTGGAACTTCGGTTCTAAAGTCCCCTACAATGTCTACTCTGAGAAGTTTATTTTGTAAGATTAATTACAGATAACGAAAGTGAAACAATAAACACAAATCTTACTTTTGTAAATGTATCCAGTCTACCAGACTGTAATTATTCTACTGATAGAATGTATTATTTATTTCCTGGCGTGGGGGCAAACTTTTTTCTGCTCTTTTTCTTTTCACTTGTAGTTGGCTTGTCTTTCCCTATGCACAATTGAAATAAAGAATGTATTCTACATTAAGCTCTTTCTAAGTGAATTCTAGATACTAAATCATAGTGAAAATGAAAGCTGTTTAATCATTTCTCTTTCAATAGAGAAATCAAATATGGGATTGTGTGATGTTCACTGATATTTATTCAACAGCATTGTGGAAATGAATAAGGGTGGATTCTTTCCTGTTCAGCCTCGCATATTTGCCAAAAGGATGAAACCAATATTGTTTATGTTAATAAGTACACAAATAATATTCCTCTTTTGAGCAGAGGTTGGGTCATGCATTGCTGTGAGATAGCTTGTAGCCAGACAATTCAATAATTTGGAAAATATTGAGCACTAGATGGTTGAATTTGTCCTGAAACTCGTGCATTTTTTTAAAATCATCCAATGTGCTCCCTGACAGAGAATGCTACTTTATTTGCTCCTGTATCCAGTCCTTCTGATAGGAAGGAGTGAAGCTCAGAATGATGAATGGATTGATCCAACAGACATGTTGAATTATGATGCAGCATCAGGAACAATGAGAAAGCCTGACGAGGTAAACAGATATTGGAGTTGCTTTGGATAATAACACAAATATAATAAATATTCTTTCTTTATGATGCAAATTCAAAATCATCCCTTTTAGGGTTAAGGTTAGGAGCTGTTTACCTTAGATATCAGGAATGCCTCCTTTCTTGGAGGCACAAAGTCATCAAATTCACAAACTTGAAGTTGAGCTTTAAAGCTTTGAAAACAGTTTTAAGAATCCTAAGAATCCACAAAAGAGAGGTTCTGAAGAAACTAGAATTGAATTGATATTCAGGTCTTCCATTTCTGTTTTTTTTTAAATTAATTCCAATACCATAAATCATGTGTACATTAACCACTCACTCAAAAAAATCTATGTGGACAGAAACATTTTTGTATGTATTATCATTGTGAGCAGCCTTTCTGCATTTTAGTCACGCCCCATTCAAACGTATAGTTTTGACTACTATCAGGAGAAAAAACATTTCAAAGTTCCTAACTATGAAGAATTTTTTGATGAACATCTGTGAGTTGTGGACAATTGTCACCATACTCAGGCAGGAGAGACCTCAATATGATCATAATTTACATTGCTGTCCAATTTGCTGAAACTAGTATATACTTTTGTCGATCTCTACCTTTGATATATATCTAACTATATATTTTTTGTAGAAATTAGCAGAATGAAGCAGTTTCACTGTTCAATATTAACAAATGATTAAAATTTCAGCATGTGAATCAGGATGATTTTGAAAATAATAGATTACCACCAACAAAAGTGTCCGAAGAAAATCTAATTGAAATTTCCAGATGCCAAACAAAACTAGATTCTGTAACTCATAAGGTTAGTTTACGTGCATGCCAGTTGACTATGCATATTTTAATAAAATATTGCTTCCTTGTAAATTTAATAAATTCTGACCTTGTTAAAATTTCTATTTTATATTGTTAGTAGATAATCTTTTTAAAAATAACTGCTGTTAATGTTCATTTAAAAATAACTGCTGTTAATGTTCATTTTCAGCTATAAACAGCTGAAATTTTTCAGTATACATTTTGTTAGACATTTTAAAATAACACAACAAAGAAAAAAACAAAGAAAAGGGATGGAAGACAAATACAAAAGAATAAACAAGAGATTTACAAATATAGAAGTTATAATTTTATAGCATATCATTATTTAATTATGAATAACTAAAGCTTAAAAATTGCTATTAAATCTAAAAAAAGATAAATATCAAGAACCGTGGTCAGCAAAATATAAACCACACAATTATGAATGAAAATGAATCCTATCTATCCATATTTTTTTTACCAGTCATGTTAATGTATTTTTTGTCTTGTTTTCCTTGTTTATTTTATTCTATTATTTTATTTTTGCTTTGTTGAAACTTCCTTTTTATTTTGGGGTTTTTTTTTATAGTTGTGAGCTGCCTAGAGTAGCTCCATGGAGAGATAGGTGGCAAATAAATGTAATATTAATAACAACAATAATAATAATATTCAACAGATCTGGAGGTTTTCTAGACTAGATAACAATTTCACCAGGATGTGTAAGGACTCTTGCCTTGATCAGGAAGGTTGACTAGATGACCGTATAGGTCCCTTGCAGCCTTGTGAATCTATTTTCTATATTACTAAAAATCGGCTCTGATTTTGAAATCCTATAAAATTGAAATATAGATTTTATGCATAAAGAAACCCACATTTTGGATGTGACACAAATCCATGTATTGTAATCTAGAAATGATTTTCAATTTGAATAAATTCTGTGTTAGATTTACTTTTAAGATATGAAATTAGTCTGATATTAAGCATATTCCCATAACTTGGTTAGTTGTTCTTGATTCTTAGACAAAATCAAATATCCTTTCTAAGGAAAGACATATACTATCCTTGCAGCAATTCACACATATTTAGCTAATTCAGTATACTTTGAAGGAATGTATGCTTTGTACAGTTATACTATATGATTTAGTAAAATATAATCAAAATATCTCGGGTTGAAATTTCAATTTTGAGATTTGTTTCATTCTGGTTTGGATTATTTTCCAAAACTTTTGAATGTACAGTATTACTACCAGATGTGAAAGAATAATCAGATCTGCTTGTTATATTTCCATCAATTTATACCAGAGATAATTTTGGAGGACTTTTTTTTTCCAGCTTGATGAATATGAAAAAATATATAAAGTAAAATTACATGAAAGCAACAGCATTCATGTTTTTAAAAGATACTTGAACAAGATTTTAAATGAAGTTGGAAGACTTGGACTAGTGAGTACCTAAGAATCAGTTAAGAATTTTGAGCACTTTTATTGATATGTGTATTCTCTCATTGCTAAGTACATGAGCTTGAGTAACTAACTGTCCACCTAAAAAAACTGGTCTATCTAACAAATTAAATGGCATACATCAGTCAAGAAGCAAGTGACAAAAGTACAGAGGAGTTGCTTGAAAAGGCCTTAGTTTGCCTGATTTACATGTTTAGCAATTTGAGATAGAATTGATCTTTCCTTAATATAATATTTGGGGCCTTCTTAACTACCGTGTTTCTCCAACAATACGGCCTCAACCAATAGGAAGTCCCACCATGTTTTATTGGCATAAAATCAAATTAAGCCCCTCCCCCCAAATTAAGGCCCATATTAAACATGCGAAATGAGGGGGGAAATGGCAGGGGGGCTTGCCCTTAGGAAGTACTTTTGTTGCATGCCCGGATATGGTGCTGCCTACGTTGGTGGGGCACTTCATATCAGGAGACCTTCCACCAGTGCTTTCCCTTCTCCCTTGCTGCCATGACGTTAGGCATTTGGCACAGCTACGTGCGGCCATTCAGGGCTCCTCTCTGCAACTGGAGCCCTGAGGAGACACCTGGCTTCAGGTGCTCCCGTCTTCCCTTTGCTTTCGAAGTAAAGCAAATTATTTTACAAAGCCTCCCCTGCCTGAGAGGGCAGCCCAACCCCAAGTGGGGGGCTAATCTCCCGGGGCTTTTCAGGACCTCCCCGACCTCCCTACATTGCGCGCATCTGACACGCCGGTCCCTTCAGCCCAGCGAGCTCTTCCACCTCAAAGAAAGGCCAGGCGGGCGGCTGCGGAGCAGCAGAAGCAGGTCCGAGTGGCTCGGAGCGGAAACAGCCAGCACCCTTAGCCTGACGCAGGGAGAACGACTGAGGTTAGCGCCCACCAGCCCGTCCTTCCCGCCTTTGGAGGCACCTGCATCAAGCGCCTCCGCGGCCAGCCTAGCCACGCTGCTTCCGACTGACTCCTCCGGGCGAGATTTGGGAACGAGGGGCAGGAGGAGGCATGCATGCACCCGCAGCTCGCTTTCCTGGCTCTGCCCAGCCCGCACGGCTCTGGCGCGGCCCTGGTGGGCAGTGAGCACTTCCCCGCCAGACCCTCTGCTCATCCCACCAGGGCCGTGCAAGAGCCGTGCGGGCTGGGTAGATCCATGAAAGTGAGCTGCGGGTGCATGCGTGCCTCCTCCTGCCCCTCGTTCCCAAATCTCGCCCGGAGGAGTCAGTTGAAAGAGACATGGCTAGGCTGGCCACGGAGGCGCTCGGTGCAGGTGCCTCCAAAGGCAGGAAGGATGGGCTGGCAGGCACTAACCTCGATCGTTCTCCCCGTGTTGGGCTAAGGGTGGTGGCTGTTTCCGTTGCGAGCAGCTCAGACCCGCTGCTGCTGCTGCTCTGCAGCCGCCCGCGTAGCCTTTCTTTGAGGTGGAAAAGCTCGCTGGGCTGAAGGGACCGGCGTGTCAGATGCGCGCAATGTAGAGAGGTCGGGGAGGTACTGAAGAGGCCCTGGGAGATTAGCCTCCACACGTGGGGTTGGGCTGCCCTCTCAGGCAGGGGAGGCTTTGTAAAATAATTCGCTTTACCTTCAAAAGCAAAGGGAAGATGGGAGCGCCTGAAGCCAAGTGTCTCCTCAGGACTCCGGTTGCAGGGAAGAGCTCTGATTGGCCGCAAATGGCTGCGCCAAACGCCGCGGCATTGCTCTAATGCCGCGGCAGCAAGGGAGAAGGGAAACAGTGGCCCGAACCCGAAGGTCTCCCGAACATCCAAGCTGTCGCTGCCCACCCACCCACCCACCTGAGGATGCAAGGGGGGGAATTAAGTCATCCCCGAAAAGACGGCCTAGCTGTTTTTACGGGGGTCAAAAAAAAATAAGGCCTGGCCTTATTATGTGAGAAACACGGTATATATGAAAATCCCAGATTTCTTCCTCTTGTCATGTTAGCTCAGGAATTCTGGGAGTTGAAGTCCACAAGTCTTAAACTTGCCAAGTTTGAAGACTCTTGACTTAGGATGATGCTGAGACCATTAAGTGGATGCAGAAAAGCTTTTTGGGTGATGGATACTTTCGGAATCCTCTGGTCACATTATGAGTAAACTCACAAAGTACTTGCCCAGGTACTAATATTTATAGATTGATGCTGCAGTGGGTTTACTGAGTCATGAAAATACTCGAAGGTGAACTCAAGTTTGTAACCTCACTGAAGATAATTATCTGAGTGACTGAGCTGAATTTACTCCTGATTTATTATCTAAGTTGCCCACAATGCCTGGGTAGAGTCCAAAAGTAAATGTAAATGATTCAGAGGCTGGCACTTTGGTTGGCTTTAAGGTAGTTTCTCATTTAATACTTTGCTTTAACAATATAAGACTACTTTAAAAGTTTTAATTGCTTTCAGGGCACACTTGGCAGGTTCCTGCTACAACAACATCCAAACTATACTGTGATTGGGGATAGTAGTGTAGCATCTTTAATGTTCAAGGTATTTTGTAGCCAAACACACATTTTCTTTCATCCTCATTCTGGAGGGTAGTTTTTGATGACTATGCTTGACCCTTTGAAAGGCGACCCAGTTAGGATTTAGCATATGACTGACCAGCTGTGATCTCTTTGCATGTATTTATTCTGAAAAAGAGTTTTGGCTGCTTTGGTTATTTTGTGTGTGTTTTATTTTAGCCCAATGATAATACCAGGGAAGTGCATTATGATGCAGAGATCATCCTCAACAGGCAATCAGTTAATGAAATTAACAAGTTCCTTAAGGAAGAAGGCTGGAAATCTGCATCTCTAGATGAAGCTGTTAATAGTATCCTGATTGGTTGTAGACCTCATGATTATGAAGCATGGAAATGGAAGTTTGAAGACACATTTGGGGTTGATCTATATAATGTCTTCATGGTAAAGGAAGCTTTCTGAAATACAATGTCTTATGAATGGAAAATCTCATAGCATGAGTAACAAAATGGTTACTGTTCTTACCCCTACTGCTAAATTAGTTTTAACGATAGGAATGTGGTGGCTCACATAGTTAGACCGTGGGCTGATGTTTGAAACCTGGTTGCTGCAGCAGGATGGGGTGAGCTCCCATCATTCGCTCCAGCTCCTGCTGACCCAGCAGTTCAGAAGTGGCAAACACAAGTAGATAGATACATTTCGGTGAGTACTTTAACAGGGACATGAAAGGAGCCCTCAAATAGATATCTCTTGGGCAATAGTGATGTCATACTTTCAATTAGCAATCTTTTTAGTGCTCCTGATATGACTGTATAGTAGTTTTAATCATGAACAAGCTACAAGAGAAATGCACGTTATGCTAAACAGAAATCAACAAACTACACACCAATAATATGAGAACAACTTAATTTTTTGTCAATAGTGATGAGTCATTTATTCAAAAATGAGCAAAAGAAGAACAATATGAGCTAGATAATTTTCTTGTTATAGGTTTCCACTGGAAGTTCAATAGAATTTGTGATTATTACACTGTCTATTTGAGAGTGCAAAAACAAAGTGAGATGAAGCATCTCCCAGTTCACAATGCATTATCACAAGTTATAAAAGATGGTAATAAATCATGCTTATTAAATTCAGTTTATGCAGCATATTTTTAATCACAAGGTAGAAATGTGTCTACTGAAATTAATAGATTCTCACCAACTATATTCCTATATTCTTTGTTATTTTTCTCCAAAAGGTTCTTTTATGTTTAGCAAGCATCTCAGTCATTATTGCAACAGAATTATGGACACATATTAGTTGGTTGACTCAGATGAAACGTCTTATGATCATCAGTTTTCTCATCAGTTTTGGATGGAACTGGATGTACCTCTATAAGGTAAACAATTTTACAGAATTTATAGAGCCGTGATGACGCAGTAATTAGAATGCAGTACTGCAGGCTACTTCTGACTGCAGGATGCCTGCAATTTGGCAGTTCGAATCTCATTAGGCTCAAGGTTGACTCAGTCTTCCATCCTTCCGACATTGGTAAAACGAGAACCCAGTTTGTTGGGGACAATAGGCTGACTATATAAACTGCTTAGAGAGGGCTGTAAAGCACTGTGAAGCGGTATATAAATGCTGTTGCTGTTATTGACGAACTATGATTGAACACACAAGGAATTTGTCTCTAGTGCATAAGCTCTCAGTGTAAATTTATTTAGAAAAAGTACGGAGGAATATATATATATATATGTATGTATGTATGTATGTATATGTATATGTATATGTATGTATATATATATATATATATATATATATATGTTTTCTGAGGTTCTCACGGGTATTTGTATGTGGATCTTTGGTTATTCGGGTTTTCTCCCGCGTAAGATTGGAAGTATCTAGGCAACGTTTCGATGAAGTCTCATTCATCATCTTCAGGCTTGTGTCTTCTGCTCTGTGCTTCTCAGAGTGAAGCTGCAAGCTCACATCACTCTGAGAAGCACAGAGCAGAAGACACAAGCCTGAAGATGATGAATGAGACTTCATCGAAACATTGCCTAGATACTTCCTATATATATATATATTTATTTCTGAGGTTCTCGCGGGTATTTGTATGTGGATCTTTGGTTATTCGGGTATATATATATTTGTAGATTTTCATGGGTACAGGTATGTAGGTCTAGGTGTGTTCGGGTCTTTTCCCGTGTAAGATTAAGAGTATCTTGGCGACGTTTCGGCGAGGTCCCACTCACCATCCTCAGTCTGGTGCTTTCGGCTTCATGCCAGTGCAAGCAGTGTGTGATCGGAGCTGCCGTCTCTCTATAAATATTGGTGGTAGGGGCTGGTGTGCTGGGCTGGTTGGCTGCGCTACTGCCTCTTGATTGGTTGATGGAGTTGATGTTGGTATCATGAGCTATGTGATGGCCTTGTGAGTTTTGTTGTGGAGATATCCTGGATCTTGTGCTGTAATCTGGGTCGTTTGTTTTGTAGTGATCTTTTTTCCATTAGCCTCTCGTGTTTTAATGGCTTGGGTAATGGACTGTGTGATGGGCTTGCGAGTTCTTTTGTTGTGGTATCCTGGGTCCTGCGTTGTAATCTCCTGGATCGTTCGTGTTTTGATCTCTTTTCCATTAGCCTTCTGTGTTGTAGCGGCTTGGGTAATGGGTTGTGTGATGACCTTGTGAGATTTATTGCTGTAGTATCCTTGGTCTTGTGCTGTGATATCCTGGGTCATTTGTTGTGTTGCAACTTCTTGAGTTCTTGTGGTGTAATTTCCTGAGTTTTCTGATGTGATATCCTGAGTGGGTGGCCTTGATGTAGCATTCTGGGTTTTAGTCTCACTTCGAGTTTGGGGTCTGGGTCTGTGTTCTTGGCATGTGTCAGCTTGTTTGGTTTCGGAGTCAGGTTGTGTGACAGCTGGCGAAGCAGCCATGGTCTGGTTAAATGCCTAGCTGACAAAGACCACCTGAGAACAGAATTACACACCCTCACTAATGTATTAATTTCCAACGGATTCCAAAGAAACACAATCACCAACCTAATCTGAAAAGAGATACCCCAAAAAAACCAAAACACAGAACAAGACAATGGTATCACACTCCTCCCCTACATCAAAGACACCACAGACAAAATCAGCAAAATTCTCCACAAACACAATATCAGGACAGCCTTTGGCACTGACCAAAAAATAGCCAACATCCTAAGAAACCCCAAAGACAAGATCCAGCTAGAAAACCAAGGAGTTTATGAAATATCATGCAACAATTGCCCAGCCACATACATTGGACAAACCAACAGGAGAATAATTGCACGCATCGCAGAACACAAAAACGCAGTCAGAAGAGAAGAAAATACTTCCTCCCTCTTCCAGCACCTTAAAGCCACAGGACATGAAATTAATTTCGAAGGAACCAAATTAATATCCAAAACTGAACACTCCAGCAAGAGAATAATCAGGGAAGCCATCGGGATAGAGAAACACCCCCATAACATGAATAGACGGGACGACACCTCCCACTTACCATACATGTGGAAGCTAGCCCTCACCAACAAACGAGTCCCAGCCACAAAAACCAACACCAGACCCGAAACAACACGGGACACCACCATCAATCCTCCTCATCAGACCCAGGCCCATCCTATAAACAAAGGACAACCACCATCCAGAAACCAGACCATGGCTGCTTCGCCAACTGTCACACACCCCGACCCCAAAACCAAACAAGCTGACACATGCCAAGAACACAGACCCATACCCCAAACTCAAAGCCAGACTAAAACCCAAAATGCTACATCCCAGCCACCCGCTCAGGATATCACATCAGAAAACTACACCACAAGAACTCAAGAAGTTGCAACACAACAAATGACCCAGGATATCACAGTACAGGACCAAGGATACCACAGCAATAAATCTCACAAGGTCATCACACAATCCATTACCCAAGCCATTACAACACAGGAGGCTAATGGAAAAGAGATCAAAACACGAACGATCCAGGAGATTACAACGCAGGACCCAGGATACCACATAAAAGAACTCGCAAACCCATCACACAACCCATTACCCAAGCCGTTAAAACACGAGAGGCTAATGGAAAAATGATCACTACAAAGCAAACAACCCAGGAGATTACAGCACAAGATCCAGGATAGCTCCACAACAAAACTCACAAGGCCATCACATAGCCCATTATACCAACATCAACCCCATCAATCAATCAAGAGGCAGCACGCAGCCAACCAGCCCAGCACACCAGCCCCCACCCCCAGTATTGTCGAGAGACGGCAGCTCCGATCACACACTGCTTGCACTGGCACGAAGCCGAAAGCACCAGCCTGAGGATGGCGAGTAGGATCTTGCCAAAACGTCGCCAAGATACTCTTAAATCTTACATGGGAAAAAACCCGAACACACCTAGACCTACACTGCTCAAAAAAATAAAGGGAAAACTTAAACAACACAATGTAACTCAAAGTCAATCACACTTCTGTGAAATCAAACTGTACACTTAGGTAGCAACACTGATTGACCATCAATTTCATATGCTGTTGTGCAAATGGAATGGACAACAGGTGGAAAGCATAGGCAAGTAGCAAGACTTCCCCAATAAAGGAGTGGTTCTGCAGGTGGTGACCACAGACCACTTCTCAGTTCCTATGCTTTCTGGCTGATGGTTTGGTCACTTTTGAATGCTGGCGGTGCTTTCACTCTAGTGGTAGCATGAGACGGAGTCTACAACCCACACCAGTGGCTCAGGTAGTGCAGCTCATCCAGGATGGCACATCAATGCGAGCTGTGGCAAGAAGATTTGTTGTGCCTGTCAGTGTAGTGTCCAGAGCATGGAGGCGCTACCAGGAGACAGGCCAGTACATCAGGAGACGTGGAGGAGGCCGTAGGAGGGCAACAACCAAGCATCAGGACCACTACCTCCGCCTTTGTACAAGGAGGGGCAGGAGGAACACTGCCAGAGCCCTGCAAAATGACCTCCAGCGGGCCACAAATGTGCATGTGGCTGGTCAAACAGTCAGAAACAGACTCCATGAGGGTGGTATGAGGGCCCAATGTCCACAGGTGGGGGTTGTGCTTACAGCCCAACACTGCAGGACGTTTGGCATTTGCTAGAGAACATCAAGATTGGCAAATTCGCCACTGGCGTCCTGTGCTCTTCATAGATGAAAGCAGGTTCACACTGAGCACGTGTGACAGATATGACAGGGTCTGGAGACGCTGTGGAGAACTTTCTGCTGCCTGCAACATCCTCCAGCATGACCAGTTTGGCAGTGGGTCAGTAATGGTGTGGGATGGCATTTCTTTAGAGGGCCGCACAGCCCTCCATGTGCTTGCCAGAGGTAGCCTGACTGCCATTAGGTACCAAGATGAGATCCTCAGACCCCTTGTGAGACCATATGTTGGTGTGGTTGGCCCTGGGTTCCTCCTAATGCAAGACAATGCTAGACCTCATGTGGCTGGAGTGTGTCAGCAGTTTCTGCAAGATGAAGGCATTGATGCTATGGACTGGCCCACCCATTCCCTAGATCTGAATCCAATTGGGCACATCTGGGACATCATGTCTCGCTCCATCCACCAATGCCACATTGCACCACAGACTGCCCAGGAGTTGGGGGATGCTTTAGTCCAGGTGTGGGAGGAGATCCCTCAGGAGACCATCCTCCACCTCATCAGGAACATGCCCAGGCATTGTAGGGAGGTCATTGGGACACGTGGAAGCCACGCATACTACTGAGCCTCATTTTGACTTGTTTTAAGGACATTACATCAAAGTTGGATCAGCCTGTAGTGTTTTTTTCCATTTTAAATCCAGCCCTCCATGGGTTGCTAAATTTGATTTCCATTAATAATTTTTGTGTGATTTTGTTGTCAGCACATTCAACTATGTAATGAACAAAGTATTTAATAAGAATATTTCATTCAGATGAAGGATGTCATATTTTTGTGTTCCCTTTATTTTTTTTGAGCAGTATATCGTATGTATGTATGTATTATGTATATATATATATATATGGCATTCAGCTTAGTTCGGGTATTTTCCCACGTCATAATAGTTGTGCTTTTAAAGTTGTAGCAACGTTTCAGCAGAATCTCATCTGCCATCATGATGATGGCAGATGAGATTCTGCTGAAATGTTGCTACAACTTTAAAAGCACAACTATTATGACGTGGGAAAATACCCGAACTAAGCTGAATGCCATACATGTAAGTACCCGCGAAAACTTAAGAAAACATATATATATATGGATGATTTCTCTCTGGGTATGATTCTTTGCTGGACTTCTTCACTGATGGGGGAGGCTTTTATTTTGGATCTGGTGGTTTTTTCTAGGTAGGTGGTGGGGTCTGTCTTTAGGGGTTTGTATGTGGGGTCTTGGAGTAGGTTGGTTAACTTGGATTGGTGATCAGATGTGTTCATAACCACTGTCGCGTTGCCCTTGTCTGCTGGTAGGATTATTATGCTGGTGTCTCCTTTCAGGTTAAGTAGTGCAGTTTGTTCTTCTTTGGATAAGTTGCTTTTGGGTGGTTTGCTAGTGCAGAGGATGTTGGTGATTTCGAGTCTGATTCTATTAGCATCATCAGGGTTGGCATAATAATCCTACCAGCAGATAAGGGCAACGCGACAGTGGTTATGAACACATCTGACCACCAATCCAAGTTAACCAACCTACTCCAAGACCCCACATACAAACCCCTAAAGACAGACCCCACCACCTACCTAGAAAAAACCACCAGATCCAAAATAAAAGCCTCCCCCATCAGTGAAGAAATCCAGCAAAGAATCATACTCAGAGAGAAATCATTCAGATGCCCTAAACTTTATGGTCTCTCCAAGATACACAAAGAAGGAACCCCACTTAGACCAATAGTCAGCTCCATAGGCTCACCTCTACAAAACCTAGCCAAATTTCTCGCCAAACAACTACAGCCCTATGCAGAATCCATCAACTCACACATAAGAAACTCATTCCAGTTCATTGAGATCATAAAGAAACAAAACTTACAACCCAGTGACCTACTAGTGAGCTTCGATGTCATATCCCTCTTTACCCAAGTGCCAATAAAAGAAGCCTTGACAGCCATCCAAAACAAATACAACCCCCCCAAGCACATCCTAGATCTGACCAACCACTGCCTATCCAATACATACTTCACCTACAATGGACAAAAATACAAACAAATAGAAGGAGCACCCATGGGATCACCCCTCTCACCTGTCATTGCTAACCTCTACATGGAACACTTTGAAACACGAGCTCTAGAAAAATATGATCACAAACCCAAACTCTGGCTCAGATACGTAGATGACATCTTCATAATCTGGCCACACGGGAAAGAAAAACTGAACAACTTCCTCACACACCTCAACAGCCTACACCCCAAAATACAATTCACCATGGAAACAGAAGCTAACAACCAACTTCCCTTTCTAGATGTCTTGGTATACAAAAAATCCAATGGCTCCCTAGGACACACCATCTACCAGAAGAAAACACATACAAACCGCTATCTACACGCACTCTCACACCACCACCCAGCACAGATCAATTCCGTAGCTGAGACACTCATCTCCAGAACAAAATGCTTAGCCAACGAACAACTAGAGACCGAACTACCACTCTCACCGGCATGCTGACAGCCAATGGATTCCAAAGAAAGAAGATCACCCACCTAATCCAAAAAGAAACCCCAACCAAAATCCAAGACAGAGAACAAGAGAATGGCAAAGCCCTCCTCCCATATATAAAAGGCACTACAGACAAAATCAGCAAGATCCTCCAAAAACACAACATTAAGACAGCATTCTGCACAAACAGAAAGATATCCACCATCCTAAGAAACCCTAAGGACAAAATCGAGTTAGAAAATCAAGGAGTATACAAAATCCCTTGCACTGCCTGCCCCACCACATACATTGGACAAACTAACAGAAGAATAAGTGCGCGCATTGAAGAACATAAGAACTCAATCAAAAAGGAAGAACCGACCTCTTCCCTGGTCCAACACCTCAAAGCCACAGGACATGAGATTGACTTTAAAAATACCAGAACTATCGCCAAAACCGAACACTTCAGCAGCAGAATAATCAGAGAAGCCATAGAGATAGAAAAACACCCACACAGCATGAATAAACGAGATGATACCTCCCGCCTACCAGCCATTTGGAAACCCGCCCTCATGAACAGACGATTACCGAACATGAAGAATGACACCAGACCCACACCCCTGAGAGCCACACAAGATGCCACCACCACACTTCCACGGAGAAAGCAGACTCACACCCACACAGAAGATGAGACACGACCACGGACCAGAAGCCGCACTGCAGCTGCATCACTACCCACTTCAAACCCCTCTGAGCCACACATGAAGCGAACTGACCCCCACCATGAAGATGCAGCACGACCACGAACTCGAAGCCAAACAGCAAGATCATAGCTCACCAGCTCAAATCCCCCAACAACTAAGACTAACCTGAGCGCAACCAAGCCCCCACCTGAATAGAACACGCCTCCAGCCAATCAGAACACAGCCAACCCCCAACCAATCAGAACACAGCCAAACCCCCAACCAATGAGAACACACCCCCACCCAATCAGAACACAGCCAAGCCCCCACCCAATCAAGTCACACCCCCACTAGCAGTTAAAAGGAAGAAGCAGCTGCAAGCTCACATCACTCTGAGAAGCACAGAGCTGAAGACACAATCCTGAAGATGATGAATGAGACTTCATCGAAACATTGCCTAGATACTTCCAATCTTATGCGGGAGAAAACCCGAATAACCAAAGATAGATAGATAGATAGATAGATAGATAGATAGATAGATAGATAGATAGATAGATAGATAGATAGATAGACAGATAGACAGACAGACAGACAGACAGACAGACAGACAGATAGATAGATCGATCTTAAGTTTTCGCGGGTACTTAAATGTATGGCATTCAGCTTTGTTCAGGTATTTTCCCACGTCATTGTAGTTGTGCTTTTAAAGTTGTAGCAACGTTTCGGCAGAATCTCATCTGTCATCATCAGGCTTCTGTATAGTGTTCATCTGTGAGTCAGACTTTCACAGCCGTTTCTGTTTATATATGTTTGGCCTCAAAAGAAAACTTGCACATTATGGTACCCGTTGTTTAATTGCATAGTATCAGCAACATAGGTAGGTATCAGTTAGTGCTAATAATGAATAATGCATCCCATGTAATGGTTGCATTATTCAAACTTCCACTATTCACACTGATATTTCAATGGAAACAGAGCAGTTGTCCAGCTTGATTGAAACATGCAATGAACTTTTAAATTTAAATGTTAATGTATATTAATGGAAAAAAGAATAAAAGATTTTAAAGAGTATACTTGCAACTTAAATTTATTTTTAACAAAGTCACATAATAGTTTATTCTTTTCTAATGGAAATGAAATTTCTTACATAAATCTCATAAATATGTAAGATAAATAAACCAAAGGGGGGGAGGAATCCATAGCAAAAATGTACCTGTTATCTGATGTATTCTGTTGTAGTTCTTCCAAATGAATGTCATGTTCTTTGAGTTTTTCTTAAAGACTTTTCTCCATTTTGCACACAAGGCAAGAGGTTTACATTATTAGCACATACAATTACTATCCTTGCATTAACTGAATTTTGGCTCACTTTAAATACGACCTGATATCAAATTATAATTTTCACTAAATCAAAAAATCCCAGTGTTTGAACTTCACATTAATCACAACCTATTTTTATTCTGAAATGATATATGTGTTTCAAACTGAGGAACTTGTTTTGCCACACACAGTTGGTTTTTTATTCAATAAGAGTGACAGACAGGGCTGCTTCAAGATTTGACTGAACTGTGCTTACTTGTTATAATGTAGAATTTATATGTGTTTGGTTACCATGAAACATATCTCCCTACCCCAAAAATGGTAACTAAAGGCATAAATGGTTTAATAAAATGCTGCTCTTCCAAAATACATTAGTTTAGCAGCACAGATATGATAATTTTGCTCTGCAAAGTAAGCTCGCTAGGTGATATTTGCCCAGTCAGTGTCAACCCAACCAATCTCATAGATTCTGGTTTGAGGATTGGAGGAGGGAGTATTATCTACTCCATCCTGAATTCCTGAAAGAAAGACATGGGATATAAGCCTAATCAAAAGATAAATGAAATAAATTCTTAGTAACTAGTAACTTAGCAAAATGGGATACTGATGTTGAACCCATCTAAGGACATCCACTCTGAGGGTGGGTTGAGCTGCTGCCATGAATAGTTTTTGCGATGTGGGAAAAGATACAGAATATATAAGATAAAATCTTTCTTTAATAATTTTTTTCTTATGTTTCATCATGTTTATCTTATTTTCACACCATTTAGTCTTAAAAGGTTAGAGGCTTGAGGTCCTTCTTTATTCTTTGCATATGCCATTTCTAAAGAGAGCTATTCTCTTCCTAGGAGGGAGTGAAGAAAGACCTAGTTTGCATGATCTTATTGGTAGGTGGAAAAGAACAGACCTTCCAATTCCAACATTCACTCCAAGCATTGCAGACATAGAACACAACTTCCATGTTCTCTTATTAGCCTCAACAGTGATGAATCTACATTGGATGAAAGACTAAAAAAAAAATAGATTCACTGATTTTATTCAAGAATTGTTGAATTCTTTAGGCGTTTTTTTGCTTTTTGTTTTGTAGAAGGCCTTTGCTCAACACCAGTCGGAAGTGGCCAAAATGGGAAATGTTGATAAAATATGTATGGAGAAGATTCGATGGACGGACTCCTTTTGGGGTAAGTAGCTTGTTCTCTCTGTTCTGCCATTGTAACCTTTTCTTGCCCAACTTCATTTTGAAAATACACATGTTTTTATCACTATGCTGCTTTTTCTTTCACAAAATTTCAAAGCACGTATATGAAAAGAAAAAAATCAGAACAGTAAGGCCACAAATAAAAAATAAGACAACAAAATGAACCAAAAGCTGGAGGGCGGAGTTGGCGTCACAGCAGTATGACTTGCGATCTGGAGGCTCTAAGATCGCTGTTGATATTTCCACTGTTGGAAGGTCCAACTGGACCTAAACCGTCCGGTAGAGACAGTGACTGAGAAGGGCACATCCTGTCAATCCCAGGGACACCGCAAAGTCCCTGGTAGATCCAGGAGAAGCCCTTTTTTCCGACGGCAGAGAGGCAGCCATTTAAGCTCCTGAAGCTGGGACAGCTCCGGAATGGAAGAAAGTTTATTTATTTTTTATTCATTTATTTGGTTTGTCAATTGCTTACAAGATAATAGGTATAAGTAAAATCATAGTTATGAATACATGAATACATATAAGAAAAATAAAAACAATAAAAGAAACAATAGGACAGGGACAGTAGGCATGTTGGTGCACTTATATAAGACCCCTACAGACCTCTTAGGAAAGGGGTGAGGTCAATAGTAGACAGTCTAGGTATGCTGTCCAGCCAGTGTATTGAATAGTTAGCAATTGTGAGCTGTCCCCTTAAGGGAATGCATCATGGTAAATGTAGTTAAGGTATCCTGGGAAATGTAGTCCATGTCACAAGACTACATCTGTAATCCTGATTGGTCACTAAATTAACTCTCGATGGGTTGGAGGAGGTTTCTTCACTCTTGCCTGACCTCACGGGCTCATGGTAGCTGCTCTACCTCTACCGCTACGAGATGGCAGGAAAGGGATAAGGAGATAACCATCTTTTTACCTACAAGAGATATGCAAAGGATTAGTCATTAAAGAAGAACTTCATCACAAATGTGAGTTATGAGAATACCTGATGAACCAATAATAAAGACTTTGTATGAATGTTTTGTTCAGTTTATCTATCTGCATCTGTGCAGAAGATAAAATCTACCACTGTACAGAATACAGAACACTAAGGTTAAAGTTTTGGGTGTTTGGGGAAGAAACCACAGAGTCAGGTAGAGTATTCCAGACATTGTTACTCTGTTGCTGATGTCATATTTCCTGCAATCAAGTTTGGTGCGATTAACCTTGAGTTTGTAACTATTCTTTGCTCTTGTGTTGTTGTGGTGGAAGCTGAAGTATTCATTGACAGGTAGGACATTGCAATATGTGATTTTATATACTATATTTAGATTGGACTGAAGGCGGCGTAGTTCTAGGTTTTCTAGATCTAGAATTTCAAGTCTGGTGGCATAAGGTATTCTGCAACAAGTAGAGGAGTGGAGAACTCTTCTTGTGAAATATTTCTGGACTTTCTCAACTGTATTAATATCAGATACGTAATGTGGGTTCCAGGCTGATGAACTGTATTTGAGTATTGGACTAGCAAATGTTTTGTATGCTCTAGTTAGTAGTGTGATATTACCAGAGCAAAACCTATGTAAGAATAGGTTAACAACTCTTAATGCCTTTTTGGCTGTGTAGTTACAGTGGGCTCTAGCACTTAGCTCATTAGAGATGAGTATTCCAAGATCCTTGACAGAGTTTGCATCATCAACAAGGTCTTGACTATTCAGCCTGTATTTTATTTTCTGATTTTTTTTGCCAATATGTAAGACAGAGTATTTATTTGTTGAGATTTGAAGTGCCATTTGTTTGACCATTCTGATACATAGTCAAGGTCTTTTTGAAGGGTAGCAGTATTGTCTGTGGTGTTGAATAGCTTTACATCATCAGTGAAGAGAACACAATTGCTTTTAATATGATCACAGAAGTTATTTATGTAGAGTATGAAAAGAGTTGGTCCTAGAACACTGCCTTGGGGGACAGCACTGTTGATAGGTGCAGAATTTGATAGAGCACTCCCAATTTTGACCATTTGTTGTCTGTTTGACAGGAATGTTTCTATCCAATTATGCAGATGTCCAGAGATACCATAAGATTTTAGTTTTAGTAGTAGTTTGTTGGGTACCGCTGAATCAAAGGCTTTACAGAAGTCTATGTAGATTGCGTCTATTGCTTTTCCCTGATTTGAGTTGTGTAGTCCATATTTTTTTGTAGTGTAAGAGTTGCAGATTACAGGATAGTTTTTTTCCAAAACCAAATTGTTTATTAGAGAGTAGGTTGTTTGTCTCTAAGTGGAGGATAGTGGATTGGTTAATAATTGATTCCATAACTTTACAGGTGATGCAGCATAAAGAGATTAGTCTGTAATTTCAACTAGGCTGGGGTCTCCCTTTTTGAAGATGGGGATGACCATGACTTGTGACCATAGTTTTGGCAAGGAGTTGGAAAGAAAATGTTTCAGTTTGGTGAGATGAATTTCTATTTTCTATTTTTTGGAGAGAACACCCTAAAAGACTAAAAGTGAAATTAAAAGTGAAGATAAAAGTGGTTAAGTGGTGAGATTAAATACAAGTTAAACTGAAGGTTTTTTTTCCTTTTTATTGGAACTGGGATTTTTGGTAAAAGCTTCTCAGCTCTAAACTGGACTGGTTTTTTCTTTTAACTCTTACTTTTTAAATAACTCATTTGAAACTCTCTTTAATTAAAATATTTTTATTCTTTTCTTTTTTAATAATTCTTTTTTTTTTTTTCATTTATTCCTGGCTTGAATATTTATGGGGAAGTGAAAGTGAAGGGAAATAAGTAACACTGCCATCTAGAGGCTTGGATACATTGTTTTTCTTTGTTTCTTACTTGTTGATACATCTGGCATTATATTCAAGGACTCTGAGCTTTTACTGAAAAGATAGTGGGACAAGCATGGAGATTGTTTACACAGGTGCTTTTAATTGGAGTCTGGAATTGAAATGGAAAGAAAGAAAGATTGAAGTGACCTTGAAAAGAGAACTGGAAATTTTGTTTTGAACTAGTAAAGAGCCTTGGACATTTAGTAACAGTGTTTTGTTTTTTGACAGAATGGTGTTCTATTTCTCCCTTCTTTTTTTTCCAATTCCCCTCCAGTTGAATTTTTAATGTTTGGACTTTAGCCTTTTGATACAGGAATTAGAATACATTTTTTTCTCCCCCTCACTTATTTTTGTTTTATTTTTTCTAACAAGGGGAATATATAGACTTCTTCTCTTAAATTTATTCTTTTTAAATTTTTTCTACTTTTTTTTTTACCTTTTTACAGTTTTTTCTCTTTTTTTTCTTTTTTATATAATTGGAACCAATTGGCTTAAGGTATACATGTGCCTGAAGATTTTTTCCTTTCCCTTTTTTCCTTAAATTTTTCATTGGTGTGGCAGTTGTTTGCTCCTGTTTCCCCCCCCCCCCTTTGTTCTTTTCTTCTATCAAGCATTGCAAGATGAGTAGAAAGATACCAGCATCAGCTTCTTCAATACCGACTTCTTCCTCTTTACCATCTGGAGGACAATGATCAATACAGATGATGTTGCAACAGGAGAAGGAGAAGGAAGTGACACTGCAGATGATTATGCAAGGAATCCAAAAGTTACAAGTAAAACAGATAATATTGAAAAGAGAACAGAGAGCATTGAAAAGAGAATGGAGAATATCGAGCAAAGAACCAAAAAGACAGGTGAGGAAGTTTCAAATATCCAACAGATGATGATACAATATGATGATAGAATTAAGAAAATTGAAGAACAGGATATACAAAGAGACAAGAAAATTAGAGATATGGATATTTGATTGAGTGAAGTTGAATGAGACAAGAGCAGATCTTTGGGATGGGAAATCGACAGGTCAGAATTTTATCTTAGATTCCAAAATATAGAAGAAGAAAAGTAACAATGACAGAAATTTTGGCAGAAGCACTAGAGATAACTCAAGAGAAGATGATGAATGGAATGGATGAAGTCTTCCATGTCTACACAAGATATGCAATGAGAAATAAATTACCAAGAGAAGTTCATATCGAAAACAATTAAATAACAGATACTGCAGGTGGCAAGAGAGAAAACGCTAAAGTATAAAGATAAAGAAATTGTGGTACTGAAACAGGTATCGAGAAGAGCGAGAGAGATAAGAAAATACTTATTTTTGACTAAAGAGTTACTTAAGAGAGGAATAAATTATAGATGGCTGATACCAGAAGGTCTCATGTTTACCTGGCAGGAACAAAGACACAGAATCGACATGGTTGAAAAAGCTGAGTTATTCTTTCTGGAATATTTTAGAGGAAAGGAGGAAGATACAAGAAGAGTCATTAATCGAATTTCAAGATGAATCTACAATAGCAATTGAAAAGAAAGGAGCCGTAGTACCAAAAGAGCAACAAGAACCAAGATCTACTGGAGCAATAAATCCTTCTTACAAAGTCTAAAATGGATGAGAGAAAATTGATTACAATCAATATAAATGGACTTAATTTAGCTACCAAAAGAAGAAAAATATTTGATAAACTAGAGAAACTAAAATTTGATACAATCTGCTTACAAGAAGTGCATATTAAAAAACAACATGACTATACATTAGAAATACCATTCCAGCAGAAGAAATATATACAGATGATGATGGAAGGATTTTGATGGTAGAGATAATAGACAATAATGTAAAGACACTTTTAATAGCAATTTATGCTCCAAATGATAATCAAGAAGATTTTTTAGGAAATTACATATGAAAATAATTGAACTGGACTATGTTAATATTTGTATGATGGGAAATTTTAATGGAATAATTAATGACAAATTGGATTATAAAACACAGAAAACAACAAAGAAAACTAAAAGACATTGCCAAAATCCTTCTTTCGAATGATAGATGAGATAAACTTAAAAGACGCATGGAGAGAAAGAAATGCAGAAAATAAACAATATACTTTCTATTCAAATAGAAATGCATCATGGTCTAGAATAGATATGATATGGATGTCAACATAATTGCTTTCCAACAAACATGATATTGAAATAGAAACAAGTACTTGGGCAGATCATAATCCAATAACAGTAGTATGGAAAGGACAGAAAAGGAGGTCTAGATGGACTTTAAATAATACGATATTGAAGGAAAAAGACTAAACAGAAAATTGGGAGAGAATTGACTTTCTTCTTTAAAGAAAATAAAAAAGAGCATACATCACTGCAGAATCTCTGTGACACAGTGAAGGCCTACACAAGAGGCTTGATAATGGAATATACAAGAAAAAGAAATATAAAACAGAAAAAAACATTCAAAACATTGGAAGATGACTACAAGAGGCTGGAAAAAGAGTTACAGAAATTCCCACCAAAAAAGACATTAACAGAAGCTCTAAAAAAAAAAAACCACTGGAAAAGCACCAGGTCCGGATGGATTGCCAATGATGAGATATTGAATGAAAAGGGTGAACTTAAATCTATGCAAGCACTAGAAGAACAAGGTATAAAAATGAATTGGTTTTCATCTGCACAAATATAATCTAGATTTGATAAAAGATTTTAAAACAGAAGGTTTTTATGATAAATTGACTGGTTTAGATAAAGTTTTGAAAGGTACTCATGAAAGGTAATCAAAAAACTTTATGGACATTTGCTAGAGTTTAAATAAGAGGAAGAACAAGTTAAAGAAACGATGATTGTTTGGGGGAAAAATTGGATATGGGATTGATTTAGAGAAATGGCAAAAATTGTGGTCTCAAATTATAAAATGACAATGTCAACTGCTTATAAAGAAAATTTGTACAAGATGTTTTATAGATGGCACTTACCCCCGACGAGAATTGTGAGAATGTTCAAGAACAAATCCGACAAATGTTGGAAATGTCATCAGATACCTGACTCATTTTACCATATGTTGTGGACATGCTTGGATGCAAAAAGATACTGGACTATAATCCACACATGGCTGGGAAAAATGATAAAACAACACATAGACTTTAAACCAGAGATATTTTTATTGGGAATTATACCAGAAGTATACAATAAAGAATTAAAATATTTGGTTGTAAATGTTTTAACAGTGGCTAGAATTGTATTTGCTAAAAACAGGAAAAATGAAAAAATATAATATAATCTTATAAAAAAATTAGAATAACTCATGTAAAATGATGAACAATTGGTTAATCAGATGAATGATTAATAATTGATAAATGTATAAGCATATGTTAGGTTGTCAATGTGAGAATTTATATGATTTGTGAGTAATGGCTAAAAAAGAATAGCACAAAAGGTTGTAACCAACTGACACATTGTTATGTATATAAGGGAAAGATGGTTTTATGTTTTTTATGTTTTGTTTGTATATGTCTGTCATAAAAAATAAAAATTTCTTATTAAAAAACAATGAACCAAAAGCTATAATTGAAAGAATTTCCAATTTTTAAAAAGTGATTTGAAAGGAAAGCTTTGGATGATGAAATGTCTACTAGCTTTGGGGTGAAGTGGGGGAATAGTTTTGGACAGATAATCTTCTGAAATACTTTTCAACACCCTCATAGAAAATTTAGGTAACTGGTTGTACTGATTTGAAACAAATTTATAGACCTCTAAGCGGATCTGAATAATACTTGGATCTCTTCAAACTCTGACACCTTTTATTTCCAGTTACACCTCAGTTGCCAGAGAAAAGGAACCCTTTCTCCAAGGGACTTTTTTTAATAGCATGACTCTTCTATTAGCTTGAGAACAGTCAGCCCTACTAGGTAGTACAGATAAGAAACACAAAGTATGTGTTTGTTGGAGCTATTGGCCGGGGTGGGATTCAAAAATCACAGCAACGGGTTCACTACCCAGTTGCTGGGTGGTTGTGCCCATGGTGGGCATGGCCTACTAGAACTTCTTGTTTCCAGTTTCTGGTGGTTCTCCAGAGCCTGGAGGAGGCTGTTTTTGCCTTCCCAAGTGTCTGGAGTGTCTGCCTCTGGGAGGGCGAAAACAGCCTCCCCCGGTTTTGGAGGCCCGCCGGAAGGCAGAAGTAGGCCTCTTTCTGGACTTCTGGAAGACCCATTTTCCCCCTCCCAGAACCTCTGCGCGGACCCTGCAGTTACCTGCATTGAAAATGAACCACATGGAGACTCCAGGGAGGGGAGAGGTGGGCAGGGAGGGGCCAGCCAATTGGTTGAAATACCAGTTCAGCGAACCAGATGTAATTTTAACATCTGGTTCACCCAAACTGGTCCGAACCAGTAGAATCCCACCCCTGGAACTTGAAATCCATCCATCTTAAAATTTGCATGGTTGAGAAACAGTGCTGTAAAGTATTTCTAATGTAATTACTGTGGGAATAAACGTTG
The DNA here is from genome assembly GCA_033807585.1 of Hydrophis major. Classification (NCBI taxonomy): domain Eukaryota; kingdom Metazoa; phylum Chordata; class Lepidosauria; order Squamata; family Elapidae; genus Hydrophis; species Hydrophis major. The sequence continues at coordinate 148,573,104 of CM066330.1, forward strand.
ACTGGGGTATTGGGTAATAATTAATCTAAGACTTTATACATACATGCTTGCACTGAGATAAAGCAAGGAAATTAAAAGCAAACACTAGAAACAATTAAGTAGCTCAGACTTGTATCTCATCATGTGTATTGTGTCCCATCATGTGTATTGTATCCCATCCTGCGATTATGCTTGCTACGTACTAAAATCTCAATAAAAGGGAGCACTGGAATTTGCTCTGGACTCCCATCCTGAGTACACCAGCCTGTGTCTCATTCTTTCCATGGGAGACCACCACAAGTGGTGACCCCCACGTGATCCACTGCAGGTGGTACGTGTCCGGACCTCCGTGTTTCCTTGCCTGGAATAGGTAAAGTACGTATTTAACTATTGCTGTACAATAGATTTTTTCAGGGAACATGGGGGGAAAACTCTCTCAGCCACAGGAATGGCATGTTAGTGAGCTGCTGAAGTTAGTCAGGACAGACTTCTTTATCTTTAAACCCTCTGGGGGGGAGCAAATAGTTCTTTCAAAAGGTAATGTGAGAGAGCTGCTGCAAGAGATGTGGCGGCAATGTCCCTGGTATTCAGAGAAGGGCTCTTTAAAGTTAGACATGTGGAGGAGAATTGGAACTATTCTTCATGAAGAGCCATGGGCAAGAGCTGAAATTTTGATATATTGGAAGGTTATTATGACTGCTTTAGAGACCCAGCAACAACCTCTTTTAAAAACTTTAGTAGAACCTCCTCCTTATAAAGAAGTTGTGTTGCAGTTTTCCGGTTCCGCGTGGCTTCGGTGGCAGTAGGAATTCGCGACTGTTCGCGATTCCTGCTGCGCTTGCCGCCGAGGTACCCCCGATCCAAATGGGTCAGGGGGATATGGCTGCCCTGTAGGGACAGCCGAAGAGAGAGGGGAGCCGGATGGGGTTGGGGGTGTCGCAGACCCCCTCCTCGTCTGGAAAAAACCCTTTTTCCTAAGATGGTGGAGCGGCGGTCAGCAATGGCTGCCACGAAGAAGCCAGCAACCAGGTAAGATTGTGCTGGAGGAAGCAAAAAAAATGAAATTGCTGGCTGAGCCGGGTCAATCAACATCTTTTAAATTCGTTGGAATTGAGCTGTCTGAATTGCTGGAAGATACATTGTATCCCTAAGAAGATCAAAAGTGGCGGAGAAGCTGTTAAAGGGAACTTTTTTTTTCTTCACTCTCCCACCCCATGGAAACAGCAGATGAAGATTTGAAATTTGTTTGGGTGAATTATTCTGAAAGTTGAAGTTAAGGGACAAAAGAGTTCTTGGACATTGGACTTAAAAATTTAAGAAATTGGAAAACCCTTATTAGAGGTATGGATTTCTGATCATTTAAAAATTGATGTTGCAAGTTGGAAAGGGAGTGGAAAAAAAATTGGAGCAGAAGTGGAAAAAGGAGGAGATTGCCTAGAATCTCAAAGAAAGATACAAGGTAATTGGACCTCTTTGATTAAACAGTAACCCCAGAAAAAGAAATAGAAGAAAGAAGAAAAACATAAACTTTTGGAACTTTTTTTGAATTATTTTTGATTAAAAATACTTGGTTGGTTGTTTTGGGGAAAGTTTCTCTTTTCAGGATGGCATCGCTTGTGGATGAACTAAAGACTGAATATCAAAAATATAAAAAGGAAGAACAAGATGGAAAAGATACTTTGGGCACTTTATTTCAATTTTTAGAAATGGCGTTATGTACTTATGAAAAATTGATTACGCAGCAGAATGACTGGGACAAAGAAGGAGAGGAACAAGAAGCCATCTTTGATGAACAATGGGCTTTTTCCGGGGAGGAGGAGAAAGAGGATAAGAAAAAGGGGATTTTAAGGTTTGAAAAAAACAACCAAAAAAGAGAAAAATGAGAGGAAAGGTGGATGCAAGGTTAGAAAGCAAAGGAAAGGGAGTAAGAAAAGGGAGGAGGAGAGACAAAGGGGTAAAAAGGGCAAGGAGAAGAATAAGCAAGAGAGAAAGGGGGGGAGGAGAAGCCTTAATGGTGGGAAGCAAGATCTAAAGAAAAAAAGTTTATTCAGAGACAATGGGTGAATTTAATTAAGGATAAAAGGGGGATTCTGGAAGGTATATAAGATTGTGTTTTTATATGTGTATTTAGAGTATAAAATTTATTGTGTAATTTTAGAATCTACTAAACAGAATCCCAAGATAAATTGTTATATGAAGTACTTTTAAGTTAGGGTAATGAGTTAAAGGCATCACTCCAATTAGTGTATAGGAGAAGTATAGTAAAAAAAAAAAGATGAATGGATAGTTGGAAATAGAACAGACAAAGAATGTTATTGAAAATGGTAATAAGATATGGAAGGATATATAAAGGTTTTTTTTTTTGTTTTTTTTTTTTGTATATTGATAAAAGGAAATAAAATTTTAATTAACAAGAAATAATTTGGATGAAAAGGAGAAGCTGGGATAAGATATGAAGTTAAATAGATAAAGTAAATATTGATATTATAATTTGGAATCATTATGTTCTATTGGTTTTCTTCTTTAATTTTTTTTTTTTTTAGAAAAGAATTTATAAGCTGTTATGCCTTGATTGTTTGTGCAATGTTTTTGTAAAATTGATAAAATTGGTTTATAAAAAAAAAGAAAATGATAATAAGATATGGAAGGATATATAAAGTGAATATGATGTTTGAATTTGTGTCTGTGTGAAGAGTTTCAACCCGGGATCAGGCAGCCTTCAGAAAAGATGTTTTAGTTTTGTTTATGTTTTGTGTTTTGTATGTTTATGAAAGGCAATAAAATTTTAATAAGCAAGAAATATAATTTGGATAAAAGAAGAAGTCTGGATAAGATATGAAGTTAAATAGATAATGTAAATATTGATATTACAATTTGGAGTTATTTTATATGTTCTATTGGCTTTCTTCTTTAATTTTTTTTTTTTTTTTTAAGAAAAGATTTTTCAAGTTGTTATGCCTGGATTGTGTATTGTCTTTTGTAAAATTAATAAAATTTGTTTAAAAAAAAAAAAGAAGTTGTGTTGTACCCACCAACCCCAAAACTGGAGTATGTTTCCTCACCCCCAACAGCGCCTACTCCAGTGGATGAGAAAATCCAACCAAAAATGGGAAAAGTTCAAGCAATGATGCATCAGGCTTTCAATGAGAGGAAATTAGAGCCTAATGAGATTCCCCAGATGAATTTGTTTCCAGTTAATAGGGAAGTGGATGCTCAAGGCAATCTGCAGGCTGAATGGGTTCTGATTCCTTTGTCAGTACTTAGGGAAATTAAGAAAGCCGTTAAAGATTATGGTATTCAAAGTCCTTTTACAAAGGGGCTCCTGACAAGTTTGGCTACCTCACGCATGATTCCTAATGACTGGAAAGATTTAATGAGAATGGTATTGAGCTCTACTCAGTATGTGGTTTTTGATTCAGAATATCAGAGGGAAGCTATCACTCGGGGGCGGAATTCGGGGGGGCTGTATACACCAGAACAAATTTATGGGGCAGGCTTGTTTGAATCCACTGCTGATCAAGCTACTAAGTTGCCTGATAACGCACTTTCCGTGGTTATGGCAGCTGTCTTTGGGGCACTGTCCCGCATCCAGGATGTGGGAACCCCGGCACGATCTTTTTCTCAAATTAAGCAAACAGCATCTGTTTATATATAACGATTTTGTGGAAAGGCTACAATTGGCTATTATCCGGCAAATTTCTAATGAGGAAGCAGCAAAGGAACTTTTGCTGAGATTGGCAGTTGAAAATGCAAACACTGACTGCAAGTGTATCTTACAGCTTTTGGTGGCTAGAGGTGAGGTTACTCTGGCTGATCTGTTAAAGGCATGTGCAGTGGTGGGTTCTCAGGCTTACAACATGACTTTGGCTATGGGATTACAAAAAGGGATGAAACCTACAGGTAATTGTTTTAATTGTGGGAAGCCTGGCCATTTTAAAGCCCAGTGCCGAGCCCCTGCAGGGGGGAATGGCATTTAACAAAAACAAAATTAGGGATGTCCGTTCAAAGTCGGTCTGTCCGAAATGCAAAAAAGGGTTTCATTGGGCAAATCAATGTCACTCTGATCAGACCCAAAATCCGGGAAACTAAAATTGGGGCATGCAGCTAGCCCCACTCCCAAAGCTGTCACAAAGGCATCGCCTGCAACTACCGGGAGTGCAGGTTTGAGTTTAAAAATGCTGAACTCAATGTGACTTTTCCTGATTAAGTGTACATTGAGGACACTCATTTGCATGGGCCACTGCCAGAAAAAACAGTGGGATTGGTACTTCCCAGGTCTTCTGCATCAGAAAAAGGGTTTTTTGTTATTCCAGGGGTTATTGATCAAGATTATAAAAAGGTTATTAAGATACAATTGTACACTGATACTCCTACATCATTAACGGCCGGTGACTCAATTGCCCAGTTATTGCTTCCACACATTCCTATGAATTCTTTAATTGGGATCCCACGAACTGGCGGTTTTGGGTCCACTGAAATGACCAGTTCTCCAGTTGCTGCAGAATTGCTAGCGCTGACAAAAAATTTGACTACAGACCAACCAAAAATGACAATTGAAATTCAGGGAAAATCATTTCCTGGCCTTATAGATTCCGGAGCAGATGTCTCTGTGATACGTCAAAAGGAATGGCCAAATGAATGGGCGCTTGAGGATTCTCCAGCTGTTCCTGGAGTGGGTGGTATGCAGTTTGCAAGAAGTAGTGTACATTGCAGGCATTGCATAGAGAAACTGGCGAGACTGCAAGGATTCAACCTCTTGTGTTGCCTCTGCACATAAACTTGTGGGGTAGAGATTTGCTGTCACAGTTCTGCACAAAAATTGTTATTGGATAATGGAAAAATTACAATTGTTAACCTCTCAGCCAGTTTGGATTGACCAATGGCCACTTCCACAGGAAAAGCGCTCCTTCACATAAAAACAAAAACGGGGGAAGTGGATGGATATGGTTTGCCTTACATACAAAACATTCTTAATATTACATTATACACTTTAAATTTTTTAAACATGACAGGATCTCCTCCTGCTATGGCAGCCAGTAGGCATTTTGCTTCCTCCCCTTCTGCAGGAGCACCAAGACCGAAAGTTCAGAATAGGAGACTGCCAGATCCAACGTGGAAAGGACCTGTCCCTCTCATAACTTGGGGCCGAGGATACGCTGCTGTTGAAGATTGTTTGGGACAGTTGTTTGGGTTCCTGCTCGCTATGTGCGTCCTTATCATCAGCCAAAGGGGCAAGGGGGTGGATTTGGGGGAATGGAAAAGAAACACGTTGATCCAGGACATGGAGAAGCTAGCAAACCTTCATAATAAAACTGATTGTTGGGTATGTATGCACATGCCAACTCACAAAACATCAAGGCTTCCAATGGTTGCAGTACCTCTGGCCGAAGGTGACTGGTATAAGGGACAATGCTATGGTTGTTCAGGGACGTGGTCTTGCAGTTGGACTACAAATAACAAAAATACCTTACACCTTGGAAGCCTGATCCAAGAGGTGGCGGGTATCTGTTGGACCCACAATAAGACAGTAGAGGATATGACTTACTTGGGAACATATCCATTTTGTAACAAAACAATTGTTATTGGCAATGGAAGTCGGGTTTATCTGGATGACATGAAAACTAAAAATCTCACTTACTTTGTACATAATATTTCTAAATTTGATATCATATCTTTGATCAATGAAAATGGGTGTCCATTTATCCCTGCCACATGTTGTCCCACCACGAGAGAAAACCAGCTGCCTCAATGTGCGAATGGGAAATACGCACCATCGTCCACTTATTTGGCTATGTTAATGGAATCCTTTGCAAACCTAATCTATGCTGAGCCAAATAAGGTTGGTCATCTCCTGGGAGCAAATCTATGGTTGCTGTGTAGACGGATGACCTATGATCGTATGCCAGCACGATGGAAAGGGGTCTGCACCTTTAGGAAAGTAGTCCCATCTCATTTCATTCAAAAATAATTGGGGACTGCTCATATCCGCAATGCGCGTTCTGCAACGGAAATGAACTCTGTTTTGACTCATGACTACTGGACACAGATATCAAGGGGAATTATTCCTCCTTTAGGAGTCATGATGAACTATAGAGATTTATATCGTTTAAACAATTTGACAGTTACTATGTTTAAAGACACCATTAAAACGCTAAAGCTGCTTGAAGAAGAGCAAGGAAAAATTCTTGACTTTGTCTTGCAAACCAGATATGCAGTGGACACTATTCTGGCTGCGCAAGGGGGAGTTTGCACTGTGATTTCTAAGCATTGTTGCATGTATATCTCTGATTATTCTCCAAACATTACAGCTACCATACAGCATATGGAACAAACCTTGAAGGAGAATCCATTACAATCGGAGGGTGAGGGACTGGACGTGTGGTCTGCACTTTGGTCCTGGTTGCCAGATGGTTCATGGTTTCGTCACCTAATTGTTGGAGTAATATTGCTTATTATGTTTTCTCTTTGTGTATGCTGTTGTATTCAATGTCTCCCTGGACTTTTAGGAATGTGTCGGGTGAAGCCTACGGAAGGAAAACTGCTGTTGCAAATGGCGAAAAGCTACCGAGGCATCCGCGATCATCAAAAAACTAAAACAGGGGAGATGTGGGAATAAACGTTGACTGGGGTATTGGGTAATGATTAATCTAAGACCTTATACATACATGCTTGCACTAAGATAAAGCAAGGAAATTAAAAGCAAACACTAGAAACAATTAAGTAGCTCAGACTTGTATCCCATCATGTGTATTATATCCCATCCTGCGATTATGCTTGCTACATACTAAAATCTCAATAAAAGGGAGCACTGGAATTTGCTCTGGACTCCCATCCCGAGTACACCAGCCTGTGTATCATTCTTTCCATGGGAGACCACCACAAATTACAAATGTAATTTTATTTTAAAGCAGTTTAATTTTTATCTTTAAAATTTAGTTTTGGTTTGACTGAATTATTTCTTGCCTTTTGACTGCAGAGTTTTTTAGAAGTTCATTTACGTACCAAGATGATCCTTGCCAAAAGTACTATGAAACCCTCCTGGTAAATCCGATTTTGTTCGTTCCTCCAACAAAGGTATTTTTTTTTTAGTTCTAGATGTTTTCCTTTAGTTCTGTAATGAAGCTTGTCAAAACATTCCAATATTTGTTATTGTCTCCTGTTTTAGGCCCTGGCTGTTACATTTACCAATTTTATAACAGAACCACTGAAGCACATAGGACAAGGAATTGGTGAATTTATTAGAGCTCTTATGAAAGAAATTCCAGTACTTCTACAGATTCCAGTGCTGATCATAATGGCAGGAGCAACATTGGCAAGTATTTGCGTAAAGGGGATTCATCTGGAATCTTGGGCTCTGAGGTCCCACAGTACAAGCTATAAGCTCCCAGAGACCATTCAAGTTGACTTGAATGCTAGGAAAAAAACATCTTTATTAGCAAGATCAGTTCAGTAGTGGAACTAATTATTAAATTGTGTTTAGTCCCCTTTGTTTGACATGTTCAGTTGGATTTCCAGGCCCATTCCAATTCTATGATCAGCATCTATCTTGTGTGTATGACATACAATGGCTCCAGTGAATTCAATATGAGGAAAATGGATGTAATTTATAGTGGAATTGGATACCTGATGTTGTTAAACCACCCCCAGCCCCACCTGAATTTCTCATAGTGCCACTTATTACTCGAGAGGTTAGAATGACAAATCACGTACAAAGGGCAGTTTGAAAGCCATTGTTTTTTGAAGAAAATCCACAATCATGTTCTAGGTAAATTATCCTGGACTGGGTGCCTAGTGGCTCATGTGAACATTGGGTTGGAATTTAGCAAGTCTTTGCTTGAGACCCAAGTGCTGCTGCATGAGCTCCCATCATTTGCTCCAGCTCCTTAATGGGGACATGAACCCCAAGGGCTGTCCCCCAGATGATGGTGAAGTTACTGGCTAATCGTTTCAACCTGTAAGCGCCTAAAATTGTGCCTCTAGCATGAATGGGATGGGATCCTGGACCAAAACTGACGTAGCAATTAAAATTAATGCAGTGTACCATGATAAAAAAATGATTTGGTTGTTGAATCTACAGGGATTTTTCTAATATTGGTTTACAATTTATAATCTAAAAGGTTCAGATAAATATAAAAAAGATAAAGAACTCTTAATCTTTAAAACAAATAAATGCCATTTAAATATTCTGGATAGTAAAGATTGAAAGCAAATGTTTGAGAAAATAATATTTAATAAGAAATGTTAAAATATATAGTGTCCCTGTTTGGATACATGTGGATCATGTCCAACAGAGCCCTTTTATCAGCAGAAATTTGGTTGCTGGATCAAAGTCTCCTTCTGCACCTTCAGGTCATGTCACCAATTTCTCTGGGATTTATCCAGTTTCTTTGGAGGGTCCTCTAAAAAGACTTTTGTGGCATAGCTGGGGAAGTGTGATGACCCAGGGCGCGGCACAAAGGCGACACAGTCACATAAGTAAGAAAGGTCCCTTTAATACTTCCAACTTTGCCCCAATGTCCAGTTACCTTTGGCTGAAGAAAAAACTTCCCAAGAACAGTTTTTAAGTGGAGGAAATTCAGTCCAAAAACAAAGTATATATAAACTGTAAATAAAAATCCACACAAACCACGCTGTAGCAATTAACTGGACAGGGCAGGATAAGGAATTCCAGACTTCAAAGGTCAACAAAACACACAGAGTTGGGAAGACGCCAGGAACCAGATAAGCCTCTTCAATAAAAGATAACTCACAATTTGCTTCCAACAAATTGCTGTATGCAATCTCCCTTTTTAAACACTGTGTTCCCAGCTGCAGCTAATGAAGGGAATCGGGGCCCTTTTCTCCCCTGTAAGCCATGCAACTCATGTTTCTCCCTTCTCCTCCTTCCTCCATTCCTCCCTAGGATGAAGAGGGGGTGGGCTTGGATCTTCCTCTGAATTCCCTCTGCCTTGTTCCACCTCTTCCCTGCTCTGCCCAGTTGGACTTTGCCCTTCCTCAGTTTCTTCCACAGGCACTGGAGCCACACTCCGATTCCCTGTCAGCTGCTTGGCCTCCCCCTCAGAATCAGATTCTGACAGGGAGGGTGCTGTAATATAAAAGACAGGAAAGTCACTACTGGATAATAGAAATCATTGCACATAACAATGTAAAGAGTTTAGTAAAAGTGAATATTGGAATTGCAACATTTCATTTGGGAGCTTAAACAATTCTTTTCTAGATTTTCTGCTATGGGGCAGGAAGATCTGTCACTGCTCTAAGAAGTTTACCATACCAGGAAAAGCCACAGCCTCCTGCTCTTCCCCCAGGGGATAGAAATCAATCGCCACCAATGCTGCACCTAAAGCAGAGTGGGGGAGATGGTAAGGCAGGTTACTTGACTGGAAACACAGAGTCCATCCCAGGAGGTCCTTATGATAGAGGAGATGCATCAAGAAGAGAAACCAGACAGACAGACAGACAAACCAGATCCGATGGCAACCATAAAAACAACATAGAGGTTGTGCGAGCTGGCAGTACACTAGATGTACCAGCAGAAGAGCATTCCAAGTTGGCAAGTAAGGTAATCAGAAGGATGTCAGTTTTAATTCTAATTAAATTGGGTGTGTTTGTGCATTATATTTATCCACTAATCCAGGGGTCCCCAACCTCCAGGCTGCAGCCAAATATCAGGCCATGGCCTATTCATAACCGGGCTGCATGAGCAGCGGCCTGGTGAGCATGCACATGCATATCAGTATGTCACTTACACAGCCTGGTTCCCCTCTTCCCTCCCTTCTAGCCAGGCCGCCAGGCCACCAAGCCACAAAGTTGGAGACCACTGCATTAACCTACTGAGCTTAGACCATTGCACATCTCCAGACATTAAAAGACAACATCCATAAAGCATAACATTGTTAAAAGGAATGATGCTGCAATGTATTTTAGTTGACTTCAGAAAAATATTATTGACTATATATTAGGAAGAATGTAACCCAATATATGTATATTTAGATGACAGTCTCACTAACTTCAGTGGGATCTGCTCCCAGATGAATTGTCTAGGAATACATCCTTACTCGGTTACTTATGTTGTGGATAAATATATGTTTGGAAAGAACAAAAAGAACGCAAGCAAAGTGAATAATTTCTAATAAATCAATTTGGAATTTGTTTGGAGGGGAAAATATGCTTGTCTAAAATTAACTCCCTTTGAAAAATTTTAAATAAAACAGTTTCTATATAATTTATTGAAATGTATAAAAGATGTGAATAATTGAGATTGAAATGTGTATGTGTCTGCATGCGTCTTACTCACTAGAAATTTTGGACCTTATAATTCATTAGACTCTTCATAATCATCTCTTCCAAGTGGCTGCTATTAGTTTATGTAATTTTGGTTGTTACTAAAGTAACTCATTGATACTAGAATCTCTTACAGACTGAATTGAATCCAAAAGAAGAGAATCAGATTAATGATATAATGGAGAAAACCAACACAGATTCAGACCTGGATAAAACGAATATTGTTGAACCTAGCCAAGTGCCAAAGCATTCAGAAAGTAATGGAAATGGAACAAAACATAGCAGCAGTGAAGACGGGATTGTGAAGCAAAATGCTCCAGAATTTCAGGGGAAAGAGAACAGCTCATGTGGATTGGAAGAATACAGAGAGAGGGTTATAGAAACCTTGAACCCATCTGTAAGTTTAAAATGGATTCACTCTTGTGTATCTTAAAGACAATTTGACCTCCCATAACAAAGAAATGGTAATGAGTAAATGTAGAATTGTTCCTGTGTGCCTAGAGTCTATTCCTATAGTGATAGGAAGACATGCATGGAAAGGCCAATAAACATTTTTTTCTAGAGTAAGAGGAGATTGTAAGTTGTTTAATTTTAAATCTTTCAAAAGAGTGAAAGCAGTGAATAGTTTGAATACTTCTTTCCCTTATTTACATAGCTGTTCTCCAGCTGTCTTTAATGATTCACTAGGAGAAGAAACAAGTGGATCTGTTGATAAGTGCCATTTTTTGAACAAATTGTATGTGCTGTAGTAGTTTACTCATAAAAAATATATAAATTCAATTTATTAATTAACTAGGCTAGGTAGAAATGCCATAGCAGTATTTTAACAATATTCATGGACTGATTTCAGGCTCCAGTTGTGGAATTGGGTGGTGTAATTCATTTAATAATAAATAGTCTTTCTGAGCTTCACTCCTTCATAATGAAAGAGTGGCGAGGTGGCTTTTTTCATTTATACACTTTGGTGAGTTTCTACTTGAGCTAATTAGGAAATATTTTAACAAGTATGGAAAGTTGTTTTGGTGATTTGGGTGTGTGTGTGTATATGTGTGTGTGAAGACAAATTGGCAGAAATTAGTTTTCTCCCCCTTTCAGCCACTGTCATCTTCCCACTGTAGCACAGTCTTACATGATTTAAGTATTTGCTTTGAAAAGACAGCAGTGAGCTTGGTGCTCTCTGCACTTGGTTTTTACCAAACTAGGTATAATCAGCGTACAGATATTACCTAGTCTGGTGGTTAAACTTCTGCAAGAAAACAACAAAGCTTATTTAGCACTAAGGACCCTACAATTCAACCCTGAGCTACAAATATTCTCTTCTACCAGTGCAGTAAACCCTTTTCCCCCTTGTGAAATTAATGATCTGACAATAGTAATTCTTATGAAATTTATGGATGTTATAGACGATATCCTGTTTTCATACCATATTATGAAGACTTCAGGTGTTTATTAATATACAATGACTTTCTGAATTTCTGGAAGAGTAGTTTGTAACTTAAAAAGTTGAGCAGTTACTTAGCCCTTCAGTGAGATTCACTTCTAAGTAATTATCTGTAAAAATTAGAGGCTGACATTTTTAAATTGACATTTTTAAATGAAAAAATATGTTGTGTAACACTCAACTGTATCTAACAAGGACTTCACATGTTTGGAATATTTAACTTTCTGTGCCATATTTTTCTGGTTCAGTTTCCACTCCATTGCTCTCCCACTTGGGGGTGGGTGGGGTGGTGGAATCGTTTTTCTACAAAGGACTTAAGATACATCTTAAGCAGGAAAGAGAAATCGTTGAAGAAGAAAGATCAGATTGGTAGCCATACTAGCTCTCTTCTGTGATAACAGATTTAAAAATAGATGACTAAAGAAATTATTCAAAACTTTAGTATAACCTTTTCCCCTTCTTTGGACTGTTGAGGGCAACAAATTCATATTGTGGATTAATGAATGCTTGACTCCCCAGTGCAATAGAGGTTGTGGCTTGTGAAGATATTTGGCAGAAGGCCTTTAAATAATTGAAATCTTCTCCTTACAGGAACAGTATCAGAGGAACACTGCTTCCTGACAGACCTTTACCACATAGAAGTTTTTAAAAAAAAATAATCATAAAGAATTCATCATTCTGAAATGAGAAAATTATTCACTTCATAACCCCAGTGCATCTTGATTAATCAGGACGTTTTTCTCCTGACAGCTCCAAGGCATTTTGAAAGGATTTTATAGAATTATGTATTAAATGTATAAAACATGCAAGAATGTTGTACATATGGCTTGACAACGAAATAAAGATTTACTATATATGGAACTTTAGTGTAATTTGTACTGTGTTCATAAATAGCCCAAGGAAGACTTCATTTTAGTTACAATCCAAGAGCAATCATTGGACCATAAATAGCTTAATCAAACTTAAGTTAGGCTTTGGGAAATAGTTGGGATTACTAATAAGAGTAAAAAATGTTATGTGTTCTTGTGCTGTCCTAGTCCATAGAATAGAATTTAATGAATACAAATACTTGAAATCTGGAGTACTGCATGGCATTCTACAGAAGTATTTTGGGGGGACCTTTTGGGGCGTGAGGAGCCTGGAGAGCCAAGCAGGGAAGAGGGGAATCCCGAATGATAGAAAGGCGAAGAGCAATTGCCAGCCGGCACGAAGGGAAACCCCTGAAACCTGTAGTGAAAGTGCCTCTCATATGGTGGACCCGAAGCCACAGCTGAACCGCAAATGAGGAGGAAGTAAGTTTTGAAATTATTTCTGAGAAAAGGGTGCTCCAGAGAAGAGGGATATCCCCATAGAACAAGCGGTGATTCAAAAGAGTACAAGCTGTGAATCAGCAGCTTTATAGACGGAAAGAGATTGAGACTAGAGGGACTTAAACTTGAAGTGAAAACTCTATGAAAGCTGGAAAAGGAGTGACTGAGCAATTTTTAGGAGGAAAGACCCAGTGCGACATTAAGGAGAGGGAAGAAGAAGATAATTTGACAGAGGCTGGTTTGGAGATTGGAAAGAGACGGTGAAAGAGGAGGTGAGAGAATTAGAGAAGAAAGGACTGGATTTATTGAGCGAGACTTGGCAGGAGCATTAAGAGGACATAGTGGGAGAGAGAAGAGAGTCCAGCTGTTCAGATTGATATAGGATGGCAAGATCGGAGAGGAAAAGGGGAAAGTGGAGAACCCGAGCGGAATGTGTAATTGTAATTCTAAACAGCCACTAATTTTGGAGAACAAAGGAGACTCAAGGAGAATTGATCGCGTCCATTTAAAACACCCAGCTGATTAGTCAGCCTGCATTTAAATTCCCACTCAGCTGATCGGACAACCTCAACTAAACCCCCACCCAAATCTCATCCATTCCAAACTCCAAAGTAGATGATTGGTGAGCTCATTCAAATCTTCTCCATTCAAATCTATCATATGAAAACAAAAACAAAACAAAACCAAAAAATGTGGCTTTAAGGAAAAACAAAGGAACTTTACATTACAAACCTCCAATGTTTCACTACCTCCACTATTTAAGTACCTCAAGACCAAATATTGATAGGTAATGCTTTGTCTAAAACAACTGATTTATCATATAATAGTATAACAATTGTTAAATGACCACTTTACTGATTCATTGAATTGGTAGATATTTAATACTGTATCATTGATTATCTGGTTAATTGATTGACTCTTAGTAATAAGTTGATTGATTCATAGTAATAAGTATCCTTACTTTTGATTTGTTCTCTAATTTATCAATTAATATTTATTAATTACCAATATTTGTTTAATAACTGTCTACCTAACACATTAATTAGCTATTGTAATTGTTTAGTGTACTATTGTCATTGACCATGCCAGCCAGAAACTCCACGAACTCCAAATCCACCACTATCAAACAGCAACAAAAAAAACCTCTACCAATGACCTCCCAGATGTCTTAAAACCATTAATGAAAGCGAAAATAACATCAAATGCTACCTATGTGACAATCAAGCCCACCTGGCCTGCTATAACTTAAACAAAAAAGTAGCTGATCTCCTAAAATCATCATACATTCCCTTGTCTATGTCCATCATGTTTTCCTTTAAAAAAAAAAAAAAAAAATTATTGGTCTTTAAAAACAAACATAAACAAACAAAACATAAAAACATCAAGCTATCTTCCATATGTGTACATACAGTGTGCCGGTTGGTTTACAAATTTTTTTTTTTAAAAAAAAAAAGATTTTATTAATTTTCTACAAACAAACAAGACAAACAAAACATAAAAACATCAACTCTCATATGTACATCCAGTGTGTCAGTTGGTTCATCATTTTTGTGCATTCATTCTGTAGTCTCAATTACAATTATGTTACATAACAACTCATATTGTCAATCCAAACTTATATATCCTAATATCACTAAAAAAAGAAGTTTTTGACTATATTTTTAATCATTCATGCTTTATGAGCTAACAATACTTTAAACCAGTTTACTCTATAACAAATCATATAATCATATCAAATCAATCCTAAAAAACCCTTTATAAATATAATGTCAAATAACAAAATAATAGCAAAATAAAGATATTCCTTACTGTCTAGCATTCTAAATATTCTATTATCGTATTTTATCATCTAGCCATTGATAAAAAAGATTCCAAATTTCATAAAATTGTTTATCCTCTTGCTCTCTAATCTCAAATGTCAATCTACTCATCTCAGCACATTCCAATATTTTCTTAATAATTTCTTCCTGTAATGGTATTTTCTCATTCTTCCAATTTTTAGCAAATACAATCCTAGCCGCTGTTAATACATTTACAATCAGGTACTTCAAATCTTTACTATATGTATCAGGTAAAATTCCCAATAAGAAGATCTCTGGTTTCAAGTCTATGTGTTTCTTTGTCATTTTTTCCAACCACATGCGAATTATAGTCCAATATTTTCTAGCGTCCTCACAAATCCACCACATATGGTAATACGAGCCGGGTATCTGATGACATTTCCAGCATTTTTCAGATTTGTTCTTAAACATTCTTGCTATTCTTGTCGGGGGAAAGTGCCACCTGTAAAACATCTTATACAAGTTTTCTTTATATGCTGTTGACATTGTCATTTTATAATTTTGAGACCACAATTTCTGCCATTTCTCTAGATCAATCCCATATCCAAAATTCTTCCCCCAAACAATCATAGTTTCTTTGACTTGTTCTTCCTCTAATTTCATTCCCAGTAAATAACCATATAATTTTTTAATCACCTTCTCATCAGTACCCATCAAGATCTTATCTAAATCAGTCTGCTTATCATAGAATCCCTCCGTTTTAGAATCTTCATCACACCTTGAATGTATTTGCGCATATGAAAACCAATTCATCCTTATACCTTGTTCCTCTAAGTTTTGGATCGTTTTAAATTCACCCTTTTCATCCAAGAGTTCCCCATATCTAACTGTTTGTTCCTTCTTATAAATTATAGGATAGGAAAATGCTTCAATAGTCGATAACCAAACTGGAATTTTCAAATAACATTGTCTTTTTATCTTCTCCCAGTTTAACCACAAAGACTCCCGCATATAATGTCTTTGAAAATTACCCTGTGTTTTAGTTCCCTTATACCATAAAAAAGCATGCCAGCCCAACAGCAAATCATGCCCTTCTAATGTCAACAATCTATGCTTTCTTAATGTTATCCATTCTTTAACCCACATCAAACTTGCAGCTTGATAATACAATTCCCAATTAGGCAGGCCAAAACCACCTCTAATTCTAGCGTCTTGCAAAAGCTTTAGCTTTATTCTCGCTTTTTTACCTTGCCATATAAACTTCAACATGATTTTATTTAAATCTTCAAAATACTTTTCCAAGCCTAATTGGTATTGTTTGGAACAAAAATAAAATTCTAGGTAGAATATTCATCTTGATTGTTGAAATTCTCCCTATTAATAACAATTGCAAGTTTTCCCACTTCTTCAAATCTGTAGCTATCTGTTGTTTGAGTTTAATATAATTATTCTCTTTTAATGTGCTACATCTTGCTGTCAAATATATCCCCAGATACTTAACCTTATTTGTAGTTTGGATTTTCAAAAGATCTTCCAGTTCTTCTCTTTGTCTCAATAGCATGTTCTTTGTCAAAATCTTTGTTTTATCTTTATTTATTTTCAAACCAGCCATCTCACCATATGTCTCTATCTTTTCCAATAACCTTGGAGCTGTTTCTAACGGGTCTTCCAGAATAAAAGCTAAATCATCAGCAAAAGCTTGTAGTTTAAATTCTTCCTTCTTAATTTTCATTCCTTTTATACTTTTATCATCCCTAATATTTCTATTCAACACTTCCAAGGTCAACACAATTAGCAAAGGAGATAGGGGACACCCTTGTCTTGTGCCTTTTCTTATATTTATAAAATCTGTAAGTTCCCCCTCCATCATTACCTTTGCTGTCTGTTTATTATATATGGCTTCGATTGCTTGAATAAATTTTTTAGCAAAACCCATCTGTTCCAATAGTAATAACATAAATCTCCAGTTCACGTTGTCAAATGCCTTTTGAGCATCTAAAAATATCAAAGCCATTTGCTTTTCAGGATGAGCCTCATAGTATTCCAAAGTATCCAAGATTACTCTCATATTGTCTCTGATTTGTCTCTTTGGCAGAAATCCATTTTGATCTGGGTGAATAAAATTATTTAAATATTTTTTAAGTCTTTCTGCTAAAATTGAAGCAAAGATTTATAGTCTGCATTCAATAAGGAGATGGGTCTATAGTTCTTAATTTGCAGTGGGTCAGCCTCTTCTTTTGGAATAAGTGATATAAGCCTCTGACCATATTTTGGGTATCATCTTCTTTAACATAACTTCATTCATGACTTCTAACAATGGGATACTCAATGATTCTTGAAATGTTTTATAAAATTCTGCCGGGAACCCATCTGGACCTGGTGCTTTCCCATTGTTTTGTCTCTTAAATGCTTCATTTAATTCCATCATTGTTATATTGCTTTCTAACATTTCTTCATTATTCGAGATTTTTATGGGCAACTATATAAACAAGAGAATATTGATGAGGAAAAAGTCAAACAATATTTGCAGAATGCTAATTTACCGAAGATACCTAAAGAGGTTTACAAATTGTTTTGTGCTTCCATTTCGTAGTCTTCAATTACAATTGCATTGGATATAATTTCATATTTTCAATCAAAAATTAAATACCTTAGTATCATTATTAATCATTTGACTATACTTTAATTCATTCATGTTTTACAAGATAATCATAGTTTACTTAGTTTATTTTATAACAGTTATAGTCATCCAAAATCTATCCTAAAATCATTTGTAGATATAATAGGAAAGAAGTACATCTTTATATATTTATTATTTTCTAAAAGTCTACATATTTCATTACTGTATTTTATTATCTAACCATTGATAGAAAAGATCCCAAATTTTATAAAATTGTTTATCCTCTTGTTCTCTAATTTCAAATGTCAAATCTACTCATTTCAGTACATTCCAATATTTTCTTAATGATTTCCTCCTGTGATGATATTTTCTCATTTTTCCAGTTTTTAGCAAATACAATCCTAGCCGCTGTCAACATGTTTACAATCAGGTATTTCAATTCTTTACTATATATTTCAGGTAAAATTCCCAATAAAAATATCTCTAGTTTCAAATTTATGTTTTTTTGTCATTTTTTCCAACCACATGTGGATTTTAGTCCAGTATTTTTTAGCATCCGCACAAGTCCACCACATATGGTAATATGAGCCAGGTGTCTGATGACATTTCCAACATTTTTCGGATTTATTCTTGAACATTCTTGCTATTCATGTCGGGGGGAAATGCCACCTGTAAAAAAAACATCTTATACAAATTTTCTTTATATGCTGTTGACATTGTTATTTTATAATTTTGAGACCACAATTTTTGCCATTTCTCTAAATCGATCCCATATCCAAAATTCTTCCCCCAAGCAATCATAATTTCTTTAATTTGTTCTTCTAATTTAATTTCTAATAAATATCCATACAATTTTTTTAATCACCTTTTCATCAGTTTTCCTAAGCTAAACAAACCAAGCACCCTGCCTGACAGAGTTGATAACGTTTTGAAACAATTATACAAGAAAGCCTATCTCTCTTAAAAAAAATACAGCACTGTTAAGTGACTACCTATCAGTTCAAAATCAAATCCCAACTCAACAACCACTACCACAACTACTACCTCAACTACAATCACAACTACTATCACAACTACAACTAAAAATAACCTCCAAACCACAACCACAAATAATTATTATCCCACCAAATAATTCCACAAATGATATCCCCTTACTCATCAGAGACATCATGGAACATGATCAGAAACATCCAAATCCCATTGAATCAGATGACATCACCAAAGTTTGCAAAATCATAAGTAACTCCAATACAACAAACATCTCTCCTGATTATATCATTGAAATAACCAGAGATGGCTCTGAGTTCAAATACAATGACGGCTCGGTGGCCCCAAAATTTTGTAGAGTTGTATGCAAAAATGAGTCCAGCAAACGTATATTCATTCATACAATAAACACCATTTCAAAAACCAATCCCAACCCAACAAACTTATCCATACTGCAAAGAATCCGCTTCCGTGAACTCTGCAACGAACTCAAAAGATGTCTAGAGGAGAGAAGGACCTGTACATTGACTACTGCGCTGATTGTATCAAAAGTAAGTCACACAACCCACAACTCCGCATCCAACCCTACTTCATCCAACCCACCATCACTCAAAACTAGGCACGTATGCCCCTAACTACCTCAATTCAAACTACAACTGGCATTAAATGCAAGCTACTCAATACAAGAAGCCTTGCGAATAAAATATCTGAATTTTTCCTCTTACTAAATACGGCTAAATTTGACATTATATTTGTCTGTGAAACATGGCTCAACGCATCTCTCCCTGACTCCGTTACCACAGTAAGAGGCTATCATGTTTACCGATCAGATCGTAAAATCTGTAGAGGAGGTGGTGTTGCTATAAAAAGTCCTTACATCTAAAAAAAACATCCAAGTTACCCAGGAGCTTGCTCTTCCTGAGACCATCGTTTGTGAATTGTCCTTAAATATCACATTTTGATTCTTGTTATGTTACAGAGCCCCTGATTATGACATTGGGCAAAGGCGATCCTGGTAGGAGTCAATATGTGTAATAATAAGTATTTTGTGCTATTTTTTTTGAAGATCCCCAATAGGAAGAGTTCTGGTTCTAGGTCTAATTGTTCATTGGTGATTTCCTGTAGCCAATTTTGATTTTAAGCCAATATTTTCGAGCCTCTGAGCAGGATCACCACATATGATAATATGTTCCCTCTTAAATTTCCAACATATAGGACTCATTTTAAGGTACATTTTCGCTAATCTCGAAGGGGGTAAGTGCCACCTATAGAACATTTTATATGCATTTTCTTTGTATGCTGCTGATTTTGTTAATTTGTGATTTCTATTCCATACAGTCTCCCAGTCTGATAACTTTATGTTATGACCAATATTTTGACCCCATGTGATCATACATCCTTTTACTATTCTTCTAAATCTACTTCTAAGAAATACTTGTAAATTTTGGTAATATTTTTTTTATCTGGGCCTAATAAGATTTTGTCTAATTGTTGAGGTTTCAAGTATATTCTGTCCTCTTTTACGTCCTTTTTATATCGGCTTTGTATTTGAAGATAAGCCCACCAGTCTATTCATAGCCCTTGTTCTTGGAGTTCCTGTATTGATTTTAAGTTTCCGTGTGTATCCAATAAGTCTTTATACTTAACATTTTGTTCAGGTCTAAATTATTTGGGTGGATCGTTACTTCCATTGTAGATAGCCAGATTGGGATTCTTATATAGTGTTTCTTTTTAACTTTGATCCAGTTGCCTATCAGCGAATCTCTAATCCGATGTCTGTGGAAATAATTTTGTTTGGTGAGTCCTGTGTCCCAAAGAAAGGCATACCATCCTCTCGGAAGATCATGATCTTCTATAGCTAATATTATTTTATTCTTTAAATTAATCCAATCTTTTAGGCAAACTAATGTTGCTGCACTATACTATAATTCCCAATTTGGCAATCCAAAGCCTCCTCTGCTCTTCATATCTTGTAGTAGTTTCATTTTTATTCTGGTTTTTTTACCCTGCCAAATAAATTTTGCTGTCATTTTATTAAGATTATCAAAAAAGGTCTTTTCTCATTTATCTAGAATGGTTTGGAATAGATATAGAAATTTTGGTAATGTAGACATTTTTATGGCTGCTATTCTTCCTAGTAATGATAGTTGCATTTTCGTCCATAATTCTAAGTCTTTTTTTGTTTATAATAGCTTATTATAATTATTCTCCTTTATCGCGTTACAGTGTGCTGTCAGACATATTCCCAGGTATTTAATTTTTCTTGTTGTTTGAAGTCCGAGTACTCTTTCTAATTCTGTTGTTTGTAGCTCTGTTAAATTTTTTGCTAAAAGTTTTGTTTTCTGTCTATTAATTTTCAATCCTGCCACCACTCCATCTCTTTCTAATTCCTTAATTAATATTAGTCCTTTTTCTATTTGGTCTTTAATAATAAAAGCCATATCGTCTGCAGATGCTTGCAATTTATATTCTTCATTTATAGTTTTCAATCCTTTTATTTCAGGATCTTGCCTCACTCTTTCTAATCATACTTCTAATGATAATATGAAGAGCAGAGGGGACAGCAGACAACCTTGTAGGACTTCTTTCTCTATATTTAAAGTTTGGGTATTTTCTCCATTTATTATATTTGCTTTTTGTACTGAATAAATTGCTGTTATAATATTCTCAGATTTGGTGCTGAAATTCACGTCATAAATTTGCTGAATCATAAATTGCCAATTAAGTTCGTCAAAAGCCTTTTGAGCATCCAAGAAAACAAGGGCTACCTGTTTCTCTGGGTAAACTTCATAATATTCCAGACTATCCATTATTATTCTTAAATTGTTCCTAATTTGTCTATTTGGGAGAAATCCATTTTGGTTTGGATGTATGTAATCATTCAAAATTTTCTTTAATCATGTAGCAATAATGGTAGTAAATATTTTATAATCTACATTCAGCAAAGAAATTGGTCTATAGTTTTGTATCATTCTGGCATCTGAGTCCCCCTTCGGGATTAGCGAAATTAATGACTCTCTCCACGTGTCTGGCATTTTAGCAGATAATAATATCTCGTTGTATAAATCCACCATTATTGGTCCCACTTGTTCTTCTATCACTCTATAAAATTCTGCTGGGAAGCC
The DNA here is from genome assembly GCA_033807585.1 of Hydrophis major. Lineage (NCBI taxonomy): Eukaryota > Metazoa > Chordata > Lepidosauria > Squamata > Elapidae > Hydrophis > Hydrophis major. Next base: position 148,594,628 of record CM066330.1, read on the forward strand.
ATCAGGGCCTAGGGTTTTGTTACTTTTCTGGGTTCTAATTTTTTGTTTTACTTCTGTCATAGTTACGTCCTTTGTCAAAAATTCTTTCATCTCATCATTAATTTCTTGAGTTCTTTTTTCTCTTAGATATTTCCTTATCTGATCTTCATTTATTCTTTCCCTTTTATACAGTTTCTCAAAATATTTATGTGCAATCTCTTTTTTCTTCTCCATTGTATGTTGATAATTTCCACTTTCATCTTGTAGTTGGTAGATGGTTCTTTTCTCTTCCTCTTTTTTGAGCTTATAAGATAGCCATCTACCAGGTTTGTTTGCTTGTTCAAAGTACCTTTGCTTAGTTACATTCAAGCTTCTAATCAATTCTTCCTGCTCAACTAAGTTGAGTTCATGTTTATAGAGAATCAATTATTCTTGTAATTTAACATTTTGTGGGGCATCCTGTAATTTGGATTCTGGTTTCTTGATTGTTTGTTATAAATTGTTTTGATGAGCATGTTTTTCTTCATTTTTTTGTGCAGTGTAAGATATTATAATTCCCCGTATGATGGCTTTCATGGTGTCCCATAAATTTTGGATAGTTGTGTCTAGGTTATTATTTTCTTTAAAATAAAGTTAGTTCTTCCTTAAGTTTCTTCCTTAAGTTTCTTTATAAAATCCTCATCCTTTAATAATTGAGAATCTAAAGTCCAACTTCTCCTTCATTTTTTCTTACTTTTCCAATTGATTCTAAGAGGGTTGTGGTCTGCCCAAGAGTTCGGTATAATTTCTACTTCTGCCACTTCTACTAAATCTCCACTCATCCATGCCATATCAATGCGCAACCATGACGGGGATTTGAATAGAAGGTAAATTGTCTCTTATCTGGTTTTAATTTTCTCCATACATCTATTAAATTTAATTCTTTCATGATTTCTACACAAATTTCAGATAGTTCTTTTTTTCCCCCTTCTCTTCTTATTCCCCCAATTATAATCTTTTTGATAATCTGCTAGAGCATTAAAATCCCCTCTCATACAAATATTTTTCCTTTCCATTTCAATGATTTTAGCATATAGAGCTTTATAGAATTCTTTTTGATTGGCATTAGGGGCATAAATTACCACCAATAGAATTTTTTTAAAGTTTATCTGTATTTCTATTGCCAGAACTCTTCCTTTGGGATCTGTAAATATTAAAATTGCCTTTATCTCTTCTTTAATGTAAACTGCTATTCCATTCTTTTTTTCGTGATCTGCAGAACCTGTAAACTTTGTCCCTAATTTGGGGCAATCTAGATATTTTTCATCTGTTTTTAAAATGTGTGTTTCCTGTAAACAATATCTGCATTTTGTTTTATCAACTTTGCCAGAATCCTTTGTCTTTTTGTCTTTGAGTTTAAGCCATTTATGTTAATGGATAAGAGTTTCGCCTCGTTTTCCATAGTTCTAATTCTATCTGGTTCTTTGTCTCCTGATTGCTCTTATTTCCCTTTGCATTATGTTCGTTGATTTAAGATCTTCTCTTTCTTGTTGCTGGTAGTTTTTCTTACTTCTTGTTTTTCTTCTTTATTTTTTGATTGGTCTTGTTCTGGAGAGTTTGAATCTAGATCTTCTTTGCTACTTTGATCTTCCGAGCCTGCTAGTTGCTTGCTCAATTCTTGCGCCTTTTCTAGAGTATCTATTTTAATCTTCTTTTCTTCCCAAGAGACCAACATTCCTTCTGGGATCAACCAAAGAAATAGAATGTCTCCTTTATTTAACTATGTAGCCAAAAATTTGTAATCCCTTCTCTGCTCTCTTACTCTTCTAGGGATTTGTTTGAGGATCTCAATCTTCTTTCCTTTGTATACACATCTCTCCCCGACTCCATTACCACAGTAAGAGACTATCATGTTTACCGATCAGATCGTGAAATCCGTAGAGGAGGTAGTGTTGCTATCTGTAGAGTTGTAATTGCAGGAATGTTCTTATCTTGGATGGCAAACCTCAGATAAAGAATGTTTACAAAGCAAATACAACTCAGGCAAACAAAGTCACTAATGTAAAGGAGGGTTAGAGAGAGGAAGTAAACATAAGTTAGACTTTAACTAGAGATAATTAATTGTGTTAATTACTATTATGCTAAACAGTAACCAAAGTTAAGCAGTAACCAAAGTTAACCAATGTTGGAGGATTACTAAAAATGTGTATAAATGCAAGACTAGACTCTAATAAAGTTCATCATGATTCAGTTGATCATGATCAAACACCTCGACTGCCTCGTCATTACAACAGCTATCTTCTATAAAAAGTCCTTACATCTAAAAAACATCCAAGTTACCCAGGAGCTTGCTCTTCCTGAGACCATCATCTGTGAACTGTCCTTAAATATCACATTTCGATGCTTATTATGTTACAGAGCCGCTGATTATGACATGGAACATGTAAACAAGCTAAATTCACTACTAACATGGGCAACATCCTACACACACTTTTATCTTTCTTGGTGACTTCAATCTATCTTATATTAACTGGACCCTAAATGAATGTAACACTGAACCCATGCATGCAACCTTCAACAATGCTGTAACAAATCTGGGATTGGAACAACTAGTAACCAACAATACTAGACTTAACAACTGCCTCAATCTCATCTTCTGCAATAGTTTGAATTCAGTTTACGGAATACAAATTAAAGAACCCTTTTCCAACAGTGACCACAACATGATTGACTTTTGTCAACATACATCCACACAAAAATCAACACAATGATGTAGTCCCCAATTATAACTTCAAAAAAGGCAACTATGATCTTATAGACAGCAATCTCTCATCCCTTGATTGGCAATTTCTATTCACTGGATGCAATACTGTTGAAGACCATTACAACATATTTTTACTTGAAATCAAAAGAATCATCAAACTATATGTACCAATAACAACTCCCAAAACCAGAAAAAAACAGATTACCCATAACAATAAGGAAGCTTCAATCCAAAAAGAGATCACTTTGGCGGAAAAACAAATCTGGTCACATTGCCAACTTCAAAAGCCAATACAAAAATTTATGCCACCAGATAAAGACTGAATGCACCAATTATCACATTAAACAAGAAAAACTTATACACACAATTCCACCCGCGCTTTCTACAATTTTGTAAACAAACTAAAAGACTCAAGGTCCATCTCACCCCTGAAAGGACCTAAGACTGCAACGATGACACCATTAAAGCCAACCTCTTTAACACATTCTTTGGCTCAGTATTTGTAAACAGCAATGGATCGTGCCCAGTATTTCCTTGTTGAACCACAGACATCTACAATACGTATTGATTTTACAGAAGACAATGTTGAAAAAGCACTACACAGTCTATTGGACCGGAAGAATATGTGCCTACTTCTTAAAAAAGCTATCCACTGCCATAACCGAGCCTCTAAGCATAATCTTTGAAAAATCTTTCAGGACCAGCTCCTTGCCAAAACTATGGTCACAAGCCACGGTCATCCCCATCTTCAAAAAAGGAGACTCCAGCCTAGTTGAAAATTACAGACCAATCTCTTTATGCTGCATCACCTGTAAAGTTATGGAATCAATTATTAACCAATCCATTATCCTCCACTTAGAGACAAACAACCTACTCTCTAATGAACAGTTTGGTTTCAGAAAAAAACTATCCTGTAATCTGCAACTCTTACACTGCAAAAACATATAGACTACACAACTCAATCAGGGCAAAGCAACAGACGCAATCTACATAGACTTCTGTAAAGCCTTTGATTCAGTGGTACACAAAAAACTACTCCTAAAGCTAAAATCTTATGGTATCTCTGGACACCTGCATAACTGGATAGAAGCATTCTTGTCAAACAGACAACAAATGGTCAAAATTGGGAGTGTCCTATCAAATTCTGTACCTGTCAACAGTGGTGTCCCCCAAGGCAGTGTTCTAGGACCAACTCTTTTCATACTCTACATAAATGACCTCTGTGATCATATTAAGAGCAACTGTGTTCTCTTCGCTGATGATGTAAAGCTATTCAACACCACAGACAATACTGCTGCCCTTCAAAAAGACCTCGACTATGTATCAGAATGGTCAAACAAATGGCAACGTCAAATCTCAACAAATAAATGCTGTCCTACATATTGGCAAAAAAAATCAGAAAATAAAATACAGGCTGAATAGTCAAGACCTTGTTGATGATCCAAACTCTGTCAAGGATCTTGGAGTACTCATCTCAAATGACCTAAGTGCTAGAGCTCACTGTAACTACATAGCCAAAAAGGCATTAAGAGTTATTAATCTAATCCTACGTAGCTTCTTTTCTGGTAATATCACACTACTAACTAGATCATACAAAACATTTGCTATACAGCTCATAAGTCTGGAACCCACATCAAGTATGTAATATTAACACAGTTGAGAAAGTCCAGAAATATTTCACAAGAGTTCTCCACCCCTCTACTTGTTGCAGAATACCTTATGCCACCAGACTTGAAATTCTAGATCTAGAAAACCTAGAACTACGCCACCTTCAGTCCAATATAAAATCATACTTTGCAATGTCCTACTTGTCATTGAATACTTCAACTTCAACCATAACAATACAAGAGCACACAATAGATACAATCTCAAGATAAACCGCACCAAACTTGATTGCAGAAAATATGTCTTCAGCAACAGAGTGGTTTCTGGAATACTTTACCTGAATCTGTGGTTTCTTCCCGTAACCCCAAAAACTTTAACCTTGTCTACTATTGACCTCACCCCTTTCCTTAGAGGTCTGTAGTGCATAAGCACACCAACGTGCCTACCGTCCCTGTCCTATTGTTTCTTTTTATTTTTCTTATATTTAATGTATTCGTAACTATGTTTATACTTATAACTATTATCTTGTAAGCAATTGACAAATCAAATAAATAAAAATAAAATAAATTCATAGGTTAGAAATACCAAGAGGTAAGGAACACTTGGAGGCTATAAATGAAGTGTTCAATGAGACTTCCAGGGAAGGTAAAGTGAACTAAAGTCTTGGTGCAAACAGCCAACAGCCACACAAAGATGTAAGAACTGGCAAGTAGCCAGATTTTTTGGAACCTCTCCAGGTAGAGAACAAGAAATTGCCCACGTGTACTCCACACAGCCACTCCTCATGAGGTGACTGCAGGACTCCTTTTTTGGAGGGTTCAACTCCAGAAGACAAAAGGATTATTTGACAAAGAGATCAGTCATCTTTCTTGCAACTACACTGGACCCTTTTAAAGGACATGTTCACATGCCTCACTTCCTAGTCCTTTGAGAAATTACCCGTTACCCATTTTAAAGTGGTAGATAAGGACAGCTGAGATAGGAAGCTTGCTTCCCATTCAGGATACTGCTTATAAGCACTATGTGCTTAGAGCTGAAAACATTGTTAAGAGACCACACCCACCCACTTCACAGTCTGTTTTTGTTGCTCCCCTCTGGGAGAAGGTTTCAAAGTATTTCTAGCAGAACTACCAGATTCGTTAACAGCTTTGTTCCCCATGCCATTCTGCAAAATTCGTTTTTCTCGCCATATACATGTATATATCCAAACTAGACTTATTTCTCCGTGTCATATATGCGGGTGTATGCATAATTTTGTATTTTATTTTGTCATATTTATGTAGTGCATGTTGGAGGTGGTGGCCCCCTGAGAGTTGTATGCAATGAAAGTTCATTTTAATGTATGCCAATTAGTACGGCATACATTCAAACTGACAAAGTTATTCTAAGTTTTCTACAGGCCTTAAATGACAAGTTTGAAAAGCTATTGGGTGAGTTCATTTTCAAATCTGAACAAAATAAAAATTAATTGCAAGTTTAAACAATTTGAAATAAACAGCAAAAAAGCTAAGATTTTAATCTAAAAGTTTTCCCAAAGGTGCCTCCCCACCCCACCCCGCAAAAGGGAACAACTTTCTTGGATTTTTCTTTGAAAATGTTTTGCTTCTCATACAAGAAGCTTCTTCAGTTCTGACTGACTGGAGGGAAAGCTAATGAGAAGCATAACATTTTCAAAGAAAAAACATCAAGGAAGTCAAGTTACCTTTTGAACAAAAACACCCTTGGGACAACCATAAATGAATGGATGATTGAGAATATGTATCTAAGAAAGTTATAAGCCATTTAAAGAGCCAGATAAATCTGAAGTTTAAGATTTTGAAATTAACTATTAAAAAGAAGCAGCTTCTTATGGGAAACAAACTTATTCTGGCAATCCTGGCTATTAAGTCATAACAAACATTTTTCAATTATGTTTGTTGAAACTACTGGAGTGACTAAAGATTCCAAGAAGGGGAAAAAACTGAAGTCTGTTTTTGGTGTCAAGTAATACTGTGCCTTACAAAATGACACAAATTATAAAGAAAACATTAAAGGAGCTCTTTGAAGAACAGAATCAGAAATTAGTAAATATAATAGCAATCCTGTCAGTGATATCTGCTTCTATGGATATACTGTGTTCAAAAGATGTTAATGAAAAAACAGATGTGTAACAAATTTTATCCGATAACGTATAAAATGTAGAGCTACAAATGACAGGCAAAAAGAATGTTTTGAAAAATGACGTTTTACTGGATATACAAAAGAAACTGGATGAAATTTAAAAATTAAAAAGAAAATACAAACAATAAATTGAGACAATGATCTGGAAAATATTTCTTATTGGATCTACAAGAGTTATTAAAACCTTGAATAAATCTGCAGTGGGATAAGAATTGAAATCTACAATACAGGTAGAACTCAACCAACAACTGTAATAGAGCCTGCCCATTACAGCTGAGTCATGGCAACCATTAAGGAAAGCACCCACATGGTTGTCTCACAAATCCCCACACTTGCTCTTTCTAACTGGCCATTAAATGACCATGTGGATCATTAAATGGCACACAGGTTTCTCAGGCCTCAGGGAGAACCTGGGAAGCCTAGCACAGGCCCTGCCCCAGACATCCCAAGACCTCCTCTGCCCCAAGGCACCCCATTCTCTGCTTCATACCTCTTGGGGCCTGTCCCCTCCCCCCAACAGGGTCACACTTCTCTCCACCCACCCCCATTCAATCGCTCATATACTTTTATGGGATAAGGGAGCTGGCTTGCTGCAGCATCTCTACAGTCAGTCATAAGGCAAACAACCACAGGGGCAATGTAGCGGTTGTGCCTTCAGAACCCCTGGCCATAAGTTGCTTTTGGGTAGGGTCCACTTGTAACTTCAAATGGCTAATCATAAGTTGAGGATTGCCTGTATGTGATTGAATTAAGGGCTATTAGAAATAAAGGAATATAAAGTTTATTTCTTTGATCAAGTTTAAAATGAGATGTTAAAGTTCTGTCAACACTTTATGGTCTGTTTGCTGACATCAAGATTGAAAAGTTTTATGGATTTGCTTTTGAATAAGGGATGAAATTATGGGATGAAGAGAAACCTGTAACCTTACAGAGAGTAAAAAGTTATTAAATTTGCTTATACTTAACTAGAAGTGACTTTATATATTTTTTCCTTTCTCTTCTAGTTTATTTAAGTTTTTATTACTGTAATCAAAATTCTTAATATTTTTTTTAAAATGAGACAATGTGACAATGAAGCCTCCTTTTTATGACCCAAACTGAATTGGCTTCTTTTTCTTGCATCAGCTTAATACTGTTTTATAGATAAAAAGATTAAAAAACACAACAGTATTAAAAAAATTTTTTTAAAAAAAACACCATAATTCTGTTCATTTTAAAACCTTCAAAATATGTAAAAGTTAGGAAAAAAATGAATTTATTTCTACAGTTTACATATTTTAGCAGAAAAAGTTGTCCTAAATTTGTGACGAAAGTACCTTAAACACAGATTCCATTAATAAAGGAAAACAGTATATTTACATAAAGAGAAATGAACAGAAAAGCAGACAGTATGGAAATAAAACACTATACAGCTAACTTTCAACAACCAGTATTCAATATCTGATTTTAAACAGTGGTAGTAATGACTGTACCGTATTTTATGTACATATACTGAATATTTTCAATATATATATATTTCCCCTGAAGGCATTATATGTAAACTATCTGTTGCTGCTTTACATAACCATCCCTTGTTCTTTCACATGAGCTTAAGTCCATTAGGTAGAACTTGGCCTCTTTAAATTAGATGGTGGAAAGACTCTCTGTTCATCCATTCTTTTCTCCTGTGATCTCAAAATAAGGCTGAAGAAATCTTCATCAGGAACAGTTGGCCCTTTTGGAATGTTTGGTGGTGGTTCACATCTCTGGTCATCTAATCGAGAGCCCTAAAAAAAGACCACATTAAAACCATTACTTTACAGTTCCAGCTAGTCCATTTTTTCCATGGGAACTCCACTGGCATCCATTTCAAACCTGAGTGTCTTCCAGAACCATTCTGAACAGTTATTCCAACAGACTAGATGATTTTTATTTTAAATTTTAATATTCACTTCATGAATAAACAGTTACATGTAGAAGAAGATCCAGAAGTCCATATAAGAAAGCAAAGAGGCTGGCATTGAAATGTGGCCTGCATCCTTACATACACCAAGTCATCTGCCCACGAAGGGATCAAACCCTTTAACTTTAAATTTCCCAGTTGGATAGTAACTTATGGAGAAAAGACTGCAGTCCTACACACTTACCGGGAAGATGGTACACCAATTCAACAGTACCTATTTTTAAATATGAATGGGATGCTCCAAGATACAGTAATATACTGTACTCCTCAAAGCACTGCAGCTGATAAGTTGCCTGACAAAATGAGCATCCAGGAAAACAAATGGAGTGGTACTTGCCACTTGGGAAGAGTGCAGTTGCATCTGAAATAAGTTTGAAACCCACTATCCAAATGAGTTTTCACTAAAAAAATAAATCTAACTTAATTGTGTTGAATGGTAATCTGTTAAACTTTGGAATATGAATTATCCTCTATACTAATATCAAATCCTCTAAGTGCCTATCCTTTATCCAGGCAAAATGCATTAATAGAAAAGAAAAAAAGTATCAAAGGCTGAGGAAACCCTAAATCCTACAGAAATACAAAATAATTCTGAAAACAAGACTTTTGAAACTTTTGTTAAAACTACATAAATCTTTGGCCACTTAGCACACAAATGGGGATTTTGCATGCATTCATAGTGAGCACTTCCATTTTAAACTCATTTATGTGCTGAAACGTATGCCTGTTTTCTCTTGATAAATATAGGCTTTTGTTTTGCTAATAAAAGGGGAAAGAACAGGATATCCATAGGCAGATAACAAAATACATAATAATAACTATACTCAATCTGTCAAACACTGAGCTATGCTTCATTTAGATTTAAAATTCACCTTTATAAACTGTTCACTACAAAAAACACATTGCTTTGAACCTTGTATATATATAACTCATTATGTATAATATATAGAACTAATTAAAGCAGCCTGACTTTTTTCAGGTTTCTATATGGCTCACTATGAACAATATTTTTACCATTATTGTTTTTGCTCAAATACCCCTCCCCAAATTGGATATATATACTTTCTATGCATAATTTTAAAATTTACAATCGAAACTCAAATTCATAGTTCACTACGATGCACATTCATTTTGCTGCATTAAATTTATGGTTGTGCAATGATTATAAAGACGGGTGCATCAAAATGTGCAGTTCTTATCTACAATTCATTACAACCATGCAACTGTTTTAATAAGTCACAAGGCTGCACTTGTACATCTGATGCATTTCTTCAACAGCACAACATGGCTATTCAAACTTCTTATTGAAAATCTGTTGGCATGTTACCACTTAAAATGCTTAACTGAGAAATACGAAGGGTAATAGCCATCTAAGCAATTCTCAGCAATTGTTTAACGCTTCAGAAGAGGCACATATTTTTACTTACTTATTAATACAAAACGAAGTAGGAATATTATTTAGAGCCCCATTACAATTTAAGATAACATCTAGGCTAAGAAGTTGGTTTTAACAGAATGAGGAATTGGCAAATGTAATCTACTCTTCTATTTTTGATCCCCCTGCCAAAGAGTTGAACTTAACATTATCACATAACGTTGCTTAATTAGCATTAAAAAGATTTTAAATAAAATTATATGTCTTTTTTTAATACTTCCAAATTTATTGATTCAACTGACAAAAAATACAACCAGGCTCTTTGAAACAACTACTTGCTTTAGAATGTCTTTTTAAGAATACACACCACACAGAATATCAGGGCAACCAAAATCTCACCTGGCATTTTATTAATATATCAAAGAAGTCATCATCTGGTTCGCTGTTCTTGCTAGCCATCAGGTGACCAAGAACTGACTGACTATTATGCTGATTAAGACGAAGTCCAGGTAAATTGCTGGCACTGGCTCGCTGATCATCTAAACGTCTACTCTGAGAACTAGCAAGCATATCTAAAAATTCATCTGTATGTGGAGAGAGCACTGAAGCAGAAAAGGCTGCAAAAAAAAATTTAAAAAACCATTATATGTAAAAAAGCAGCAAGAGGTGCAACAATACACTGGTTAAAGCAATATCTAACTTAATTTAAAGAGATTGCAGTATTATGTAGGCTTTATAATTAATTACATTTTTGCATAATTCTGGATGCTGTGGCAGAAGCTGTCACTGTCAGTCTGTTCCTGTCCTGGAAACAATATCGCTGATCATCCATTCGGTTGCTCTGAAATCGGCTCAACAAGTCAAAAAAGCCTTCATCTCCAGGGACTTCTAAGCTGCTTTTCTTAAAAATGATGAAGTACAAAAGTAAATACAAATAATACTAGCCATTATACTAGCAGGAGAATTTTAACTCAATCTACATAATTCATATTAAATATTATTATGGGAAAGAAGTGAAAAGGTCCAGTGAAGAAACACTAAAAATATTAAGGCTAGGAGGTAAGTTTGATATAATGCTATCTCAATATAAAAGAGCATTTCCACTTAGTATCTCACTTTATCACCAAATATTGGTGATAATATGGTATACCAACAAAACTAATTTTCTCTTCACTTCTAAATGTTTATTCATAATTATTTAACTTAATTAATTTCTAACTTGTAGTCTTGTAATTAGTATGAGATAATCTAAACCTTAATTATATGCTGTGAATCAGTTTTAATTGGAATGGCAGGTAAGGCTAGTTAGTAAGGAAATAAATAAATAAGTATACAAATATTTTCATTTTAAAAAATTAGGCAAAGCAATTAAAACTGGCATATTTCTAAAATGTTTTCAGTCGCAAAGTTCAAATATCTATACATCTATATCTATGTGTGTGTACCATATATTAAATAAAATACAAAGTTTTAAAATGTTTATTTCTCCACAAATACCTTCTGTGAATTTAGTCGATGGTCAATAGAGTTACTAGCATCCTGAAGAACTTTAGAAGAAGTAATATTTTTGTATTTTTTCCCTTTCAATCGATTTACAAAGTGCAGTTTTGCTGAAGGTTTGGGAACCAATGGTTTCTGTTTAGCTAGAATTTCACTGTTCCAATCCTGGACCTAGGAAACAGGTAACGTTGTATACCAAAATGTTTTCCAGAAAACAGTTTTTCACTATATGAAATACAAGTTAATTTAATTTTTCCATCTCTATTAAAACATGGCTAATTTATTCATGTTTGCAAAACTAGCGCTTTAACCAACAATGCACGTCAAATTTGCCCATAATTGCAGAAAAAAATCCTTATCAGCAAACTCTGTTTCCAAGGTGCTAAACATGAGACTGGCAATCAAGCCTAGGGTCACATCAATGTGCAGATTGTATATAGATACAATGGCCTTGTTCATCCCAATTCTTTATAAAGTTAATGTAATCCTTAAAGTATTTTGCCAGTGAAACTTTGAAAGCTAAAGGTTTTCTGCGGGTCTCATCTCCTTCTTGCTCTTTCTCTGCTCCTTCTTTTGCCTTTGGGATCTGAACAATAGAGGGAGGGGAGTATGTAAATGTCAAGGATTGGCTCAGGGATGACACTCGACATCTTTAACCTCTGCCCACAAATGCTACTAACAAATGCTACTAAGGGCCCAGAGCATTTGTCAAAAGACAATGGGTCTGACAATCCAGCCAGCCTGATGTCCAGCGAGCTCTCCCTCCCAAACTGAAAATGAAAGAAAAAAGAAACTACTGTTGGATAAGCTTGGATTTAAAAAGAAAAAAAAGAGCAATCTACGGGTTGTAGGAAGAAGGGAGGGGGCTGTTTTCAACTCCATTAGAAGGTCAACTCTAGATAAAGAGTACCTATACTTTGTTGTTTTTATATATTATCATTTTGACTGGTAGCTCATTGCTTTAATTTAAATGAATCTATAAGAAACATACATTTTATAGGAAGAACTACTGCCAGACACTGACTAAGTTAGTTGTAGTAAAATTTTCACATTTACGATTTTGCACAATTTAATCTAGGAACAAACAAAATCCATAAGGGATAATGCTTTTACTTTCTTTCATACCTGTATTATTACAAAATCAATGCATTCTCAACTGTAAATCTGGACCCAATATTATGAGATATGTGTGTGTGTGTGTATTTTACACACACACATATTTATTTTTTTACAAAGCCACTTCCACTTAAAAGACACCAACCTTCTCAGGTGTTAGTTTCATAAGTTCCAATTTTTCCATACTATGGCGACGTCCTAATCTCTGTTTAGTGCCTAGAATTACAAAAATTAAGTAATAGGTTATTTTGAAGAAACATACAAAGAACAACTTAATGGACTTATTAACTCATAATATTTACTGAAAATGATCACCCCATTGAAACTAATAACATCTCTTCTAAATTTGACTGCAAAAACAAAAAGACATTTAAAATGTTTTAATGGAGGCAAAAGAAACCATTTAAAATCCCAAATGCTGAAAGAGATTACCGTATATACTCGAGTATAAGTCGACCCGAATATAAGCCGAGGCACCTAATTTAACCACAAAAAACTGGGAAAACTTATTGACTCGAGTATAAGTCGAGGGTGGGAAATGCAGCAGCTACTGGTAAATTTCAAAAATAAAAATAGATGCCAATAAAAACTTTCACTAGGACAGTTGAGAATAAGTTTGATGTTCACAATTTCCTCTTTGAAAGAGACCAGTAAATAGGGAACAAGAAGATGAAGAAAAAGAAGTGTGTTTTTTCACACTTTTCACACTGAAGTGAACAAAAATGGCATCATAGGAACAAGCTTATTCTCAGTCCAAAGGTTTGTTTCTGATTTCTTCCCTGATTTAAGGGAAATTTGGGAAACGATCTCACTATCATGAAAGGTTTGATTGATTCACTAACCCAAAAGATGATGATGATGACAGTGGTAGGCAGGAGTCACTCTCTCCCTTGCAAGAAAAAACCAAGAGCTGTTCTTATGATATCTCTCTCTCTCTCTCCCCCTCCTCCCCCTCCTCCCGAGTGGACTGAAAGCAGCTGGAGCTGAGGAAATGAAGCTGAGTGGAGCGACCTCAGCTCGCGTTGCTTTCTCAGCCTAGAGCTCAGAAAAGCCTCCCCCTCCTCCTCCCCCTCCTCCCGAGTGGACTGAAAGCAGCTGGAGCTGAGGAAATGAAACTGAGTGGAGCGACCTAGGCTCGCGTTGCTTTTTCAGCCTAGAGCTCAGAAAAGCCTTCCCCTCCTCCTCCCCCTCCTCCCGAGTGGACTGAAAGCAGCTGGAGCTGAGGAAATGAAACTGAGTGGAGCGACCTAGGCTCGCGTTGCTTTTTCAGCCTAGAGCTCAGAAAAGCCTCCCCCTCCCATGCTTAAAAGTTGCAAAGGAAACACGGAAGCAGGGAAGCGGCTGCCCAGCTTCGGAGCTCCACACCATTTTTTTTCAGAGGGGAATCTGACTCGAGTATAAGCCGAGGGGGTTTTTTTCAGCACAAAAAATGTGCTGAAAAACTCGGCTTATACTCGAGTATATACGGTACTCCTGTCCACTTAACCTGAAGAGTGAGCTAGGTGTCTCCCTTCAGGCACATAATTTTCAACAACTGCTGAAGTGGGGAAGGGATAATTTGTTCTACCTCCAACATTTTGTCTCTGCTTACAATTATTTTTTGCCACAAACTTCAATAGATGTAAGCTGTCTTTAAAATAACATTGCCTTGTATACTTTTTTGTGTTCCTCATCAACTCTTAAAATCCAATCCAGGACACACCTACAAACCATTTCCTTAGCGCTGATAATGGCCCATATTTATTATTGAACAATATGGCTTTTATAATATTTCATTTTTCAATATTTTTATAAGAAATTTGTAGAAGAATTATGAGGCTAAGGTCTCATACTAGCTTCATTAGCTACAAAGGTTAAAAATATTTGGACAAATATATTTTTGCACAAATTAAAATAGGAACAAACAGAAACTATATAGAACATTTCTATAGTGGAAACTTCTATACTAGTAATATTGAGTTTCCTCCATATCTATGGTAAGTATTACAAGATCAATGCATTATTTTCTTTTCTTTACATTTAGCAGAAACATCCAGCAGAATTTACATCTAGTATTGCCTTTTAACTTGAGATATTAATTCAGAAATGATACTTGACTTTTATCAAAGTTCTGGAACGCTTTCTAGAACCCAAAAGGAAGGGAAGTTCTTACTATGCATTCCCTCCCTCTATGTCACCATTAAAATATTCTATCCATTACTATTTGTCCTAATAGACATATCTGACAAAATTTGTATAAGCTCATTTTGGCAATTATTTTAAGAATACCCTTTAGAAGACACAATCTAATTTATTCAAAATATTATTTTGATGATGCCTAGTTCCTAATATGTATCTTTAAAACCGTTTCTATAAATCATTTCTACATTATTACTTGAGAATGAAGTGACTTGTAGAAATAGACAAATTATGTTTTTGTTAGCAGAAAATAAATCAAAACCAGAGTAGCCATTCCAGAGAAAGCAACTTGTATGGAGATAAGCCAAGGGACAAAGGATTTACATACACACAACACAAACACACACACTTTTTATACCATCATTACTTATAACTCTACAAAATGTAATATTCTAAAATGATATACAATAAAAATATGAGTGATGAAAAGCAAGGAATTATATATACATTATTATGTTTATAAGGAATTATAACCCAAGATTTGGAAAATCATGACTTATTGTTAAGTAGCAGTATGCTCATTTTCAACAGATTCCACTTCTGGTTAGTATCCATGGATACTAGAAAACTTTATTGGTTGCTCAAAGGGATGAAGGAACCACCATTGGGAACACAGAAAAAGTATGAAATAAGAGCAAGTCAATTGCCATAAGTCTGTTCTCTAAGTGCCTGGCAGCGCTTACATGGATCTACTTGTATGATTTCACTAAGCCCAAAAAGTTTATTCTCGTTTGAGAGGTAAATGTGTTCCTGTAATGCAGGCACTTGCAAAATAGGATTAGTAAGGCCAAATGTCTGTGGGAAGATAAGATATCCCACTGAATAATATAGAAGCAGGCATGATATTCCCCTTTGAAAAAAAAATCGGGGCCGGCCAAAAGAGACCCCCCCGCCGTGCGCCAAGAAATCGCACACACAACACCAGTGCTACACACCCTTCCTTTCCAGCCGGTCAGGTGTGGATCAGTTCCAGAGCTGGGCAGCCATTTCCCTGGGGGCAGGGCCAAGGCACCGCCCGGGGAGCACCCGCTGCTTTCCCTCGCCAGGGCCGGGCGGTGGCGTGTTGCACAGAGACTGGTCTGTGGCTGCCCAGCTCCCTTTTCCTGCCACTCAGCGGCCTCCGCTTGCACCGCCCAGACTCTGCTCAAATATCTGGCTGGGGCTGTCAGGAGTTGCTACTGCTGGCGCAGCTTCGCGCGGCTCCAGTCCCGCATTGCCTCGGGAAGGGAAAGGCAAAATCGGGAGCCGCTGCTGCCGTTGCAAACCGCCGCCGTGGCTCTTTCTTTTTGCCTTTCCCTTCCCGAAGCAACGCAGGACTGGAGCCACGCTAGCGGTAGCAACTCCTGACTCGGGGCCTCCGAGGGAAGGGGAAGGAGGAGAAGAAGGGGGAGAAAAGGGGGGCGATTCCCCCAAAAATTGGAATTCCAATTTTAATCGGAAGAATATCATGTCTGAGAAGAGTTTTGAGGAACAGCTGAGGTAAGAGAAGGAAAAAAATTAAGAAAAAATGATTAAGTAATAAAGCAAAATGACAATTGGCTCAAAGAATGAAATGTGCTAAAAATGGGGTAGTTAAAAACACAATGAACACAATGGCACAGCTAATATGATGTGCATAGGAAGCAAGGTTCTCACTAAACTTTAAAAGCTCTACAATGTTTTGAATGTAATCCTTTGCAGGTGTGTGTCACATTATGGTAATCATAGAGAACACAATAAAGAATTGAAGGCTAATAAAGAAGAATACTAAAAAATTTTGGGCATATTTACCATTCAAGTTATAATCTGGAATCTGGTTTTCAGTCATCATTGAGTTGTTTGTGCTGAAACTTAGACCAAGTACCATTTGAAGATCTGAGAGATTAAGCTTAGCTGTTAATTCTCCAGTCTTATCTCCAACCTGCAATCAAAGATATTACATGTTTTATGTAAATGATTTTATTTATTTAAAATATGTGAATCACACTTATCAAATTAAAACAATCTTAGAGTGACTTACAAAATAGAAAACCAAAACAATCCTTTCCCCTCAAGCTTTCAGTCTGTTTTTCCTTAATTTTATTTAGTCAATTTATTCCAATTACATACAGTACATATACTGTTTTATTTGAAAAATGCACACAATGAAGAATTAAAAATTTGTGCACATACCTCTCTTGAAATATCTAAATGCTTTTCTGCATAATGCATAGCTTGATCATGGTTCCCCAAAGCTGTGCATGCATTCCCTAAACTCCAGCATGCTCTTCCTTCACCAATTCTGGAACACAGTTCAATAATATACACATCAAATACTCTAGTTAAAAATAAAGCTTTTAAATACATTTAAATATATAAATGATTTTAAATAGATATGTACAGTTCAAGGACCCTTGAAGACCTTAATCATAGTCTCCAAACTCAGAATTCTAGGAATTTATTGTTGGATTTAATTTTTTAACAGGATAAAAGCAAATATAATTTGTAAGATACATTAAGTTTAATATCATATTAACTGTAATTTACTTTAATTACATATCTCAAAATCAGATTTTTGACTTGTTTTGCCTGTCTCAATGTAACAGCATTAAAATATTTTTAAAAATTATAGCAATATTTGCATTAACAAATTGTCACGCAACTACAAAGCTTAGATATAGAAAGCACACCAATCTCTGTGATAATGCTAATCAATGCAGAATAAATATCATTGGAATATTTTAGAAATTAAACATTACATAACTTACTATCTTCCCTAATTCAAAAATGCTTCATTTTCTGTTGAAAAAAGCTTTCCAAAAATTCTATAATGGAGAAATTTTAAAAGATGACTTCCTTATTAGTGCCAAAAAAGTTGCATAGTTGAGTCCATATAAGAGTAACACTTGATTTAAGAGAATCCTTAACTTTATAAATACCGACATCTCAAACAATTGATAAGATTCATAGATTGGGATATTCAGATGGATGTAAGAATGTAAAATGGGCAATACTGAACCAGTTTAAATATCTATTTTAGTCTACCAGTTTTTCCACTTTGCATCCAAATGCCAATAGAAAATCCAAAAGTTTTGATTTTTGCTCCAAGGAACTAATATAGGAGCAAACATCTTCAACAACAGACATTATTATTGCAATTAATAGTACAATCCTATATTAAACTGTTTAGCATGGGAATCCTGTCTATATAAATAAGGCAATATTCCTATAGAAAACAAAAACTGTATTACTATATAGCAATTAATTTAAAACGTTTACTTGTCATTTAGTTCTTCAGCAATTGCTAAGTGTTTCAGATGATAATCTATGGCCTTCTCATAATCCTGAAGTAAGGTATAGGTATTTCCAAGGCTGTAACAAGCCTGTGCTTCCACAGCCCTATCTTTAAGCTGCCTTGCAAGCTGTAATGTTTTCCTAAAGGACAAACAGATACAATATTTACTTATATGATTCAAACCACCAGTCAATGTATCAGAATACAATAATGTATAGTAGTGAGACCCACTGGATCTATTATAAACTTCAGTGCAATATATAAAATGGTTCTTTAAATAATCTGGGGAAAATATTTAACAAATTAAACAAGTCCTTTGCACATTGGTATATATTATGGCATACATTAATATTGAAAATGTTTTACTGCCATTTACCTTATCACCAATTAATATGATAAATAACAATCAGTGGCATATGTGGAAGTGATGGGTAATCAGCATGTCAGGAAAGCTAGTCAATCATTATGGGCATTTATTACAATATTTCCTTTTGCTATTATTCAATTTACTCAATTATCCAGTATGCATCAGCAACAATGTCTCATTTTCTTGGTGTTTTCTAAAGCCAGCTTGAACAACCAGTATTTCCATTTCCAAGTAGTCTCTACCTGCACTGAATGATTCCAAGCAAGATGCTTAATGTGTTTAATTTCCTACCCTTACAAATTAAATCAAGTTACATTGCTAAGGAATATAAATGAAATACTACACAGAGTAATCAGAGACAATTGAAAAATAAGGTTCCTTTGCAGAATTACCAGGGAGTAAATTTTGCAGATATCTATCACCTAAAGTTCTCAGTGTGTTTATATATCCAGATGACTCTTTCTGTTTCCAATCAGATAAAGAAGCCCTGTTTCAAATGCCATTACACCTGGATTCAAGATTAGGCTTTATGAAAATGAGAGCTTTCTCCATTAGCCATTTTAGAAATATGTATCTTGATATAGACTATGTATTTACTTTTGCTGAGTTTCTCCAAACAGATTATGACGGTTCTGTTTTATGCATTTAAGACAGCTGAAATGTATGCACAGCTATTTCTTTTAATGGAACTGTTTTAATTATCTTGTTTTAATAGGTTCTATTTATAAACCACTAACAAACCCTTCCTAAATACATGACTGAACAACAAATTTAAACATCTTGTCTTAGGCTCTCGGATAGAATTTATGTCATATTTTATTTTCAATAAAAGTTATATTCTACTTAATGTATAAAATAGCAGTTTAGTGCCATTTTGTACGTGTTTCTGTAGGAATGAGCCTTATTGAATTCAGTGAATCAGTATAGGACTACAGCCTAATTGTGTGGCAATTCTGTCTCTGGTAAGAAGCTCTGGTAAGTATACTGCATATTCATAGCTCAAACACAAGAAATGCCTAACTATACAGACAGATATTCTACCAGTATTAGTACCGTATATACTCGAGTATAAGTCGACCCGAATATAAGTCGAGGCACCCAATTTTACCACAAAAAACTGGGAAAACTTATTGACTCGAGTATAAGTCGAGGGTGGGAAATGCAGCAGCTACTGGTAAATTTCAAAAATAAAAATAGATGCCAATAAAAACTTTCACTAGGACAGTTGAGAATAAGTTTGATGTTCACAATTTCCTCTTTGAAAGAGACCAGTAAATAGGGAACAAGAAGATGAAGAAAAAGAAGTGTGTTTTTTCACACTTTTCACACTGAAGTGAACAAAAATGGCATCATAGGAACAAGCTTATTCTCAGCCCAAAGGTTTGTTTCTGATTTCTTCCCTGATTTAAGGGAAATTTGGGAAACGATCTCACTATCATGAAAGGTTTGATTGATTCACTAACCCAAAAGATGATGATGATGACAGTGGTAGGCAGGAGTCACTCTCTCCCTTGCAAGAAAAAACCAAGAGCCGTTCTTATGATATCTCTCTCTCTCTCCCCCCCCCTCCTCCCCCTCCTCCCGAGTGGACTGAAAGCAGCTGGAGCTGAGGAAATGAAACTGAGTGGAGCGACCTCGGCTCGCGTTGCTTTTTCAGCCTAGAGCTCAGAAAAGCCTCCCCCTCCCATGCTTAAAAGTTGCAAAGGAAACACGGAAGCAGGGAAGCGGCTGCCCAGCTTCGGAGCTCCACACCATTTTTTTTTCAGAGGGGAATCTGACTCGAGTATAAGTTCGAGGGCGGTTTTTTCAGCACAAAAAATGGGCTGAAAAACTCGACTTATACTCGAGTATATATGGTATTTTATATCTATAATATATTACATTTTATAGAATTATGGCTGGATGAAGTTGCATTTATTTTCTTACATACCAAATTTAAGCAATAATGAAAATAAAATGATGAAAACAAATGCAGCCAAGAACAGCAGAAGACAACAAATCAGTATTATTTTGAAATAGCTAAAGCTAATGCAATTATGCATATGTCAAAATGAAAACTTAAAAGATATGATTTTAAGACCTGTAAATCAGAGTAAATAATATAATATAAATATAAATAATATAATATAATATAAAATAATACTCAAACTAACTTATAGTATTCAGCAGCAGTTTCAAATTCTCCCAGGAAAATATAGGCATTTCCAAGATTACTGTAGGCTCTTCTTTCTGCAGCTCTGTCACCAAATTCTTTTGCAATCAAAAGGCGCTGGAAAAGAATTACCCTGTTAATTATTGTAACAATGCTCAATGTTATTACCAGAATAAATCACAAGTGAATACTAAGATTCACTCTTTTTCCCTTTCTAAAACATATTTTAACCAGAACATTATGTATGACGAGTCCTCAAATTAGACTATAAAAGAGCCTGCCCATCATTGTTGTAAGATACATTGTAAAATCGGGTCAGACATGTGACTGACCTCATTTTAGGATTTTTTTTCCACAGCAGTTGTTAAAACAACACTGTAGTTGTTAAGCAAACCAGTTTTTTGCCATAGGTGTAGTTTTGCCAAAAAACGGAAGTAAATGCTGGTTTTCACCAAAAGCATCATAAAATGCAGTCATGCAACACTGCAAACAGATGTAAATTAGTCCTGGTTGCCAAGAGCCAAAAATTCAGTCATGTGACTGCGAGGGGAGAGGACAACCACTGGAACTTCAACTCTGGGTCCTAAGTAGCCCCCCCAGTAGGTCTATCACAACTTCAGACAATCACTAAGCAATCAATTCTAAGTCGAGGACTACTATATATAGAAAATATTTTTAAAGTCCTGTCTCCAAAAGCAGACTAGGAGGCAACAACGTTCTGTGTTTCATTGTATGCTCTGTGATGCAACGTGATGTCATGCCGGCCATATGACCATGGAAACATCTCCAGACAATGATGGCTTTTTAGCTTAAGAAACAGAGATGAGCACCACCCCTAAAGTTGGTCATGACTAGCGAGGTAAAACCCATGGGAAAACCTTTACTGTCTTCAACAGTTCAAAAAAGTATGTTTTTCAGCCCAATAATGCACTTTAAAATATCACACGCATAATAAATCTATATCAGATAATCTCCTGTTTACTATTTTAAAAGGGTACATTTTAACTTTCTTTTATAAATGTCATAGAAGATATTTCCTTGAATATCCACCAAGGAAACAATAGTATATGCTTCACTAACATTACTTTTTAAACAAATAATATAAACTACAATGAACCAGACACCCCAACATGCACTCTTCTTATACCTGTTCATGAGTAGTAACAGCACTTCGGAAGTTGCCCAGAAGATAATGTGTATTTCCTAAGTTTCCATAGGCACGTCCTTGGGCAGCTCTATCCCCCAACTCTGTTACAATTGTCAAGTTTTCCCTATTTAATATTCAAAGTTTTAAAAAGCAAATTACTAGGTTTATAATGGAAGAAATGTACAAGTAACAATTATGAAAAATAATTATTTTGTTAATTCAAAAGAAAACATTTTATGCAGACTGATTTAATGTTCATTATGTATTACTATTTGTCATCCTCTTAAGGTGATGTCCTTAAATCCCCTGTGATTTCACATGCTATAAATTATAGTAACAATATTGATGGCTGCTATCCAAGTTCATATTTTTCTTTCTTAAACATTCATCTTATTTAAGTAGTACTGCAGAAGAAATAGTTGCAATTTTAAATTACACTCAGTTTTTATCTAAATTTTATATATTTTCCAATTTGTATGCATTAACATCATGAAATTAAAAGTGCTTTAAAATAATTAAAATAACACATTTTAATGCATTATAAAAAGGATGATTAAAACTGTATCCACCTTGAAAGATTAATCCATTACTAAATTTTTTCTTACTGATAATAATCGGCAGCTTTCCGCAAGGCAGTTTTAACATCATCTGGAAATTCTCCTGGATCATGAGTACCTGCACAGGCAACACTTTTACCTTTGGAGTGATACACGTTTCCAAGATTATACAAAGCTCTTGCTTCTCCCACCTATAAATACAAATAAAATATTTTCTTAAAAGTTTTTATGCTACATAGCTACTCACGTAATTGAACAGAAGAATCTCATTTCCTGTTGTGAGAAAACAGGTGGTCATGTATATCACCTTTTGCAATCTTCTGACAAACTAAGTCAATGGGGAAGTCAGATTCACTTAGCAATCACGTTACTAACAACTCCAGTGAATTGTTTAACAACTGTGGCAAAAAAAAAGTCGTAAAATGGGGCAAAAGTCACTTAATAACACTCTTGCTTAGAATGGAAATTATGGGCTCAATTGGGGTTTTAAGTCAATTGGGATTTTAATCTGTAGGGATTTTTTACTTTTTGATACTTTTTGATCTCCACAATATTACTTCAGGA
The DNA here is from genome assembly GCA_033807585.1 of Hydrophis major. Classification (NCBI taxonomy): domain Eukaryota; kingdom Metazoa; phylum Chordata; class Lepidosauria; order Squamata; family Elapidae; genus Hydrophis; species Hydrophis major. The sequence continues at coordinate 148,617,266 of CM066330.1, forward strand.
AGAAAGATGGCAAGAATATCTTCTGATTTTTTTCTTTTTTAGTTTGGGTCAGGGAGACAACATCTAAACATACCGTGGCAACCCACTAATAAGCTTGAAGAACTTTATCAGAACAGTATTATTCTATTGCTGATATGAGGTTCATCTTAAATGTGTAGCATTGTTCAAAGAATGCACACTGTGCTTTTTCTTTCAATATTGACTGTAGTGATTTTTCTTACCTTATCACCTAGATCTCTTGAAATATCAAGGTGCCTCTGACAACAAACAATTGCTTCTTCAAAATTCCCAAGGACCTTTAAGGTATTTCCCAAGTTGCCACTAGCTTTAGCTTCTCCTAGCTGATCTCCAATTGTTCTGAAAATTGAACATTTAGTCAGTCCTCCTGCTTTTCTGTTAAAAAGTCAGCTCAATCTTGAGTAGCAGAAACATTTTTATTAAACTTGGCAGCAACTATATGTTTATTACACATAAACAATTTTACCCCCAGCCTTAATGATCCTAACTCATTATAATCATTATTTTTCCTAGTTCATTTTTTTTCAGGCATAGATTTTCAAATCTACTAGTATTTCCAACTAATGTGTAATCATTAGAAAAGGATAAAAAGGGTACAATAACACTTTGTGATCCATACTGGGGAAAGATTATATTCCATATACAGGTGTCAATGAAGGTGTTTGGACATATTTTATATGTTTGGCTAAACTGTACTTCACACTTATACCCAATTATATAGCATAAAATATATTTTAAAAGTAATGTAAGATTGTTGTGAGGGTTTAATTTGTTGTGAATATAAAATAATGCCCAAGATAAATTACACACCATTCTCCTGAAGGATAAAACTTTCCTGGCTATTATTCTGAGTGGTTCCTCATAACAAATTTTACTTACATGACTAAAATGAGCTGCCCTATTCAACAACTAAGTCATATGAGATGGAACAATTTTTGGGCAATATTTAATTGAACACATTTTTAATAATTTTCACAAAAAGTGGTATCTAGATAAAGTATAAATTATAATAGTTGGAAAAAAATATGAGGCTGTTATTATGGGAGGAACAATGAGTGTTACGGTTGGCTTGGAGAAGAAGTTACATAGTCCTGAAATAAAGGATGTGTAAGAAAGAAATTCAAAATAAACCCCCTTGAGTATGTTTAGTGTAAGATGGGAAAAGGCTTTCAAGAATTTGTCATTCCACTTTACTACAATAAAGAGCATTCCTGATATCCATGCTGTGATTTTTTTCTTGAACTGGCCTATCTTGAAGGGTTGACATAAAAGTATCAAAATCTGCATTTACCTTGCAAGAGTTAAATCATGGTGATGATATTCCAAAGCTTTTGCATATTCATGCAAGTAGAAATAGGCATTGCCCAATTGGCTATAAATAGCACTGAGTGTTTTTAAGTCTTCTGTTCCAACCTGAACAGCAGCTTCAAAGAAAGATACCCCAGCTCGACAATCCCCTGCTTTACATAAACGCTCCCCTTCCAAGGCAAGCTCCAAGCATGATGCTTCCATTCTATAAATATGAAACGTAAGAAAATTTGTGTTTTAAAAATAATTATTTCTTCTAGTAGTCATTGAAGCAAAATAGCAATGTATTAAATTTATTTCAAATTCGCTGAATTTCAAGTACTTATTGAAGCATTTATTTTTGCATCGCAAGTTTAAAATATATTATTAGTCCCAATTAGAAAAGGAGGAAGGCCATTGGATATTGACAGTGGGTAGTAATTAATGAAAGGGCAAGTGCACTGGTGAAATACTATATATAGTATTGAGTTATCAACAGCAGCACAGGTAGTCCTCAAATAATGACCACTTGTTTAGCAACTATTCAAAGTTAACAACAGTGCTGAATGAATGGTATTTATTACCAGTCCTTGAAATCCTATGCCTCATGGTTACATGATCATGATTTCTTTTGTTTCCTGGAGCTTCTTACAAGCAGGAAATTTTCCCAGACAGAGATCTTAAAATCTACCGGAAGGGATAGGGAAACTAGCACGAAATTGCTCCTGCTTTTTTGCCCACCCACACTCCATAGCACCTATCCACTGCAGCCCACCTTCCCGTGTCACCGACCTATTCTTCGGAGCACCTTCTAAGAAGGGCCCTTTGCACACCCACTGGCATGGCACTCCTGCCTCTTCCTATTTATCAACCTTTGCAGTCCTGGGGCTATAATAGGAACCAGGACTGCTGGGATTGCTGTCACTCAATAATTCCAGTAGTCACATGATATTACAATTTATGACCGCATTGCTAAGCAATGCAAATTTCAATCCCAATGGCCGTTGTAACCAAGGACTACCTGTAGTAATGGCATTTAAGGGGCTTTCTTGGTTCTCATTTTCCTGGTCTCCATTCTCCTTTTTGCCTGGCTTGAAACTCTATATAGGATTATAAACAAATTTGACTAGAATTAAAAATCTTGGAGGAATGGTAGCATTTAAGGCACTTTTGGAGCTAGACTGCACCATTCACAGGATCCAGCCATTAAAGCTCCTAGTCAACCATCTTTCTACTTTTAATAATAAAAATGGCAGCATCTGGTTTACTGTTCAACCAATCATAATAATATCTTTTTAAAAAGAACACTGAGCAACTGTCACATTGTATGATGTAACATGTAATTATCTTGCACATATTCTGAATATCATCACTGCTCACTTCCTAATATTTTCCTAATGCCCAATGAACTTTTATAAAAATGATCTTTCATATCAACTATTTAATGTGCAAACAAATACCATAACTATGTTAATATTTTTCAATCTTTTATTTTTTTAATCACCATGAAACAGATCAAATAGTGTGTGAAGCTACTATTTCTACTTTAGTATAATACAAAGAATTTGTTAAATTAAAGATGACATAAATGTACACATAAAACTAGCACAATTGTTTAAAGGAAAAGCTACATTTTGGAAAAGCTATAAAAAAGTCATACATAACTGGATAAGAAATTAGGGCATATATAATATACATATAAACTATATTTCAAATGCTCACTTGTAAAAAGAAAAACATTCTGAATAGAAGATATATTCAGTATTTTGATAAAGAGTTTTTGATAAAACCACAGTTAATGATCACATATAAAATGAAATTACTGAAAGAATACTATACCTCTTAGCTTTCGACATTCCACAGCCTAAGCACATCGATATGATAGACATTCTTAGCTTGTGCAGGAAAAGTAAAATTTATATTTTGCCCATGAAATATCCCAGTTTGCCTATCTATAACAAAGCTATAGCATTTCTCAGAAACAGCCAAGAGGTATTTTCTTCCATTTTATTAAAATAACAAAATTGACTACAGCACTGTTATAATTGCAATAACAAAAGATTTAATCCTCTCTTAATGTTAACTAATCCTCTCCTCTCCAGGCACCTTATGTTAAATGTCACATCCAATTAAAATATTCCACCCCATACCTAAGAGGTACAATCCTATTAATGAAACAATATATGTATAATCCCCTCATACCACTAATTCATTTTTAGCTTGAGAGTATGTATATATGTACTGTATGTGTATATGTTTGTGTATATATATATAAACATACATACACAAATGCTTTTTAAAACACTTAACTTAAAAAGTTGTAGAAGTATTAAGGTCTACACTTATACACTGTATAAGAGACAGCTGCGTAATAGAATAGCAAAGAAATAGAAATAGAATAGAAATTGTAATTTTCACTGTATTAATTTCCAAATCACTTATGTCTTAGTTCCTAATTTTAAGGAAGACTCGGGAAAAGTGCAACAGGTTTGAAACAGAAAATGAAAACTTTTTCAAGCCTGGAAACTAAAAAATAACTTTTTAAAAATTTTTCTTGAGAAAAGGGGGAAGGGGGAGAGAGAGCAGGTGCAGTACCTTTAAAAATGTCCCATGAAAGGTCAATCTGTCCCCTATCATTTCAGATTTTAGGACAAGGAATACCATATTTAAGCTAAAGAAAAACAGAATTATTTTAATATTAGGAAAAAAGTCCAACCATTATAACTATTTGATGATAGAGCCAATTTTCATCCTCCACAATTTGCTGAGTGCATTTAAGTAGGTTTGGATAAACATTTGTAATCCATTATTAATTGGAATTACTGCACAAACAAGAGTTTGGACTTTTATCTAAATAGCTTCCTCTAGCCTTATGTATCTATGAAAACAGCTTCCTACTCTGTCTTTTCTATGAACAATTATTCTTTAATCAAGTATTCAATAATTTAGGTAATGTTGGTAAAAGCTCTGCAGTACTTTGGGTTTCAAGGTAAAAATATAGTACAGGACTGCATTTTTTAAAAACATTGTCTTTTCCTGGGACTGAATAGCTGCCTTATACAACTGAGCATCATCCTTTAAAAAGGTTTTTAGTAGAGCTATCTGTACACTGGCACTCTCCAAAAAGTGTTCAGTCTTTGAAAGTATATAAATCTGAAGTCCTGCACCGACAGGTGTATATGGTACTTTAAAAATTTTTCTCCATTTGTTTATATAAATCAAGACAAGCAACAATTTATCGTACTGCAGCCTTGTTTTGGATTCTAGGTATATTGATATTATGGATGCAATATAAATATTTGCACAAGACTGTTACTCAAGATTTTTGGTTTTGCATCTAACAATCCTTTCATATAATTTCCTGTATTTATGTTCAGATGTCATTCAACAATTTATCCTGCTTTAAAAAAAAATACTATTCAATATTTTAATTCTTCTCAAACTTTATTTTATTTATCCATTTTATTTGGAAATGCTGTAATTTCTATTACTTTAGAATAAAAGCTAGTGTCATTCAATAATCATTTAAACCCACATGGTTTTGAGAAACAAAACCAAACAAGTTGTGTTATCAAGCCAGTGGCCCTTTATTATAGTGAACAGGTACAGCAGGTTAAGTGTGATGATTATGCACAGGAACAAGGAATATATTCCTACATTATACACACACGCACATATTTTTCCATCTTCCTATCTGGGAAGACATATGTGCTCCCTGATGAAACAAGAAATAAAAAATATTCTGTTTTGTGAACTGAGTTCACAAAAGAAATTGGAATCTTCTAGTATCTTCTATTGAATCACAACTTTTAATTAAACCCAAAACTGATCGAGTTGTCATAAGTATTCCTCTCAGATTGCTATCTTTGCTCTGTTTAAAAAAATGTCTTTTCCATTCTTTGGCATTGCTATGGAAGAACCAGCTAGATCTCCTTAAATATAAACTGCACTTTCCTTCAATTGTGTGGCTCCATGACAGCTCTGAACATGCAGCTTCTTTAAGGAGACTCTCACCAGAATGGCATGTATTACTATGCTTGATAAAAACCATCTTTTTGATTCTGGATAAAAACACTGCACATATTTTAAGCACCAACACTGTTGATTTAGAAGATAATAAATAAAAACATACAGAAACAAAGTATATATTAATAATAAAAGAATAGATATGATTCATGTTGTGACTAAAAGCACAAGAGGTGAAAATTCCAGTGTTTTTGAACTGAACTAACATAAGATTCAGCCCAGAAAATATGGTAGGAGAGGCTGGAGCAAGTTAAATCAAATCCATATGCGGAAACTCACTATTGCCAATTTTTCTTAATAACTTTGGCGAAAGTCTACAGGGTTCTTGCTTTTTTAGAAAAATAGGTCCATATGATGATAGTGCTACAAGTACAAGATTAATTTTATTCTAGATGAACAAACAGGGATGGGTAATAAAAACAAACTTCCTTTCACATTAATTTAATCTTAAAAAATATGCCAGGTATACGTGTTAAATATCTTTCCTCATATATATGTAGTTCCATAGCTTGGCTCAGCACAGGTAAAAATAAGGAAGCTTCAAACAAAATTTGAAACATTAAAGAAAAAAAAAAAGGTATTGTTAAGCTTACAAGCACCTGAAAGGGTCAATAATGGATGAACACTAATTTTACAATTAAAATGCAAATAATGAGATAATAGTGGTACTAATCATACTATACTGACCTTCTGAAGTATTTTGAATAAATAAAGTAAGCATTCAGACACAAGCCTTAAGTTAATGTTTTAACGTATTAAAAATTAGTTTATATGCCTACCTGTAACGAACATGAAATGAATTATCTTCACACATGTTTAACAAAACATCCTCTTCCATTAATTCACATTCTGAGTGAATTTATTATCAATTAGGCAGCATGTAGGAAAATCACCAGGGAATGAAAAAATATTCCCATAACAATGTCCCCATACGTTATCAAGACTTGGAGTTTATAAAATTCAAATTCTTGTTGCAGTATTCTTTGATTAGAAAAGGAGATTCTTATCAGATATCACTTCAAAAGTCATATTACAACTTGAATCTGTCGCTCAGTTGTATTTCTGCAAAGAGAGTAGAAAATGCTGTTTCCAATTTCATTTGTATGAGTGTTAAATTATTATTTTTTAAAAATGAGATGGCAATGCTTAGTGAAGATACAACAAATGAAATTCTTATATAAACAAAGCTTACAAAGCAAACCCCTTATATAGGCAATTTTAATACACTGCTTAAAAAACTAAAGGGAACATTTAAACAACACAATATAACTCCAAGTCAATCACACTTCTGTGAAATCAAACTGTCCACTTAGGTAGCAACACTGATTGACAATCAATTTCACATGCTGTTGTACAAATGGAATAGAAAACAGGTGGAAAGCATAGGCAGTTAGCAAGAAATCCCCAATAAAGGAGTGGTTCTGCAGGTGGTGACCACAGACCACTTCTCAGTTCCTATGCTTTCTGGCTGATGGTTTGGTCACTTTTGAATGCTGGCGGTGCTTTCACTCTAGTGGTAGCATGAGATGGAGTCTACATCCCACACAAGTGGCTCAGGTAGTGCAGCTCATCCAGGATAGCACATCCATGCAAGCTGTGGCAAGAAGGTTTGCTGGGTCTGTCAGCGTAGTGTCCAGAGCATGGAGGCACTACCAGAAGACAGGCCAGTACACCAGGAGATGTGGAGGAGGCCATAGGAGGGCAACAACCCAGTATCAGGACCGCTATGTCTGCCTTTGTACAAGGAGGGACAGGAGAAGCACTGCCAGATGACCTCCAGCGGGCCACAAATGTGCATGTGGCTGCTCAAATGGTCAGGAATAGATTCCATGAGGGTGGTATGAGGGACCGACGTCCTCAGGTGGGGGTTGTGCTTACAGCCCAACACTGTGCAGGACGTTTGGCATTTGCTAGAGAACATCAAGATTGGCAAGTTCGCCACTGGCGCCCTGTGCTCTTCACAGATGAAAGCAGGTTCACACTGAGCACATGCGACAGACGTGACAGGGTCTGGAGACACCGTGGAGAACGTTCTGCTGCCTGCAACATCCTCCAGCATGACCGGTTTGGCAGTGGGTCAGTAATGGTGTGGGGTGACATTTCTTTAGGGGGCTGCACAGCCCTCCATGTGCTCGCCAGAGGTAGCCTGACTGCCATTAGGTACCAAGATGAGATTCTCAGACCCCTTGTGAGACCATATGCTGGTGCGGTTGGCCCTGGGTTCCTCCTAATGCAAGACAATGCTAGACCTCATGTGGCTGGAGTGTGTCAGCAGTTCCTGTAAGACGAAGGCATTGATGCTATGGACTGGCCCGCCCATTCCCCAGACCTGAATCCAATTGAGCACATCTGGGACATCATGTCTTGCTCCATTCACCAACGCACCACAGACTGTCCAGGAGTTGGGGGATGCTTTAGTCCAGGTGTGGGAGGAGATCCCTCAGAAGACCATCCACCACCTCATCAGGAGCATGCCCAGGCATTGTAGGGAGGTCATATAGGCACGTGGAGGCCACACACACTACTGAGCCTCATTTTAACTTGTTTTAAGGACATTACATCAAAGTTGGATCAGCCTGTAGAGTTTTTTTCCACTTTAATTTTGAGTGTAACTCCAAATCCAGACCTCCCTGGGTTGCTAAATTTGATTTCCATTGATAATTTTTGTGTGATTTTGTTGTCAGCACATTCAACTATGTAATGAACAAAGTATTTAATAAGAATATTTCATTCATTCAGATCTAGGATGTCTTATTTTTGTGTTCCCTTTATTTTTTTGAGCAGTGTACATACATGCTAAACACTATTTTACGGATTAGTTATAAAATAATAATTTAAAGAGACTGGTCATAGAATTAGGTTCTCTTTTGTTCTAACTGTGTTAAAAACTTTATTTGGAAAAATTGTAGCAAAATATTTTTTAAAATTTTACATATTTTAAATTTTATTCTGATGAACTGCTGCAAGGAAACTACAATAGTAATATTAGAATGAGGACTCGAGATCACACTCTTTCACATATTTCCACTAGAATTGTACACAAAATGGAAATATGCTTTGTTTCAACCCAGAAACAAATACTATGATTTCTGGAAATTCCACTCAACTTCGGCAAAAAACAACAACAACAACCTAGAATGTTTTTGTTTTTCTGTCTTTTGGGAAAAACAAAACCTACAGGATATTATTTCACTGATCAAAGCTAGTACAAATCAAATTTCATCTGTCATTGCCTTTTGCAAAGGGGTCTGTTCATTTATTACTCAGTAGAAAAAGAAGTTCCCAGTAGAATATTTATTTCTAGCCAACCTGCCAATCAATTTTGCTTTCCTCCCCCGCTACCCTCAGCTGCTATAGATGTCCAAATAGCAAAAGAAGGGAGGAATGGAGGCTCTGGGGCCCACACAGGACACAGCAGCTCTCCAACATCCCAATAATACAAGAGGCTACATTACCTCTGCTGTGATTACTAAAAACATACTCCAAACACAATCCACTGGCTCTTTACCACTTCTGTTTGGAAGTATGTTTTCATCCATCTCTGGAATAAACAATAAAACAATTGTGTTTTATTCTATACCCAAAACTAACATAAATGTTTTGGTTCTGGCATAAACCACAAGAAAGCACTTGTTCTGTACAGGATAGCCTATGTAAACCAATATTTCATAGAAAAAAATGAAATATTGGCAATGTGACTAATAAACACTACTACTTCCTCAACTGAAATTCCATCCAAACTATCCTGAATACCAAAACCCTCAAACTATTATTAATCATGCTACTGTCTAAACCAGAACATATTTAGTATCTACACTGAACAAAGTTAGACAATAAAACACAGTATCATTACCGTTTCCCTGAAAATACGACCTATCCGGAAAGTAAGTCCTAGCTTGATTTTTACATATGCGCCCGATATAAGTCCTAACCCCCCCCACCAAATAAGCTCTAATGAAGACCCAACCCACTTAAATGCACGGGTAAAAATTAAGCTCGGGTGGGGATGAGGTGTGTGTGAAGCTGTCCTACTACTTACCTTCGGACAGTTGTAGCCAGGCCTCATATACCCCAACACCTGCCTTGCTGGACCATTTCTTCTAAGGCTGGCAAAGCTTTCCTGAAGATCCAGAGCTCTGATATAAGCTGCAGAGGCCTTCAGGAAAACCTTGCCGGCTGCAGAAGAAGTTCCTAAAGGCCTCTGACAGTGAAAAGGAGGCTGGGGGTAATGCACGCAAGTGAGGTTAGTCAGTGAATGACATCCCCTGAAAATAAGACCTGATGCCTTTTTTGTGGAAAAAAAATATAAAACAGGGTCTTATGAACAGTACCAGTATTTTTTATGAAGTCCCAGATTTTCAGTTCCCAGATCCAAATCAGAAGGCATAGCCATATAAGGAGGGAGACTGTATATCATGACATCATCATGCAAATGACATGAGTTATGATGCATTTGTATCAGACATCGTGATGTGAAAACAATTACATAAGGATATTGTGATACCATCATTTTGACATCACAGTGGTATATAACAGATGTCTATGCCAGAACAGTATCATAGCCAGTAGTATGAAAATTACTGATTACAGGTAGTCCTCGACTTACAACCATTCATTTAGTGAACATTCAAAGTTACAAAAGCATTGAAAAAAATGATTTATGACCGTTTTTCATACTTACAACCATTGCAGCATCGTCATAGGCACATGACCAAACTTCAGATGCTTGGCACCTGATTCATAATTATGATTGCCGAGTCCTGTAGTCACTTTGTGACCTTCTAACAAAGTCAATGGGGAAGCCCAATTCATTTAACAACCATGTTACTAATTTAACAACTGCAGTGGCAAGAAAGGTTGTAAAAATGGGCAAGACCACTTAACAACTGTTCACTTAGCAACGTAAATTTTAGGTTTGACTGTGGTTGTAAATCGAGGACTACTAGTGGTCCAGGGAACTAAAAACATCAATTCCTACCCCAGCATATTTTTTAAACTCTGCATTCTTCAAAAATGATTCAGAAGTACAAGCCTGAAAAAAATGCAGACCACACACAACTGCATTCCATTAATTTCATTAATGTAGCATTAAGTATTCGCTTAAAGCTCATTAACAACTTTTAGTATCCCTTTGAAGGATTGCAAGATCAGCAGTTACAAGACAATTCACATGAGAGAAACTGTCAAAGAAGCAAAGCACAATTGAGAGAACCAATCAAAACATGCTGTACAACTTAAATACCCGATTCTTAAAACACATATTATACTGTGAAACACAAATGTAATTTTGCTAATTTTAATTATACCTTTATCAAATTTATCAATTTTCTATGTATTGTGTGATAATCTATAGCTAGAAAATAATATATTGCTGAAATCCTAAAAGTTAATTACTATAGCCACTGTTTGTTTACTGACCTCAGTTACTGACCATTGGCAAATAATGTATACTAGACAAGAATGTATACTAGAGACTAATACTATGGAAAGTGTAAAAGAGAATTTAATCTGAAAGAGACAGCCATCTTCAGAAAAACTCAGCTACGAGTTTGCTCAGTAATCATTTCACTTAATGACGAAGTCACTGAAATGAATTGTGGTCACTAAATGACAAGTGGGTCTAGTAGGAAGCAAGAAATAAGAGATCTAGTTTGTTCTAGTGATTAAGGCACCAGGCTGGAAACCAGACTGTGGAGACTGTAAGTTCTAGTCTTGCCTTAGGCACGAAACTGGCTTGATATCTTTGGGCCAGTCACTTTCTCCCGGCCCTACTCACCTCACAGGGTGGTATTCTCAGGAATATGGGAGGAGAAAGGAATATCAAACCATTGAAATTCTTTTAAAGTAATTATACATCCACATCAATCTTGGTTATGTATCACACAACTGTAAACTTAATTAGAATTAATTCTAACCCTAACCCTACAACCAGCAATCTCTCTTGAATGGACCCAGTTGAGAAAAGCTGGTCTAATCAGAACAAAGGTCACAAAATGGAGCAAAACGCATTTAATAACTGTCCTACTTAGCAATGAAATTTTTTGCTCAATTATGGTCCTAAATCAAGGACTACCTGTATAGAGGGAACAAAGGAAAATATGTGCTTTAAGGATTGCAATTTATATTATGCTACAATCTTATCTTTTTTTAATAAAATGTATATTGGTATATCTCATCAGATAAATTTTCTAGAACATATAAAGGCACTTCATATTTATGTTAGAAATATAAACAACAAAGGGCCTTTTTATCAACTTTGGTGGCGATGTAAAAAAGTTAGAATTTTTTGAATTTTGATACATACATTGAATTAGAGGATTTAAAAGACTTTTAAAGATTAATACACAATCAAGACCATTTTTTTTTCTTTTGTGATTGGACAAACAGCTGGAAAAAAATCAAGGAACTTCATTTTTGTGCATAATTGCAGATACATTATTGTATGCATAGAGATAGCAAGATTCAGCATTACCCACATCAGAGAAAGAGTTGGTAAAGATGATGGAACTTGCTGAGATAAGTAAGTTGCCTTCTTGGATAAGAAAAAAACAGTAAAAATGGCAAACGACTACATTTACTGTTGACTGAAAACCCCTCATAGTCCTTTTGCATAAAATAGAAAAGGCATACTTTGTTTTGGTTTTGAGGATTTAGGGTTATGATTATTGAACAAGATGGATTATAGAAAGAAGAGACTTATGTTGTAATCATAAAGTTCAGAGGTAAATTTGTAGCTGTACTGATAACTTCTGTAAAGAAAGTTGGAAGCTACAGGTAGTCCTTGACTTAAAACAATTGAGACTGAAATCTTCAATCACTGAGCAAAGTGGTTAGGCAAGACATCATTTGACTACTTCCTTCAACAACCATAATCCCTGCACTCCAGGGTTAAAAACCTGCCTGCTGGACATTCTGACTCCTATGGGGGGATAGGGGCTAAATTCTCTAGCAGTCAACCCTTTCACTGATAAAAATGCTGGCTGGAAAATGCCTACCCCGAAATCCAAGCATGATTTTAGCAGTGTAGCATGAGGCATTTGCAGCCAGCCAGAGATAAGACGACTCCCTCCTTTGCTGAGAGGTGACAGCAAAAAGATCCCATATTGCATCCATCCTAAAATCCAAGCTCACTGCAAATGCACCATGCTGCAAACACTCTATGCCAAAATTCTGCTTGGACTTTTCCAGCAAGCCCCCAGAAATCTGGGGGAGTCCTCTTGGCAGTGCTAGTAACCTTTTCTGCCAGCTTCCCTATTGACTTTCTGGGGAAGCTGGCAGGGAAAATAGCAAATGGCAATCTATGATCACAGGGTGGTTGGCAACTGCTGTAAGCACAAACAGGCTTACAAGCCCCCAGGTACAGTAAGAGAATGCTATTAAGCAATCCGTGCAAGAAGAATGGTAAAAACATCTATTGGATCCGAAAAACATCCTGTCATAATATCCATTCAAGCCAGGACATCCCAGCCCCCAAATTTGTTTAAATGCTGATGGGGGGGGGGAACCAAATTTGTTTAAATGCTGATGAGGGGGGGACCACCAACTTTCAGAAGACAACATAACTATAAATCATTTCCAGAGCAAAGAAAATCAGACGTGCCAGCATTAATGGGAGAGGATTCTCGGATGATTTTCATCGAAAACGTACGAGCCACATAGCCTTCATTTTCTCTTTCCATTTTGACATATATATATATTCTTAGAGACAATGCCTATGTTCCCAAATAAAGGTGAACCGCATTCCCCCCGCCCCCGAGGAGCATCTGACTAATCAAAATGCACCATTCCTAACAAAACTCACGCGAATCCATGCCTGCCCCCCCCAGTACGATTTTCTTTCAAAATGGCTCCCCTTTTAAGTATGCGGACTCCCAAACATGGGCAGCTCCTCCTCCTCCTCCTGCATCCCACTACCTTCAGGGGGCGGCTTCTGCCTTCTCCCTCATTTTTTTTTTCCCCCTCCTCGCACACAAACGGGACGCTGCCACACTCCCCACTAAAACCAGGCTCAAGCGGTGCCCAACGAAGGGGATTCCTTTTCGCTCACTTTCATTTCAAGCTGCCTCGGATGGTTCGCGGGTGGCTCTCCCCTTCGGTCTCCTGAGCTCACAACACAGGCGTCCCGAAAACACCCCCGCCCGAGAACCAGAAAGGGAGGGGCTCCCCAAATTTGCTTTTCACCTGCCCAGTCAAGGGCGCTCCCCCTCCGCCTCCCTGCGTGACGAGAAGGGAGGGGGAAGAAAACGGCCATCCGCGCGCTCACAGCGCGCACGCGCCTCATAGCCATGCCCTTTTCTCTCGTTTTAAGGAGCCGTCTTGTCTTTTAATCCGGCGCTTGTTCCGCCCGCCACACTCCCCTCGGCATCTTTTACATTGGCCAATCAGAAGAAGAGGGTGAAGTTGATGAGCCCTGTCTTCTCCCCCCATCGTAAGGGCTCCGGGTCACGTGGGCTTTCCCTACAGTTTAATTTGTATTCCAAGGTGCTGGGGGAGGGGGGGAGGTAGAGAGATTTAAAGCGACAGCTTCCGTCGCATCGGTTTCGGGCGATGGGAAAGGTCCGCAGCAAAGGAAAGGATGATTACTTGTATTGAAAGGATCATGCAATATAGAATAGATCGACCTTTCGTCACTTTTTTTAAAGTTGGTGTTAGGACACTCTGACGCTCCTGCATAGGGAGAGTAGAGTACAGATAGGCCTCGAGTTCATTTAGTGACCGTTCAAAGTTACAACGGCACTGAAAAAAGTAAGATGACTTTTTTTCCCACACACTTACGACCATTGCAGCGGCTCTGCAATGGTCACGTGATCACAATTCAGAGGCTGGCAACTGACTCATATTTATGATGGTTGCAATGTCCTGTGGTCATTTGATCACTTTTTGCAATCTTCTGACAAGCAAAGTTAATGGGGAAGCCAGATTCACTTAACTGTCACTAATCTAACAACTGAAGTGATTCTTTTAACAACTGTGGCAAGAAAGGTTATAAAATGGGGAAAAACTCATTTAACAAATGTCTCACTTAGCAACAGACATTTTGGCCTCAGTTATGGTCATATGTTGAGAACTACCTGTACATGAAGAAGTTGTTCTGGATCATGAGAATGAAGCTGTTGAAAGCATCTGTGAAAAACAATCATGTTTTAAGCTACATTTCCTCTCATTTCTGGACTAGTTTGAAAAATGAATATACTTGCAAATGAAGGCACATATGCTTGCTTCATTCTTTGGGACATGTTTTCAATCACCGATATGAGTTGAGAAATATGCACCCCCCAAATGTATTATAAATTAGCTTTAAGTTTCAGGTGATCCTTACATGGGGTTCTTTTGTGTATGCATACTTTTGTGATATCTTTTATGATTATTTCATTATTTATATATCTTTAGGACTTTTTGGTCTAGTGTCACCAAAGGTGGTATTCAGCAGGTTCTGACCAGTTCTGGAGAATCAGTAGTGGAAATTTTGAGTAGTTTGGAGAACCAGCAAATACCACCCTTGACTGGAGATTTTACAGTGTCCTTCCCCTGCCTTGCCCAGAACCGGTAGTAAAAAAAATTGAATCCCATCACTGTCACCATCCAAAGTTGTAAGATGGGACAGTTAATAAGTGTGCTAAATAAATACAGTACAATACACCTATTAAATCCTTTTTGAGGATTCCTTCTAGAAAGTACACTTTTCAAGAATTGTATTTCAGGCATGCCTTTCCTTGTTCATTCACTAGATCCTGTCTTTTCTTGGAACCTGAGGTGATGTGCATAGTATTGTCCATTTTTTTTCTCCTCAACAGTAACCCTGTGAGGTAGTTTCAGACAATATAGTGTTTGCATAACACTGATTCACCAAACCACTTGCATTTTGGCCTTCTAATGAGTAACATGGATTCAGTGAGTTGGGTTAATTTTTAAGTACTAGTTTGAGCTCAGCAAGCCTAGCAGTAATGCTTAAGAATGGGTTCACTGAAGCCGTGTAGCTGAGGATGTAATTGGACTTTGGCTCTTTTTTCTTTTAAATTACAGAAGGTGTGTTAATTAAATTGGTATGGCTAGAAAAAGGGTGGGGCAATAAAAATAATCACAATTACTCACCAACAGTTCTTGGCACTATTTCAAAATAAATGTATTCACCCAGAAAAAGGTGGGGCAGAAAATCATCTTTAATACTTGCTTGACAGCCAGAACATGTTCATCCAAAAAACTTGCTGTAATCCTGCAACATATCTGTGGCATGGGTGTGGTTAACATAAGAGAATGATATTATTAAATGCTTAACAGGCCATACATTCTAGATAATTTGTTATATATCACCTTCAGCCATTCAATATATTCTTCCTATGATACAAGTACCAGAGATTCATAATCCTTTCTTACAATAAGTACTCAAAAATTTAGCTGCATTGCTAAAATAGGTTATTAGATACCTTTTAAAGTATTTCACTGAAAAGTTAATGTTTCTGAAATTTTCTTTTTATCAGTTTACCTGTGACACCTAATAAACAAATCCTGATTCAGCATGTTTGAACACTCCCTATATTTCAGGTAGGGATAGATAAAATTTTATGGTCTCTTGCCAAGTCAGTATATTTTTGCCCAACTATATATACATACAAATAGATTTAAATATTAGGGCTCCTTAAAGTGTACAGTCATCAGTTTCTTATTGTATATATGAACTTTGTATTTCAAATATTAAAGAATTGAAAGTAATTTTAAGTTCTGTCAAATGTAGCTGAGAGAAAAACAACTTCATTTGCTCTTTAATTAGAAAAAACATAACTGTTAAGAAATGCAGCTTTTAATTCCTAAAGCATTCCTTCAGATGAAAAGGGCTACCCTATTTGCATGCTGTTGATAGAAAAAATGTGTCTATCATGGGGTATGCATTGGATACTTGCAAACATAATCAGCATATTTTTTTCTGCTAAACATTCAAAGGGAGAAAATGTATAGACAGGGACAAGGCATTTATCTTTTTTTACTTCAGTATTTTTATGTGACACTGTTTCTATTGTACTTTGTATAAATAACAGTGTATGTGCAAGGCTTATTTCATATTTTATGGTACAGCAAAACTGCTCCATAACAGTTGTACATATGCTTGTCACATTGCTACTTTCTGCTTTGGGAGTAAATTGTACTGTACATGATGTTAAGTATACCACCCCAAAAAATGGCCAAAAAGGGGTCTGTGTGGTGGTACAGTTATATCATTGGAAATTAAATTACTAAAAAAAAAAGTATCATCAGCATCAATAATCAACAGTGTTTATTATATCAGATTTTTTTTTACTAGTTTACATGATTCGGCCTTTCTGTTGGCTGACATATTCTTTGGGAAAGCCTCGCTGAAAAGGCCATTTCTTAAGCCCAGGAACTTGCTATGCTTTTGGTTCAACGCAGTAATAAGGTTCTTTTGTTGAGATCTCATGGTTTTTAATGCTAGTTGCAATTATGAGCTTATTTTGCAGAAGAGCAAACAACCAGTGATAAATACAGGAAGATATTTTATAGCTATACCTAAAATCAGAAAGAACCTGGTAACACCTCTTTACTATACCTTACCTTCTTTGCCCTCCCCTCTCCTCTTCTCTCTTAAAAATTAATCAGAAATATAGCATGTTGAAGGTGAAGACAATAAATGTAAAGTTAGAAGCTGAGAAAGGCAATCTTAATTTTATTGCTTTGTAACATGGTTTCATCCTGCTCCACATTCTAGCCTTCCTCAACTTCATTTGAACTGGGAGGATTCTTAAGTAAATATGAAAAGAAAGCTTCTGCAGTATTTTAGTTCCTTTAATTTATTTATAGAATATACTCTGACATATTTATCTTTGGATATGAATACGCTGAATTTTGCACATCAGCTTAAAATATATATTCCTCAAAATATATATTCCTTGCTTTCTTTGTGTAATATAGTCACTTTTATTCTAGATAGTTTGATACTATATTCCCCTTTGTTATTTTTCTTCCATTGCCAGTGACTGCTTTTTAATTTTTTGAGAAATATTTTTTTCTGCTGTATGTATTACATCCTCATCTAATACAATTATGGATAATTAGAAAAAAGTCAAAATTATAGTTTGGCCTCTCCAAAATAACGATTACCTCAGAATAGCACATTTTAGTGTGAGACAAAAGTTTTTGTCAGCTGCAGCTCATTACATCAGATGTATGAAATGTCTTGACTGAGGTAATATTATTAAATACATTGGGATGAAGTAGAGGGAAGGATGGGAAGACAGGGTACTTCTGCAGAAGAAAATTTTATGGGAGACAGATTATAGTGGGAACAGGTATACTATACTTGTCCGTTATCAGATTACATGTTCTAGCATATCTCTGTTGGTAATAAGTGCTTTTTAGTGTGCAAATGGTTGTTTTATGAGAAGATTATATTTCACTAAAACAGGGAGTAAAATAATTAAGAAAACTATCTTTTAAAAGGATTTTCAAATTCTGACAGGAGTGCCCATTGATGTCATCCTTTTCTTGAAAGGTGTCAAAATGCCTTTCTTTCGAGGATTCGATTTTCCCGCTGGGAAAAGCTCCGGCGCAAGGATACAGACAACTGTTTGAAAGCTGGATCTTTTTATTTTTCAGGAAGGTGGAGAACAGCGAGAAGTCTGGGCTTCTGGGCTAGCTAGCTTCTTATGGTAAGCCCCTGGTTTTTTATACACTTTTCTCCCTTTGTAAGTTGATTTTGTGTGAGTGTTTGTATTTGTGCCTAATGTTTCAAATCCTGTTTGAGTTTGTCTTTATTCCCGCCGAAGGGCAAACTCTGTGGGGTACGGAAGGCAAACTCCGTGGGGTGGCCAGATTATATTATTGGTTTTCTGTAATCTCTTTTAGCTTTAAGATAGTTTTTCATATTTGTTCTGTGGCAATCTCCTGTCTGTCCCTTTTGTAATTTATATTTTGTGTCTTTTGTCTGTTTGTTTTGCTTATTTGGTATATCCTGTGCTTGTAAGGGTTTTCTAAATTATCTTTTGTTTCCTTTTCCTATCTGTCTAGTTTTCTTAATTCCTTAGGCTTTTGTCTATAGGGATTCTTTAATACTTTTTATTTGATTCCTTTTCCTATGTAAGTTTGTTTTCTGGATGACCTGATGTTCCCCTTGGGCTTTTCCTGTTTTTTGTGACACTACTGCCTTCATGAAATTCTCTTTCCACAATCCTTCATTTTTTATTATTATTATTATTTTTAGAGGGCGGTCTCTGATTGAGTGTCTGGATATACTTGGTATTCGTGATCAATCTGGATCATCATCATGGCCACCTGTCTCCCCTTCAATTTTCTCTTCTGAGAGGGAATACATGCCTTTAGGCAACTAAGGCAGGGTGGTATGTATCGACAGAGGCTACACATGAGGGCTCCAAAGACACAAATAGTGACTATAGTTGTTATAAGGATTTTGAGCCAATGGAGATCTGGTATCCATGAGAAGAGCCATGAAAAGTCTAGGAATGATTGCTCATGACCAATATTTTGAGCTAGCTTTTTCAGGTGGTGGATGTCCGTCTCTACGAGTCCTGAGGTTTCATCTAGGTTGAAGCAACACATCCCGTGGAATGTTTTGCAGCCATAATTATGCTTTAAGAGGAGGAAGTCTATTGCTGCCCTATTCTCCAGAGTGGCTTCTCTGACCTCCCTCAATTCTCTGTTAAGGGCATCCAGGGCATGGGAGGTCGAATTCAAGTCTTTTGCTAGGGTACATGCTAGGCTATTCAAATTACTAGAATTTCACACTGCCAATCCAGGTACCCCCACTAGGGATACTGCCAATAAGACATATTCTGCTTTGGTGACAAGGGAGACTTTGGAGTCATAGTTTGAGTCTAGGGTTTGGAAGGCTCTCCTGTGCCATCTCTGTAAGAATGGCATAAGCATGGTCAACCTTCCCAAGGTGCAAGGGCCGTTGGTGGCATTTGCAAGAAGGCTTTTAAGCCACAAAGGAAAAACCATCCTTGTGGGAGCTTTAGGTAACTATATGAGAATGATATGGTCTCTGTGTAGTTGCATTTTAGTTCTGTGTTGCTAAGGCTGGTGTATTCTGTGGCCCTAGGTATGATGCACCCAGTGACATTAAAGCATCTCTCAGAGGTGGTTACTGCAGCAATGTGTAGGGTGTTCATGGTGTGGTCTTTGGTTTTTGTAGAGTGGCCCCAGCTAAAAATGCTTTCGTAGGAGTCAGGAAGGTTTCTAAATGTGGTGTAGTTAATGATGTTATGTGGTCTAGTTGCCACTCCCATTAGGCATGTGGTTAAGATGTCCTTGACTGATTTCCCTCCTGCTAAGCAAAAGTTAGTGGTGTTGAGTATTTCACTTGCTAAATATTCCCATACGTTTCCTTTCTCAGGGATAAGCTTTGGTTCCAGGAACACAGTTGCTTGTGTTACAAGTGTTACAATTGTTACAGATAATAATACATAGTATATATTGCATTTCATGTTTCCCATTGCTAGATTTCTTTTCTTCCCTCCCCCCCCCCTTTTTTTTGTACAATGTAAAAAAAAGGTAACAGTGAAATGTAAAAAAAAGGGGTATTGGTCAAATCTCCAAAATTACTAAAAGGTATGGCTCAAGTCTCTTCCTTGTTAAAAAAAATTATGAAGAAAAAAGGGAAAAAGAAAAAAAAATGGAAAAGGTGAGAGAAAAAATAAAAAAAAATAAAAATAGAGTTTTGTAACTCAGCAGCTGGGAGTCCAGTTTTGTGTAATTCAACATTTGCACTTGGTTCCTCACAGTTGTGTGGTTCAATGGTGTTGAAGAATGCTGCAAGCGTCCATTGATTTGTGTCCAGATTTTTCTTGAGTTTGATGGGTGGGATTGATTGTGGTGGAGTTTGGCTATGGTCTATGACTGCTGGCTTTGCATGTGTCCAATGTATCCAAGAGTCTCGTTCTGCAACCTTTATGGCGGTGTGTGTAGTTAGTAAGACTAAGTAGGGTTCTTTCCACCTGGGTTGTAAAGGTGAGATTCTGGTGAAGGACTTGATCCACACCCAATCTCCTGGCTCATATGGATGTAGGGCTTCTTCCTGGGGTAAGGTCTGTGTCAGTGCACTCTGGGTCCAGAGGGTCTGTAGTCTCTTTTGCAGGGCTGTAAGATAAGAAGAGAGAACTATATCCCCCCTATCCAAGCAAAGGAAATAAGGATCTAGGCCTTGTAGGGTATTGGGGGGGGGTGACCAAAAAGGATCTCAAAGGGGGAAATACCTATATCTTGTCTTGGTCTAGTTCTGATATAAAAGAGAGCAACTGGGAGCACTTGTGGCCAGCAGAGGTGTGTCTCCGGACAGAGTTTGCCCAGTAGGGTCTTCACCTCTTTGCTCTCTCCACGGCTCCTGATGATGTCAGAGAATAGGGCACATGGAGGTTTTGGGTAATGTCCAGGGCCTGGAATATATGTGTGAGGACTTGTGCTATGAAGTGTTTTCCCCTATCCATGTCCAGAATGGTGGGGACCCCAAACCTAGGCACAATGTCTTTGAGGGGATGTCTGGCTGTTTCTAGGGCAGTAGCATGGCGGCATGGGAAGGCCTCGACCCAGTGGGTTAGTTGGTCCTTGCCGACAAGAGCCTATTGATACCCATTTGCCTTAGGTAGCTGTATATAATCCATTTGGATCTTTTCAAATGGTTTCTGTGCCCAGGGTCTTCCTCCTTCATGAATTGCTTTTCTGGAGGTGGTATTATTTGCTTGGCAGGTTTGGCATGTAGTGGCTATTCTTGTAGCCTCACTATAGGCTCCAGGTGCATACCATACCCTCCTGATGGCATCTACCATAGCTTGTGTACCACAATGTCCCTTTGTAGGTAGTCTTTGGCAAATTAACCTAAGGGGACGTCGTGGGGCTATGGGTCTGCCATCTGGGACTCTCCAAAATCCTTGCTCAAAAACTGCTGAAATTTTTTTTTTCCGTTGTTCAGATTCCCCTTTATACAAATCTGAAGATGGGGTTTCCATAATGAGAACTCCTTGCTTTAGGTATGCTTGTATTAATTAACTCCTTGCTTTAGGTATGCTTGTATGGGGTGAATTGCCTCTGCAGGGATTTTATATTGGGGCACGCATGGAGGTGGTCCATGTTTCACTTGGATAGTAACAGGTGTTGCTCCTTTAAGTAGTCCCACTTCTGATGCATCCCAGCCCCATAAGGAGGGTGGCAGGCTTTTTAAATCTTCATGAAGCCCTGTGTTGCTGGTTATAAGCATGGTTGTCTTGTGTGTGCCTTTTCCTGGGATCTCCAATTGCAGCCCCTGTTTTCCATATGTTATGGTAGCTCCCATTTTACATAGGAGATCCCTTCCTAGTGGGGATAGTGGGGACTGGGGGCAAATAGTGAAGGAATGGTCTAATATGAAAGGTCCTAGTTCTACTGTCACGTTGTGGGTAAATTCTACAGGGATTATTCTCCCCCCCCTCCCATTATGCTATCCCGAGCCCCTTCAGCCACTGAAGCTTTATATGGTGGTTCAGTAATTAATGAGGAGGTGGCTCCAGTGTCAACTAAGCAATTGTATTTTTTTCCTCCTATAAGAATGGTGACAACAGGTTCCCCTTCAGGGCCGTTTTTTAGGGGAATAGCCAGCCCGTTAAAGGTAGCCATGAATTCATTGTTTTCATTCTCATGTTCTAGTCAGGAAAGGGGCAGGTCATTTTCCCTTCTTTGTTCCCATTGAGGTCCATTGTTATGATTTATTTGAGGAAAAGGAGCGCTGGGTGGTGCATGATGATGTTGTTCAGTGTAATGGACTGGATTATTGCCTGGCTTCATGTTTCTAGGTGGTGGGTGATACCAGTTGCGGGAAAGGTGTTGCCTACATTGCCTGCTGAAATGCCCTTCCTGTCTGCACCTACAGCAATGCTGGCATTTGCCTTGCGGCCATCCTGCTTTATCACAAGGCCAGCATTTCCTTGAATTATAGGGGGTTTTACCTGGCGTTTGTCTGGCATCATGTTGCATTACAGCAAACATTTTTAAGTCCTCATGTCTTTCTATCCTTCTTTTCCTATCTTTCTCTTCCTCTTTCAGTTTGTCTCTTTGATCATAGACAAAGTTAGCGATCCTGCGCAACTCTGCTATTTCTAAGGTTGGCCAGTTAGAGACAAAGTGGTGGAAATGCTCTTTGATATCCACGGTGGACTGGTCCACGAAGGCTGAAGCTAAAATCTTTTGGTCCTTCAGGCAGCTAAGGTCTAGATGGGCATCTGCAATAGCTGCTTCTGACAGGCGGACCCAAAAGGCATCAGGGTTTTCCTTTTCTCTTTGTGTTGTTTTTTGAAATTCTGACCAGTTTAAAGGCTTTTTACCTATTTCCTCTAAAGCTTCTAGTAAGTTATTTTTTGCTCTTGTGTATTCATCCCTATGATTGGTATCATTATAGTCCCAGTTAGGGCAATGTACTAGCCATGCGATGCGGGTTGGGGCTGCCTGTCCAGGGATAGTTGGTAGTTTAGCTATTTGGTCTGTTTTTTCAAATAGTTTTAAAAATTCATCTTTAGTTAGAAAGACTTGTAGCAGTTGGGTCATATCACCCCAGGATGAATTATGGCTGTCTATGATAGATTTCAGAATTTGAATTACTGTTTGAGGATCAGCCCTGAAAGCTGGGGTATCCTTTTTCCAGATGACTAAATTAGAGGCAGAGAAGGAAGAGTGGGTTAAAACATATTCTAATTGTCCCCTATTTCTGCCTGGCACTGGTTTGCTTAAAAGGGGAGGCATAATCCATGCCTCAGTCTTTCCTTCCAGGGAATGGGTTTCAGGTTTTTCCTGATCTTTTCCCTCAGTCAGTGTGGTGGTCTCCCATGGAAAGAATGAGACACAGGCTGGTGTACTCGGGAGTAAAATTCCAGTGCTCCCTTTTATTGAGATTTTTGTACATAGTAAGCATTCACATTGTGGATTACAATAATTAGATATAGTACACAGAATTGTTTATAGTTGTCTGAGCTGCTTAATTGTTTCTGGTGTTTGCTTTTAATTTCCTTGCTTTATCTCAGTGACTTTTAGGCAGACATGTATGTATAAGGTCTTAGACTAATCATTACCCAATACCCAAGTCAAAGCTTATTCCCACATCTCCCCTGTTTTAGTTTTTTGATAATCGCGGATGCCTCAGTAGCTTTTCGCCATTTGCAACAGCAGTTCTCCTTCCATAGGCTTCACCCGGCACATTCCTAAAAGTCCAGGGAGACATTGGATACAACAGCATACACAAAGAGAAAACATAATAAGCAATATTACTCCAACAATTAGGTGACGAATCCATGAACCATCTGGCAACTAGGACCAAAGTGCAGACCACACGTCCAGTCCCTCACCCTCCGATTGTAATGGATTCTCCTTCAAGGTTTGTTCCATATGCTGTATGGTAGCTGTAATGTTTGGAGAAAAATCAGAGATATGCATGCAACAATGTGTATGAATCACAGCGCAAACTCCCCTTTGCACAGCCAAAATAGTGTCCACCGCATATCTGGTTTGCAGGACAAAGTCAAGGATTTTTCCTTGCTCTTCTTCAAGCAGCTTTAGCGTTTTAATGGTGTCTTTAAACATAGTAACTATCCAATTGTTTAAACAATGTAAATCTCTATAGTTCATCATGACTCCTAAAGGAGGAATAACTCCCCTTGATATCTGTGTCCAGAAGTCATGATTCAAAACAGAGTTTACTTCCGTTGCGGAACGCGCATTGCGGATATGAGCAGTCCCCAAAGATTTTAAAATGACATGAGATGGGATTACTTTCCCAAAGGTGCAGACTCCTTTCCATCATGCTGGCATGCGATCATAGGCCATCCGTCTACACAGCAACCATAGATTTGCTCCCAGGAGATGACCAACCTTATTTGGTTCAGCATAGATTAATTGTGCAAAGGATTCCATTAACACAGCCAAATAAGTGGGCGGTGGTGCGTATTTCCCATTTGCACATTTGGGCAGCTGGTTTTCTCTCATGGTGGTACAACATGTGGCAGGGATAAATGGACACCCATTTTCATTGATCAAGATATGATATCAAATTTAGAAATATTATGTACAAAGTAAATGAGATTTTTAGTTTTCATGTCATCCGGATAAACTCGACTTCCATTGCTAATGACAATTGTTTTGTTGCAAAATGGATATGTTCCCAAGTAAGTCATATTCTCTACTGTCTCATTGTGGGTCCAACAGATACCCGCCACCTCTTGGATCCGGCTTCTAAGGTGTAAGGTATTTATGTTACTTGTAGTCCAACTGCTAGACCACGTTCCTGAACAACCATAGCATTGTCCCTTATACCAGTCACCTTTGGCCAGAGGTACTGCAACCATTGGAAGCCCTGATGTTTTGTGAGTTGGCATGTGCATACATATCCAACAATCAGTTTTATTATGAAGGTTTGCTAGCTTCCCCATGTCCTGGATCAACGTGTTTCTTTTCCATTCCCCCAAATCCATCCCCTTGCCCCTTTGGCTGATGATAAGGACGCACACAGCGAGCAGGAACCCAAACAACTGTTCCCTCATCTTCAACAGCAGTGTATCCTCGGCCCCAAGTTATCAGCGGGACAGGTCCTTTCCACGTTGGATCTGGTAGTCTCCTATACCGAACTTTCGGTCTTGGCATACCTGCAGAAAGAGAGGAAGCAAAATGCCTACTGGCTGCCTTAGCAGCGGGAGATCCTGTCATGTTTAAAAAAATTAAAGTATATAAGGTAATATTAAGAATGTTTTGTATGTAAGGCAAACCATATCCATCCATTTCCCCCATTTTTGTTTTTATGTGAAGGAGCGCTTTTCCTGTGGAAGTGGCCATTGGTCAATCCAGACTGGCTGAGAGGTTAACAACTGTAATTTTTCCATTATCCAATAATAATTTTTGTGCGAAATTGTGACAGCAAATCTCTACCCCACAAGTTTATATGCAGGGGCAACACAAGAGGTTGAATCCTTGCAGTCTCACCAGTTTCTCTATGCAATGCCTTCAACCAATATACACTACTTCTTGCAAACTACATACCACCCACTCCATGAACAGCCGGAGAGTCCTCAAGCGCCCATTCATTTGGCCATTCCTTTTGGCGTATCACAGAGACATCTGCTCCAGAATCTGTAAGGCCAGAAAATGATTTTTCTTGAATTTCAATTGTCATTTTTGGTTGGTCTATAGTCAAATTTTTTGTCAGCGCTAGCAATTCTGCAGCAACTGGAGAACTGGTCATTTCAGTGGACCCAAAAACGCCAGTTCGTGGGATCCCAATTAAAGCATTCATAGGAATGTATGGAAGCAATAATAACTGGGCAATAGAGTCACCGGCCATTAATGATGCAGGAGTATCAGTGTACAATTGTACCTTAATAACCCCTTCATAATCTTGATCAATAACCCGTGGAATAACAAAAAACCCTTTTTCTGATGCAGAAGACCTGGGAAGTACCAATCCCACTGTTTTTTCTGGCAGTGGCCCATGCAAATGAGTGTCCTCAATGTACACTTGATTAGGAAAGGTCACATTAATTGATTTCAACATTTTTAAACCCAAACCTGCACTCCCAGTAATTGCAGGCGATGCTTTTGTGACAGCCTTGGGAGCGGGGCTAGCTGCACGCCCCAAATTTAGTTTCCCGGATTTTGGTTCTGATCAGAGCGACATTGATTTGCCCAATGAAACCCTTTTTTGCATTTTGGACAGGCTGATTTCGGGCGGACGTCCTTAATTTTGTTTTTGTTAAATGCCATTTCCGCCCCCCCCAGGGGCACGGCACTGGGCTTTAAAATGGCCAGGCTTCCCACAATTAAAACAATTCCCTGTAGGTTTCATGCCTTTTTGTAATGCCATAGCCAAAGTCTCCATGTTGTAAGCCTGAGAACCCACCACTGCACATGCCTTTAACAGATCAGCCAGAGTAACCTCACCTCTAGCCACCAAAGGCTGTAAGATACGCTTGCAGTCAGCGTTTGCATTTTCAACTGCCAATTTCAGCAAAAGTTCCTTTGCTGCTTCCTCATTAGAGATTTGCCTGGTAATAGCCAATTGTAGCCTTTCCACAAAATCATTATAAGACTCAGATGCTGTTTGCTTAATTTGAGAAAAAGACCATGCTGGGGTTCCCACATCCTGGATGCGGGACAGCGCCCCAAGGACAGCTGCCATAACCACTGGAAATACGTGATCAGGCAAATTAGCAGCTTGATCAGCAGTGGATTCAAACAAACCTGCCCCATAGATTTGGTCTGACGTATACAGCCCCCCCGAATTCCATCCCCTAGTGACAGCTTCCCTTTGATATTCTGAATCAAAAATCACATACTGAATAGAGCTCAATATCATTCTCATTAAATATTTTCAGTCACTAGGAATCATGCGTGAGGTAGCCAAACTTGTCAGGAGCCCCTTTGTAAAAGGACTTTGAATACCATAATCTTTTACTGCTTTTTTAATTTCCCTAAGAACTGCTAAAGGAATCGGAACCCATTCAGTCTGCAGATTGCCTTGAGCATCCACTTGCCTATTAACTGGAAACAAATTCATCTGGGGAATCTCATCAGGCTCTAATTTCCTCTCATTGAAAGCATGATGCATCATTGCTTGAACTTTTCCCATTTTTGGTTGGATTTTCTCATCCACTGGAGTAGGCGTTGTTGGGGGTGAGGAAACATGCTCCAGTTTTGGGGTTGGTGGGTGCAACACAACTTCTTTATAAGGAGGAGGTTCTACTAAAGTTTTTAAAAGAGGTTGTTGCTGGGTCTCTAAAGCAGTCATAATAACCTTCCAATATATCAAAATTTCAGCTCTTGCCCGTGGCTCTTCATGAAGAATAGTTCCAATTCTCCTCCACGTGTCTAACTTTAAAGAGCCCTTCTCTGAATACCAGGGACATTGCCGCCAGATCTCTCGCATCAGCTCTCTCGCATTACCTTTTGAAAGAACTATTTGCTCCCCCCCAGAGGGTTTAAAGATAAAGAAGTTTGTCCTGACTAACTTCAGCAGCTCATTCCTGTGGCTGAGAGAGTTTTCCCCCCATGTTCCCTGAAAAAATCCTATTGTCCAGCAATAGTTAAGTACGTACTTTACCTATTCCAGGCGAGGAAATACGGAGGTCTGGACACGTACCACCTGCAGTGGATCACGTCGGGGTCACCACTTGTGATGGTCTCCCATGGAAAGAATGAGACACAGGCTGGTGTACTCGGGATGGGAGTCCAGAGTAAAATTCCAGTGCTCCCTTTTATTGAGATTTTTGTACATAGTAAGCATTCACATTGTGGATTACAATAATTAGATATAGTACACAGAATTGTTTATAGTTGTCTGAGCTGCTTAATTGTTTCTGGTGTTTGCTTTTAATTTCCTTGCTTTATCTCAGTGACCTTTAGGCAGACATGTATGTATAAGGTCTTAGACTAATCATTACCCAATACCCAAGTCAAAGTTTATTCCCACAGGTCAGGTCTTTGGTCCTAGCCATTTCAGCCCAGCAGTACCAAAAGGGTATTTGGCTGAGTTTAATGCATATTCTAAGTGCTTTCAGGGTTTTATAATCTAAAATACCACTATCAGGCCAAATTTGTCTACCCATGTCATCCCGCAATAAAGCCCACTTTTTGCAATTCTTTTTGCTTCTTTTTTTATTCATTCCAGTCAGGACAGGCACTTGCCTTTCGTCCCAAGCCTCAAGTAATTTATCCAATGGGGTCTCTTCCATTGCCCTCGAGCTACAACTTCCCATATTCCCTGCTTGATGTGGGGATTACTTTGGTTTACCCGGGCTGCAGCCGTCAGTTTTCAGGCAAAAAAGGTCTGGAAAGGACTCCGGTTTCCCTACACACAGAGTATGGGCCCCTTTCTTTTAGGGAAACTCAGCCGTCAGTTTTAAGACCCCCCCAAAAAAACAGGGATCTTGGAGGACCGTCTGCCCCCTAGCAGCTTCAGTACAGGCCCCACCCTTCACTCAGCCATCAGTTTTCAGATCTCCCTTTAATGTGGGGATCTGGAAGGACCTTTTCTGCTTTTTTTTAGACAAACTATTTCCAATTTTGTTTGCAAGCAGCCAGTGCGGGCCCCTTCTAAATGCACAGGGCTTTGCTTGCGGGATGCACTGGGACCATTTTTCCTCTGCTTTTTATTTATTTCCTAACACCAGTTCTTTTTGCAGCCCGCTTGGTTTTTCTTACGTCCTTCAGAAGGACTCACACTCCATGATCACCCCTTGCGTTCCCAAATCCAGCCGGTCACGGCTTGTGTTTGAGCTAGCAGCTGGCTGGGGTGCGGCTGGCAACGGAGGAGGTGAGGTCCCGCTATTTCCACAAAGAAAACCCACAATCACACACCTGATCCACTCACGCTTCCATTCCCCTCACTAGTAAGATTATAAATTTGAAGCGGTACTCACCTGCTTTCAAGTAGCTGTTGAGTGGAAAAGCCCAAGGACTCCCTTTACTACCCTATACCTTCCGGGCTGGGTCCATGGACATTGTCCCTGGACAAAGAAGGTCCATGCCGGCTGGGTTTGGATCTGTGGGCCCGGTCCGGTGGCAGGGTTGGCTGGGAAACCTTCATAGTCGCCAATTGTTGAAAGTGTCAAAATGCCTTTCTTTCGAGGATCCGATTTTCCCGCTGGGAGAGCTCTGGTGCAAGGATACGGACAACTGCTTGAAAGCTGGACCTTTTTATTTTTTAGGAAGGCAGAGAACAGCGAGAAGTCTGCGTTCCTGAGCTAGCTAGCTTCTTATGGTAAGCCCCTGGTTTTTTATACCCTTTTCTCCCTTTGTAAGTTGATTTTGTGTGAGTGTTTGTATTTGTGCCTAATGTTTCAAATCCTGTTTGAGTTTGTCGTTATTTCCGTTGGAGGGCAAACTCTGCGGGGTGCAGAAGGCAAACTCCGCGGGGTGGCCAGATTGTATTATTGGTTTTCCGTAATCTCTTTTTAGATTTAAGAGTTTTTCTTATTTGTTCTGTGGCAATCTCCTGTCTGTCCCTTTTGTAATTTATATTTTGTGTCTTTTGTCTGTTTGTTTTGCTTATTTGGTATGTCCTGTGTTTGTAAGGGTTTTCTAAATTATCTTTTGTTTCCTTTTCCTATTTGTTTAGTTTTCTTAATTACTTAGGCTTTTGTCTATAGGGATTCTTTAATACTTGTTATTGGATTCCTTTTCCTATGTAAGTTTGTTTTCTGGATGACCTGATGTTCCCCTTGGGCTTTTCCTGTTTTTTGTGACACTACTGCCTTCATGAAATTCCCTTTCCACACTTTTACAACTTCTAAATTTATATTCCTAGAAATTACCTATCTAGAAATAATTCATGAAGGCTTTATGTTGCGGTGGTCTGCTCATGGTCTTAGGAAACAGTTCCAGATGATGTCTGGAGTAGTAGTAAATAATTAATTTTCACAAATAAATTATTTAAAGTCCTTACAGTGAAGATAGACATGTTTATGAGAGCCTCAAATTTTATATTTCACTTCTAAACACATAGAATTAGTCCCAGTGAAAATAAACACTAGTAGATAAGTAGATTAAGCTGAATTTTATTTCGGGCTTTCAAAATGTTGGCTTGTTGCTCGTTATTCCCTTTATGCTATCATTGAATAATGGCAGGATCAAAGAAGCAAGTAACAAGGTGAATAGTTGCATTATTAAAGATATTGTACTTCTCCAGTTCAGCTGTGTTTAGTATAGAGTTACAACTGAGAAATAAAATACACCTAATAAAGAAGAGCCTTATATTTTGGTTACAACTAAACCAGATAAGAGAAAGTTGTGTGAATTTTTTTATTTTGCCTGCTATAACTATCTTTGTTTCTTGAAAATTAAAGAAATATTTTCCTATAGTGAGTATAAAGATTTATTATTGATTTACCATTACGTGTGATATATATATATATATATATATAGTGTATGTAATTTATATTTTTATTATCTAATTAAATTTCTTATTTTCTGTATATATTGAAGTCATTAGCACAATACACATATATGTGCAGAATGACTTGTGCATTGGAAGAAAGATTAAAGTGTCTTTAAAAAAGCATGTAGATGTTAATGTTAAATTTGTTTGCACATTATAATTATGACCTAGATCCAAATTAAAATTTGTCATCCTGGTGTTTTTCAAAATTGGTACATTAAGGAGTTGATTTATATAGAAAGTAGGAATGTTGGAGGATATTTTATATAAAATAACTATTTTGTATTGCCTCATTTTTAATCACACGTGAAGTTGCAATTCAATTGACATAGATGATATAATTGTTCTGATATGCATATTTTTCAACAGATAATATGAATCTTCCAATAGAACTTTGACCATCTAATTAAACTGTGTAAAGAATTGTAGGTATATTTCTCTTTCAACCCAAACTAGATCCTTGGGTTATGACATAGACTTTTTTGGAACAAATGCAAATGTCAAATGATGAGTCTATAAAAATTCTACAGAAAGGAAATAGGAGATTTACAAGATTTAATTATCTTCTTATAGATGACTCCAATTATTAAATTTGTTCTCTCAAATCTTACAGAGCTTGAAATCATGCAGAATATGATGAAAATATAAGTAATTTCAATAAAACAACATTCACTCTATGAAAAGTAAGTGAATAGTATATTATTTGATATGCTTTACTCTGAAGACAATACTGACAATGAGCAAGAAGATTTGCCTTATGATGGAGATCTACCACATAGAGGTCAATTTAGTTATGATTCACAGAATTTGGAAGAATTTATTTCTGTAGAAGATGTTTCCCCAACTGTTTCCACATTGACATCTTCTATCAGCAGTCTGACAAAAGAAAATTCAGACTGTAAAAAGCAATTGTCTCAAAGGAAAATAAATACGGTGCTGTTGACTCAAAAAAATGATATAGAATTTACCATGAGCACAGGAAAGGAAGTACACATTGGCGGTTTTACCAATTCAGGAAGAAATGAAGAGTTTTCCAACTCAAAAATGTCAGATGTCCTTTTACGTCATTTTCCAACAGAGGACTTAACATACCAATTAATTGATTCTGAGACTATCCCTGAGATATCATTTACTGACAGTTTTGATGAAACAGTACTAATAAAAAATAAGATTTCAGAAAATACAGGGATATTTTCCTCAGAAGAAGAAATAAAGAATAGTGAAAGGAAAGTAAGTTGTAACTCAGTTTTAAAAAATTGGAATTTGACCCAAGATAAGCTATCTTTAACAGACAATGATGATCTTGTTTGTAGTAGCAAATACTACAACATGGATGACTCACAATTTCTAATTCAGAAGGAACCTGGAATTAATGAAGACTTAAATTATACCTCTACTCGCAAAGAGTATCAAAATCAACAATATTTTCTGGATAACACTGAAAATTTTCCTAATCCCCAATGCAATGAATACCAGGCTTATTATAGACTTCATGATTCCTCTGAGATTTCTCCCAAAATCAAAGAATTGAAAGGAAATAATGAAAGCTTTGTATTTTTGGAATCTAATACAATCAGAAATCAAGAAGAGGAAAATGGATCTTTTGAACTTGATCAACAGCTAGAGGTAGATTAAAAGTGATTTGTGTGCATATAAACTATGTCTCCTTCTATATGGATAAATTCATTCACTGATTTTTGAGTTGGATCTCCAAATCAATGCTGAAAAACTATTTTAAACATTTGTTAATTTAAATTAAATGCCAGGGAGATTTTCCTGGATTCTTGATTGGGGGGAGGGATGCAATCCTAAACCGCTTTTGTAGTCCTATTAATAGAACGTTTCTTAATAAATATACATACAATTATACTGCAATAAATGCAGTGTAAAATACATGTGTTGAAGAATATTGAAATGAACTGAAATTTAATGGAACTTTAACAAATTAAAAATTATACATTAAGAATAGTTTCTGATTTTCTGCCAATTCCCCCACCCTCCCTTATTTTTTTTAGAGTCCATTGCTATCCTGGAATCAATCTTGGAAATCACGTGACTGTGGAAATAATTTTAATTGTTCTTTATCATAATAACAAAGTATATTTATGCTAACAATTCCTAGTTTCCAAATGATTAATCAATTATCTCCAGTATAAATCTCTAGCAATATTACAATAGTAGCTAATTTATGACAATATACTAGCTTAGGACTTTCCTCGCATGTGGCATTTTCTTCAAATTAGCCTGCTAGTTTTCTAGCCATGTTACATATTAGAAAGGGTACATTTTCCAATCTTCGTTTCTAATTCTACATTTTAATGTACTTTCAACCATTACATTTCATTTTCATATTTTCTGTATTCTGATTTTTTTTAGGTTTTAATGTATGC
Organism: Hydrophis major; assembly: GCA_033807585.1. Lineage (NCBI taxonomy): Eukaryota > Metazoa > Chordata > Lepidosauria > Squamata > Elapidae > Hydrophis > Hydrophis major. The sequence goes on from CM066330.1 coordinate 148,649,894, forward strand.
TGCCTTGAATCTGTCCAGTTTGAAGGCCAGATAGATTTAATAAATAATAAATAAAACTACAGTAGTTGATATATGTTGTTTTCCTGTCTAATGGCATGTGTTTTACTCTGATTTTTTTCTAAACCAAATTCTTTTTTTTTCTTTACAGTTCTTGCAGTACTTGTTAGCAGCTTACTGAATATATATCTCCTAGAAGTTAGAATGCTTTTGAGTATTCTATGACATGGATCAGCAGATCTGCACCTATGGATGCTCAAGTATCCATCAGTCCCCAAAATGATACCTGCAACCATTCAAAATTAATTATGTTTTAATTCTACACTTTTTCAAATGAAATCTTTAGACATTTTTAGGCATGCAAGATCCCACAAGATGTAAGAGTAAATTATAAGATTTAAGGTGATTTGGGGAACCTGAAATGATTCTGACTACTGTGTTACATTATTGTAACAGTGCAACTAATGTTATGCTGAAAATATTAACCATATTCAAAAATGTTTTCCTGTACTTTTCAAACTACAGGTGCTGACAAGACAAGCTGAGGTTCAAAATCATATCGATCATCTAAGATTTAGTCCTAAGGTAAATCTCTCAGAATAAGAAATCAATTTCATTATTGAGGATAATTTCTTAATAAAAATACTGTATTTTCTTTTTCTAAAGCCCTATCAAATTATATGATAGGGTACACAGTTACCAATAGTTCTTTTATTGCAGGGTACAGTGGATAATTAAATTGAATACAATATTACAATCTTGTTCAGAAAGAATGTTTTTGCCTGGCAATGAAAATATATTGACATAGATGAAAGTATGTTTTCCTAGGGAGTTTTCCATAAATCAGGCACCTCAGTTGAAGAAACTTTTGTATATTTGATAACCTCACTCTTCTGTTCAGAAGAGGGCTTCTGAAGGTGAGTAAAGAGTCCACATCATGTACTTAAGAAACTCCTTGAAATGTTCATGGCCCATGTTGTGAGAACCTCGCTATCACTGTTGCAAATCTCAGTCCACATTGCCAAATTGTGTTTTGTGGAGCACTTCTTGATTTCTGTAACTAGGATTGCTGTAGTATATGATTAATATATTTATAATTTTATTTTTTCAAAAGTTGGGTAGGAAAAATAAAGAACCAATTAGCTGTTATCCTCCATTCTCTGTTTTATGACAATACTGATGTCTTAAATAATGTCTTAATTTGTTCCCAACAGCCTACTTTTACCTTATTCACTTAATTCATGTCCCTCCAATTGTGAAAATCAGCCCACTTTTTTTCTCCTGTTTCAAATAAAAACATGTTTGTTTGCTTTACTCTTTACTCTTCACTGTTCAACATCTTTCAGTCATAACATTTCTCTTTCAAAACATCCTATGATCAAAAGTATTCACTGTGAAATCAGGGATAATAGAATTAATTCCCTAATATTTTTCCCTTAGACTTATTTTATATTGTTTTTAGAAATATTTTATCTATGCTTGCCTTATTTTTTAGGGCATTGCAGATTCTGTTAAAGTATGCACATAATTTTTAGCATTGACAAAGTGTAGTAATGTTTAGAAGCTTTTAACATGACATTATTTTATCTCCTGATTTAGTAAAAGTTTCACTAAAAGTTTTTTTTTTATGTGCTTACTTTGTAAGCCACACAGAAGATTTTACTGCAGGATGTATATATATAAATATTTAGAATAATGGAAATATGGTAATGTTTAGAATTTTTTTGTAATTACAAAATTGTTTGATGCTGCTAAAAGGATAAGGTAACACAGAGAGGCAAGTCAATGATTTCTATTGTTAATGCTGATTTTGTACTTTTCAGTGAATGTGTATATTTTCAGATACCTCCTTATTCAAATTCACATACGGCAGAACTTAGTATTGAAGCACAAAGTACTGGAATAGCTTCCAAAATGTCTGCCTTTTCTCCTGCAACCATTCCTATGGAGCACATGCTTGATTTTTCCCAAGCCTCTCATCCAGGTACTTTAAATAGACTTTATAAAAAAGCAGGTTGTTTTCTTGAGAAAATTTTTCTATAGTTTTTATTTAATCTTTTTTTAATTTTGTTTTGTAGAATCACAGTCCAAAAATGTAACTTCTTCATTGCCATTAGTTGATGCAATAAGACAACCATCTGTGAACACTCCTTTTCTGCAAAATATAACAGATGACACAGAACAGATATTAAAGAAACAAACTGAAGAGCTGAAAGCAAATGTAATGCCACATGTTAATTTTTAAATGTTTGGAACTTGACCTATTTTATTAACATCTCATCTGCAAGTTCAAATGCAATGTATGTCTTTCCTTTTTTAAAGGTTGAAATATTTTCTGAGTGTATTAAACAGAATGTATTTTCAGTCCAAGAACATCTTCAGGTAAATTCAACTTTATATATACATTTAAAAAGACAGGAGCTCCATTTGAAGATTACCCGGTTCCATGAGGTAGAATGTAGTTCAAGAGGGGAGTCAACCGATTCTCCAAAGTACCTGAGGGCAGGACAAGAAGCAAGGAATGGAAATTAATAAAGGAGAAAACAACCTAGAACTAAGGAGAAATTGCCTGACAGAACAATTAATCAGTGGAATGACTTGCCTCCAGAAGTTGTGGGTGCTCCAATACCGAAGGTTTTTAAGAAGACATTAGACAACCATTTGTCTGAAATAGTATAGTTTCCTGCCTGGACTGGGGGTTGGATTAGAAGACCTCCAATGTCCCTTCCAACACTGTTATTCTGATTGTTTTTAATAAGAACTAAGTTTAATTAATTAAGCAACCCTAAGCTGAAGGGAAAATTACATGGCAGAGACTTATCATTCACATATCCACGATTTATTCTGCTTTGACATATAGCATTTCCTCTCTACTTAAACTGGTATGTTTTGAATTTATTTTCTCACTGAAACAAACAAGCATGAAAAGGGCGGTTTAGAATGTTTAATGTCATTCAGATTTAGTAATTTTGTTGATATTGTTTCTTCCAAAATTATTGGTATATATCTCAGGAGAATTTGACATTTCAATTTCTATTAATGGAATAGATTACTTGAATAGATTTATAGTAAAATTAATATGGAATTAAATGATTTTATTATTTTTTGGACTAAGTTTTTACAACTTTTAAAAGAACAACTGGAGCAACTGGAACATAATTATGTAGCTACCAAGGAAAAACATTATGCTTTGCAACTTCAGAATCATAAGCGTTCATCAAGAACTATTGGAAAATTTGATCCTAACAGGTCCAGTATTAATGTTTTAAAATAACATAACTATTAATTTTTTTACTGTACTACTTTGTTAATATTGCAATCCGATCCTCTGTACCTAGAAATAAAACCTATTAATGCTTGATTTCAGTTAAAATACGTATTTGAAGCCTTTCCAAATCCAGTATGATCTTTTTTGTTGGATCAAAACTTAATACTTTATAATTATAAAATAATTATAAGTATGAATACCTCAAAAACAAAATGTAAAATAGCTGAATAGATAGCAAGCAGCACACTCCCTGTTGAATGTAAAATAACTGAATAGATAGCAACCAACTCACTCCCCATTGTCACAGATAAAAGTATAGGAGTAAGAGCAGGTAAATTTTCGGTACAGGTAGCTTTATTGCTATTAAAAGATGTATGCAACGCAGAAAAATATGGCTAGATCAAAACTACACCACTACTATTTCATAATATAGGGCCCATTTTTCTTCTCTATAGAACTATCAATTTTCTCCTTCAAACTAAACTTGCTAGTCTAACTAGTATTTTCATCACTGCAGACATTTTTACCATTCAACTTCACTATATTTAACATTATATTTAACCAATATTTAACGTTATCTCTCATAAATGTATTTCAATTTCCAATTTCTCATTTATTTCTCTGTTGTATCATATCTAACATCTGATAATGAAAGAACAGAGCAAAATTAGTGATTATATATATATATATATATTTGTATTTAGAAAAGTAGAAGGGGAAATATTTAAACTTGGGATGTTTCTAGAAGATATCAAGGAGAAAATTGAGAAGACATTCGCTTCGTATTCCTCAACATATATATCATCACCATCAATCAGATCCCACCCATCTCCTGTTTGTTCAAGTTATTCTGTGGTAAGCTGTCCCGTATTTTGAAAGTCTTAAAGACTGATTTGTGAATAAACAAAATAATGTAGTTTTCAATGCAAATACTATTAATACCACTAAATACCACTAAATGTCAGAAGACACTGACCCTTATAAGTGTTTTGGTTAATTTCATCAGGAAAATTATTTTCAAAATTATGGCCTTTTCTTCAACAAAAGTATTTTCTTAATTATCCAAGACTTATCCAGGACTTCCTATCTAGGAAGTCCCAGCATGTTTTATAGGCATGAAATCAAATTAAGCCCCTCCCCCCAAATTAAGGCCTATATTAAGCATGCGAAATGGGGGGGAATGGCAGGGGGGCTTGCTGTTAGGAAGTACTTTTGTTGCATACCCGGATATGATGCTTCCTGCGTTGACTTCGGCGTTGGTGGGGCACTTCGTATCAGGAGACCTTCCACCACCGTTGCTTTCCCTTCTCCCCATGCTGCCGGCATTTGGTGCAGCCACTTGTGGCCAGCCAGGGCTCCTCCCTGCAACCGGAGCCCAGCGGAGACACTCGGCTTCAGGTGCTCCTGTCGCTGCCTTCCCTTTGCTTTCGAAGGCAAAGCCAATTCTTTTAAAAATGACGCCCGACTACCGGTACGACAAAACCTCCCCTGTCCGAGAGGGCAGCCCAACCACACGGGAGGCGAATCTCCTGGGGCCGCAGTGCAGGATCGGCCCACCCTGGGAAAAGTGCCCAGCTGCCATCTGGGGCTTTGCCTGGGGCGCCCAGCGCAGCTGACGGGGGGACCTCGCCAAAGCAGCGAGCGCCTCCCCGCCGGGCCCTCTGTTCATCCTGCCAGAGCCGTGCGGGCTGGGCGGAGCCGGGAAAGCAAGCCACGGGTGCACGCCTGCCTGCCAAGTGAAAGAGCCAGGTCAACCCGAGCTTGGCTTCCTTCCCAAGTCCCTCCAGCCTGAACCCAAAGGGGCCACCGGGAGAGGCTGCCCAAGGCAATGATAGCATCCATCTGTCTGCGGACAGGGAGTCGAGGCGACGGCAGCGTTGCTTCCCTGGCCAGCAGGTCCAGCGGAGAGAGCCCGAAGCCGCCTGTCCTTTCCACCCCTTGCCCAGCCCGTCCCCATGCATCTCCAAATGTGCCAGCAGCTCCAAACACTGCAGTGGCACTTACTCAGCGGGGCTCAGCTCGGAGGATGCGGTGCAGCCGTCGCCTTGCCTCCCTGTCCACGGATGGGTAGGTGCTATCAGTACCTCGGGTGGTCTCTCCCAGTGGCCCTTTCGGGTTCGGGCTGGAGGGACTTGGGAAGGAAGCCAAGCTCAGGTCAGCCCAGCTCCTTTGCTTGGCAGGCAGGTGCGCACCTGCGGCTCACTTTCCCGGCTCTGCCTAGCCCGCATGGCTCTGGCGTGGCCCTGGCGGGATGAGTGGAGGGCCTGGCGGGGAGGCACTCGCTGCCTTGGCGGGAGCTCCACCGCCGGGCAGGAGGGCCCGCCTGTCAGCTGCACTGGGCGCCCCAGGTGAAGCTCTTCAAGCTCTGACTGGCCCCAGGGAGGGATGGCAGCTGGGCCCTTCTCCCGGGGTGGGCTGATCCTGCGCTGTGGCCCCAGAAGATTGGCCTCCCCACATGGGGTTGGGCTGCCCTCTCAGGCAGGGGAGGCTTTGTCATACCGGTAACAGAGCGTCGTTTTTAAAAGAATTGGTTTTGACTTCGAAGACGAAGGGAAGGCGGCGACAGGAGCGCCTGAAGCCAAGTGTCTCCTCCAGGTTCTGGTTGCAGGGAGGAGCCCTGGCTTGCTGCGCATGGCTGCACCAAACGCTGCGGCAGCATGGGGAGAAGGGAAAGCAATGGTGGCAGAAGGTTTCCTGATATGAAGTGCCCCACCAACGCCGAGGTCAACATCCAAGCCGTCATCGCCCGTCCATCCGAGGATGATGGGGAGGGAATTAGTCACACCCGAAAAGACGGACTAGCTGTTTTTTCAGGGGTCAAAAAAAAAAAAAAGGCCCAGCCTTATTTTGTGAGAAACACGGTAGATATCTATAATCTTAATCAGCATTCTGTAAGCAAAAACAGAACACTTTCAATACATTTATTTTTGCATGTTTTAAATAGATGTGCTTCCTATATTTCTCTTATGCTTATTTTAGAGTCCTTTGAATACAAGTACCAATGAATCTCCAAAAAGAAACACTGCAGGACTAAATATTCCCCAAAATGAGAACTATTGGAAGAATAAAAATCACCCTATAGAAGTAACTCCACAAAAGGCATATAAAAAAGCTATACAAGGTCATAGCAACCATCTGTTCCACCAAATGTAAGGTTGAACTTTTACAATAATAACTGAAGATGATCATTAAATTTAGTAGGAATGTCCCTCTGGCTTAATTGAGATAATATTCCAAATAAAATTATAATAGATGATTGCTTACTCTCTAAAGATAAATGGAAAAACAGATTATGTTATGTTTTGAAAAATAAGCACTAACAATGGATACCAATTGAGGTATCTCAATCAAATAGCAGCTAAAATTTAGACTTGCATGAAAGACTTATGCGAAATTTAGATTTGCATTAAAATTATATAAATATATTACCGTACTTAGGATTCAGAGTGGTTTTATATGTCTAAACCACAACCCAGTATAAATTAAGAATGTTGGCTTTTATCTTCAAATACCAATGGGGATAACATCAGTCTGAGGAAATTTAACTGTTTTCCAAGGTAGTTTACTTGTATCAGCTTTTCTGGAACTCATATTACTTGTTATACTGATTTATTTTTCCTAAATGTATGCTGTTACATAAGTTAAGTGATTGCTGCTGAAGATTTTAATCTGTTTTTTTAGATTAAAAGTTTGTTATAAAATAGCATCCACTGCAGCTTCCTTTAATCTGTTTCTAAGATTGGGACAAATATAGTAATACACTTCAAAGTTGAAGAAACTTGCTATCAAGGCTGAAATTAAGCAGCACTTCATTCGAAAAAAGTATACCAAGGAAGAAATTTTTAAAGATTCATATTTTGCTTTTTCCATAGTCATCTAGAACTGCAGAAGAAAAATATCCATTTAAAAATGATGGCATCTATGGACAAAGCAAGACAGCAAACAAATAAGCATATTCTTGTAAGTCACGTTCATATTTAATCTGCTTAATGGTTCAATAAATTATAGTTTAATTATGTAATTACATACATTGGTACATTGCTATAAATTAAATGAATGTGCTAAGTTGTCTGGCATTCTTATTGTTTAATTTATTAGCCACTCTATATTTTATTTTACTTTTATATTTAAGATTGAAGAATTTGACCAATACCACAGATCTCATAAAACAAAACAGAATTACAACAATGAACAAGAAAATACAGATAGGTAACTTCCCAAAATATATTAAATTTACTATTTTTTCCTTTTTTCATATTCTTTCATTTTTAGGCATTTTTCTCTTGAACCAAAACCAAATATTGTTCAATATGACAATTTCACTATATAAAGTTCAGAGCTTTTTTATAAATATATCTTCTTGTGGTAAATGTTTATTCATTCACTTATTGGTCAAGTATCAGAATATCGAGCCAATTAAGTTCTGATCACCTCGGATAGTAATCTGATACTATACAATGCTAATCCTCTTTTCATTTCCATCAGGAATTTAAATGATCTTCAAATAAGATCTCCAGCTCTAGCAAATTTAATCAGCAAAGAATCTAATGAGGTTGATTTAACTTTACTAAATGAACAAGGTAGAACAAGATAAAAATAAACATTTGTGTTTTCATAAATAATTAAATCATTCGAATAAGAAGCATCCACTAATCAGTTTTTTAATCTGTAATATTTTCCATAGGAAGGTCAGTTTCAGATACCTTTCTTGAGAAAGTGAGACATTCTACTGATAAGCCTAAAATTACTATGCATCCTGTATTGAAAATGCAGTTATCAAGAAATAAAATATGCTCCTGTTATTCTAATAGGTTAGTATTTATATTGCTATACATAATATGAATAAACTCAGCATATTTAATATAAAAAGCAGGAAACACCCCAAATTAGTTTACCTTACAGATTTACATTGCAAGCCTACATATTTACTTAGAAATGAAGTCAACTGAATCATATATACTGTATACTCCCAGATTATTAGATTTCAAGAAAAACTTTTCTAGGAAGAAGATAATTAAGATTAGCAAGATTTATTTCTGTATAAACCTGCATGTTTGCTATTAAATTTCAGTTAAATAAGTGTTATATTTTCTTTTTAATCTAGAAATAAAACAGAATATAGAAAAGCAACTAGAGGACATTCTGATTGTGAAAGATTTCCAATCTTCTTTGAACGAAAACCAGTGGATTTAGATCTAACAGGTATATAAGGAATTATTTATTTAAATTCAGTTAAAGTAAGATTGAAGTTTCTTTAGCCTCTCAAAAAGTTGCTCTCCATCAGGAATAGAAGAAAGGGTTAGGATTTTCAGATGGCCTTGAATCTAGTGTATATTAAACAAACCTTGTGGTAATTTCTTCAATCTTCAGGTCAAAACAAATTTCTTATATCAGAGCTGCATTTAGGAAATTGTGACACTCACATCTCTCTTATCAAATCACCAAGCATTTAGGCAGAGTAAAGTAATTCTCCATGTCCCTTGATTTATCCACAATTTCTTAATGAATTAGGGTCTCCTTCTACAGACATATAAACATGCCACTTAAGATACCAGTTGAAATTAAATCATGGAAATAATTCATTGGGTCAGCTAGTTCTTAATGACAAATTTAATTCCAGATAAGAAACATACATTTTTCCTTCTGTGGCCTTTCAATAAATGCACGAACAAAAATGGGTCTAAAGAAAGCTATTTGGGAAGCCAAATAATGACTTGTCCTGAGTTTGTAAGGTGAGATCTGAAGTTCCAAAAGACAACTTTTATCACATCCCCTTCATTATTCCAAACTACTGTTTAATATTTTCCCTTTAACAGAAAGGCATTTACATTGGTAAATCTAGCCATCCTACCTTTGAATCTGATAGAAGGGCAGCTCAATAACATTCCTTACATTATCTACAGTAGATTGCCTTTGCAAATGCTTATTGGCAGCTGCAATCCTGTTGAACTTTTTGCTGTATCATGAAAAATGCTCTATATTACTGTACCCACAACTTGCTAGGTGTAGGACTTGCACCAAATTCAGTACTGTTATTTCTTATTAAATAATATTGCACAGAAACATTAAATAATATTCACAGAAATATTATTTTACAGAAATTGCTTTAGTGCATTTTGCAAGAAAAAAACAGTGAGTTTAAACTTTCAAGCTTGAAACAACTGACAGGCATTTAGGCTATTAAAATTATAAATTTCTAAAGTGAGCTATTGACATTATTTATATTTAACTATTTGGATCTATGCATATGACTATATCAACATTTTAGAAATAAGCCTATTTGATTTGTACACATTGCTTAAAAATAACTTTATGACTACAAAGAAAAAACTGAAAGACACTAGTGTTAATTAAAATAATAAAGCAGATAGATAGAAGATGAAGTGATATATTTTAGCTAGGGAAAGGTCAATTCAGTTCATGCAGCAACCAATTTTTGCCATATTAATTAATTACTATGGTTATCTTGGGGCTATCTTGCAATGTATTATGCAATTCAAGTTATATTAAATAGCTATAACTAAACTATACCTAAAATGTTAACAATGAACCACAAAGCTGGTGAAAAATTCTGGGTTTAGGAATATGGTAACTTGCCTGTTCTGGATGAGACAGCCCTCCCTATGATGGAGCGAGCAGACCAATGTGTGAGGGTGCCCTTGGATTAAGCACCATCTCTTTAGGTTCAATTGATTGCTTTGCATTTATATAACTAATCAGTAGAAACAATTTGCAGCAAAATAGCAAAAAAATCATTATACATTTCAGTTTATACTGGTAGTCCTCAATTTACGACCATAATGAAACCTCCCCATTATGGATATGTCGTGATGTTTACAAAGTGGGTTATCATCTTTTCTGATGTGGTCATTAAGTGAATGATTGGTCATTAAGCGAATCTGCAGTTTTTAAGCAAATCTATTGTTTACTATGGGGCATTTTTGCATTTCATAGTTTTCAGCAAAACATAAAAAAAATCTGTCACTTGAATCTAGGATGCTATAACCGCTGTAAATGTGGTCACATGACAGAGGGGAACTGTCCATCAAAGCTTCAGAGCTAGGTTGTAAGTACCTTTTAGGAGTCCATTGTAACTTCAAGCAGTTGCTAAAGATCAGTCATAGGATCTCCATGTGTTGCAACATATTTTGTTTTGCTATAGAAAAAGTTGGTCACAGTAAAGAAGAATTTGGCCCATATTATGTAATATAGGCCTCAATAGTGACATACCTTAAATCTTTTCATAGCCTTTATAAGTTGCTATCTCTTAACAAAAGATTGTGCTACTATCTTCCAAGCCTCCTTTTCTAATAATCAAAAGGCAGCATTATAATTCAAAACATTTTGATATTTAGGGCAGGAACTGCCAATACGTTTATTTAATGAAATATTGATTGATAATTATTTTCAGGTTCTTTGCAAAATAGCATTGCCCATCAAAGGATTTGTAAAGAAGAACAGAGAGAAGATTTTATACACAGATTATGTGACAGGTAAGGTCTGTTACAGTTTGAACCAATCAATAGCCAATTGTGCAAACTTGTACTTCAGTGAAACATTAATTATGCAGATATATTTAACTTAAAAGGGAAAAATTGTAATTGTTGGATGTCTTTTCAAATGCTTGAAAGCAGCCTGACAAATAATGCATAATTAACATCTTGATTTAAATTGTTGGATTGCCACATTTTTCATTTTGCATATTAAACATGGAATGTATTGTATGAACATTTTTTATTTTCTTTCGCTGTCTTTTTAGACAGAATCGATATATTCCCCAAAGGCGCTATTCAAAGATGCATGAGAGCATTATCCTTTCACCACAGTACCTCTCTGGTAGTAATATTAATGGAAGGAAGTCAGTCAGTAATAGGAGAAAAAGGCAAAGTAAAGACATAAATAGCATGGTAAGACAAGATCATTATTTACAAAATAATAATTTAGTAGTTGGTGGAAAATTTGAGAAATTTATATTTCAGATGTTTTAGGAATTTTGAATTGTCATGCACTCAGTCCTGTTTTTTAGGTCCCTGGAAATATATCTGTTGAAATGAATCCCTGCTTATATTTGGTGGGCCCTGACCTTGCTTTTAAAATCCTGTAAAATTAAAATCCTGTTTTCTTCCTTAGTCACTGGATATGGCAGCAGTATGATCTGTTGGATAAGTCGTTGTCGGTCCCCGTCGTCCGTCCATCCCCCCCAGCATTTTATGTGTTTGTATGTGGTTGCTTTGGGTTTTTTTAAAGTTTTGGTCTATTAAGTGGTTTTTGTTGACTTTTTATTGTTTATTGGTGAAGTATTCTGCCCTATGCCGTATGCTGACTAAGGGGACTATTTATTTTATATATTTATTTTATATATATATATATTTGTTTTCTTAAGTTTTCGCGGATACTTACATGTATGGCATTTTTTTTGATCTGGCTGTTTATTTCCTTCCCGTAGAGGTTTGATATTTGTTTTCTTAAGTTTTCACGGGTACTTAGATGTATGGCATTTATATTTTTCTTAAGTTTTCGCGGGTACTTACATGTATGACATTTTATATTTGTTTTCTTAAGTTTTCACGGGTACTTAATGCCATATATATATATATATACATATACATATCAATCTTTGAAATGACCAGTTAAAAATATATTGTTTAAACTAGTTAACAAAATATATTTGATGATTATGAAATTTCGTCTTTAACAGATATTAAACTGCACTTTGGATAATGCTATACAGATGGCAAACAATTTGAAGACAACAACAGAGCATATGATGCAAGCTGTCTCAGAAGATTTAGCTAAGGTGAAAATGCAGACATTATCCAGTGGCACAGCTCATCAGTACTGACAATGTATTTTGAAGACTAATAAACTATATCTAGAATAGAGGTATTACATCCAAAATTAAAATAGATCACTGGAAAAAGAAACTTCTCATGTTGGTTTTGATGTATCTAAATTCTGTGTCCAAATAAGTATTTTTACAGACCATCTTAGATAGTATGTGGTATACCACACAGTACCTTACTCTGTTTCAGATCATAACTTTTATTTATTTATTTATTTGATTTGTCAATTGCTTACAAGATAACAGGTATAAATATAAACATAGTTATGAATACATGAAATAGATATGTATAAGAAAAATAAAAGAAACAAGGACAGGGACAGTAGGCATGATTGATGCGCTTATGCACACTCCCTACAGGCCTCTTAGGAAAGGGGTGAGGTCAATAGTAGACATGTTTTAATTTCCTGAAAAGGTTAACGGTTCTTTATAATAAAATATTATGCTGACAAGCGATAAATGGAGATAGTCAATACTGATACTCATATTTACCTCTTAAATGCACTTGCCATGTTTCAGAGGTATCTTATTCATTCACATCAACACCATCCCACTAACTTCCTGTACAAGCCAGGAAGGCAGGGATTCAAACAAGTCGCAGTGAACAGTCAAGACAGCATTGTATTATTAAATAATAAACCATAATGCCATCAAACATGGGTCTTAAATTAATAAATTACCCAATGATTCTGGTAACAAATTAGGAATGGTATTTTCCAAATGGATGTGCTCGTGAAGGATAGCATCATTTAAATAAGCAATCATGTTTTTTTTTAATCCAATATGTACCATTTTGAACATTTTAAGTTATCAATTGCCCCTGTTTGCCATTACTCTTCACCTTTTGTTCTCCTGCTCCAATCAGTACTGAATGCTGTTTGAAAGACTCCAGTGAGGCAATTTTCCAAGGAAAGAAGAGGGGAGGGAAATGACCAACTGATCTGTACTGCAGTCTTTAAAGATTCTCTAGAAACACAAGACAATACATTTTCCAATGTTCTTTAATTATGGTAAAGTGTTTATTACATACCTGAATTTTATCCAAATACCATAAAAGATCCATGCATTCCCAGACACCTATATTTTATAATTTATATCAAATGTCTCAGAAAAGAAGTTTATATCTGTAGTTTACTGCAAATTGTTTTCAGTGAAATTGAAGTTGCATAGAATTTTGTAGCTCTACACCTGTTAATTGTGAAATTGTGTTACACATTTATATTTTAAATTTCTTCATAGTTTAATAACATTTTGCAAACATATATTTAGAAACAGACATGTTTCCATGATAGAAAGTGTACACATTATTGACATTATTAGCATATATACAAACATGTTTTCCAAGTCGAATGTTATATGTTGTAGTGATGAACATTCTCTACAGTGAACATTTCACAACAAAAGGCCAGTTACTGTATAACGCAAGCACAATATAAAACAAAGCTGTTGCATGCACTTCGTTTTTACCATCTTCCCATTCCCTACCACAACGAAAAGCAGCAATCTCAAATTATAAAAAACAATTCTAAATAACACTTATTTGTAAAATATGTACACAGAATACAGCCCAGTTTAAACTGAGTGCTTATAAATACCCATTGATTTCAAAAAGAAGCTGCAAAAATGGTTAAACAGTTTTCTTCCACTGAAACCAGAGGACTTTAAAATGCTTATGTCCAGCTAGATTACATCCATAATATTTATAACATGATTTTTTTATCTGTTAAGCAGAAGTGAATGTTTCGCTATGATTTCTACTCATCCTTCAAATACACACTATCCTTTGGTTTTGTTACAGTAAGTGCTTTTACATCATCCAGAAGTCTTCTAGGTGTCACAGTGTGAGTGGATCCTGGTAAAAAAAAAAAATGCATTCATGAACATTAATTTACCACATTCATCACTGATAGCAGACTAGATTAGGATTTTTCTAATGTGCAGAAGAAAAACATGATAGAATTTTCATTTGAAAAATTAAAAACTTGATATAGTTCCATTAGAGAATTAAGGCCAAAGTAATTGCAGGGGCATCCACAGAAATTTTTTAAATAGATGTTTATATTGTGCCTTTATTATACTTATAAGTGTATACTTATAAATAACTCAAGCCAACAAATTTACTAATATTACTCCTCCTATTTTCCCCACAGTAACAACCCTGTGAGGTAGGTTGAACTAAGAGAGAGTGATTGGCCCAAAGTCACCGAGCAGCTTCATGACAAAGGCAGGACTAGAACTCAGAGTCTCCTGGATTCTAGCCTGGTGCCTTAACCACTAGATCAAACTTGATTTCTAAAGTAAAGAGACCAAGTTTATCAAGCAACATTCAAAAATTTGCACCCATGACAATTTATCATTTTCCCACTTGAACCAAGGTTCCAGGGATTAATGATCAGCAGCCTGAAAAAAGTTTGACAATCCTCAAGCAAGACTGGAAAATGTGGTCTAAATATGGAACTGGAACATATGTAATCCAGATCAGGAATGCAGAAATAAGGCAAACATTGGTAACTGCAGCAGTTAAATGTGAATAGGAAAAGTAAGGACTTAGATGTTCAGAAAAACTGGCAGACTGGTTAGACATGCAATGGCTTCTGTGCACCATTCCTCCTTAATTCCAGCATGGTATCTGATTTTCCTAGTTTATTTCTTTCCCCATTTCTTTAAGATGCTTCTACCATTGGTGGTGCAGTGGTTAAGATTATAGGGGTCTTCAAACTTGACAGCTTTAAGACTTGTGGACTTCAAGTCCTAGAATTCCTTCTCCAGTCATGTTAGCTCAGGAATTCTGGGAGTTGAAGTCCACAAGTCTTAAACTTGCCAAGTTTGAGGATCCTTGGATTAGAATGTAATACTGCAAGCTAACTGTGCTCATTGCCAGGAATTCAATCCTGACTGGGTCATGGTTGACTCAGCCTTCCATTCTTCCAAGTCAATAAAATGAGGATCCAGATTGTTGGGGGCAAATGGTGACACTGTAAACTGCTTAGAGGGGGATGTAAAGCATTATGGAGTAGTATGTAAGTCTAAGTGCTATTGCTATTTGTCAATTGCAATGAAAAACCTGGCAAGTGGAACAGCACAGAGACCATACAAAAGAGAAGGGGAGAGAAAGAAAGGCAAGATAAACCAGCCTTGTCCTACTCACCCCTTTAGACCAGGCAGGGGTCCTCAACCCGTGGTCCGTGGACTGGTACCAGTCTGCAGCATGCCAGAAACTGGTCCGTGCAAACAAGCAAAGCCCCATCCGTGGGATGCAGGCAGCACACAAAACCACTCCCCCTCCGGTCTGCGGAAAAACCTCTCTCCACGGAACCGGTCCCTGGTGCCCAAAAGGTTGGGGCCACTGCTTTAGATCTGTCTAGAATTTACCTTAGCAGAAAAATGGGAAGGTTGTAAAACAGAAATCAAAAGAGTATGGTCATAAATCGTAAGAGCTATTTTTTGTGTGTGGCAGCTGTTAAGCAAACGCAGCAATCATATGTGCAAATGCCATGATCATGAAGCAAATGCAGTGGTCCTAAGTGCAAATTCATTGTTCGCTATGGGCACTGTTTTGTTGAAAACAAAAAATGCCGGTTTGGGGCAAACCATTGTAAAAGACAGTCATGTGATTGTGGAATGCTGCAAACAACCATAAATGTGGCTATGTTGCTAAGTGTCATGGGAAGTGGAACTGGGAGCATGTTGGGAGTAGGAAAGGCCTTGGGAGGATCAGGGCAAGAGGGCTTCTGCCTGTGCTAGGTCTCCAATGCCCACCCACCCAGGAGGCACCCTGCATTCTGCTTAATGATCCACACATTCATTTAACATTTCCTTAGGGAGATCAGGGATGGGGAGATAATTTGGTGAGATGTTTCATCTAATGACTGCCATGTCATGTGTCACATAATGGGCAGGCTCCATTACGGTCATATCTCAAGAATTATCTGTACTCAAAAGATAGGCAGAATAGCTTTCCCTATAATATGTTTGTGTTGTTTCATTTTCACTGTTTCTGTCTTTTGTTCTTTGAATATCCCCCACCCCCACCCTTTTATATATATTAAAGCAATACAACTATTCTTAAAAGAAGGCTTACCAATAATAACTTCACAAGACTTATATGCCTGAGAAACTTCATAAGCACAACGTGTCTCTGAATACGTAATACCTCCAATGATAAACACAATAAGCTTTGCACCACCCTTACGTTCTTCCAAGTAACTAGTTTTGGGTTTATGACGAGCACTGCAAAGGGAAGTACATAGAATAGTTCAAATTAATTATCAGGAAAACAAGGAGCAATTGTGCCAACTACATTTAAATTCCTAACCTCACTGCTCCTGAGCCATTCCAGGGTGCCGGGCACTGGGAACAATAAGGCCATTCTTTTGAATCTAATTTATTTTCTATAGCATCCTAGAAAACAAAGAAATATAACCCTGTTATACAATTTGAAGATTCACATTACCTGTAACCAGCAACCAGACTTAAAGCCTGTATACAGTAGGAAAAATGTCTTAGATTAATGGGCAATACACTGAGAAAAGATTGGAACAGAAGTTGCCATTTATGAATCATTTTATCAATGAAAAGACATTTCATAATTACCAATAATTTATGTTCAACATTCCAAATATTTATCACTTCATGTTTATTTCAAGACAAGGCATCTTGTTCATATAACTACATAATTTTCTACTTATACACTGATATTAGGAGGAAGACAGTGATTTTAGATATGTGGTCAGTTTAAGGAATTAAAAATGCTGTATATTTCCAACAATATTTATTAGTGTTCAGTGTATGTGTGTGTTTGTATGTTTATAGTATGTGTGTGTGTGTGCTTGTATGTGTATACCTTTCTACGTATTAAATCTTTGAAGAAAAGCACTTCTTTTTCAGTATTTTAAATATTTAAATATATTCTGGGACTTTTAAACTATTTGGTTTTTTGAAATACTTTCTGCATGCTACATTATTATTATTATTATTATTATTATTATTATTATTATTATTATTATTATTGCAAAAAAGTATATGTGTGTGTGTGTGCGCAAATATGCCATTAGTTAAGTGTTGTTAAAGAGAAATGGACATTTGTAGTCTTTCATATTCTGCAGAATAACATTTTTCTATAACCCAAGGATTCATCATGGCTAAAAGGAATTGTTCCATTAAATATACACATACACACTCACATGCTCTCTTTAAAATTTCTGCTTAAGCATTCTTCATGAAAACTTTACCTCCATGACATCTTTAACAATGGGTGTCCATCTAGAAAGCTGAAATGATCCTTCTGAAGAGCGAGTCCTTCTTGACGATCTTCGTTGCGTTGCAGACTAAAAAGTCAAATGTTTATTATCATCTAAAAAAATCAGATATTCAAACAAAAATCCACAATAGGTACTGCTCCTAAGTTGCAATTTAGCTGTTTGCTTTGTTCTTCATAAACCTAAATTATCTACCATAGCCTGAGATTCCACTAAACATTTCTCTTTTAATGTTCCATTTCATGCAATAAGAAAATATGTACACTCCAGCTTCAGAGTTCAAACGTTCTGGCACAATGTAGTAATATGGAACAGGTATAGTTGTTATATAGCTTTCCTATCAACTATGAATACATTGGTTGCCCTCAGATAAACATTACACCTGAAGTTTATCTCCATAGTCATTTTAACAAAATAATTACGCAAACTTTTTATTAAGTTATTGAGATCATCTTTATAAAACTTTTTGGAATGCTTTCTTATATTATAAATTCAATGTGCTCAACAGATTTTTGTACTATTACTCTACATTTGGGGGGGGGGAATCTCTGTGTTTCAAGCTTTCACTGTCATTAATTTCATAAATTGTTCTCATTAAGACTGCTGACAAAGCAATTTGGAAAATTAAATGAGAAGAGAAAAAAATTGCAAGGACGAGAAACTGAAACTATTGTACTGTATGAGAACCTTGAAAATAAGTAAGATAGTTTTCAGGAAAAATAAGTTGTATTCCTTACTGTAGTGAGGACAGGCACACCAAGGTACATCCAATTATTTATCATGTTGCTGTCATTTTCTATCTGTACATTTTGGATCAACTTGTCCAAATTTTCTTGGGTAGTTCCTTTTTGATAAATGTGACATTTTGAATTAGTAATCAACAACAACTGAGTAGAATAAATAAGTTATGTTAAGCCATCAAGGAAAATGTTATATGTCATAGGAACTTTTAGCATGCTGAATGTTTCCGTCATGCCAGCGTTTATCACCCTTTCCTAGTTATACTTCTCAAACATAATTCTGATTTTAAAGATTTTAACAGATTTATCATGCTTTCTCCTCACCCTCTCTGAGTACCTTTGCAGTCATGACTTGGAACATTTGGACTAGGAAATGATAGCCTAATGAGGAAGGGAAGAATTGCACCCAAAATGGTGCTGAAGTCCTTTTTCTAAATAAGCTCAATGACTCTTATAGAATTGCTTTCTGTAGACAGACAAGATGGGAAACTTATTTTTCTGTGAATTTCTCTATTTCTGAGAATAATACAATCTCATGCTTTCTTAGAAATCTCACCAAATTAGTGTATATTGCCAAATTAATTTCGGTTAAGACTGCAATTAAATTATCCTAGGATTAAAAAAATGATGTCGCCTGCAGAAGCACTATCCAGCACAACCATGTTTTTATTTTTATGCATTCAGAAACATTTTGTTCCAATAACCTTAACTGAATATGAAGCAAACCTTACCATTTGTGCTGAAGATATACAGAAGAATAGCTCTTATTTTATCGTAGCTATCATGGCTTTTATTAAGCAGTACTGGAAGGAGAACCCGCATTGAGTCTTTCACTTTCTGCCCCTCAGCATCTGTTCCAAGAGCCAAATCCTAAATTATAAACAAGAAAATACAGCAATGCTTTCAGCATAATCTTCACTGTAATGTTACAATGATTTTTAAGCCTTTATTCCCAGCCAAATAATTTTGAGGAGTTTCTTGTCACATTTAAATTTTTGGTGAAAGTCGTATTTCTTATACATAACTATTACTGGATTATTTTGCTAAAGGAGATTCCAAAAATTCTGAAAATATTAGAAGCAAATAGAACAGAGATGTATTGGAACAAGTTTTAATTAATCTTGAAGTACATTATAAGAAATGAATTCACCTTATCTATTTTATAAATAAATCAAACCATTATGTTACTTGTTCTCTTCCTACCCTTAATTAAAAACTAACAATGGGATGCTGTGGCAATTTCATTTCCAAAAGTTTGTGATCTGATACAATTGAGCCCCTTCCAATTATCCATGAGCTAAAAAGATTCCAACAACATTTTTGCCTAGACAAGAGTGCACTGTTCCAGTCACATCAACCTTCACATATGCTAAGTGCTACTTCATCTTAAGGTAAACTTTGAAGCACAATTGAGGGCTGAATTTAGATCCCAACCCAGGGGTGGGATCCGACAGGGTTAACTACTGGTTTGGTGATTTAAGAGGTTCGGTGATTTACAATGTGCTTCCTTGCATGCTGTGCACGCGCTTGTAAATTGTCATTAGGTTGGTGCCTGGACAGCTGAGCAGCACTGTGTAAAGAGAAGTAGCCTTTGAAAAATCCCTTTTTTCCTGCTTTTTTAACTGCAGGCATTCCTCGCACAGCAGCTGAAGTTGAAAAAGCAGGAAATAAAGGTCAGGTCAGAGCCTAGGCGGGTGGGTGGGCAAAAACAACCGGTTCTATGTCTGCTGTTCTTCAGAGCTACCGGTTCTATAGAGGTGGACAGAACCGGTAGAAACCCACCCCTGCCCCAACCCATTCAGAAGTATCTGAACCCCATCTCCAACATTATTCAGTTCTTGAACAATCTTCTCATGTTTTACAAGACAAAATAGGAAACCAGCATTTCCTGTTGTACTTCATCCTATGTAGACTGCCTTAGAAAAGTAAGGATCCCTTTTATAATACTATCAGATCAGTGGTATCTCTCTGGGAGGTAGATGGGCAGTTAGATAGATGGATAATGTCAGGACTGCCATTCTGCTACACCAGCCATACTTTGCCAGATGCCAATCTGCCACACATTATGGAGGGAGGGAGCTGCAGGGAGGATGAGGGTGGAGACTGAGATGAGAAGAATTCCAAACTACTCTTGGTGCTGTCCCATGGGAGCTGTGAGTGTTCCAAGGTTATGGATTGGAATGCAACATCAACTAGCCCACCAAGCCAGGGACTGTTACCAAAACAATTTGTTTAGGTGTAATTGGACAGTTTGAAATAACCATGGGAAAGGTGGGGAGAAAAGTTAACCAGAGCTTTGAGGCCTGAAACTTCAGATCTGACTTTGCAACTCTGTAACCACTTGGCTTTAGTGTACTTTGGCTAATAATGGATCTGAGTCTTTCTTTTCTAATTGACCAAGTAGGGATAGCTGACTGATGAATGGATAGATGGATTAAAAAAATAATTTAGGCTAGGATTTGTCTAATCCAAGGGCATCAAACCCGATCGCGCTGCGGGCCGTATTGTGATGTATCGAGATTTTTGCCCTTGCGGAGCTGGGGTATCATGGCCTGCATGAGCTGTATCTCGTGCATGGACCGCATGTTTGACACCCCTGGTCTAGTCTAAACAAACTTGGACATTTGAATGGTTTCACATACCTGTTCCACTTTGCACAACTTTTCTATATTACTTTTAAATTTATTCATGCAATCTTCAGCTATGTTAAGGTGCACAACTTGCTGCAAAACAGAAAGGGGAAAAGCTATTTTTTTAAAATTATGCTAAATTAAGTTTACAATTCAAGAACAATTAACAAATGCTTGTATTTCCTAAAACCAATATGATAGTATTTGGATTAAAGTAAGAACCAATCACATTATTCATCATTTTAGACAGAAGTGGTTGTAAGTATAATGAACAAGACTTATACCTGTAGTTGTAATAGTCAGGAAAAAAATAAAGTCTACTGAACTTTGAAGGGTGTCTCTAATGAAGACATGCTTACAATGATCATGACATAATGCAAATTATTGATTTTTTAATGAAATTTAGAATATTGTTAATAGAAATTTATGAGGGTTAATATAAACAACTGCAGCAAATTAGAAAGTTTGGAGTCACAAAATTTTAAGCATTAAATCCATGAGATTCATCAACAGTTATATAATCCTTTGAGATCTGCAGAGGCATTTAAATGACTAAAATCAAGACTAAATGAACTGTGATTTGCTCTAACAATAACCGTATAAATATACAAAATCTCTTTAATTCAAATTTAAAATTACCTAAAAATCATGGTTTTGATAAGACAATAGATGGTGTACTAATGCAGATACATCTATAGTCGTGCTTTTATCTCAGCATAATTTGGGCAGAGTTTTATCAGGATTTTAAAATAAAGAAGTCAAAATTTCCAATATGATATGAATTATTGAAGTTCAATCATTCTGCTGTTAACTATATAGATCTTATAAGTTAAAACTGTTGGCCAGCTCTGAAAATTGGTTTTCATCTTCACCACCTACTAACAAGGAAATTTCACCAATTTTATAAAATAGGCATAATAAAAATGACAATTATTATTGATACATAAGAAACTCTGATAGCTGCCAGTTTTGTTATTACAAATTACAATATTTATGTGTGTAATATGCTCTGGTTAACAAAAAACACTGGAAAACCTTACAGTGAATAAGCATTATATTCAAACCTAGTCATTGTTAATATGGCTAACAAGATTTTAATAATAATTACCTTCATATAAATATCATTCTGGATAGAAGTACTGAATATAGATGTTTATATTATTTTGTACTTTTTCATATACTTTCAAGTTTGTCTCTTCGTTCACTTCCTCCCTCTGCCATTTTCTTTTCTTTTTTTTAATGCTGATTTATTTTCTTTTCAACTACATTTTTAAAAACAGTGTTTTCTTCCAGTTTGTCATATAATTTTCTGCTTACCTTAGTAATCTGCTTGCGAAAGTAGGGCATCTTTTTCATAAGCTGGGCCAGATTATTTAACGATATCTGGGGGGGAAAGCATTTGTAAAGTCAATTCAAATATTTAACATTTCTTTTTGTCCTCTTAATTTTTTCATCCAAAGACCAGGAAATAACATTATCACAGATTACAAGAAAATTAGTAAGGTTATTGTCTTGTAGATAAAGTAACAATACTGCTGGAAAATGTTTTATGGACTTTAAGCCTACCAAGGATTTTAATCATTTGTCAAAATAGATAAGTATTAAGGGCATTTCATACATCTGAAATTCAAGAACATTTACATTTCAGTAATTCTCCTTTCCACATATCCTTCAGTATTATGTTATTGGCTATCTGTTTAATAAAGAGTGTAACATTATTATTACCTTCTTTATTATATGCCTATTATATATTATATAAACATAAAAGAAATCTTACTTTGCCTTCTGATGCTTTCCTTTTTGAAGAAACTTCTTTCATAAGTTTTGGTATTTCTCTGAAAGTTTAAAAGAAATCTTATTAAATATACATAGAACAGTTGTCTACAGTATTATTTGCTTAATGACAAGCACTGTTTTAGACTAGCTTTCTTCAACCTTTTTATCCAGGAGAAACTTCTGAATAATTTTCAGATCTCAGGGAGCTGTGGAAGTTGAGATGTGGCATGTAAAAGACTCCCACTAGTTCAGAAAACATTTAATTTTTTTAATGAGCACTGGTTTAGAGAATGTTTTTTTTTTTTTCAATCATGATCTTTCATAGAACTGTAGTGCTTTCTCATGGAACTCTAGAGTTCAGCAGAACCCTAGCTGAAAAAAATCTGTTTTAGACAAATATAAATTTATGTATGTAGACAGGTTGGTGAGGAAAGTATTTTTTAGTTCAACCAAAATAACAAAATGAGGAAGACAGGTTACTTCACTATCAAATAACTTTGAGAGGTGTTTATATTTTAAAATATCTACAGAACACTTAGGTTCCCAACTCTTGGTAAAAAGTGCATGTGCATACACACAATCAAGCTTTATGTAACTGTTATTCCATAACTGTGCTTACAATGTTTTAGAAAAAGTGACACTTACTCCAACACATCTGCAATATGTTTGTGCCTGATTTTTACCCAAAGATCATCATCTTCCTCTAGAATGGCTTCCCTTTCTTTCCCACTTGCAGCATCAGTCTTATACCTATGTTTAAAAAGCAGTTTATTAATTTTAACCTATGAAGTTCAAGATGTAAAATATTTTTAGCACAGATATTTCATAATTATGGAAAAGCAGTATCACAAAGCTCTTATTTTGAATACATATCAAGAATCAGATGAAAACACGTTGCACTTTTCATGAAGTGCTGTAATTTTAAGCATTGCCTAAGCCCCTAAGTAAACAAGGAGGTAATAGCCCGTATGTAAAGTTTATGCTGAAAGTATAATTATACTAAGTTGCAACAACACATAATTTCAGCATGAACTGAAATTAAACAGATTCCCTAAACTCAATTATAAAATTATTTAGAATGTCTAGCTTCTCCTTTAGTACACTGAATTTGACACTACTCAGTACTTTAATATCCTGTTCTGCACAGAACATTCTATTTTACATAAATAAATAATCAAAATATTAACTTCACATGCAATCACAGCAGACTCTGATAGCGTAACTATTTAATTCACATATATCTATAACTAACATGCTTAGCGTTACATTTCCAACAATTAAGCAGATTACTAAATACTGAAGGAATACTACAGAGCATACTAAAGTTATGCCACGAAACACTTTATATGCAGAGAAACTCACAGAAATTGATTCAACCAGAAAGCAGTAGAAATACAGGAGGGGAAAATGGAAAGTTAGTTTTAACAAAAGTTAACTCATGGCTGTAACACTAAATAAAGTACTGACTTCTCTTGAAGCATTTCTTCTACCATAGTTGAATGCTATGGTTACTCACTAATTGCTTTATCACTATAGTTGCTCACTAATCACTTGTTTATATTTGATATACAGATATTACGGCTAGGCAAATTCAATATAATTCCTTATGAATGCACAGGATTGTGTAGGAAGCTCCTTTTTTCCCTGAGTTGTGAAGTTCCTTCTAAAACTACTCCTGGCTGCACCTGCACATGGGTGCATGTATTGTCACTTCACCAACAGGTACAAAGAACTCAGAGCAAATAATGAATAGCTATGCAAATCTTGGAGAAAGACACTGCTGTTCTACTAATTCAGAAAGAGGTAGTTCATAGCCAGTCCCCTGTGTTCCAAAGGTCTCTTTGGAAACATTTACACAAGCCATACATACCAACAACTTACTCTCGGATTTCTGCAGTGAGATCTGAGGCCTGGTTAGGTATCATTTTAAAAACATATTTAAATGATTTTAAGCTGCCTTTAGGAACAAAAATGCTATCAATAAAATGCTATTATGTTTGGCTGTTCCAGGAAATAAATTAAAATACATGTGGAAGTTCTCAAGAAAACAAGTCTTTGCATTCTAGTAGTTAACAGAGATTGAATTAGTACTGCAATTGCATAATGGCTTGTGGATCATTAATTTAAATTATGCCACAAAGAAAAATATCTCAGCAAAGGTATTGCTTCTATTAAAAGAGCTCTTTAGAACAATGTTCCATGATCTGTTGCCCTCTAAATACATTGGAATACATTTCTTTGAACTCTAGCCAAATCATGTTTGGCTGTTCTGAGAAATAAATTCAAATACATATGGCAGGTCTCAAGAAATAGACAATCCAGGTTAGTTCAAAACACAAAGCAAGGCATTTCATAAAACATAACTTTAGTTTTTCAGCTGTAAATGTCATTTCAACAGTGAAATCAGCAGTTAGTATTCCCAAGGAATACTTTATGGGCTATTTTTTGGCTAAAATGAAAATAGGCACAAAAGTACATAGAACAACTTATATTGCTGGGATGCACTAGACATTAAGATACTGCATTGTTGTAGCCTAATCATATGCTATATACATCCTTTACTCAGAAATAAATTCCGCCATGCTTTCTAAACATTAATCACTACTAGCTGTTTTTAAGATTATAGGCTTAATAATTCTTTTCATGATTATGATAAAATCAATGGATGACAATATGGTGGTGAAAGTTAACCCCTTAGAAGTATCTACAATTAGATTATAATATGATAATACTATGACCTACAATGTGATCTGAGTTTTGTTTAATTTCAGTAATTAAACAAACAAACATCACAAAATAGTGTACTTTATTGGACATATTAAGACATATTAACTGTATTTGTTGGCAAAAATATATTAAAGTTTGTAGAAATTTAAATAGAAATACCTCCTGCACCTGCTGATCAATCCTACACATTGACTTGGAAGCAGCTTGGCATATTCCTACAGAACTGCTGCAACTCATTTATATTTGGGAGTTGTCTGGCACGAATTGCATATTTTAGATCATGCTATATTTCAACAGAGTTAAGACCAGAACTCTGACTTTGCCATTCCAAAGGAAAAAAAAAACTTCCTCCATTTTAGCCATTTTTCCATAGTTTGATCGTTGTCATTCTACATGATACACATTCATTTCAATTTCTGCTTCTGGATGGATAATCTAACATTACTCTGTAGAATTTGCTGGTATGATATCAAATGCACTGTATCCTCAATGATTAGGAGCCGTATAGATTTTAAGACTGCAAAACAGCCTCAAATCATGATATTCCCATTTCCATGCTTTATTTTTTTAAAAAAAATATATTTTATTGATACATTTTCCTTTTAAAGAACATAAAAAATTCCATGTTTATCTGAACAGCGTGTTGTCTGGGCACAATTAATTTTAATTAAAGATACAACAATAACCAAAGTCCTATTAATAAGCTTAAAAACATATCAATACTAATCACAACATAATAAAACCATTAATTTATCCATCTTGCAAAATTTCCAATACATATTTTTATTATCTTTTTAGGTTCTGTTTAGTTTCTAACCTCTGCTTCATATTTGTGGTGAAGTTATTTTGTTAGAATACAATTTCTTATGTGGTTCCCTCCCCCTCTGGAACATAACATTCACTTTAAAAGCCAAAATACCACTTTGTTCATCTGCCCATAAAATACAGCCCATGATCATCTGCATGGTTTTTGGCAAACTTGAGATGGGTAACAATGGACTCCTAGAGAACAATGTTTTTACTCTTTGGTACCTTTCCTGGCATATAGTTCTTGTTTTAGTGTTTTCCATGTGACTCAAACTACTTACCTTAAGAAAGCTGACTAATCTAAGGCTTAACCTTAGCAGGAGTTAGATGCTCAGATTGTAGCAGATTGTGCTAAAGCAGAGGTCTCCAAACTTGGCAATTGTAAGACTTGTGAACTTCCTTTCCCAGAATTCCTCAGCCAGCTATGAAGTCCACAAGTTTTAAAGTTGCCAAGTTTGGGGATCCTTGTACTAAAGGGTTCACATAATATTCTCTCATCATGTAGGCAGAAAGTTTTCTGTTGTTTCCCATGTAAAACCTACCATAGGTTTATTGCTCTTTAAATGAGAAAAATTGCTAAGTTTCCACTATAAGTAGCATGCCAGAATATCCCCAGCCCCCCTTTTGAAAGAAAAAAAGTCAGATTGCATCACAAAGCATTTTACTTCTTGGGATATTATTCAGATAATAAAGGATAAACAAAGAGAGCTTGAATATAAAATTGTATGTTTACTTATGCATCTTTAAGCTATTACAGTTAGAAGCTACAAATGTGATCAGTATATAAAGATCAAAATAAAGTTATACTTGCTTGTATGTATCATTTTCAATTGGTAATAGATCATAAGCCATTGCCTGAAAAGTGAGCTCATGAAGCACAGTAGACACAGAGTCAAAGCCACGATCAATTATTAACAGCTGGGAATTAGTCTTGCCCTGAAACAAAAAACAAAGAAACCCTGACATACCTTTTTAGCAATACAGAAAAAGAGGATCAGATAGTTGATTATAATTTAATGTACAATTTTCTCTAAAAGTGCTAAGCCTCTTTCCTACAT
The DNA here is from genome assembly GCA_033807585.1 of Hydrophis major. Taxonomy (NCBI): domain Eukaryota; kingdom Metazoa; phylum Chordata; class Lepidosauria; order Squamata; family Elapidae; genus Hydrophis; species Hydrophis major. The sequence continues at coordinate 148,676,997 of CM066330.1, forward strand.
AGCTGTCCCAAGCAAAGAGAAAGCAGAGACTAGAAATGAAAGCAATGGAAACTAATGTCCAGAAGACATCAGACAGAAAAACCAGTATGTTCCTTTACTACCCACAACACGCTAATGAAAATAATATTCAGAGAGAACAGGATTTGATACTCCATTCCGTTCTCTATGAAGAACCCTTGTATGTTCTTTCAGACCGGTGCTATCCCCAAGCCAGTTTTCTTTAAATTGAAACTGCAATTATAGGAAGACATTAAGTGGTCATAACAGGGCAATTATGTTTTTTCCCAGCTGGTTGTTTTTGCTTGGGTTTTTTTTTTTTTTTTGCAGCTTCTTAACCATGAGTACAATTTCATATTCCACTGATAAGAGGAGCAAAAACTCTTTTCTAAGAGTATATGTCAAAACTATTCAATAAAAACTGCTACAGTAATAGTACTTTTCTTGCCCAGCTATACTTCCTAAAGATTGAGAGAAAGAAGCTAATTATTATCATTTGAGAAAAAACTGAGCTTTCACCTTACCTTTACTTGACTTCGCTCATCAATTTTATAATAGTTTTCAAGCTTTTTCTCGACTAGCTGGGCAAGCTTGCTGGCATTATCCAAAGGTTTACTGAAAAATGCAAGTATTTCTCTTTAACATTATTAGGTCATTAATGGATCTTTAAAAGAGCATTCACTCAGTAGCTGGAATAATTTGTTGTGCAAAAATACTACATGTTTATGCACTGGAAATTGCTTTAAACCAGTGTGGACTGTACAGTAGTGCTATTCAAATTTAAATTGTAAATTAGGAAATGTGTAGAACTTTATTTGAAAGGTAACCGGTGGGGCAATCTACAGTGTATAGCCCTTGACCTATGAACACAATTGAGCCTGGAATTACTATAGTAAATCATTGTGGTGAGGCACCCAATGGCTGCCTTGTTCATTAGCTGCAAGTCTGGCATGCTTAATTGTGATTTGCAAGCTATCTCCTGGGTTGTCAAGTGGAAAAAGTCCCAAGTAAGGAGCACTTCCCCCCATCTCTGCTGGTGTTGTGGTCAGCCAGCAGCATATGAGGGCAGCTGAGAAGAGCGAGGACTCAGATGAGGAGCCAGGACCATTAGGAAGTGGACTGCTGCCTTCAGAGATTGTGGGGGCTGGCAGCAGCAACGAGGAGGTTCCCGAGGAGCCTGTGCCAAGTGCGCACGCACGCAAGGTTGCTCGCAGGAAAGAGCAGCTGCAGTAGCAAGGGTGGCTTGGGAGAAAGGCTGCAAGGTAATGGCCCCTCCTTCAAGAAGATAAAAGTCAGCTATGAAGCGAATGTTCTTTGTAGGAAGCAAAGACGTTTTGAAACTCGAGCCTCATGGACATTGCAATATCTTAAGTTGGTATTTGAAGACTTTTGTGTTGTAAAATATTTCTTATCTGTTATTCTTGGTAGCCTCGCACAGTTTTGGCGAGGCTTGTACTTATCAAAGTTAATTAGTTTGCAGCAGCCTTTTAACCGGGGATTCGTAAGAATCATTAAAAGGTTTCTGTTCCCTTTGGTTTGTGTTTGTTTTATTGGAAAAGGGTTTGGTTCAGAACAGCTGGTCACTCTATATAGAAGCACAAGTGGCAGCAATTCCAGCTGCCCCATTGCTTGGCTGAATTTCACTGCCTTGAGTTGTTCTCCAAGCCGGCTTTCTTTTCTCTCTGCAAGGTAGTTTACTTAGTTTCTGCTAGGAGGCATCCCATTTTATCTGTAAGCCCTCACAATGTGCATAAGAAATGGGGCACATGCAATACGGGGAGTGATGCTTTTAAAGCAACACAAGAACAAGGCTCCAGTTGTTCTCCAAAACCACCCATTCCATTTTTTCAAGAACTGGGGAAGACCAGAAGGTTTCTAATGGCTTGCAAAAGAAAGGGACACTTACTTGCAAAAGCTAAGAGAAGTCTGATTGCAAAGGGAAAAGGAAGCCTACTTGCAGAGGGAAAGGGCCACCAACTTGGAGAATGGATTGAGGCGCTGAAGGTCAGCTGCGCAGCAGGGACAAATGCTGCTACTGCTGAGTACCACTGTGCACGGTGGCCTAGATGGGACAGAAATAAGCATGCAGGAGTTGCAATGCCCCTACAGTCATAAAGGCAGGAATACTGTTAAGTGCCTGAATTTTTATCACATGATCATGGAGGTGCTGCAGTGGCTATAACTTCAGGCTAGTGTCATCACTCCTTTTGTTCATTCATAATTTTGAATGGTCACTGAACGAAGGTCACAAGTTGTGAACTACCAGTAAATGTCAACTGCTCTGGTATTTAACTGTGGCTATTTGCTGTTAATCAGATGAGTTGAAAGGATGGAATTAGGCACAGAAGTACTATTCATCAGCCACTTGAGTAGGACGACACATTTTTTTAAACTAAACCTCACAACTTGGAAAACAAAAAATGTTAAGAAGTATAAGATGACACCAGAAACCTAGGAATCTGAATTAACAATTCCACCCAATATTTTGCTTTTGGTACAAAACTCTCCCTGGTCCCAACTAGTCCTGAATTTCCTGACAGTCAAATAAAAGCTTTTCACTTACATCATAACTTGACAATAGAACTCACTCTTCTGCACATTCAGTGGATTTTGAAAGCAGTGGTATAGAAGTTTAACAAATGCACAACAAATTTAAGATCCCTTTTCATATTCCAGAATAATATACTTCGCTTCCAAATTGCTTAGGCATGGAATTCCATTTCTATTAAGCTAATATAACCCTCAATAAACCGGCAATGGTATAAAAACTGCTTCCAGACTTACTTTTTATATCTGACCCCTGGATTTTCTTCTAGAGTAGCACATAAGGTAACAATTTGCTCAGCAATTTGCTCCATTGCATTATCATTTGTTTTCTCTATGTTGGGACTATAACAGCGGTAGAAGGCATTTGGGACATCAAGAGTAAATACCTAAGTCAAGAAACACTTTTATTACAGCCTGTTAAATCTATAGTGTCAAAAGTATTGGAGAAATATAGGTCAAACATACAGGAGAAAGACAAACTAATGTAATCTCTATTATGGATATTTTTAAAGACAATGATGGCTGACAAATGGTCCCAAGCAAAGAAGAACTCACAATACTAAAATATACATCTTACGTTCTGCTAATATACTGGTACTAATACTTGAGGAGAAAAGCCAGGTCTTATGGAAGGTCAATGGGATCGGGACCATATAGATTTCATGGACAAAGGCACTGTGACAAAAGAAATATATTTCCTGAAGTCCATTAGAAGACTATTTCAGAGAAGAATCGAGAGCATGGCTATCTTTGAGATCTGGCATGACAGGTTAAGACCACTGGAGTCAGACAAGTAGCCTGGCCCCATGTTGTGCAGGACTTTAAAAGTGATAACAGACACATGGAATTGAATAGAGGAGCATACTGGGAGCCATCACTTCAGCAGTGAGGTCACATGGGTGAGTCTTGATGTACCTGAGACTGCATGCACTCCTACATTTTGAATAGGTGGAGTTTCTGAATACCTTTCAAGGGCAGCCCTATATAGAGTGAATGACAGTAATGCAATCAGGAAGTTACTAAAGCATGAATGAACATGAGCTGAGCCTTCTCATTCAAGAATGAGTGCAACTGATGCAAAAGGTGGATTTGTGCCAGGACTCTTGCAGCCATGTTTGCAATCTGCTTCTCCAACAGGAGCTATGAGTCCAAGATGCCCCACCCCTTAGCAGTCTCAATAGTCCACAATAGCTAAATCTTCTTAAGTTTGAATCATAGTTTGTTCTTCCCAATTCAGACCCTCAGTGTCTCTGGGCATTGAAATAAGGCATTCTGGTTGGTATATTACAGTGAGATATTATATGCAAAACAACTTTGGTACTCTCAAGTAAAACTGAGATTCTTAAAAGGTTCTTCGGTCATCATCAGCACTGCTTTGCACTTAACTGTATTTTATCTGATTCATAATTACAATATTGGTAAACTATGGAATAATTTTACTGTAGAGATAATCATAGGCCAAATATTTTCAGAAAATATACTATTTTCACTAATGCATTACTCCTCACTGTCAAGAGATTTGTGTTTAATAATTGAAACATATACTAAAATCAGGATTTAAAATTCCATCTCTCACAAGTTATTTGTAGGTCAATCACTCTCATGTAACTCAAAAATTGTTGTAAGAACAAAATAGATGGGCAACTATAGTAATATAATACTCTTGAGTTCCTTGGAATAAGTATAGACAAATATTAAATTTAAAGAATACATATGCCAAATAAGAACCACTCTTGCAGTTCTAGTTTAAAAAAACCATAGCCATAAAAACTCTGTTAGGTTTTCTGGTAAACAAAATGCACATTAAGGCTGCAATATAATACAGCTGACCTTGAAAAAAAGCCCAGTGAAATAACTGCTTCTACCACTATGTAAATACATTTATCAATCCCTAATTTTCCATTGTTTTTCAGCTAATGAAAAATGGGGAGGGGGCCAGAGAAGAGATGTTACCTATACAATGCTTCTTCTCTGTGATCTTAAAAAGAATCTAAAAGGAACATAAGGAAACCATTTATTATAATTAGACATATAATTAGTTTTGTATAATGCTAAAAATGTGTTTTTATGAGAAAAATAGGTCTATAGATGTGATTTGAGTAAGTTCATATATTTTTCATAAGTTTAAATTATTTTGTAGTCTTGCAAAAATATAGTCTCACCTCAAAGCAATCAATTTAGCTACATTTAATGTTTTGCAATGGATATAACATTTAAAAATAAAATAAAGAATTAGAGTATTAACTTTACCTGAGATTCATTAGGAATGAAGTTAATATTAATTTCTTTGCATCTTCTGATAGCTTTTGAACAAGATGACTTCATTTTATTGAAAAGTTTGTCATCACAAACTAAAATGGGAAATATATATATATATATATTACATATTTTCAGTTTTTCTGCAACAAGTAAAATGCTTCACTCTGTAAGTTAAAAATACTCAAATATCTCTTGAAAATATCACATTTTTCCAGGGCTACTGAGTTTATGTAAAATATTCCATACATAGTTGCAAACTACATAGTTCTTGACTTACAAAAACTCACTTAAAGAGTGAAGTTACGATGGACTCAAAAAGGTCATTTACATCCCATCACTGAAGATACCCCTGCCATACCACTACTGAAAATATATGATCACATTTCGGGTGCTTGGCACCCAGGATTTATGACAGTTACAGTGTACTGTGGTCACATGATCATGTTTTGCAACATTCTTTGCCATTTTTTTGCAAAAAACATCTTTCAATAACCTGGATTTCGACTTATGACATATCAACTGCTTAATGACTATGGTAATATGCTTAATAATTGTCTTGAAAACAGTCACGTAGTGTCTCGACTTATGACTTTAATGACTACAAAATTCTGGACTCTATTATGATGCTAAGTGAAGTACTACCTATAGTTTAAATGCAAAAACAGGCCAAATTGCAGACTAAAATATTTAATCAATTATTTTCATACTGGAATATTATGGTTTGTCAAAGAATTTCATATCCTAAGCGTAGCAGAATGTAGCCAATACTGTCTTATGCAGGAAACGAAAGTAAATTCTTCTGCATACAACTATTGTTCCAAGCTAACATGCAAACCCTTATGACTCATGCTTGAAGTGTTTAGATTTCCCAAATAAAATAATTTCTTCAGTGTCATGCGAAGCTCCAATAATCTAGTACCACCCTGATAATCTACAAACAGTTAATTTCTCCTTGTTTTAATCACCCTCACCCAATTTTAAAAGTAAATTAAATTGCCATTGTCTAATTTGCACCAACAACTATAATTGAAGATCAGTTATTTTTCAATCTGTAAATACTTACAGTCAGTGAAGTAGACATAGGCTGCTTTGTACTTGGATGATTTACTTGCAAAGTCATTTATAAGTCCATCTACAGACTGAATCATGAAGAAAAAAATTATTTTTGTTTGCTTATTCTTAGAACAAATCTATAAAAAACATTTAATAAATTATGTTCTTCTAACCCAACTTTTCGACTAGTTAGTAAGCTAGTTGAGAAACCGTTAAAATAAGTCTGATATGAATACTCAGGTTATTATTCCTTATGCAAGGAGTTTCAAGGTCAGGAGAAAGATGGGGAGGGGGAAGAACACAAAAATTCTGGCAAACGAACAAGCGCATTTGTAAACTTATTATTCATTTATATAGTTTATTTGTATGGAAAAACCAGCATACATTTAATGTTTTGCAATGGGTGATGTTACATTTAAATGAAAAACCAGCATACATAAAAGGGGGAAAGACAACATATTTACAATGAGCTCTTGTACAAACCAAGCTATGATAATATTGTAGTTTAAAATCCTGTGTTAATGCAACTCAATGTAAATTAACCATAGGACTATGTTTAGATACTGTTAGTAACTCTAGTTAATTAAAAATGAGAAAATAATGCTTCTAGAACTTTCTTCTAGTACATGCCATACAAAGAGAGAGAAGGATGTAAGCTGCATCCTGCCCTGCCCTAAGCAGTTCGAAAGCATGCAAATATGAATAGATAAACAGTATTATTTTGGTGAGAAGGTTAACAGCATTCAGTGTGTCCCGCCCTATAGTCATGCTGGCCACTTAACCCCGGAAATGTCTTTCGACAAAGCTGACTCCCTCAGCTAAGAAACAGAGATGAGCATCGCCCCCTAGAGTCACAATTGGATAGGGGAAATCTTTACCTTTAGTTTTAAACTGCATTTACAGCTGTTTGCAACATTCTATGGTTATGTGACTACAGAAACTATTGCTTATATCTAGCTTCCTGCAAAAAATGCCCACTGCAAAAAATGGGTTTGCTCAAATGACTATGATGTTTGCTTAACTACTATGGTGGTTCATTTAATAAGTGTTGGAAAAAAAGTCATAAAATCAAGCTAATCACATGACTTAATAATCAGTATGGTTTACAACCATAATTGTGGGATTAATTACTTTTGCAAATTGAGGGCTATATGTATCAAATTATGTTTTTAACATTGGGGGGGGGAATGAAATTACGGGCCTTCCACTGAACTATCACACAGGGGTTTCAATTAGCAGAGACAATGATGACAGTTGTTGGAAGGCATAGCTGAAAAACATCTTGAGACACAATTAAATATAGTATTATGTATAGAATTTAGCATAGGATTGAAATCAGACATCTTTCACAGATATAAAAATATGGCCCTAAATTCCATCAATTCTCTCCTTAACTGCAGGTCCTCTACATTATCATGTTATTCTATGTCAGGGGTGTCAAACTCAATTTCATGAGAGCTGCAATAAGGTTGAGCTTGACCTCTGGTGGCCACGGTAGGTGTGGCTGGGGTGGCATCGCCAGCTTAATGTTATTCGTGTTGGGGGCGCCTGTGGCGGCCCGAGCGCTCTGCCAGTGAAAACAGGCTTCCAATTTCTGTTTTTGGCTGCGACGGCTTCCTGCAACCTTCTTCCAGCAAAAACAGAGCTTGGGCGAGCTGCACACGGGCCTCAAGAACTCCATTTTCAGCTGCAACATCCTCCGAAAACCCTCTGCCAGAAAAAACGGATCTCAGGAGGGCTGCAGAGGCACCACAGGCCACTCCTTTACTGTTTCCAGGACATCCCCTTGGGCCAGATCTAAGCACCTTGTGGGCCAGATCCGGCCCCCGGGCCTTGAATTTGACACTCCTGTTCTATGTAATCAGCACATGATGCAATGTATACCTTTTGTAAGGTTATAGAGATGTAGTAGGATCTATGACTCTACAGCAAACAAACAAATAATGTATGTAGGGCATTCAAACAGAAAATTAAAAAGACAGAAAACTCCTATAATAATCTATGTTTACCGATTGTTGCATCTAAACATATTGTCAAGAAAGGACCAGGCTTGAATAGACCTTAAACTGGAACTTAACCCATCAGTCAGCAAGTACATAACTATGTGACCATAATGTAATGCAGAGATGCCAACTTTTGGAAATGAGAATTAGGGAGGATTTTCAAATAACACCAAATTATGTGCGCATAGCGCACATCTCGAGCACAGAGCGCTCGACCCTTACGGCGGGGTCCAGCTCTGGGGTTCTAGATGCTCTTTGGTGCAGTCTGAGCCTTAGTTTTGGCTCATTTTACATGTTAAAATAATTACCACCTTTAAAAAAAAACATAGATGACAGACAAATATTCAAAATTAATTTTGTTGTTAAAATGTATCCATAAGGAAATAAAAGGAACAAAAGATATTTATTAAATATCTAATGTGGGCTTTTTTTTCATGTTAGACAAGAAAAGACTAATTTGGGGGAAAACAGGAGATAAATTTTGAACTACCTGTACAATTAATTATGCTCCAAGCCTCCATGCACACTAAATTTATTTTCTGCACATGTATTTAATACAGGCAGTTTATGTGCCTGATGTTAGATCCAAGGATGAAGATAATAAAGCAATGTTCTTCTTACCCTACTGGCTGGTACTAGTGCTTGCTGCTTCCTTCTCCCATGGCAGCTTTGCTGAGTGAAAGCTGTGTGGCTTTCTTAGCTCTTCTGATAATGTCTATGTTGTACTCTCTTTCAAAGCAAGGGGTATTGTGAGCAAGTTTTTCAATTAAGAGGGCTTCAAGGGTTTTGACAATCAAGTTGGGACGAAATTCAGTGTGATTCTTCCGTACAATACTAAATGCCCTCTCACATGAGGCATTGGAATGAGGAATGACCAAGATTCCCTTCATCACATTGGTCAAAGCAGGGTACATCTTGGCACCAGTACGGGGATCTGTGAGTTGTGAAATTTCATGCCACTGCTCATCTACTCTCACTGTCTTAGTAGCAATTGTAGCTACTGTGGTGTCTGCCTGGTAGTGGGCAAATTCACTCTCAGGAATATCTGTGTCATCATCACCATCACCCAACAAAGTGGGAAATTTCTTGATGAAATATTCCACAGAGTCAAACCTCACTTCTTGGTGTAGCTTAACATCCAACACCTGAGCATGCTTTGCTAGTTCATCATCTAGAGGCCAGGTTTTGAAGATGTAATCACAGGCTTTCATATAGTAGGAGCGAACGGCACTGAAGAAACATTGGATGTCTGACTCACTCAGAGTGAGGGCAGATTTCTCTAGACTTCTCTGTTCTCTTATGTACAGTTTGGCATCTTTCCCAATCATAAGGTCCTCATCATTCTTCTGATGATTTCTGTCAGAGTAGGGTACTTCTAAGAGAGCATGTGTTGATACTGTTGATGGTTTTAAAAACCGAATGAAGATATCATTCAGAAGTCCATTCAGTTCTCTATGGATAAGATGGATACAAGGTTCTTCTCTTTGGAGAAGACGATTCCCCTTCTCAAAAAGCCTGTTTGCATATCGAAGGAAGAAGCAACAGAGCTTTGTTTGAGGTGACAAGAACATTCTGTTGGCACGTTTTTTCTCTAGATTCCTGCAAAGTTTGGGAGGAAGATGCACTTTTAGTTTTTGTAACTGTACACTTAGCTGTCAGGTCATTACACTTGCGTTTACTGTTAGCAGAAGAGGTCTGACTTGGAGTACCAGATCCAATTTTACGCTTGAGAGAGCTTGAGCTAGGTGCAGCCAAGGAAGGAGTAGGTCTCTGACTTGAAGGTTTTGAGCTCCTATCAAGTGACTTGGAAAATGCAGAACTTAATTTGGGCCCTCCTTTACCTGTAGATGGGAATACAGTTTTTCTTGACTCTGATGAAGAACTTGATGATGGGCCGGTGATGCTACCTGCTCTAACAACTTTTTTCTGTGCTGTCCCCGTTGTCTTCTTTGAAGCACAGGATAGTTCAGTGGTAGCAGTACTACTAGTGCTTACTGTACATGTAGCTCCAGATGATGCAGTGCCAGTACTGGCTGTAGATACAGCTGTCTTCTTCTGGCCTGAAGTTAGACTCAAGGCTTTCATAGGTTTCATCTTTCTTTGCATTTCTTCTTTGAAGAAGAGGAGAAGAGGCTCCCACTGTTCAATCAATCTGTCAAGGCACTGACCAAGTGACAACCACCTTGTTGCACCATGCTTCAAAATCTTGTGTGTAGGGGCATCACAGAGTTCTTGCAGTGCTTTCACTCCTTTGATACGTTTACTACTTTTGTCCAAGTAGTAATAAATATCAACTAGAAAATCATCCAATGCAACTGGCAAGGCTTGAGCATCCTTCTTAGCTGTGTTATGGATCATGTGGCATGGACATCCCATGATGTAGCACTCTGGATTTTGTTTGTGGATATATGCAGCAACTCCTTTGTGTTTGCCGACCATGACAGAAGCATTATCAGCACAGAAGGATAAGCAATTTCCCCATGGAATTTCCCTTTCAGTGAATTCACTATCAAGCAATTTGTAAATATTTTCTCCAGTGGAATCCTGTTTGCATGCAGGCAAACTTAGCAAACTTTGCTTCACAATCCCAGCATTGTTGTCATAATACGTAATCAGAACAGGATAAAGTTGTGCCTCACCACCATCATTGCTACCATCTGTGGCTAAACTAAATGGTGATGATCTAGCAATATCGGCAATAGATGAAGCAGTACAATTGGATAACTCACAAATTATTGCTGAAGTTTTTGTTCTGGCACATCCATACTTTGAAGCAACTTTTGAGTCTGGAAACATCTTCCGAAATAAAGGGCCAGCGTGGTCTGCGACAGCTATTGGCAAGTTATGTTCCACTATAAATCCAGTAAATAGAAGCTCAGCTCGGGTAATGTCCTCTTCCTCGCTTGTCCCTTGCTTGATGAAATAATTCAAAAGGGTACTAGTGCTCGAAGATCTCGCCTTCGCAATGTCTGTGTGCCGTTTGCTCCCAACGTGTTTCCGAATATCATCACGACCACCATGCTCAATTGAAATATCAACACTGCAGATTGAACAAAATGCGTGATAAATTCCTCTTTCAGATTTCCGAATACACGGGTACTGCACACTGTATTCCGCCTTATACTTCTGAGACCATTTCTTGGTCTTCTTTTGTTTGTTTTCCGCCATCCTGTGTCGATATCAATGACGAAATCATCCACCGATGTTTCACGGTGGTCGCGTGACTGACTGTGTTCACGTTCAAACACTACGTCAGCTAGCTCACACACCGCATGCGAACGGCCGATACAGCCGGACCCGCCGGGCTGGTCCGCAGTGAAATTCCGATGGGCATCTCGCATGTCTAGCTGCATCGCATGCGGTGAAAATTTTGCTGCTCGTAATTTGTCTCCGCCTTTTACGGAGATTGTGGTAGCAGCGAATACTATGGAGTTATTACATGCTAACATGTATGCTAACACTAGCAGACAACATTTCTCACCCACATAACAGTAAAAGGTGCGAAAATATCATAATTTCGGGAGGATAAGGAAAATTATCGTAAGGCGGGAGTTGGGGTGAATTTTCGGGAGCCTCCCGATGAAATCGGGAGTGTTGGCATCTCTGGTAATGTCATGATCCCTACATAAAGTAAGGAGAAACAGACTTATATGGCAGTGCACTAGTAACATTAGGCATGATTTTTTAAATTTGTCCAATCAACATAGACATCTCCAGATACCGCAGAGAATTCCCCTCCATAGAAAGTATATGGGGCTTGAGTCACGTGACAGATCTTGGGAATGGCTACCATGCTCTGTGATATGTTTTGACCAGAACTGTTTAGCACCCTCATTCCTTGCATTATAAAAAAAAATTCAATTAACTGCCCAAAAATTTCTTTTTTTTTTTGGACTTTTTTTTTTCTGGACTGCTTAAAAAAAAGAATAAGAAAGGACCATGAAGAATTATTCTTCTGGAAACTGACCTTTGTTGTAGGTGTAATAAGATAAATGGCTTTCAGGTGAGGGACTGGTTCACGGTTTTTGTAAACATTCTCCACCGCTGTAAAATAAGATATTAATTATGAGAGTTACCCTAAGTACACTTGCATGCAAAATTTAAAATACAAACATATGTAACAGACCAATATACAAGATGAACTAAAGTACAAGCTGCTAGATTTTTTTTTTTTAAGTTGAGAATTGGAGCTGGATGTTGGATCCAGATTGGTAGAACTTCTCTGGAGGAAGGACAAATCACTGAGAAAGTCCAGATAGTAACTCTTTGTAAATAGGCTGAAGGGAATGTTATTTTGCAACTGGCTTATGAATTGAATGGCTGGGAACTGAGGATTCCATTAATCCTATACTGTAATATACCCTTTTAAGGACATAAAGCTCAATTCAGCTTCATTTTTTCCCTTCACTTTTGGATATATTTTTTATTGTACTGAAAAATTAAGACTTTTCAACTTGGCAAGGTTTCACTGTATTCATCAGGTGAGTTGTCTTCTGGAAGACAACTCACCTGATGTGTTGTCAACTCATCTGGGTATGTTTTCAATATGATTTTAAAAGCTCTAACTTTTTTTTATTACCAACAAGGATACTTAGAACATGGACATTGAAAAGTTAACAACAAATTAAGGGTCCAGATGGATTTTGAATCATAGTTTTGAATTTATTAGATGAATCATTCCTGTGGGAAATGGAGATTGTTTGGGTTTTTTTAAAGAAAAAAACATGATAATGGAAAACCTTGAAAGTTTGACACAAGGGAGAGATATACAGTAATAAATTTGTATTGTTTACAAAGAAATTTAAAATGGAACAAAAATCCTTAATAGATATTTTTGAATACTGGTCTGTAAAATTACTTGATATATGATAGATAGCACATGTACCAATGAAATTACAGAAGAACAAGCTACAACAGTTAAATTTGAAATTAATTTGAAGGTGGGCTTAAATCAATGAAAAGGATATGGAGAAAGATGTACCAAATACTGAAACAAAACTAATATCTTACTCCCTTAAAGGAAATGTACAACTGTTAAATTAGAAAAATGATTTGGATAGCTTTTTCTTACTGTATCTACAAAAGAATAGAGTTAAGATCTTGAAGAATTTTATGAGAAGAGACAAAAAAAGTGTGAGAGGACAAGCTTTACTTATTGCATGAATAAGTCTATTAAAATTTTCAAAAAAAATTAGCTTTAAAAAAGTTGAACAAAAAACAAAGACTCTTATTAAAGGGGTTAAAATTAAGGTTCTTAACAATTCAGGGAAGTAATAAAAGGTTGACTTATTCAATCAAGGTTAAAATATCAAATTAGCTATATCTGGTTTCTCCTATTAGATTTTTGCTGATAAAGAAGGAATTACAAGATTTTTGGATTCTTGTTGTAAAGAGATGAGTTATGTGATAAAAAGAGTTTATGTTGTATTTAAAGCTGTTAACATTGTTTTACTTGTTGGTATAAAGGGGGACATACTTTATGTTTTTCCTTTCTTTTTGCTCTTTTTTTAAAATACTTGTTTCTTTTGTATTTTTATTCACTTTTATTCTTTCTATTTGAAATTCTTAAAATAATTATGTTTTTAAATTTAATACAGTTTTTACTTTGCAAATGTATTAACTTTGCAAAAACTATACCAGGATGATTAATTCTGCTTAGTAGATGCTTACCAGTTATCCCTTCCGCAAGTAGGTCTGTCATTTTACCACATGATGAAAGCAGCTTAGTAGTAAAGTCATCTAGAAGAATTATCTTTGTAAATAAAAGTTAAAAATCAAATCAGTAGTTCAGACAACTGGATACCATCTTAGACTTCAAATTATGTTTTGGTAATATACTGTCAATCTTTGAGGTTGAGTGGACTTGAACAACAAAGTCATGAATATTAAAAATATTTTTTATTATAGGATTACAATGCCATAATGACAAATCAATTATCTGGCCCTTCCCTTGGCTATGGCTCTTTCTCATATTCATCAAAGCTATTATCACCACTCATTACATCTACTATCAATATTAGAATGAGTTTACACTGAACTCAATTGCAAGTACTAAATTTTTCACTAATATACCATATGCAGAGATAAAATGTACACACCAAGCTTTTAATTCCCCAAGTGTATATAATACAACTACATAATCTACAGTGTTTAAACAATTGCTTGATAGCAAGGACAACATATACATTTAATAATGCTATCTGGATTCATACTTTATGCTAAACCGTAATATGGATTTAATGTATAATACAATCCAGACAACAATGCCTTATTCAACAAATTATGGATAAATCTTTGCTATAGCATAATGTGCAAATGAGACCAATGTGTGTATGCTACAGCAGGATTATATTAAAGAAATACTACAAAAATATAACTTCTTGTCCCACAAGTGCAAGTTAATGAATATATTTGTTTCAGAGATCCACCAATTCAGATTCTATTACTATGAAAAAGCAAAAGTAAAAGTAGATTCAAATACAATTGAACCATGTAAGTCTCCCAACTGTGATTTCACAACTGTGGCATTGTGTCTGAATACTCAGTCCCATGTCAATTTAATTCATTTTTGTGTTGGATAATAATAAAACAGTTTTTAGATGCTTGGATCCATGCGTGCATAAGATTAGGTGATGTATCAAAAATCCTGGTCCAATTTTTTTAAAATAAAAGCAAATGCCATGATTGGGTCCAGAAACAAATCTATTGTTTCCATGGAAGGAGTAAAATTATATATTCCATGTAGTGAACAAAAAAAAAAAAAATCTGTGTTGACTGAATTTGGTTTACCATGCTATCCAGCTATTTGTTTAAGTACAAACCAGCTGTTCTGTTTCAAAAGAATACACATCTTAAAGGTATACATCTTTGTTTGGTTAAAATGTCATATTTCTTTGGCATTAGTATCTGTAATAACTACATCTTTATTTACTTTATTTTCTATAAAAAATTGACACTCTTCCAAATTAAACATCTGGACTTTCCTTCAGATATCTATGTAAATGTACCTCATTCCAATAATTCAACAGCTGCCCCAAATTTAGGTAAATTGTATTTGAATAATCTATTCACATTTTATTTTGCCTTGAATTACAGATAGCCCTCCATTTACAACCACAATTGGGCCCATAACCTTGGTCTTTGAGCAAAGCAGGGAAAACAATTCTAAGAATGATGGTATGATGATCCAGGGTGCGGCATGAAAGCAACACAACCAGAGACCAGGTCTAACTCCCCTTTATTGCTCCAAATGTGCCCCCAAACGTTCCCACATTCACAAGCCCTGGAGCAAAGCTCTCACATGAACCTTCAAAAGCCTCTGGCTGCAAGTAATCCAGTAAGCAAGGGTAGCCACAGAGCAATCAGGGCCAGCAGTCCAGTAAGCCATGTTAGGCAACCAATAAACTGAGCAAGAAGTTCAGCAAAGCAGGCAAACTGGTAAGCCCCACAAGACAGAGCACAACAGTCTCGAGACATTGGCAAGTGCACCCAAGACTCCTCAGATTCAATGCTTGTTCCCGACATATGTCCCTCCCACTGGCACTTCCTTACACCTCAGTCCCCAGGTATGCCTTGTGAAAGGGGGTGGGGCATTCTCCTCTCTCGTAGCTGGCTCAATCTGCATTGATCTCATCGTCTCTCTTCCCTCCTTGCTCTTGGATCAGAAGAGGGTAATCCTTGCTCTTCTCCTGAACTCTCCCTGTATGCAGGCCTTACTAATTCAAAACAGCCTTGCCTGGACTGATTCTGCCTTTCCCCAGTTTCCTCCAAGGCCAACAGAGCCGTCCTCTCAATCTCTGTTGGCTCTTGTTCCAGCTCATCTTCCCCTGCAGATTCAGACTCCGGCAGGGGCATGACAGATGACATTGGCTAGTATTTTCACGAGATCTGAGGTCAATTCCTCTAGCACAGGGGTGTCAAACTCAATTTCACTGAGGGCCGCATTAGGGTTCTGTTTGATCTTGGGGGACCAGGAAGGGTTGTGACCAGCTCGCTGTCACTTGTCGAGGCTCCATTTTTGACCACAATGGCCTCCTGTAGTGGGCCTCCATTTTCGCTGGCAGAGAGCTGTAGGAGGCCATTGTGGTTGAAAATGGAGCCCGGCTGGGCTTTGCATGACCTCCCTGAGCTCTGTTTTCTCTGGCAGAGGCACCACAGGCCAGTCCTTTGCTGTTTCCAGGGCAGTCCCGCAGGCCAGATCCAGCCCCTGGACCTTGAGTTTGATAACTCTGTTCTAGCACACTGAGAAAGAAAACATTAATGCTGGCCTTCATTAGTGTTTTCCCCTTCAGAGGGGAAATGAAAAAGTAAACAAAAGCCTGCATTCTAAGTCTTTCACAAAGTTGGTGTTTGAAGGGGAAAATGCTACGGAAGGCCAACATTTTGAAAAGCTCAGAACGTTGGTCTTCCCTAGGATTCAGTGTTTTCACAAGATCTTAGTTCTGTTCTTTCAGCACACAGAAAGATTTCACCTCCCTTAAAGAGGAAGGGAGAGGAAATCCCACAGCACATTGGGAGGAATGGATCTCAGATCCAATGTCACTCTGCCCGCAACCTTCTCTGCTTATTTTCCAATTGACTTTCTGGGGAAGCCAGCAGAAAATATTGCAAATGGTAATTACATGATCACAGGGACTCAGTAACTGGTTATAAATGCAAACAGGTTGCCAAACACCCCAAATATGATGCGGGGGTGGGGGAAGGCTGGCATTTGTAAAGTACCTGTTCTGAAGCTTTTGTGACTGGGGTCATTAAATGACTGGTCATAATTCAAATATTACATGTACAGAGAAACATTAGAAGTACTCGACACAAATATCTAGTCTCTTATGATTTCAAAACATAGTTCTCACTTAACAATGGTAATGGGATGGGCAATTCTGTCATTAAGGTACAGTTGTAAAGTGTGACCTCATGTGACTAAACATCTTATGATGGTAGTTGCATCAGTCTCAATTGCCATTATTAGGTAAATCCTGTGCAACCACCCAGTCATGTGGTTGCCATTTGTAACTTTCTGCTGGTATGATGACCCGGGGCGTGGCACAAAAGGTACAAGGTCACAAAAATAGGTAAAGTCCCTTTAATTCATCCAACTTGGCCCCCAATATCCAGTTATCGGCTGGAGAAAAAACTCTCCCAAGAATAGTTTGCAAAGGAAAGAAATGCAATTCAAACCCAAAGTACATATAGATTATAAATAAAAACCAACACAAAACATGCTGCAGCAATTAATGAGACAGGGCAGGATAAGGAATTGAAGACCTCAAAAGATAACGAAGCACAAACAGTTGGGAGGACGCCAGAACCCAGTTAAGACTTGACAAACCAAAATAATTCACGCTTTGCTTCCAGCAAGGAGCTGTGCGCAAACACCCTTTTAAAATCCTGTCTTCCCAGCTGTGGCTAATGAAGGGAATGAGGGCCTTTTTCTCCCCTGTAACCAACGTTGCTCCCTTATCCATTCCTCCCTCTGTGCCCTAGGATGAAGAGGGGATGGGCCTGCATCTTCCTCTGAATGCCTACACGGACTGTGCCCTTCCCCAGTTTCCTCCAAAGCCACCAGAGCCATACTCCCATTCCCTGTAAGCTGTTCGACCTCTCCCTTGGAATTGGATTCCAACAGCGGCATAACAGCTGGCTTCCCTATTGACCTTGGCAGAAAACAGCAGTAAAAATCACAAGTAATAATCACATGATGCAGAGACATTATGATGGCCATAAGTATAAGGACCTGTCATAAGTCCTCATCATTCAGCACCGTTGTAACTTTGAATGCTGTTAAACAAATGGTTCATCAATAAGAACTACCTACAATACCAACCAGTTGATTTATTTGTTTATTATAGCATTTATATGGACACCCAACTCAAACCAGATGACTCTGGGCAGTGTACAAACAAGATGAGCAAAGCATAATCAGTCAATACATATTTTATTAAAATGGCAATCAGAAATGAAATCTTCCTCAACTGGAATTCAATTCATCCTGATCTCAAGAGACCAGTCTTAACCAAGGCGGTATTCATCAGGTTCTGACCAGTTCTGAAGAACCAGTAGTGGAAATTTTGAGTAGTTCGGAGAACAGGCAAATACCACCTCTGACTGGAGATTTTACAGTATTCTTCCCCTGCCACGCCCACCAAGCCATGCCCACAGAACCGGTAGTAAAAACAAATTGAATCCCACCACTGGTCTTAACTATCTCTTTAAAGCCCTGTAGGGTTAAACCCAGCTGTATATTGGGGTAAATACTATTCCTTCAGGAATTTCCAATTTTTCCTTATACACTAGGAAACAGAATGTCAAATTTCAGCTCAACTATGCACTATTCAAGGACTTTTCTGTTGACTGATCAAACTTCTTCAGCTCCTCTTGTGAATTGAAATAGATGAAATCACTACTTCTCATTTCTGGACCCTTATACTGACAGAATAAGAAGGTGACTGTCCTTTAAGCACCCTGACATTCCACAGGATACTGGATGGCATTTTCACAGAATTACGAGATGACTCCTAATCCCATCACAACAAAGTGCAACAATTCTCAACTGTCAACACAAGTGAAGGAACACAGTTCTACCAGGACAGTCCATCTACCCTGCCCATCAGGTGTCACAATAACAAATCACATCCATTCTGCTGTGAAGGAGAGGGTCTTCTCAAATGTAACTCTAACAGATGCATTTCCAAACAGCTGAGTGGCAGCCCCTGCCAGAAGCTATTGTACAATTTCAACTGTAGCACTATTCTGCTGTTACAGCCAACCTCAGTGTTGCTGTTCCCATTACTTCTCCCTACAAGTCCAGACCCAGATCCAATAGGAGTTCCAGCAAGCTATCCCAAGTAGAGTAATTCCCACAGACCTTGATGAAGATGCCATAATAAGTGATGAATAATGCAGATGATTAGCAGTTATAGCCATAGGACTTCCTCCAAAGAACTATGGACCCATTATACTCCTACAAAAGCTTCCATTTACCACTCTTTCCCATTACACATTGAGATGTACCTCAAATTAATTATTTTTAAAATATACGATATAAGTCATAGATAAACCAGATCAATTATTTTTCTTACCTTCCATTCTTCTTCTTTTCTACAGTCATCAAACACTGATGCTTTTAATTCTAAAAGAAAAAAAATATTATTATGGTTAAAATGAAATAATAGAGAAAAGAAAAGTTTACAGTAGAATGAACTACATTAAAAATAACAGTCCCATGCAATGTCATATATAACATTAAAGAATTAAGTAGTCAGCATTAGAAAGTGCAGTGTAGTGCAATGTACTATAAAGTACTGTAAAAACAAGAAAAATTATTAATATGTTGGCATCTTATCCTAATAATCTAATTAAATCTGACTTATTTTAACATAGATATAATAAGAAAGCATGACTTTCATATCCTGCACATCTTATTTCTGGTTTCCAATTCCAAATCTGCAGGGCAAGCACAAAAAACTATAGGTCAATACTAGAAGAATAAAAAAAAAATCACTGTGTTTGCATGAACTACCAGTGTAGAACTTGGATAATGAACCTATCTAAGAGCTTTGTAACTTGAGGTCTACTGTACTAAGTGAATCTGAAACAGTCCCTATTTTGAATTACAAAGAACTAAACTTAATTTACATAGTAGTATACTCATCCACTGACCTTTACTGCTAGTATGTCATACAAATGAAGTAACTATATGCAAAACTAAAACAGGTATATTTCCTACAGATTCATTTATATAATTGCTACTAAGTCTAAGAAGTCAAGCCTTAACCTTCTTTATCTCTTCTCACTAGACTAGAAAACAAAGCAATGGTATAATTCTTTTTTTTTTAGCTTTAAAATAGACTTTATTTACAAAAGATTAAAACACAAACATACAAATATGCAAGAATAAAAAATATATAACTAGAACAATAAACATATTTCTTTCTATTACATTTGATATTAAGATTGATAGCTCATAGTAAACAGTAGTAAGTAATAATTGGCAAGTATTCCTTATCCCTTATCAATTACCTATTTGTTAATAAATATTATATTATTCTCCTATTACTATTGGATTATAACTGTATTGGTTAATCGAATGGAGCCTTCATAATATTTATATAATAGACAAGAAGCTTGAAATTATTATTATACATTCAATATATACAATGTGTCCTGGGTTCATTTATCCTGTATCCCTTTTTTCTTGCGCTCTACCCAGCTGTACCACTTATCCCAAACCAAATAATACTCTGACTCTTCCTTCCCATTTATTTTGAGCGTGAGCCTCTCCATTTCAGAGCATTCATAGCTGTTTTTAAATAATAATGTGCATCGGTGGTACATTGGGCCTTTTCCAATATTGCGCTAAAGAAACTCGCGTCGCTGTTAATAAGTGGCTGATTGGATATCTCACTTTGGGAGGGTATTCCCCTTTAATCATTCCCAGGAGGAACAGTTCCGGTTTCCACTACGGTCCACATTCGATAATTTCTTCTATCCATATTCTTATCTTTGTCCAATATTTTTTATCTCAGGGCATGTCCACCAAGGATGGAAATAGGCACCAAGAGCAATGGTATAATTCTATCAAGCCAGTTATACTTTCCCGAATGACAGAAAAATCCTGAAATCATTTAGTTGGTCTTATAAATTGACTTTTATATGGTCTTATAAATACAAAAATCATGGCATATATAAAATGAATATAAATTTGCCCATTTATAAATAGGATAAAATGTCTTTAAAATCATGAATATATGGATTATATGCTAATCATCCTGAAATTCAATAGAGCAATATTAAAAAATCTACCTAAACAACTTAGATGTTACAAGACAATTCATAGCTTATTTCTTTAGATCACAAATATGGCCTGTGCAACAACATATCAAAGAATCAGTTCCTTGGTTTTTAATATTTTCAGAATGTTTGCATCCACAATGTAGGTTATGATTATTTTAAAACAACGATCAAGTACCAAACATACAAGCATACACTTTTATCAGCCAGATGGACTTTGTTAATTTCCCATTTTTACATATTATGTTATATTTATGTATTTACCAGTAAATGTTATCATATGGAAACTAATTATCGTAAAGGGTTTTTTATTCTTGCAATTGCAGCTTTCCTATAATACT
Organism: Hydrophis major; assembly: GCA_033807585.1. NCBI lineage: Eukaryota > Metazoa > Chordata > Lepidosauria > Squamata > Elapidae > Hydrophis > Hydrophis major. The sequence goes on from CM066330.1 coordinate 148,697,986, forward strand.
TTCTGAATTAAAGTTCTATACTACGGTAGGGTTTTTTTTTTCAAACTGGGATTTTGCAAGAATTTGAATGGGTTCCATGAAACTAAGGGGAAACAAATGTTTTATTCTCTTGCAGTTTTCTCCCACTTTCCTTAGTCTTTCCTTAGTCACTATGAGGCTTCTCAGCTGACACTCAGCACACATTCTTGATAAGGGGTTCCAAAGATGTTTGTAACAGGTTCTCTGATGTGAAAAAGGCTTGATACAATGCTGTATCCTTAGTCTTTACACAAAATCATAATTATTCTTCCAGGTCTTTTCTTTCAAACTTTCCAGGGGTAATGCAATTTGGCTTTACTGTCAATGAAATTAAAATGAATTTATAGCAGGCACTGTTTCTCCTGGCAGTAATTATTTTTCTAAATGTACTATAAAGTTGCAACCATTTATATTTCACTTTACAATTTATCATAAGAGGAAAAGTGTAATTAGCCTTTATCCACAAAACATTTGAGTTCATATATTGGAACAACGCAGAACAGAAAAGGAACAAGAATGCTCTCTGAGAGGAAGCAATAGCTTCTTAGTCCATCCCCTTAAGAATTTTTTCATGTTCATTTCTGAAGGTAAGCATGTGCCTGTTTCCTGAGTTACTGGAAACACCTGTAATTAACAATACTTACTTCATTATTTTTTTTCAGAGAAAAAAGGTATATCCAAAAGAAGGTATTGCAATTTTTAATTAAATCTATGTTAAAGCTCCTCCAAACTAAACCAGCAAAAGGCCAAGATTTTTTTTAGGGAATCTACATCAGATTAATGTATAAATATAGAAAAGGAGCAATTCTTCTAAATATGTATGGTGAGCTATCTTAATTTTGCTATGGCATTTATTTAATAAACCGCAATTAAATTAAGGTAAGCATGTTACATGAACACAACTAACGAGTCATTTTTTTTAAAAAAAAGGAAACTTCACACCAGAAGTAAAGCAGTAAGATCAGAAAAAACAATGCGACAACCATGCTGATCTGTGTGCAACATGTTTTCATTATTTTTCCTCAAAACAAAATATTAAGAAATATGTACAAATACCACAAATGCATTCCACAGGGCACAATCAGATAAAGGATTCTTTCATTCAACAATCCTTCAAGTATGACCCTTATCTTTAGTTTCAGAAGAGATGACCAAGTTGAGAGCACAACTTGTATGTAGAGCTTTGAAAATAAATCTCAATAAATAAGAGCTGAACTTTTAAATCGACCATCAGACTTCACCCATTTCACTTTTCATACAATTCAATGGCTTAATTCCATTCCAGGATAAGAACTGTCAGTTGCAAATAAAATACTATCACCACCTGAAAGCAGTCACCTCATGGTGTGTTTAGATCTGATTCAGTTTGCTTCCCAACTCTGAATTGTACAATGTGGTTGAAAATCGACCTAGTTTATCTTCTATGATTGCTCTAGATAAAAATGTCATCAATCCACCTACTGCATCCTGAGCTCCTTGAAGGCAGGGAGCATAAATTAATTTTTAATAAACATTCTGTGGCACCTTTAGGTTTTTTTTTAACCATTATTAAAAATGGTTGCATTATTCCAAGGAAATAAATTATGGTTGATCAAGGTTCAGGCATATGTGGAAATACACCATCCATACTGGGTTCTTTTCATTTATTAACCTCTTCTGCTACTGTAAAAGCCAGGTGCAGATAAATTAAATTCTAAAATGCCAGTTCTAAAATAGCACCACCAATTTCTATCTTGAACTCTTCTCTTTTCCATCCTAAGTCACCCATCTGATTATCATTTTTTCTACCATTGCAGTAGCAACCTGCCCAGAGCTGGATAATACATACTGCGCTCTCCATCCCTACTAAGGATGTGAATGAATTTAAAAGACCTTGGGCTTTTTTCATATATACATGAAATATATGTGTGTGTGTGCATATATATGATATACACACACACACACACACACGTCAGCCAAAGCCATTTCCACAGCTCAGATCAGTATATTTTTTTTTAATAACTGGACGACCTTTCAAAAGGCAAGCTTTAAAAATGCAAGAGAAGATGCATCCAAGTATGCCCCTCTGAGAGACCAGAAAGAATGCGAATAGGAGTGGCCGTGAGAAGAAAGTGTGGGAAACCGACTTTTAAAGGACGGCGACATGCTTACAGATGTAGCAGGTGAAGCGCTTCCCGAGGCGAAAAAAAAAATGAAGCCGCATCGAGGGCTCCAGACGCGGGGCCGCGACCCCAAACGAAGGCGTTAACCCCATCCCACCCCCAGCCCCAACTTGTCGCCTCACGAAGACCGATCCTGCATTTGCACGTTTCCCGGTCTCCGCGCCCTCAGCGACTGTGCCAGGCAGAGGACGGCCGCCCAAAGTCCGTCGGGCAAAACCCGCCACCGCAGGCTTTGCTAAGCGCGGAAGGAAAGAAGGAGAGCTCAGCTGCTGGGGAAGGGAAGTCAGAAAGAGCGGTCTTCGATACTCACTCTGCCACACCAAACTCTTCAGCCCCCGGTCCCCGCTCGCTGCCGGCGCCATCTTGCCTCTGCGCTTCCCAGGGCTGTGACGGCAAAAAAGAAAAAAGAAAAAAAAAATCCGCACTCCCGGACAAGGGGGGCCATTCAAGCCCCGGCGCGCAAGCCCCGCCCCTCGTTTCAGCCAGCCCCGCCTCCGGCCTTGCAGGTTTGCGGCCGCCTTTCCGGCCGAACTTACTGGTGACGTAGGTGCCGCAAGAAGAAGCAGGAATCCCAGCCCAAGCCCTGGGGAATTCAGATGGGTGGAAGTCGGCTGCGGAGCGGACGGTGGTTTTGCTCCCTTGTTTGTCTCTATACCCCAGGAAATGTTGACTAAACGGTCTATATACCCATATGAAATATCAGCTAAATCTGAGCCGTGGTTTGCCAAATAAACGCTGGTGATCTGGCTGACACAATATGCTCACCCGTGAACCTCTCATAGCGTTTGGGGGTCTCGCAATCCACGGAGCCCCACACCATTCAATCACATCTTAGTCGAACGTGATGTGCAAATCCAGCATAACTGAAGGATACTTAAAAAAAACAAAACAAAAATCAAACAAGCTCGGGATTCTTCTGTTTAGGGTAGCTTAAGTTCTGCCTTGCTAATTCGCAAGGTTACAAATTTTGCAAGGTCTGACTTTTATGGCTCATTCTGTGCAGATGGACGTGTTTTGATGGCGATTTACGTTTCAGAGCTATTGTTGACATCCAAATGTGAAGACTGGTGATTGACAGTCACATTTTTATTCCAAAAACATCAGATTTATGTGGTGTGGGAAGCCCTCCCCCTAGAGAATGAAATATTTTGGAGAATATTAAAAGAGGAAGAATATTATATTTCCCCAATGGAGAAACAGGTTCTAAAAAGGCAGAAACCTCTTCCTGTCAAGCAGAAGAAACTGGACTTTTGGAATGGACATTTTTTAATCCATTCAGAAAGACTAGGCTAAACTATTCATAAAGAAAACACCTTCAGCCACAAGCTCCCACAGAAGGCTGAAGTAGATGGTTTTTTTTTTTAAAGTAGAAAAACAAAGACTCCTAAAATCTACATTTCCCCCACCCAAATTCTAAGGACAGGGCGTGACCTTTAAGACATAATAGGATTTACCTGCACCATTAGAATAGCAAAAGACAAGGCTCATCACACTGCACAACCCCCTGGAGCATCTCAATCACCAAACCCCAGAACCCTATAAAAATCTACTCACTCACCCAGCCAATTGGTCAGCCAATCCAGAAACATGCTGTCACTGAAGTTTCTGGAAAATCAAATAAACAGACCTTTTTTCCATGTGGCCTGCCTCCATTTAATTTTCAACGTCTTTCTCCCAGCTTGGAATCGGACCAATTTTTCTTCCAACAGTGGGCTAGGATTCAGGTTTTTGCAAACAGGTGTGATCTGCTTCTTTAATAGAGATATAGGATCCTTGAGAGAGATAAGGGTTTAGAAATATGAAATATAAATAAAAATATAATAAGTCTGTGATAGTACAAATGCTGCATATCTGTGATTTTATTATTGGTTGTGATGTGCAATTTGATAGTATCAGATGAAGGTAATATTAAAAAAAATCTCTGATAGTACAAACACTGCATATCTGTGATTTTATTATTGGCTGTGATGTGCAATTTGATAGTATCAGATGGAGGCCATATTAAAAAAAAATCTCTGATAGTACAAACACTGCATATCTGTGATTTTATTATTGGTTGTGATGTGCAATTTGATAGTATCAGATGGAGGCCATATTAAAAAAAAATCAGTTCTTGGGGATTTGCATAGATCTGACTTTTACTGAGTATTACATTTTAAGCTTCAGGATTCTTTTGTTGTTTCTGGGATGTAGAAGAAGTGTAAGGAATACAGCTCCACTGGAGCTTTTCCTCACCTTGTAATACCTTGTAATTTTGTAATCACTTTTGCATTTTGTAATCACTGTGTAGTGAAATGGCGGTTGACCTGAATAGCTAAGGAAGTGCATTTTATAATGAGGGCACTGAAAATGCAGAATTTTGAGTATGCTGATTGGCTGATGAAATCACTTGTTTCTCCTTCCCAGTACAGAATCCCTAAGATTTATGTCCTTCCCTGGGTTTAACTGATGGGGTTGGCCTCATCACATGAATATAACTGCTTGCAGATGGTCACAAAAGGTGATCACATGATCCAGGAAAACTGCAGCTGTCATAAACATAAGTCAGTTGCCAAGTATCTAAATTTTGATCAGGTGACCATGGAGATGCTGCAATAGTAGTAAGTGTGAAAAACGGTCATAAGTCACTTTTTACAACAGCACTGTAAAAAGTGACTTATGACCGTTGTAACTTTGGACAGTTACAACATTAATTGTTTTAAGTCAAGGACTACCAGTAAAACTTTTCCATAATAATACCAAGCAATTGAGAGGCTTTCCTTGACTGGGTCTTATTTTTCTGCAAGCTTCCATTTGGGACAAGGCCTTGTAAGAATTTGCTATAACCATTATTAAGGAGTGTTAAATCATCCCCCTCCAATGAAAAAAGCTAAAGGCGGTAATAATATTTTTTAAAAAAATTGATGATCTTTCTAAATTTTGAACAGTTTTAAAGAGTTATCTTATCAATTACATATGGCTAAATTTCAGCATTGCTACTGTATGTGTTACAGAGCAAAAAGCAACACAGCTGAGGAACTGATTGAAGGCAGATGTTATTACTATCTTAAATACTACTAAAACTCTTATTGTTGTCTTTAATTGGATGAAACAATGCAGTATAGGGTAACAATTTTTGAACCAAAGTACCTCAAATGGGATAACTTAGAGAATGTGTCCAAAATGCCAATGGAATGAAATTTGGGGAAATTGCAATTGCTTTTGCATGACTGAGCTGCTGCTGCTGCTGCTACTGCAGAACATGATCTTCATTTTCAATATTCTGTGACAGCTTTCCAGCCAGTTTTGCATGCCCTTGCTCCCTCACTCCCCCTGCATCAGCCAGTTACCTGCCTGCGCCAACTAGTTACCTGCCTGCGCCAGCCAGTTACTTGCCTGCTTCAGCCAGTTACCTGCCTGCACCAGCCAGTTACCTGCCTGCACCAGCCAGTTACCTGCCTGCATCAGCTAGTTACCTGCCTGCTGGGAAGGAAGGGAGGTTTCTGATATTCCCTGGAAGCTTCCCACAAGGACACTCAATGGGGAAGCTGACAGGGAGTCAGTAGTCACTTCCACTCTCACTGCTTCTTTTTGCCTACCTGTGGTCATTCTATTTTTCTATTTGGGTAAGGAAATGTCTCTGAAACCATGACCAAGAGGATATGGGTTGTCTAGTGCTAATTTAAAATTGGAAAGAAATGATATATTCAACTTGGTAGGTTTCTCTAGTATTACCAAGTCTCCTGCTGCATTGGGAATTTTTAAGGGAAGTATATTGTGGGTGTGATGAAATTGATTTTAGTAGCAATTGTAATCTATTAAGAACTAAGATAATTTCTGTATGTGCAGCATTGATCAGTTTTTCCTTTCTTTGCATCCCAGGAGGAAGCTTATCCCATATTTTTTATACAAATCTTGATGCCTAGTAATATAGCATGTAATTTCCACAGCGCTAGTATTTTCTCATGGATTGTGAAGAATTCCAATGTGAGGATACCCAGGACTCCTGAACATTTTTTAAAAGGTAGCCCAGGAGAGGATTCAATTAAGATTTTTGCATTAAGAACTCTTGAGTCTGCCGTTATGGTTCAGTCTCACCTAGCATTTACATATATGACATTCCTGGCCACAAGTTAAAATGCTTTTTATCCACAAGGCCAGGTTAACAATAACTGTCCCTTTTGTCAATAATGATCCTGCATTTGTTCTGAACCACTGCTAAATAGTTTATTGTGAATGTACCATTTGCTAGAGGCGAGGGGATATTTCTTTTATTGCTTGTCAGCCTTCCCTGGGAAACCATCCATCATTCAGATCACTCCTACTTAATGGGTGGGATTTTTTTGGTCAGAACCGCCTGTCTTCTTCAGGCTGATTTGTCTCAGCCTATCCACCCCTTTGCAAAATACAATGCACCCTCAAATTACCAGACCTGCTTATGATGAACTGATTTTCTGCACCAATTAATTTCGTTTTATAACGAAGTCATTATGGAAACAATGCGACACTGAGGATTTTCCATCTGATGAGATATTTGTTAACCAAAACATTTTGGATAGAAATTCGTAGAATGATGCAAAGGATCTTAAAGATTAATACTGCTAAAAGCAGAATTATTTTTACTGGGACTTAATTTAAAAAGACTCAAGGTAGACTGATATGTTAGATGGTAATTGCAGCAAGCTTATTTGATGCATAACAATGGAAGAATAATATTCCCACAGTGGAGAAATGGATTGTGAAAATATCGGAATTAGTAGAAAGAGTAAAACTGACCTGGGTTTATCAGAGAACATCTTTTTCAAATGAGTGGAAATCTTATATGGACTTTTAGCTGAAAGTAAAAAAAAAAAAAAAAAAAAGACTGGATGGTTTATGGATTTGAAGATTAAGAAAGATGGTGGCTAAAATGGCAACTGAGGGATCTGCAAAATATTCAAGTGGGAGGGACAATAAGATTGTAATTTTCTATTGAAAAGAAGGACGGAAGTCACTTGCATATATGAAATGTTCCAATAAATATAAATAAACGGTGACATCGGTTAATAATAGGCACTCCTTCTTCCAAGTAGTGAGTTAAAATAAAGTTCTACTGTAATATGACAAACAAACAAACAAACACCCCCCCAAAAGCAGATGACTTGACAGCAGAAGTAGCCCAGAGGGCAGGAAAATGAACTTTGCCCTATTTGCAACTACAGTAGCTAGTTTCTATAAAGCTGGACAAATAACATTTAGTAGGGGCTAGGGAACCATCTCCTTTTACTTTATGGCTTAAAAGGAAAAGGACAAAGGGTGAATAAGCAGGAAAAGCCCAGTTTCAACATTCCTCATTACTTTCTAGATGTAATTTTTGTGTCAAACAGTGGGAAAAGCTGTCTTCTTCTCCAGCAGAAATAGTAGAACTCTGTATCCTTTTCCTGTGTCTTGGAAGTCTAGAAATAAATTTTGTCCGGAATTCTAAGCAAAAGTTTTGTGCTGCACTTGAGAATGATTAGGAATTTACTATAAAGTTAAATGATCAGGCTCAAGAGTTGTTGCAAGCAGTCCTTAAATTACCACAACAATTGGAACTCGAATTTCCATTACTAAGCAAATCAGAAGTGGTATTCAGCAGGTTATATAATGAAGCATCCTATGGATTAGATTATCAAAAGTCTTTTGATTTATTTTTATGCAAATCTCACACTACACCCTCAGAACCGATAGTAAAATTTTTTTGAATCGCACCACTGAAAAAAGGGCAATATCATCTGACTACATAGCTCAGCAACAGCAATCCTTGCAGTCCCCTTATTATCGTGAACTGAATCCCTTCGGTCATTAGTTGAGGATCTGTCCCAAACTAAATCATTCCCAGATTTATCTCTCCCAGCCCCAAATTTTGGTAAGGTAAGTCCTCATCTTCAGGTGTATTTCCCATACCAACTCCATTCCATGTCTACCCTTTTATCTGCCTTGCACTTCATTGTCCCGCCAACTACCTTTCGGCCTTCAAAGTCTTCTTCCTATCTGGTCTTTCATGGGGCAGCTGATGGCTGCACCACCTTCCTTCTTGAGGCCACAACAGATCCTTGCTCAAATTGTGTGTTCTTGTCCAAGTCACATGTAGCCTTCTGGTGAGGTTTTGCAAAGCTTCTGAGGCAGTCGTAAGTGCAGGGAATATGGCACGCAGCCAAATTTTGATCACATGATCACAGAGATGCTGCAATGATCATAATATCAGGGACTGGTCGTAACTATCCATTCGTTCAGCACTACAGTAAACATCCAGTGAATAAAGAGTCATAATTCAAGGACCATTTGTATATTCTATTTAGAAAGATAGATAGATAGATAGATAGATAGATAGATAGATAGATAGATGCACACACACACACACACACACATTTATTTTGCTTCATTCTTTTGAGGAATACATCATACACTTCTCTTTAATAGGTATATAATTTCTTATTGTATATTTCACATGAATAGAGTAACTTGTGAACAGACCTGTTTTATTTACCTTGGTCTTCAATACATTGTCAGAACTGACTTTTGAGAAAGTAATTTATGGACTAAAATGTTACTATGTAAGATGTCAGTTACTACGTATACATTCCATAATGTTAAAAGAAGGAATATCTGTACCTGAATAGATACAGATTTATTCTGTACCATTTTTACAAGCTACTTGTAACTGGAGGAGGAGCCACAAACTTGGATACAGAAACCAACAGATAACTTTCTTAGAAGGTGAATTCTGTTCTAAGTGGTAATTTCATTCTGTTGGTGAGAAAAATAGGTACGATGTGTGGAGATTGTAAACTGTTCCTTTCCTCTGGATTGTTTCTGATGAGTTTTAAAATGGTGAGTCTGTCTTCTTTATTTCTTTACCTCTTCCAGGAATTATTTGCTGGTTTTGTTGTTGTTGTTTAAAAAAACACTTTCAATCTTAATGTTTGCTACATTTTCTTTTCATTTATGAGACTTTTAAAATTCTGAAATGATGCTGATTTTTTAAAAACTATTTTAGGTTAAGATCAATATTTAGTGTTAATTGATTTAGACTTTCTGCAACTCCGATCCAGAAATATTTTACAATACATTAACTTTTTAATCTTATCACTCAATTATTTATTTGCTTAGCAGCACTGGGTGCTTCATTTTTATAAGATAGTGCAGGATGAAAATGCACCTTTATTATAATGTTTTAACTCATAATTTGAAAGACATCCTTTAAAAAAATGAAAAACTCACTTTAATTAGACCTCTTATTATTTCTTTGCAGCTGTAATATAGTTGTTAGCCCAAAGATGAGTTTTAGTTTTGTGATTCCTGTATACAATACTTATTTAGAAGCTTGAGCTCAGTTCAATTTATTCCCTAATATATTATTTTGGTGTAATCTATTGACACAGCTAATCAGAAATAAATCAGCAATTCAATTCAATGCATAACTATTCAGCAATTAGGTTTGGTGAATTATGCCTGGCTGCCTCAACTGCATAGTATATTTTAGTGTTTGCAAGTGTCAATTGGTCTAAACAGCAGGTTTAACTGGTCAACAGAGTGGTCTAGAGATCTTAGCGATCTAAACATTTTGGCTTGGATCCAGTTATGGCTGGTAGACAACAAATCATACATAACAAATGATATCCTTTAAAGCACCATAATGCATGTGACAATTGTGGCCATAAGAGCAACATAGGATAGAATGAACATTTGGAATTTGGGAGTTTGCATTCAGATCTTCTAACTAGGGGAAATGGTAGGATTGTGTTTGGGTTTCACATACCTGTGTGTCAACAACTGGAAACTTTCCCTTCTAGAATAACAGACAGATTTTGAAAGGAAAGATTCATTAGTAATATGAACTTCTGAATACTAGCCCATTTCATTCGTAGCTTTGTAATTATCATATGATTTAATTAATAAACATTATTATTATTTAGATTGAGAGTTTTAAAATAGATTCTTATATGTAGATGTGAAGGCTCTTTTAATAGACTCTTGTGTGCATAATATTGAAAACTTAAAATTCATAAGTAGGGAATAACTCCTGTTGAAACATTCAAATGTACATTACTTCTGTGAACATTCTCAAGTATTCTGCCATTATATTTTATTTTTAAGGTAAATATCTCAGTGTTTGTTTCTATTACTAATTTTCCAAATCTTTCTTTACAGATTATTTCTGCTAGCACAGGTAAAAATTAAAAAATATTTTCTTTTGCCATTAAAAAAAGATATTTAAAATCTACATTTTTGCTAATGCTTTTAGAACTTAATAATTGAAAGACTTGCATTACATTTGAATATTTTCTAACCTATAACTAGGAAAATGGGAAAAACTGAACATGACTTTTGCATCTGTTTTGCAGGCTTCACAGTATCTATTTATGATGTGACATCAAAAACTATTTCTCTTCGTTGGTCTAAATTTCCAGATGCCTCTTCTTACAGAGTCACAACAACCCCTGTCAACACTTTGGGTCATACTCTGATGGGCCATTTCAGTGATGTTACACTTGTAGGTACTTTGTCATCATTGGCCCCCAACACAGTTTACACTGTAACAGTGGATGCTGTTGATAAAAATGGGGTTATACTAGCTGAAACACTGATTAAGCAGTTAACAGGTTAGTATCAGTTTAAAAAATGAGAACTGGGTGACTGGGAGTTGTGGGAGTTATATTCCTATTCCCCAGGATATCTGCAGAGTGCCACGTTGAAAAAGGTTTGGGCAGTCCATAGCAATATGCATGGATCAGCAGTCTTAACTAGTTAAAGGACTCTCTCTCATCTTGACTTAACCCTCCATTCAGAAGTCCAAGAATTGGTCTCTACTGTGGTACTGACTGTGAATCCATCTTCCCTTCACTATGAACAAATGGAAATAAAATGGACAACATTTATTGTATAAATTGTACACTGCTATTCCTCCCACAATTTTTCCTTTCATATCTATCTTCTTAATGCTAATGGGTATCGGCCTTTTTGGATAAACCAGACAGGAAACATTAGTAGATGAGCTTATTCTTCTTTATTGTACGGCTACATTAACAGAACCTTGTAAGTCTGAAGGTACAAACTTCCCTTCACCATTTCTGATTATTTGAAAAATTAGGCTGGGTCCTTCCTAAATTTCTTTCTCTGTTACTTCATGAGGCCCCTGTCTTTTTTGTCTGATTGTTTCCTAGGCAGCATTTCTTCCCTTCATCCTTCAAGGTCATTCACACATTCCATTATAATGGGGGTTGATGAAAAATCGTATCAGCAAATCCTATATCCACTGCATTTCCGCCTTCACAAACTAGGTTTGAATCCCAAACCAGCCAATGAAAATTTAGCCAATTAGGGTCTGGGTGGTTAGTTTACAATTTATTGTAAACTATAAAAGTTGTGTTTAGTTAACTTTGGGTTAACTGTCTTGGGAGTATATTTGATTCATCCTTTTCAATCGTTTCTCCTGGGCTTCTTACAATTCATCAGGCAATTAGCTGCTTCAGTTTGCAATCCCAATGACAAAGCATCCACTGTATTCTTTGAGGTATATTCATCTCTTTCTTTAATTAGAGAACTGTACAATAAAACCATTAAATCCATAGAGGATTTCTGTAATTAAATAAAATGAAATGCAGTGTTCTAAGTTTTACTTGCCTACAAATCTTTATTTTGTGAACAGAAGATTTAAATGTGGTTTTGAAGAAAAACATTTGCAGTGAAGTAGAAAGTAGACATATTACTTCCGCTACTATACTTCCTTTTTCTGAATAATTTCTTACTAACGCAAACTTTTGTTAAATAAGCATCCTTGCAAAAACATTTTGGGTATGGGTGTTGGTGTGTGTATCTGATTAATAAGCACTGAATGAAAGAATGTACTGGCTTACAACAGAAATATTGTTCAAAAAGAATTCACCTTTCTTGTATTAGAACAGCTCCAGGAAAATTGCCAAGGTTTCTGAAACCCCATTTATTGTGAAATTGCTGACTGTTTGAGAATGCAGTTTCTTTTTCTTTCTTCCTGTATTTCCTTCACACATTCTCTCTTCCCCTGCCTATAATTTTTTCTCTGTTCAGAAAAAAGTTTTCATGTACAGGTAATCATCAACTTACAACTGGCAATGTGTATGTGTGTGCGTGTATGTGTGTGTGTATGTATACACACGCAATGGTTGAATGTAATAGAATAATAGAATTGGAGTTGGAAGGGACCTTGGAAATCTTCTAGTCCAACCCACTGTTTAGGCAGGAAACCCTGTACCATTTCAGACAAATGGTTATCCAATCTATTCTTAAAATTCCAGTGTTGGAGCATTTACAACTTCTGGAGGCAAGTTGGAGTGCCCCAGGATTATGTAATAACCATTTGTGATTTTCCCAGTTCACTTCTGACAAGCAAAGTCAATGGGAGAAGCTAATGTTGATGTAACAATCACATGATTTGCTTAACCATGACAGAAAAGGTTGTAAAATCTGCCATAATTCAATTAATAACCACCTTGCTGAGCAATGGAAATTCTGGTCCCAATTTGTGGTCATAACTTGAGGACTATCTGTGTCGTCCCCAGTGTGGTCTTCTATTATGTTTCTAGAATCAGATACTGCTAAGAAAAACACATATTATGAGCAAAGTAAAGGCACCCAAGCTTTCAGAGTTCCTATCTTTGAAAGAAACATCCACATTCAGCAACTTTCAACATGAGGTGTCTTGATTTTGAAATGATTGAGGTTCTCCTCCCTTTATTGAAGCTCCTGAGATTCCCATCATTGACCAAGCCTATTCAAAATTGAGTACCAGTATCACAGTGGAATGGGAAGCTGTCACAGGAGCATCCAATTATCTTCTGACAGCACAAGATGGAGACATGTTCATTGAAACAGTAGTCACAAATTCACCAGGGACTGTGACAGGATTGAAGGCCGCTGTGCTGTATAAAATCACAATCCGATCTATAAATACAGGAGGAAGAAGTCAGCCTTCCCCTTCAAAGAAAGCAAAGACAGGTACTTTTTGACTTTATTCAGACACTATACTAGTTATTAAATATTAAGGTAACTTCTGCAACCAAACTAGGGCTGTGCAAAGGTTTGGATATGGAGGCAGAAAAATCCTACAGAATATATGGGAATGTTTCTCTAATGCTAGTCATCAAAACAAATATATTGTTTCCTGGACTGGTGCTATAACTTCAGAGGGTGGGCATGTAAAAGGAAATGATACAGTTGCTTGAAAGAGTTGCAGACAGGGAGGATATGTACTTTTTGTCTTGAATCCAAAGTGCTGCATAGCCTTGCCAAGAGAGTTTAATTTCTGAGAATCAATGAACCTATTTTAAAGACCTTTCAGTTAGAAGTGGTTGTTGCTTAACAACCACTTGTTCATGACCATTCAAACTTATGAACGTGCTGAAGAAATGGTACTCCCAGCCACTTCTTAAAGTTTGGGACATCACAACATCTCCATAGTCAAAGGATGCCCAGGTCCATAGTAATTACGTCCAGGTGCTTGATGCCCAGCTTGCAATTACAGTGGCACAGCATCCTGCAATCATATGATTACCATTTGCTATTTTGCCAATTTCTTACAAGCAAAGTCAATGGGGAAGCCAGCAGGAGGTCGAAAATGATGACAGTGTATGATGGCCTTGTTTAATAACCCATGATAATTCACAACAACAGCAACCCAAAGTGCCAGAATTTCCATTGCTAAACATCACGGTCATATGATATCATGCTTTATGACCATGTTATTTAGCAATGGAAATTCCAGGCCTTAATTATCATTATTAAGAGAGAATTATCTGCATTTAATAAAAACTTAATTTGTTTTTCAAATATCTGTGCTGTCCCAGTTCAACCCAGTTGTATTATTTAGAGGCTTAAACAATTTCTGAATCTTCAGAGAAGATTGTGTTGCAGCAGAACAAAAATAATAAAATAAGGACAGTATATGTGTTCTGGGTCGTTGCAATGCATAGCTGCATAACTGTGTGGCACCAGAATGGTTTACATTATATATTAATTTCATAATTATAGCTCACAACTGTATACTATCTGAATCCCTCAGGACTGAGATGATCAATACATTTTTATAAATAAACCAGTGATAGAATTGATCACCACCAGTTGTGGTAATGACAAATTCATTTGGTTTAAAAAGAGATTAAGTAAATACAGAGGTCATAAGGACAGGAAACTCAAGGCCTTTCAGATAAAATATAACTCTCATTAAGTGCAGCCACAATGGCCAGGAGGGGATACTGTAAATTACTGTTCAGCAACAGCTGGAAAACACAGAATCCATTCATTTACTAATGTCAGTGAAGTTAGTTATTTGTGGTTACTAGATTTACTCATAGAACAAATCATTCCAGAGTTGAGGCACAAATAAGCAGCCTCAAATTATCATGTTTTGGATACATTATGGGAAAATGCTGATTAATAGTAAAGTAGATGAATAGTAGCAGTACCAATGGTGCACTGTTGGAAGATCTGAAGGGCCCAGATAGGGACAAATCCCACTAGAGAAGTTTTATGGCACATAATCTCTAGATTTAATGGTTGTATCTAGAATCAGAAGGATGCAATGGAAGCCAAATCAATATGAAAGAAAATAATGTTTTAGGCGTGTTTTTTTTAGTAAATGAAGATTGATTAAATGTTATCGGTATATTTCCCCGCTGAATATTTCAAAAGTCTTCTTTGTCTAGAAAAGGAGATTTAATTAATTTGGCCAAAGTTGCTGAATCTAAAACAGAGATTATATGGATATAAGGTCCAGCATTATATTCACACTTCAGAAGTTTGAGTGTATTTCACAATGACTTCCAAGTGCTAGTTTTGAAGATGAAGGACATTGTTAAATACATGACTGGATCTATGTTTAATTTTAATTAGTTTAAATTGAAATGCAGTTTACTTCATTAACTTGGTCTTTGTCCTACTTGTTAGAGTGTGATTGTATGACACACAATTAAAAAAATCAAGAATAATTCTTAGCCCCTCCAAATGTGTCACAGGGTTAAAATGTTGGCATAGAATTCTTACTTAATTATCTCATGGCAACTTTATGATTTCTGAACGAGTTGTTGAGAATATAGTGATAATGAATGGGTTAGCTGGAGGAAATTGAAGATGATTAAATGATAAAGACTAAGATGTTTTCATCACAGTAAAAATATCAATGGAGTTTTCTGATTAACAGGTTAATTTAAGAAATTTACTAAAAGTAACTCATCAACTGGTTAGAAATATTTATGATGTGTCTATTTCATATTGGAAAGTTTATACTGCATAAGATGGAATGTAGTAATGTATACCATATAGGACTCTTGAAAAGATTTAGAAATTTCATTTGGTGCAAATTATACTATTGTATTGATGTTGTTAAACAATACTATAGACTAGCTTGAGCCAACTGTATTGGCTGCCAGTTTATCTGTAGTTAGTGTTGACTTATGCACTTTACAGAATACGTTTTCCAGTTTGACACTTTCCCATCATTTATTCTTGTTTGTTAAGAAATTAGGATCCATAAATATATTGGACTCTTGTGTCCATGAATTGTAGGAGAAAATATGAGTTTTATCGATATTTATAATGGATAACTAAGATAATGGATAAGTAGATAACTGCATATTGCTATGTTAGAATATATATGCCAATAGTATATACAAATATTATCTAAGAAACATCACTACCATTACTGGGTTAGACTTATTTGTTGACTTATTTCATCTCCATTTGCCCATGTACCAGATTTTACTAAATCTAATCTGTATTTCTCATTTACAGTGCTGGCTGCACCTATGCTGATAGCAAATTCTCCAAGGTGTAACAATATTGTGGTTAGCTGGAATGCTGTATATATGGCTGTTGGATTCTCTGTGTCTATTATAAGATCAGATGGTTTAGGTAACATGTTAAAAGAAAATACCACCAACAACTCCCTGACATTTTCCAGTTTAGATCCAGGAACTCTCTATACCATCAAGGTATATGCATGGGATATTAATGGGATACCTGGAGATGATTTTACGTACAATCAAAGAACAAGTAAGAAGTCAGCAACTTTTTGCAACAAACAATTGAATTTCAATAAATATAATAATGGTTAAAGAAAAAGATTCTTATGTATTATTCATGGATTTAGCAGCAAGAATACTAGAATAACTATTGTGTTTTCAATGTTACTGCTTTCTCTGAAGTGTTAATACCAAGGGCTTTTGTAGGTGATAAACAAATAATGAAAATATAAACAATTCTTACAACTGATCTTCAAATGAGGCAATTTAAGCAAAATTATCACTGAACATTAAGGAGAGCTTCAATCAGATGTTTGCAGTTGCCATTTTGGCTACCATGATTTCTTAGTTGCAAACATCTTTGCTAAAAATGTAAGCATTCATATAGACTGGATTTATATCTCACACAAAATGAGAATTTGCTTAACAATGTTAAGTTAAATAAGCCACATTTTGATGGCTTTCCACAGTAAGCCAAGCCAAGGTTTGACAATTATTATAAACTAAATCAGAACAGAACAAACTGTACCATAATTTTAGCACAATGGTTGAAGCAGATTATAGAGTTACAATTAAAAGCACTTTTTAGTTTTGTTTCTATTCAAATGACAGTGGGATGTTGTTAAAAATGTATTCCAGGGCCTCATGTACCAGGAAACGTTCAAGTGGTTTTTGACAGTGGGTCTTTGGGAGCAATGGTTTCTTATATGCCGACAGAAGGAGCTTCCAGTTACAGCATTGCAGCCTATAGCAACACTTCCAAACGAAACTGTAGTTCAATTTCTACTTCCTGTACAATATCATCATTGGAGTGTGGGGCTGAGTATTCCCTGGTGGTTGTAGCAAACAATGAAGCTGGTTCTAGCAGTCCCACAGAGGCTGTGATTTTCAAAACTGGTAGGTGAACATGCACAATCCAAAAATTATAGCACCCAGGGAAATGTAAAACAGAAAGATATATGAACTATTTTTAATGGAAATAAAATATCCAAAATAGTGCACTCCTTATAAAGCGATTGACATCTTTAATACAGGTGGACTGATAAGAGCAGACATTCTATAAAATCACATTATATCACATGCAATAGATAAACATTCTTCAAACATCACATTGGTTGGCAATTTAAAAAATGGCTGCAATTCTTATTGTCCTGAGTTTTATTTCATATGAGAAAAATTAAAGAGAGTTTTGTCAAAATCTTTACAGTCCCTTGTGCTCCGGAATGTATAACCATTGAGGAGAAGGAACCAGTCAGTTTGACCGTATCATGGTCCGATGTTGACCTGAGTGATTATTATGTGGCTTTTGTGAAAAGTGATGATGGCTTGGAGGTGCATTGCAACACGTCATGTACCCGATGCCTTTTCCAATCAGATTGTGGCTTCACCTATTTCATTAGTGTCTTTGCCTATAACAAGGCCGGGCAGAGTCCTTTAGGTGACATATTTA
Source organism: Hydrophis major (assembly GCA_033807585.1). Classification (NCBI taxonomy): domain Eukaryota; kingdom Metazoa; phylum Chordata; class Lepidosauria; order Squamata; family Elapidae; genus Hydrophis; species Hydrophis major. Next base: position 148,715,610 of record CM066330.1, read on the forward strand.
ACTATACTACAGGTAAGAGTCAGTTTATTTCTGCATATTGGATAGACTTTGCACAAAGTTAGAAATTGCATTAATAAATGATATGGGCAATAATTACACAACTGTCCTAGCCAGTGCCAAGTTTTGATCTGTAATGGTGTTAAGCAATACAAAAACAATTCCATCTCTGCTCGAGGAATGAATTGTTTACATGAAAGAACCAGGCTGGTTTTAATTCAAGGATGAGCAATCATTCTTTCCCCCTTGTTGAGGTTTTTAGTTCTGCGGGAATCATCTCTTGATTACAGTACTCATCATATGGCCTGAATTAAAAGGAAGAAGTATACCGGTTGTGAAATGTCTTCAGGAAATCAAACCAAAGGACTCCTGAAATGCCTGCTTCCAGTTATGATTGGATGGCTGTTTATATTAGAAGATCCTTGATGACCCAACAGTAGGACCACTGCCACTTGGAATAGTGGTGCCAAAGTACCCAAGAGTTGTCCAGCAATTATTTCTTCTATCAAAATATTACAACATAAAACCCATGACTAAATCTTATTTGGGATGTTTGCATTGCAATAATCTACTTTATTATTTTTTTAGTATTGCCTTAATCCTAACCCTGCCTTCTTTTTTTCTTCCTTTTAGCACCTTGCTGTCCTAGTAATTTTAGCCCAGTGTTTGTGTCTAGTGACACCATTCAGATTATCTGGTGTCCTGTCCGTGGTGCTGAAATGTATGAAACCAAAGCTATTACTCTGACCAGTGAGTTACTATGCCAGGATACTGCCACAACATGTACCTTTTCTGCCCTTGAATGCAACACTCAGTACAATATCACGGTCTATTCATTCAGTGAAATCAGAGGCAGCAATATGTCATGTGAACCTAAGCAAGTGACAACAGGTATGAGTTTAGCCTTTATTTTAAAGCAAGACATCAGTTATAATAAGATGAAATGAAACTTGAAAATAAACTAATAATTGCTATCTTATGATGGCTGTGTTGGTAGTAGCAGAAGAAAACAACTATACATACATTTATCACATTTCAAAGTACTTTTGAGAGGGGGAATATCCAAGAGAACAACAAAAATAAAAATGCTTTGCATTTCTTTTGAAAATTTGGATATTGTTTTTCCCTGTGGAAACTGTTTCTTATTGTCTGTTAAGCATGATCACCACAAAGGAATGTTGGATGATTTTTCTTTGTTTGGTTTTTGCTCTAATAATATAATATCAATATACTTAAGCATTTGATTATATTATTTTCATTAAGTAAAGTATTCTTCAAGTCAGCCTGGTTTCTTAAAATTTCAATAGGCATGTCTACATAATATTCTTGATGACATTATAGAGGTCAACTTGGCCATTGTTCCTTTTTAAAAAATATTCCAGTCTAGTTACAGCCTTGATCTTCTATACAAGTATGACCAAACTCTGCTTAGCCTTTGACAATGCTTAGTTCATGACAGTAATGATTATTGGGGATTTGTTGTAAATTACTGTTGAATTCAATAAAATACAATAAATAAATTTTAGAGAAGATTATGCCACAATTTGAAAGAATATGGTTGCAGAGAGAGGACATTTTGTAGTATGTGTTTTTTCGCTGTTGTATTATTGGACTTTCAGTAAAATTCCAGATGTTATAATGTGACTCTCTTTTAATACAGTATATGTCACAAATAAGAATGCAGTTTTTTCTCTGCTCTTTCTATAATCTTTCAGCTCCATGTAGTCCAGAAATATTAAACATCTCAAAGGACACTCTTTCTACAATTAGTGTGCATTGGCATGCCAGTAGTAATGGCGCAATGTATACTATCACAGTAAAAGGAGAAGCAGGAAAGTGGTATTGCACAAGTTTTGGAAATTCATGCTCTATCCATAACCTTCCATGTGGGTCCACATTTTTTATCAATGCTGTAGCAAGTACAGAAGCAGGATACAGCTTGCCTAGTTACAGTGTCCCATTAGAGACAGGTAAGGAAAGTATTGCAATAATACAATTGAAGTCACCAGTGTGCTGTATGCACCTATTGAAGTTACCAGTGTGCTGTATGCAAACGTCAGCTCCCCCTTGCTTTAAACAGGTTTGTAGGCCAAAATTATAAAGGGTCTCCTTACCATAGATATAATGCACTTGTTCAGCATCAAACTGGTTGTAGGACTACAAGAACACAAACTTGTTCTTAAACAGAGAATGTAGCTCCACCTAACATAGATGTATAATTCTGAAATAAAGCCAACATCAATATAGTAATCCTCAACTTTCCACCCAAAATTTCTGTTGCTAAGTGAGAAGTTAAAAGAATTTTGCCCCATGTTGTGACTTTTCTTGCCACAATTGTGAAGTGAATCTGGCTTCCCCGTTGATTTTGCTTGTCAGATGGTTGCAAAAGATGATCCCGGGACACTACAACTGTCATAATTGTGAGTCCCTTGCCAAGCATCTGAATTTTGATCACATGACTTTGGAAAATGCTGCAACAGTCATAAGTGTGAAAAATGAGTCACTTTTTTCAGTGCTGTTGTAACTTTGAACAGTCATTAATCAAACTGTGATAAGGACATGTGCCTTTTTTTCCCAGGCAGTATTGAAATATTTATAGAAAGATATAGGTTACACAAGATGTGATGGATCTTTTATCCATGTAACTATTTATCAGCATAGTTTATCAGCCCTTAAGAAATATAGCTGTCTATACTCTATATAGTATTTAAAAGAAGGCTAGTATCAAATGCTAAATATTTTCTTCTGTTTTTTTCCCCAAGATCCTTGCTGCCCAGATGATCTTTCAATGATTCAAATGACACAAACCGTAACAAACATCAGCTGGTCTTCTGGGACTGGTGCAAAATCATACATAACCATTTTGGAATCAGACCAAAGACAAGCCCAGTGTCACACTCTCCAAACCTCTTGTCTCCTGGGATGCATTACTTGTGGAACTAACTACACTGTAACTGTCAAAGCAGTTAGTGAAACAGGCTTGATCTCTGACTGCATATATAAAGGATTTTCTTCTGGTAAGTATATAAAATTGCTGATTAAAACTGCTGTTGAAATATGAGAATATAAAACTTGTTGTTTGCATGCATTTAGTAATTTATGTTCATGGGCTTGAAATCTGAGAATTGTTAGTGGAAAAGAACGTACAAGGAAGGGTCTTTCTGGATCCTCTCCTCTCAGCTCCTGTTTTTCTAAAGAATCACTGATACTCCAGAAGAGATTGATCTTCAGTGTCTATCCAGGCTGTCATCAAGGCTAGTCCTTCTTTGTGTGTGAGTGGTTATAAAGTGGATTGTTTAAACTGAATAGGGGAATCAGAAATTCCCTCACAATGTAATCCCTTATATCCCATGCAAAGTCTTTGGTAACTTTTACAGAAGTGCAAGAATGCAGATAACCTTCGGGAAACAACGGCAATTGGGAGCAGAATTTCCAATGTTAGTGATGTGTAGCATTGCACAACCACATTGCTTGGCAACACTAATCATGGAAGTTTTGGTTGCCATTATAACCAACCAGGACTGAGTGGGCCATCAAGTTGGGAGAGGCAATAGTCCCAGGCAAGCAGCATGTGGGAGTGCACAAGTGCCATGGACAGATGTTGTGGAGCATGGGTGTGTGTGTGAATGAGTGCCATAGGGTGGTCTGCAAGTGCTATTGGCAAGTGCTTGGAAGTACAGGTGAACTGATGAGGGCCTCAAATGGGTGCTAGGGAGTGCTGGGGGCCACTGAGGGCCATGGGTAAGCTGCTGGGTGAGCACTAGGAGAACACAAGTCTGCTAGCGAGGGCCATCAGTGGGATGATGAGGTTGTGGAGGGACACTAAGGAAGATAGGCTGACTGGTGGAGGATGCAGGTGGATACTGCAGAATCCAGACGGAAGAGGTCTAAGGGTAGGCATGCTAGGACTTAAATGTGCATGGGGATGCTATGGAGTATGAGATCCCCGGGATCTTCTACTCTGTAGTGAGGCTCCTGTGGTGGGACTGGTTTGTGACCTTCCTTGCCAACTTCTCCATTGACTTTGTTTGGAAGGGAAGGTCACAAATGGTGATAGCAGGATGCTGCAGCTATTATAATTGGGAGCCAGTGCCTGAATCATGACCATGTGACCATGGGGATGTTGCAACCATTGCAACTTTGAGGATTTGTTATAAGTACCATCCTAAATTTGGCCAATGAATTAGTGGCTGAAATCAGAGGACTACCTGTAAGAGCAAGAAAGTCTTCATGGGTTTCCTTTCATTATGACACTCTACCTATATGTCCCTTCATAAAAAATAAGTGCATGTCATACGTAACTAATTCAATTTTTGTTTGCAGCCTATGTGATGCCCGATTATGTGGAATAAGAAACCTTTTACAGTTTGCTGTCCTGGACTGTCCCTGCAGTTTTCTTAGTGATTCACCATTGTCATCTTTGTAATTTGTGAAAGAATAACTAGCCCAAGGTCATTCAGCTGGCTTTGTATCTAGAGTGAGATTAGAATTTCCCTGTTTCTAGCCTGGTGACTTAACCACTATCCCAAACTGGCTTTTTGGAGGCTGCAAAGTTTGATCAAATTACTGTGGTGGAGAAAATGGCTTGTTTCTTTACTTTTAGTTTTGGGAGACAGGCAGGATTAAGGGGGAAAATAAGTCTTTTAAACTCCTTTGAAAATGTTAGCTCATCCGCCTGCAAATAAGGCATGTGTGAATTTTATACAAGTTGCATGTTGCTATCACTTCTAACATTTATAATGACTTAATGGTTATAAAACTAATCAATTCCAACCTATAATACAGCTTGAGACTGAAAGTGACCTGTTTTGGAAGCTGTAGCAGTTTTTTTTAAAAAGGCAACATTTAAAAAAAAGCAAATGTTCATATTTGAAGCATAGGCCAAATAATTATACATTTCCATTTCCACACTTCATTGACTTTGCATATTATGTATTGCGTTTGAATCAGCATATTATTTTCTCTGTTTCACTGAAGACCCAGTAGGTAACTGATAGGGTTCACAAAACAAACACTAAAGTTGCAAAACCAAACACACACACACATCCTACCTCCTTTCTTTTGACGAAATGAGAGTGATTTCAGAACACCGTTTAAATTTTTGCTGATAATCTGAATGCTTTTAAATGCCAATAAGTGGTAAGAAATGTTATTCTACAGAGCCTGTAAATCACTAGAACTTACACTAGAACTTTATTTTATTTTCTCAGGTGCTTGCTGTCCATCTGGGGTTAAATTATACAGACTGGGCAATAATAGCATAAGAGTATATTGGCGCAGTTCGAAAGAGTCAGTAAATTACAGCACAGATCTGTATGGCTCAAAAAGAAATTTCACCTGTATATCCACTGGAGCTCTGACATACTGTGACATCACTGAGATACCTTGTGGGGATGTCTATACGGTGGCAGTGTCACCTCTAATTGATCGTAATAGGGCAAAGCTTGCATTTTGTCCTAAGAAAATGTATTCAGGTAAAAACTTAAAAGGGATTGCAGAAGTAAAAAAAAATGGGGACAGCATATGCAGGGAAATAAAAATACATAGAAATGATTACTCTGGTTTAAGATGATGGCTGGTGGGGGAATTCTGGCAGTTGGAATCTTAAAAATTGCCAAGGTTGGACACCCGATTTACACAATCTGGCATATACGCTATTATCATTGCCAGATTGTCAGCTCATCTTTGTGATGGTTGTTAACAGCATGGCAACTCTCTATATGTATAGGCAATTATTTTGTAATACATCATTTTCATTCTAGACTAGCTTCTCATTAATCTAGCCATGAAAGCTTGTAATATGTTAAGAATTTTGGAAAAATTACCAGCACTTATTTAGAAGTGGCTAGTGTTAGTGTTCTATTCAATTAGACATAAATTTACGTTTCTGTATCTATATTTTAAACCAGTGTCAATTCCTGATGACTGCCTGGACAGTTTTCTTGCCAAAGTTTTTCCAAAGAGGTTTGCTTGCTTCCTGGGGAAGTGTGTGTGACTGACCCAACATTACCTAGCTGGTTTTGAAACTAAGGCTATCAGGACTATCTCCTGTTTTCTAGGCTGGTATCTTAACCACTAAACTCTTACCCAGAATTATCCTAGATTAGTTTCAAATATTAATGTATTTACAAGTTTATAAAGTTAACTATTGATTTCATTTTATAAAACCCATTCAACAATTTTAAGCTTTTTAAAAAATAAGTCAATGTAATCTTTTTGAGAAGTGTTTCCTCTCAGTTAAATACTTACCGTTGCATGTTTTTCTTCTAGTGACATGTTCTGGAAACTCAGTAGGAATGGGTAAGTGGATTTTGAATGCCCATTTTGGTTGTTAATGTACTCAAGCTAAACTTCAACTAATTGGATATTTAGATGTTTGCATCAGAAACTCATCCTATCTGATCCAGTTTGTTTTAACATTGGTATGGTCAAGAATGTCTATCAATCTGTGTTCAGAACGACATGAAATTTGGTATGCAGTATACTACAAATGAAGTTAGTAAAATCTCAACACTTGAAACTTTTAAATGTAGCTGAAGGGAATGAACTAAATGTGACAAGAAAGCCCCAGCCACTCTGTCTAAGCCAACCTCAAGACATGCTATTTCACTCCAAAGGAAGCAAAAACCATTACCACTCCCTTCTCTCTCTCTCTCTCTCTCTATATATATATATATATGTGTTCATGAAACTATCATTTTGGCTTGACCTGAAGATAATTTCATTTTTAAAAATTTCAAATGAATTTTCTGAATTACCTTCCTTTTTTATGACTAATCCTTACCATAAGTGAGCAAAATATTTTAAATCTGAAACATTCTGTGCTCGTAAGAGATCTATCCAGCATTACTAGAACAACTGCATTGTCTAAACATTGTTTTGCACTCAGAACTAGTCAAGTTTAAACAGTCTGTTAGGACAGCACCTGGGACACTAGAAAAGCAGGCTGAGCTTGGACTGTTTCAAAGAATAAACATTATATAGTATATAAATTATCCCTACGTAACTTGAATAAAGAAAAATCCATTGTCCTGAAGACAACTAAGATCTTAGCACTTCTATTACAAAGTAAAGCACTGGATAAACGGTTCATAAAGGGTCAAGTTGAGGTAGAGTATAAAAAAAAATCAGCACCTTAATGATTGGATTTAAATGTATATTTTTAATACAATTTTCAGTGATTTACAGAGGAAGAAGTGCAGATCAGCATCAGGTGCTGAGTGAAAAAACCGAAACAAGCCCGTAAGATATTTAAAATTGTCTTCTGGAATGTAATGCTTTTTATGCCTTTTCATTTTGTATCAACCTTACCACTATACTTTTTTTGGTCACTTGTTTCAACAAATGTGTACCATATATTTTAGTCAGAAAAGATTCTATTAGAACCCTCATAAAATTCCACCATGTAATTATTATTGCATATTTATATCCCTCACCCAGCGTGAATCATTATGGAGATTTTAATACTATAAAAATGTTTTTCCTATATTTCTTTGAGGATGACATGCAGGTTATTTTCACTATATAAAGATTACTATTAATAACCTAATAAGCATTATAAATGTACCAAATTAGTTCTCCATTCTGTTATAAAACCACTGAGTCAATTGGCTTGTTCAGTTGTTTTGCTTATAGACTAGAGGTCTACTCTTTACATAATGAACTGCAATTTCTAATGTTTATGCAAGCCCAGGCTGACTTATTTTTCACAATGAATTGGTGATAACCACAAATAAATTAATCCAGTCTTTATTCCAGATATTTCTTATACAGGCCACTAGAACAAATCTACCAAACAGATATGAACTTTTGTGATATATCTTTCAGTTCGGCATTTTGACATTATCTTACAGGTAATAAAATGTTTTAAAATTTAGTTCCTGTTGTTAGAGAAAAGTTCTTCAGCTCAAGCAATGATCACAAATCTTTGATTAAAAAAACATTATGCATTACGAAAGGAACACTATGAAGATGTTTTATTTTAAATGTCTCATTTATAAAAAAAAGATCTGACAGTCTGAAATTTAAAGTCTGGTATTTGACCTTATTTTACTATCCTGCCTCCCTCAATACATCTTTGTTAGCTTAAGGTTGTTTCTTGAATAAAAGGGCAAGGGCATAACATAACAAATGAAAAACATAAGGTAATTTGTATTGAAAGAATCTTTACATGAACAATAAACACTAGTCATAAAGTATATGTAGATATGGTACATAAGTTTATCAATCTTAAATGTCCCTGTGAGGTAGCATTGACTACTACATTAAACTCAGCCAACTCTATATCCCTGCCTTAAATTGCTACCTCCTCTGAAAAGTCTAATTATAACACATTCTTGAGTTTCAGTTAAAATGTGATTTAAATGTGTTCCCAAGACAACAGTTCTAGAACTGTAACCTTCATGGATGCTGAATGCACATAAATATTTTAGATATAATACATGTTCAAGACCCATCCTTAAAAAGCTTCTGCCATACTATTATGCAAAGCACAGCCATGCTAATGCAAAGATAGAAACCATAATTCCACATCTATAAAACAAAGTAGAATTAGTGGCAGTTTTATTGCCGTATACAAATTTAACCAACATGGGGACCATGCCAAAGGAATTACAACAGTTTCAGGACATATGTACAGATTGTACATTTCAGAAACAGTTGAACATTTTTTTAAAAAAATGCACAAACAGATTTGCATCATGAAATTAACTAAACAAATGGACTGGAATAGCCAACACTTTTAATGGGATTACAAAGGCACTTCCCTACTCAAAATAGGAAATGACAATCTGCAGCCTAGAGGGAGGTTGAAGAGTGCTCATCAACTACTGCACAATCTCAATTTTAAGAAAAAATAAGCAAGATTTCAAAACATTTATAGGATTCAATGTGATCCATTTCTGAATATTTATACAGTTTCATCTTTGTTTTTAGATTGTTTTTCTTGATTCTCTTGTTCTGTACTTTGGCTCCTTTGATGATCATGTTTATCTGAGTGGTCCTTATCGCTGTGGTCATATCTGTGGGAACGTTCTTTGCTTTTGCTACGTTTTCGTGATCTTTCTTTACTAGGACTACGGTCTCGTTTTCGAGTCTTTTCACTGCTATCAGTTCTTCCTCTGCTTCGGCTTCTGCTCTGCTTGTTTGATTTCTCTTTACTTCCACTTTTATGTTTACTTGACTTGTCTGTACTCCTGCTTCTACTATGCTTGCTAGCATTTCTACTTGTACTTCTGCTCCTATGCTTACGATCCCTACTTCGGCTTCGGCTATGCCGCCTCTCTTTTTTGGCATCTCTTTTTTCATCTTTATGCTTCCTTTCATCTTTTTCATCTTTGTGCCTCCTTTCATCTCCTTCACTTTTACCTTTTCTGTCTTTTGATTTTTCTCGAGAATGATCTCTCTCTCTAGAGTGATCTCGTTCTCTTTCAACACCTCTCTCTTTGTCATGGTCACGCTCCTTCCTTTTATTTCTTTCATTTTCTTTCTCTCTCTCTCTCCTGTCTCCTTTTCGATCGCGGCTTCGACTTCTGTGCCTTTCCCGGCTTCGCCTACGGTCCAATGCGCGATCAGAACTTCGAGACCGCCTCCGTTCCCTCTCTCTCTCCTTAGCTTCACGCTCTAATCTTTGTCGCTCCCTTTCCCTTTCCAATTCTCTATCAAAACTGGATGAACCCCGTCCTTCTCGATGATGACTTCTGCTTCTTGATCTTCTAGGTGACCTCCTAGGACTCAAGGATCTTCTTGGAGACCTATAATAAAATGACAAAATGCTTTAGAAACAGTTTTTTCATAGTAAGAATTTAACTGTAGAACATTGTATCTTTTTCATCTATTGGGTTGTCAATTTTAAGAATCAAATTTGTGCATTATTAATTTGTTATACCTGATATAATGTGTAAGAAAATACCCAGAAGCAGGGTGCAATCATTTGATCAATCTCTGGTGTGTACTGATGTCTACTTAGCATAATTAATTGTATTTGTATATCACCCAATCCCCAACAAAACTGGGTAATTATTTAATTTACATTACTTTATATGAGAATTTAATTGTCATCCCCATCAGAAGACACAGGTCACCTTATATAAATAAAAGAACCCAGAACCACAAAATCACAACTGTTATTTTAGAAATAAAGATCAATAAATAATAGCAGCCAAGATGTAATAGCAGCCAACATATAAATTATAACAGGAAAAAATGCTGGAAAATGATTGCTTTTATTTCTTTTATCAGTTAAATCAAAGGTGGGTTTATCTTGAAGTGGACAAACCATAAGACCAGGCAGCCACATACAAGGCTACTTTTCTGGTTCCCATCTCTTTAGCTTCATGAATAGTGGATATCTACCACATGTCTTAATGACTTGAACCTGTGGAATGAGCAGATTCTATTTGGATCACACAGTCCCAAAGACAGTCAGGATCCAAGCTATGAAAAGCTTTAGAGATAACTAACAACTAGCAATTTGAACTGGATCAAGAAATCTACAGGTGACCAATCTAGTAATCAAATAAGTTGTGTTACCCTGCTGAACTGGATTTCATCTGTCATTCATTGTTAGTTGAAATTGTTGAACAATAAACAACTTGAAATGGAGCATGTTGCAATATGGGTGATGAGAATATGAGTAATTATAGCCAATACACTCAAAGAATGGCTCTATTTGTTCCTCTAGGTGCCACAGATTCAAAAGAATCTACACTTCACAGACATGCTCCTTCATCAGTGAAACTCCATCCAAAGTCCAAGTCATTGCTACTAAAAATATTTCCAAATAATTACACATTCAACTTGAAGCTTTTTGACTTATTCAGTCCCTGATAACCTTTAAACATTAGGTATGATAAACTCTGCTCTCTAAAGAGAGGCTTAATAAGATCCACAGGACTGTAATTCCCAATATATAGGTCCCAGTATAATCATTTACAAGAGACAAATGTAATTTTTGGTCCAGATTGGCAAAGATCTAGATGAACTATTTCTTTTCAGATATTTTGCGACTAAGTTCCAACCCCCTTCACCCAAATTTTCCCTAAATAAGTGGGCTGCAGTTCAAACAGGATCACACAAATCCTATGTAAACTTGTGAGACTCAAACTGAGCAAAAGGCACCAAACTACTAGTAAATATAAGCAGTTTAACCTCATATAATGGGTGCATGAAGGGTCAGCAGCTGCCTCAGCTGGGCATGTCACATCACAGCAATGGAAGAAAGATTATAAATATCAGGTTGGGGAAGCAGGGATACAGTATTAGTAGAATACAGGGCAGAAAAAAGGGCAGAGACATGGGGGGAGGCATTGAAGTGTACACTGCAGTTATAAATGACAGGTTGACAAGTACCCAAATGTTGATCACAGAGATGCCAACTTTTGGAAATGAGAATTAGGGAGGATTTTCAAATAACACCAATCACATGACCTGAAACGGTCCATAAATATGAGTCAGTTGCCAAGTGTCCGAATTTTGATCACATGACCAGGAGGGACCCTACAATGGTTGTTACCAAAGTGTGAAAACTCAGCCATGAGTCACTTTTTTTCAGTGGGGGGGGGGGTGGTCCTTGGTGCCCTTGTAACTTCAAACGCACACCAAACGAACCGTTGTAAGTCGAGGGCTAACCCCTACCTTCCAAAACTATCCGGGCAGCAACATGAGAAACCATACCCCCCCCATCCCACGTGTCTAGATTCTTTGCGTGACAACACCCTCTGTTGCACAACCCCTTTGGTAAGCACAACTTTTGTCGTGCATTTCGGGGGTAAGGGGCGCGCCAATATCCTTTTCCATCTCTTCCACCGTGTGTCCCCCTGGCAGTCGTGGAGAAGGAAACGGGTCGACAGGGCGAAGCGGAGGGGGCGGGGAAGGACGGGCTTCTCCGTGGCTGGAGCGGAGCCCTCCGCGCGAGGCCTCTCTCCGCTCGCCGCCTTCGAAGGCCGGGGGAGGTGGAAGCACCTTTCCCCGCAGAGACGGGGTAGCGGTTCTCCCTCTGGGGAAAGAAAATGGTTGGCCGAAGGGGGAGGAAGAGTCGCAGAGGAGGAGGAGGAGCAACCCGGGCCGGGGGAGGGAAGCAACCCGGCCGCCACTCACCGAAATCCAGGAACTGCTTCATGGAAAGCGGGGACGGGGAGAAGCGGCAGTAGAAATTCACCTGCTGAGGGATTGTGTTCAGCGGGGAGACGCTCCTTAGCAGCGCCCATAGCAATCTCATGTGACTGCAAACACTAGATCAGCTAGCTGAGCTCACACACCGCATGCGCATACAGCCGGACCCGCCGGGCTAATTTTGCTGCTCATAATTTCGGGAGGATAAAGAAAAGTATCGTAAGGTGGGAGTTGGGGTGAATTTTCGGGAGCCTCCCGATGAAATCGGGAGTGTTGGCATCTCTGTGATCATATGACTGAGGGATGCAAGAACAACTACAACTTCAAGGACCAGCTGAAACTACCATTCATTCAGCATATCCTAACTTTGAACGGTATTGAACAAATGGTAATTGAGGACTACCTCTACATGAGCAGGTGTTCAAATTAAATTTCATTTCAACCATAAAAACCTAATAGTGAAGTCCATTTATCAAATCTTAATTACGATATGGGAATATGTACTAATCTTACAGAGGAGCTACGAAAATAACATGAAGCAGTTTGTTAGTTCAAAATGGTTATTTGTGTAATAGCAATAGACAAATAATATTTACAATAGCAAAATAACACAATGATTATGCCAAATTACTAGAGAATGATTAAATAATTATTTAATAAAGTTAAAATATAACCTTGAACGTCTACGCTCTGTATGCCTGTCTGCTTCTTCTACTCCCTCTTTGCCATCCTTCTTGATTTTTCTAGGTCTGGTTTTAATTTGTTGATCAATGTTCTTTTGCACTGGTACAGGAATTCTCGGAAATAATGTAGAAAACCATTCAAGCTTAGTAAGAAAAGAGCGCAGCATTTCTCCAATGGTCATCATGCAGCCACCACCTGCTTTCACATCAAGGTCCTTCAAAAAGAAACACAAAACACAACACACATTCTGATTGTGAGAAGCTATCTTAAATTTATCTAGAAACAAATGCTACTTATACTGATTGCCATATTTCATATGCGATGGCTTAGCTGTTTTTGCTGATAATTAAGCTGTTATATGAACTTCATCTCTTGCATCTTTGCATTTTGCTATTTTACTGGCTGGTAATTTGATTTAATACCCAAGCATGCAGGTATAGACTGTTCCTGCAGCCAGGCAGTAAAGGATCCATTTCTTAGTAAATCAGGTTGAAATATTAGCATAACTGAGTTGTATTCTATTATCACATATGGTTATTCCATAAAGGAAAAGTAATTTGTTCTACATTATCTGGTATTTTGCGGACTATTGCCACAAATTAGAACTACCATTTATCCATACTTAGGATGACCATTCCTGTCTAAAAATGATCAGAAAAGTCTGTAGTATAAAATGGACTATACCTAAATAGGAAGCAATAGCAAACCAACTGCCATGAAGCAGTGAGTTTTCTAATTTAGAGTTATGCAACAAATAAATAAAGTAACAAATAATTGGAAACGCATAATCCATGATGACCATTGTCTCGGAAAAGGGTCATTACCGCATGAAGGCCTTCTTGCTATGCCCTCTCACAGCTCAGGACATGTTAGTCAGCTATTGTCAGGCCCAAACCTATAGTGCAAGCACACAAGGAAAGTGAGATTTGTTATCTAAAACAGGAACAGAAAATCTGTATGTAAAACTGCTTGCACTCACACACATTTAAGTGTTCAGAAATACAGTTTTTCCAAACAAAATCGTTGCAAAGATTTTCTTTTCTAAAGAAGAAAACAACACATTAGCTTAAATGTAGTTCCTGAAAAATATAAATAGAGATCAATGAATTCATAAAAACATTTATATTTAGGCAAATATATATATATTTATATATATATATATATATACAGATGCTTTTACATCTTCAACACTGGCAAACTGGAAAAAATGTTAACATATGAAAGTGATTCCTCTTTATTCATGCAGTTTTAGTTAGTTGGGTGAAAAACTGAGCCATGAATTAGTTATTGGTAAGAACTGAGAATGTGATACATTAATAAATAAATAAATAAATAAATAAATGTGCCAGTGTTGTGTATGTGCATATATAATGAATGAAAAAAAAATCCATCTAAATCTTACTTTGAGAGACTGCATCACTTGATCTCAATTACCACTGTTATGGTATAATATTGTATACATGGGTACTATAACTGAAACATGTTCGTGATAAAACCCAAAGAATTCACATCAGATCTGTGTTGCAGGAGTAAAAAAAGAATTCAGAAAAACTAATGTATAGGCACTAGAGGAATTTAACATTTAAGCAAGGTATGTATGGAGTTCCTAACTATTATAGATTTGTGTGTGGGGGGGGGGAGAGGGTTTAAGTTCATTGCACAATTCTGCAAATGAAAACACTGAAGAATAGAATGTAAAAGTCTGTTTTAAAAAGTGACCATTCAAAACTACCAACATACTGCTTCCTAACAAAAAACACATTTTTTTGAGTTCTGAGAAATGATTAACTTCTAATAAAGTTAGAAAGCTAATCCAAATTTGCACACCATTAAGGATGGTTTTTACTGCTAAGATTTGCAGTTAAAGATTATTTTTGCATTCCATAAAATATTTTAAAATATCAGAAAGAAAAGAAAAAAGAAAACAAAGTATTACCCTTGTTGACATACCTCCTCATCATCGAGAAAGGATTCAAACCAGTCCCATAAATCTTTTGGAGGTTGTGTGTACCTGAAATACAAAGTAATTGTGTAAATTTAACATTTTTCCTCTGTAGATAAAACTTAGTTTGTAATTAAATACAAAACTACTTACCTAATATACATGAATCCAAGGGCCCTAATGTATGGGGAATCTATATGAGTTATTAGTCCCATCACTTGCTTACGGGTAAGCTTCAAAGTAAATAACTTGTACAAGAGGCAAAAGGCGGTAGACACTATACCTCCAGTTCCAACTCCTCGCACCTTTCAAAATGAGAAAAAAACAACAACCCATAATTGATTCAACAGAGGAACAATATAGGTGAGGATTTTTTGTAAATAAATTAATTTTCTGTGCTCAAATTTTTAGAAGGAAGAACAGATTCAGGTGTACATAGTACAAGAAGCTATACCGTCTCTCAATGAAATTACATTATTGCCGATCAATCAACTGTGACTAGCCTTACGTTGCTTAGGAAAGAAATATTTTATTTCCTTATTTAGATTTACATGGTCATCCATTTTGCCAGAATGAATGTGGGTGGCTAACATTAACAATAAATGTATAAAAATAATAACTAAATAAAGAACAAAAACTGTTAACACATGAAACCTTTATACCTCTGAAGAAGAGACATGTACACATAACTTGTTTGCATGTGTATTCCTCTTAGAATAAGGGATAAATATTATGTATGCATGGTGTTTGCTAAATTGGCAACTCTAAAATGAAAACGACTCACAGTAAAATATTATTTAGGTTTTTAAAAATTAAATTTTAACTTATTGACTTATTTACCCAAAGCTTCATTATAAGTGTTCCTTCTTTAAAAAACTGAGGACATAGAATTTAATAAAAACTAGCATTTGATTAAATATAAAATATACATTAGCACTGCATTTATCATTAGGAAAGATTAATCCTCTTAATCTCTATTAAAAAAATAAACAGACTGTTAGTTTGAGCTCCAAGCTTAGCAATTTGGTTGCAAACATTTTGTCACCATTTGAGGAGACATCGTCAGTGTGTTTTGAATTGTGCTCATCTCTCAGAACACAGGTCTTTAAATACATAAGGTATCAAAACATGTGTAACTCTGAATGGTTGCTAAATGAATGGTTGTAAGTCGAAGATTACCTGTAGATCAGTCCATTAAAATTTTTGTTCATAACTCATATTGAACATATTATTTCAGATGAGATTTTCCTTATATTTATTGTTATGAAATGTGTTTGAATATTAGTAGCTTGAGTTGATAGTTAGCCCAACCTGAGCTACTAATACCTGAGGTATTTAAAGACCTGTGTTCTGACAGACGAGCACAATTCAAAGTGTAGTGATGATGTCTC
The DNA here is from genome assembly GCA_033807585.1 of Hydrophis major. NCBI lineage: Eukaryota > Metazoa > Chordata > Lepidosauria > Squamata > Elapidae > Hydrophis > Hydrophis major. The sequence continues at coordinate 148,731,735 of CM066330.1, forward strand.
TGTGAATGGTGATGAAACATTTGCAACCAAACTGCCAAGCTCAGAGCTCAAACCAACAGCCTAACTACCAACTCGAGCTACTAACACATTCCATAACAATAAATATAAGGAAAATCTCAGGGAATATATAAAAATATGTTCCATGAGTTATGAACAAAACTTTTAATGGACTGAACTACAGGTAATCTTTGACTTACAACCATTCATTTAGCAACCATTCAGAGTTACACATGTTTTGATACCTTATGTATTTAAAGACCTGTGTTCTGAGAGATTACAATTCAAAACGCACTGACGATGGTGACGAAATGTTCGCAACCAAATTGCTAAGCTTGGAGCTCAAACTAACAGTCTATTTTTATAATAGAGATTATACCATTCAAAGTTACAATGGCAGTGTGGACTTATAACCTTTTTTCATATTTATAACTGTTGCAGCATCCCCATGGTCATGTGATCAAAATTTCAGCACTTGGCAATTGGCATATATTTATGGCAGCTGCATTATCCTGGGGTCATGCGATCACCGTTTGTAACCTTCCCGGCCAGTTTCCGACATAGCAAGTCAATGGGGGAAGCCAGATTCGCTCAACAACTACATGGTTCATTTAGCTGTGGCAAAAGGTCATAAAATGAAGCACAGCTCACTAAATAACAGCCTTGCTTAGCAATGGAAATGTTGGGCTCAATTGAGATCATAAGGACTAATTGTACTAATAAACTGGTTGAAAGCTTGCAAACTAAAGTTTTTTATAGATCATTTTGAAAAATTAACTTTTTTTTTTTTTTTAAAAAAGCTCCAAAATGCAGAAATCACGTACTTCTACTTACCCCTCCGCACATCCCTGTTTGACCTGCAGTTTTTCTGCTTCCCTTCTCCCAAGGCTCAACATGGGAAACCTGTAAACAAGTAACAAATTAAATTTTATCTTCATATTTATATTTGATTTTCTTCTGTCTGACATAATGCCATTATAATTTTATCTTCTGATTAAGCATATTGTTTCTGTATATGCCAAACTTTAAGAAATTTGGACATGCCACAATTACCATGGATTCCATGAAAAAGTGATGAAAAAGAACATCACCAAAATGATAACATTATGCAACTCACCACGACATGGTGCAATAGCGATTATCAATTAATATAACATCCCTTGTTTGAGCAAACATATCAGGTCTTTGTAAGTAAAGTGAATGTAATTGCAAAATACTGATCAGCGATTTGAAGAGTCTTAAAATGTTACAGAAAGGTTTAGGCATTGTTTAAAATAAAAACAAACCAAATAAAGATATCAATAGCAACTTCAAGCTAATACTGTGTTAAAGTGTTTGAAACATGAGGAAGAAGTACCATTAGCTATCTTCACTGCCTTGAGTTGTTTATAAAAATAAAAGTGGTATAAAATAAATAAATACATAAAATAAGCTATTAGGCCACTTTTTAAAAGTGTAAAGAAAAAGAGAATAGGATTTGTAGCAGCAGACCTAAGCAAAGAGATATTTGTATAGTTCAAAGTATGAGAAGAAAATGGAAGAAAAGAAAGCTTTAATCCGCCCAAAACTATTCTTAATTTAGTCCATTGAGTACAGAATGTAATAGGTGATAAAATAAGTTTCTCTCTCCCTCACACCCCCCCTTACATGTGGCTTTTATTATTTTTAAAATATCTAAATTTGGAGCACACTTAAGTATGTAAACAATTTGTAGCCATTTCTTTTGAATAATTCTTTCTAAATCAAGAACTGATTTATAAATTGCAAAAATAAGGAAATATTCATAGTTTGAAATTGAATGAAAACTATATACCCATGGTTGAAATAAAATTTAAAGTTAATTGCAGAAAAATTAACCAAAATAAATAAATCAGCAGAACACCTCTGTCTGATAATGTTAATGTTTGTTTTCCTCCCATATTATCCACTGTCATGCTTGTATTTGCTTTGGCATTGAATATAATGACCCAAATCATTCTCCAGTTCTCAAAAAGCTCTTATTCATAACCACTCTCTCTGATTTTGACTAATATACATTCCTCCCAAAATATACATTCCTCCCAAAAGAACATATACTATTTTCGATAAGCAGATAGCACATCTTAAAATTTATCAACCCATTTCTGCAACTTTAGGAAACATTCTACTATATATATATATATAAATTCTTATTCTAACTTTCCTTCATTTAGTGATAAATGATGAAAGCTGTTCACTCCATTTTCCTTTCCAAAGGTTCCTCTTTGATGCATGAATTTTGACAACCATATTTACATATTGGTTACATTATACTTTCACTGTCATATTTATACACAGGGATTAATTTTTAACTGGTTGTTTAGTGACTGCTTGGAGCGACAATAGACCCCCCACTCCCCAAAAGTACTTATGACTTGGCTCTGACAGTCACCTCCTTGCATGTGACTACATTTTTGGTTGCCTGGAAAAAACACTAGCAATTATGGCTGCTTGTAGTATCCCATGGTCAGGTGGTTGAGATTTACATTTTTGCTGAAAATTGGTTTTTACTTCTGGTTTGGGGCAAAAATATTCCACAGCAGACAATGGGTTTCCTTAATGATCACAGCAAAACAATTGTAAAAACATGTCTGGAAATGTGATCCATTTTATAACCATATTAGGCAGGTTCCTTTACAGATGTAAGCTGAGGACTACTTATACTGCAAATCATTCAGATTTTCAGTCAACAGCACATCAGCTGCACATAAAACTACTGCTGCATTCACATTTCTTTCTCAGATTTAATGATAAGCACATTAAACAAGCAAAAGATTATCACATACCTCTGCTGAATGTTGAACCATTGCTATGTAATCCATTTATTTTTAACCATGCATCATATGCCAGACTTACTGTATTTAACACCCAACACTTAACTCCATATTTGTCTAGAACATTCCATAATTCAAACTTATTTTATTTATCATATGTATTTCTAAATCAACACATATATACTGTTGAGTTCATGTACTTCTCAATGACATGTTGAAAAGCAGCATCCACATTTCTGAATTTTTTCTTTTTGTCACCTTAAGAATCTTTCAATTAGAATTCTGTCAGGCACCTTCTCAGAAATACACAAGAAAATCTCCCTCTAGTTTTTGCATTCACTTTTGTTAGTACTTCCAGTATGGTAAATTCTTCCACTCAGAGCTTCTTTTGAAGGTGAGATGGGAGTTATAAATTTAATCAATAAATTCTTCCAATTGTCAAGATCAGAGACAGTCTTCAAGCACACTTTAAGGAAATCATACAAACAAATGAGCAGTAAACTACACTTGTTTTTTTAACACTTCTCCAATTATGTCATCTAAACATACATTTTTCTATATTTTGCATTTTCCTTTTCATCCTGTCAGATATTAAAATTTATTGAATTGGTTTCAATTCTATTCTTTAATATATTATTAACACTGCAATACAAATCTATAAATTCTTCTTCCACTACTTTTGCAGCATTTTTCTATTTTTTTTTCTGTATCCACAGCATTTTTCTGACAAGTCTCCTTTTTCCTATTAAAATTACATGCTTCTGTGACACACTACAATGTAGTTATTTTCACTGTATTCAAAATTGCTTCCATATTGTTTTCTTACACTGAATTTCCATTTATCTGTGGGATGACTAATTTATTTTCTAACGGTTTGTTGAAGAAAGTACTTATATATTTTCTTCCTCCAGTTATTCTTTCATTTGCCTTTTTATGTCCATTTTTCCTTAAAAGCAACCAACACTAACCTAAAAATGGCATATCCCACAATCAGAATTTTTCATCACCCATCTTCCTTCACTGAATCCCTCAAACTTTTTATCATAAACAACAAAATGATATATGTTTTTAGATTTACTGGTAGTCTTCCAACAAACCATGATTTACATTTTTGCCAGAAACAGGTTTCTGACAAAAACTGCTTCTAGTGAACAATGGGTTCATTTTACAACTATTGCAAAAAAGGCAATAAAATTAACTCAGTGATGTAATGATCTGTTTTACTTATCAAGAATCATGATCATAAATGCTAGGCTCAATTTTGAGCATACGTCAAAGACGTCATCTATATATGCATTATTTTACCATTAAAGTCCCTCTCTATGACCCTGTAATCCCTTAATTCAGATTAGAATTGGGACAACATATATGTATAAAGAAACCTAGATTCAATATGCATATATACATATGTATGAAACAAACATTTTTCAATAAAAAATAATTGTCAAAGACTAATGATAATATTGGGGCTTTCAAATGGCTCAATTTTTGTATTCATTTTTGTTCTCACATATTTTCATGATACTTTTTTCTGATTTGCATTCATTCAGAATGTCACATATTTTTTTCTCTAAACTCATTCCTGGTGCCTTCATTACTACTATCGATGGAACATAATGCATAGTTTTACATATACCCATGCAATCTGAATATGAACTCATCCTTACTGAAATAGCTCTTACCCTTTAATTTCATAATCAAACTATATCTTCACTTCCATACGTGCCACCTTAATAAACCTTCCCCCTTTCTTACTGACAAAACACTATTTTTCTTTCATTTCATTCATAGATACATACTCTTTAGAACAAGGGTCTTCAAACTTGGCAAGTTTAAGACTTGTGGATTTCAACTCCCAGAATTTCTGGGCAAACATGACTGGAGGAGGAATTCTGGGAGTTGAAGTCCACAAGTCTTAAAGCTGTCAAGTTTGAAGACCCCTGCTTTAGAACCCCAAGTTGCAATCATAAACATATGACTGTCACCAGATGGACCTCAGTCTCTGTCACCCATAAGGGCTTTGATCCATCAAGGCTTTCACATATTGCTTGTCAGTAGGATAAAGGAGGTGTCATCTAAGTTACCAACCTTAGTTATCACAACCAGCATTTTCTGGTGAGAATAGGACAAGAGTTCTGATTGATTCTGACCAATACTGCCCCAAACACTTCCACAAATCCAGATGTATGGAATAGGTTTAGATAATTCTATAGAAGCTAGGATCGCCAATATAGAGATTACTTTGGTATCCCATATGTTATCTGCAACTTAAAAATATAAACAGGGTGTACTGACATGCATTCAGGATATTCAGTTAAAACAACTGAAATTTAATAGAAAATGCTAAGAAGCAATTCCTCCTGTGTAATGCTAACACAGTAATTCTGACTTTTCACATTCTGTAGGGGATAAGCATTCAGAAAATAGAAAATGGAAAGACTTACCTAATTCAAAAATGAAAAATGGAAAGACTTACCTAATTCAAAGTTCAGAATACCTTTTGCACCAATCAGATTTTTTCAGATTAGATTACAGGGTAACAACAAACAAACTAGCAAATCAATCTTTGAATGTCTTCTCAAAGGTGCAAATCTAATTTAGCATTGTACAGGTAGTCCTTGACTTACACTGTTCATTTAGCAACTATTGAAAGTTGTGCACTGAAAAAAGTAACTTAGTATTGTTTGTTTTCCTAGTAACTATTTATCTAAATTTTAATCATGTCCGTGTTTTGCTTTTCAAGGCCAGTAAAAAGTCAGACAGATGCAGTGTCCAGCTAGGCATCATATCATAGAATGGTAGTATCTATGCTAAAATTACTAGTGTAATCTTATCCATATGTAAATAAAATCAAGTCTCACAAAGTTCATTCCTGCTCCCCCACCCCCTAAGATAAGCAGTTACAAAAATGAAACAGCTCATTCATCCATTAAACTTAGCATACAGCTTGATGTGGTCATACTCCGCAGGGGAACTATTTCTCACAACTGTTGTAAAATTAGATTCTAATATTCGCTACCCTGCGTTTCTGGGAGGAAAAAGTAAAATTCACTCTCACTTTTAGAGGCGTGGAAGCAGCATGGAGCAGGAAAAAAACGGCTATTAACCTTATTTTCATTCCATTCCAGAACATTTCCAAAAGGATAGGTTTCAACACAGAAATGGGGGATCCGTTCTTCCGACACCCTCCCACTCCGAAATAATACAAACACAATTGGGGTCAGGAAATAGATCGAGGTTTACAACTCCGTCTGGTAGGTTTGGCTGGCCCTTTTGCATAAACACACCGGCGTTAAGGCCCCCTTCGCTGATTTCGAGGTAGGAAGGAGAGGAAGAGCAGTCCCTTTTCTAGCCTCTTTCTTTCAGAAGGAAATGGGAAGGGAGGCCCACCCAACTCCAAGGCCGGAGGCCACAACGTTGGGCCTCCAGAGACAGGCTCGTTTCGAGGATCCCTCTTAGCTTCGTCCCGTTCCCCAAGTGACCCATTTCCTATCCCGCGTCGCCCGCTCACCTTGAAAAAGATCTCGTCGACCACCTCGTGGTAGGTTTTCAGCTCGTAAAGCTGTACCTTGAAGTAAGGGGAGGAGAGGATGTTGGTGAGGATCATGGGGTTCAGGTTCATGGTCTTTTCGTTCCCCCACAGAGGCAGAGCGTTGCCTTGCTTGCCCGAGGCGGCCGGTTTGGGGGCCGCGCTCTGGAGCGCAAACGGGGGCGACAAAACGGCGCCGGCCTGCGGATTCTGCTGCTGTTGCAGGATCCCCTGGTGCTGCTGCTGTTGCGGCGACTGGTGAGGCGGCAGCGGATGGCAGTTGCCGGGCCCCACGAAAGGGCAGTTATTGGCCATAGCGGCCCCAGCGAAAAACAAATCGCTGGCGCCAAAGGAGCGGCCGACTAGGCCGCTCGAGTAAGGCGGGCTGAAGCCTTCCAGCTTGAACGCAGAGCGACTCCGCCAACCGCCGACAAGATGGCGGCTCCCGCGGAAATGAGCAAGAAAAAAAAATCCTTCCGGGACTGAGGCGGCCAATCACAGCCCGTAGGAGGGGGGGCTATGAAGAGGAGGTGGTTGGGCCGACTCCGAGGGCGGCTCGGAAAACCCGAGGAAGAGGAGGAGCAGCACGTGGTGTCCCTTCGGTTGGGCTCAGAGAGCGCGCGAGGCTGAAGTGTGCTTAGGCTGTTTCGTTGGGTGAGGTGGGCCCAACCGTCTGCATATTGCAAAGCCTGGCGTTTCGCGTCGTAATAATATAATGCCATTGGATTAATTGAGAAAGAAGGCTACGTATCCTGTGGCTGTGCTTGCAGGGCACGTGGAATTGCAATGAGGCTGACCGTGTGGTAGCCAAGGGCATTGTTGTAAACTCAGCTCGGACTATCGATGTTCTTCTGTCTTGTCAAGCACCTCCAACACCGCAATTGTGAACTGTTAAATTGTAGTGCAAGGCTTAAGTGGTGTGTGCAAACGCGGGTATTTGAGCGCTTTTAGTAAGGTCTTAAACGCATTTGACTGATAGGTTTTTTTTTTAAATGATATGAAAAGATTCCTTTTTTAAAAAAAGGCATACAGGTTTTGAAAACTAGAATGATAAAAGTCTATGGAGATTTTCAGTTATTCAGGTCAGGGTTGTCCCAAAAATGCTTTTTTCAAGAGGCAACTGGACTTTCTGGTTTTTAATTCGGTAAATATTCCCATCAGAAAGTTCAAAAGTCCAATAGGCAAACATATGTTTTCGGTAATTCGTCGTCAGGCCAATACATTTACATGAGAAGTGTACAGTTAAGTCGTGTCACGAGTTTAAGCGGCATGGTCTCGAGCGGGGCAACCAATCAACTTGGGGGGAAGGGGAAGGCATGCAAGGTATAGTTAGCGTGACTCATAACGGCAGAGACAGCGGCGCGGGCCAAGGTGGCGCATGGCCTTCAGTGTGGGCTGGCTTGGGCCAAGGTAGATGAAGTGTCTGCACGAGGGCCTTCTGGCAGCATAGCACCGGACGCCTTATTCGAATCGCCACGGCTTCAGCAGTTGCGAGGACGCGTTGACGGAGACCTTTCGTGTAGCTGGCCGGTGTCCGGTATACAACTTCAAATGCTTCTTTAGCATCGGCCTTGTGGCCTGTTTCAACCAGGTGCGCAAGGATGGAGCTGGAGATCGACCTCGTCTCCCCTCTGCTCAGCCAGGCGGGTATGTGTTCGCGAATTCTCTTTTGTAGACGTCTCGTTGTACGGCCTATGTAGTCCGCTCCGCAAGAGCAGGTGAAGGAGTAAATACACATAGATGTGGCCTGCAACGGAAGGAGGCAAAGACTGTCTTCCGTTGCAGGCCACATCTATGTGTATTTACTCCTTCACCTGCTCTTGCGGAGCGGACTACATAGGCCGTACAACGAGACGTCTACAAAAGAGAATTCGCGAACACATACCCGCCTGGCTGAGCAGAGGGGAGACGAGGTCGATCTCCAGCTCCATCCTTGCGCACCTGGTTGAAACAGGCCACAAGGCCGATGCTAAAGAAGCATTTGAAGTTGTATACCGGACACCGGCCAGCTACACGAAAGGTCTCCGTCAACGCGTCCTCACAACTGCTGAAGCCGTGGCGATTCGAATAAGGCGTCCGGTGCTATGCTGCCAGAAGGCCCTCGTGCAGACACTTCATCTACCTTGGCCCAAGCCAGCCCACACTGAAGGCCATGCGCCACCTTGGCCCGCGCCGCTGTCTCTGCCGTTATGAGTCACGCTAACTATACCTTGCATGCCTTCCCCTTCCCCCCAAGTTGATTGGTTGCCCCGCTCGAGACCATGCCGCTTAAACTCGTGACACGACTTAACTGTACACTTCTCATGTAAATGTATTGGCCTGACGACGAATTACCGAAAACATATGTTTGCCTATTGGACTTTTGAACTTTCTGGTTTTTCTTTGAAGGCGTTTTGCTTCTCATCCAAGAAGCTTCTTCGGCTCAGAGCTTCTTGGATGAGAAGCAAAACGGCTTCAAAGAAAAAAACAAAAGTCCAGCTGCCTCTTAAAAAAGGAACAGAGGTCCCCAAACTTGGCAACTTTTAAGACTTGTGGTCTTTAACTCCCAGAATTCTCCAGCCAACATCTGGCTGGAGAATTCTAGGAGTTAAAGTCCTCAAGCCTTAAAGTTGCCAACTTTGGGGACCCCTGGAGTAGAATGATAAAAGATATCTGGAATCGGGCTCATGGTTTGCTTTGTCACTTGTGATTCAACAGGTTACTGAAGCACTAAAATCTCTTCAACCTTTGCATTTGCTACTTTTTCTTTTTGACCTACCACTCGTGTTAAAATCTTATAGAACATAGAATAGCAAGAGTTGGAAGGGATCTTGGAGGGGCATCTATTCCAGCCCCCCTGCTCAAGCAGGAGTCCTTATATACCATTTCAAGCAAATGTCCGGTCTCTTCTTAAAAATCTTAAATGTTGGAGCATCCACTACTTCTGAAGGCAAGCCCTTCTTCCAATTAATTGTTCTCCCTGTTAGGAAATTTCTCTTTAGTTCTAGGTTGCTTCTCTCCTTGATTAGTTTCCATCTGTAGAAATAATTGGAAAAAACTAGAAAATTTGCTGCACTTACCCACACAGTAGATTGGTATTTATAGCCATTAAGAGGAGAAATTGATTATTGAGAGAGTGATATAAAATGGATCCAGTTGCCTTGGACTGGATCAAATGTAAATGGTTTGTACTTAACAGTTCAGATTAGAAAAAGATAGATACATTCATGTCTTCCTTGTGATTATAGATAAAATCCCATGCGTGAGAAAGGGGAAATGGTTGCACAACTGGGATGAATTCATTTCTTTGATAAAGAGGGGAGAAAAAATAGAAGGAGATATAAAATAGAAAAAAGAGGAGACCTAGGTGGCAAGTAGATGAGATAGGTCTAGAGATTAGCCTACAGAGATGAAAGGACAAATCTATTGTAACCATGCCACATTTTAGAATCAAGAGTTACTTACAGAGAATGGGGAAATAACAAAAAGATACTGAAATATATAACGCTCCCGATTATTAACTCTAAACTTGCAAGTCATTAAATGGAAGGTGTCTCAGTGAAGAAATTCAAGGATGCCTTGGGAGCGGCAGAAGCTACAACAGAGACTGTATATAAGTCCCAGGTTCTGTTGCAGGGGACACCACTCCTGCCTTTGAGATCAAAAATCCAAAGTCTTTAGGTTTAGTGCATTACATTAGAATTCAACTGACCTAAACACTGAACATTCCAAGATAGTGATATGAGGAATTTTGTTCAATTTTATTTTGGCTATATTACTGTATAGCATTTCATCTTTAAACACAGTCACTTTAGATTTATCATAATTATCTGCTATTCTATAATCGACTATTTCAGCTTAAGTAAACAAAACCATATCTGCATAAGGCTGAAGTAAAATATTTTCTCATATATAGGGAGGAATATTGCAGATCATTAATAAAGTAATTAAAAAAGGAAAAGTGTCCAAAACTCAGGCTTGCTTTTATTTCGATTCACAATTGTTTTAAAGAGGATACAATGAAGAGGAAGGCTTTCTTTTGTTCTGTGTGAGAAAAAAAGGCCTAGCTAGATACAGAAAATGAAAATCAGTGATCTCATCTTGTTAAAAACCTCCAAAGAAGTTCAATGTCAATTGAATCATTTTATGACATATATAAATAAGCTCAAACCTGGTTTATATCAAGAGTTGAAGGTTAATTCCATAGGAAAAAGGAATGTGAAAGAAATTTAGATAACCATAATGACAATCAAAAGAAAGCAGATTCCCATATTTGTATATATGTATGCAGATATGTATAGCCATGAAATATACTTGGATCTCAATTTGCACAGGAATTTCTGAGACTACAGGCAGTCCTCAACTAATGACGAAAATTGAACCCAAAATTTCTGTTGGTAAGTTAAGACATTTGTTAAGTGAATTTTGCCCCATTATATGACCTTTCTTGTCATAATTGTTAAATAAATCCCTGCAGTTAAGTTAGTAATACGATTGTTATGTGAATCTGGCTTCCCCATTGACTTTGCTTGTCAGAAGGTCATAAAAGGTGATCACAATACCCTGGGTTGCTGCAACCATCATAAACACAACTCAGTTGCCAAGCATCTGAATTTTGGTCACATGACCATGGGGATGCACATGACCATGGGGATGCACATGACCATGGGGATGTTCAATGGTCATAAGTGTGAAAAACAGTCAAGTCACTTTTTTTCAGGGCCGTTGTTAACTTTCACTAAACGAACTGTTACAATTTGGAGACTACCTGTATAGAATTTAAATAATAATATTTTTTGTTCTTAGTTTTGAATATGGATATAACAATGAAAAAAGATGACCTTGTGGAGATTATTACATTTACACCACCATTGTATAAGCAACGTTACCATTTTATTAAGCAGTTGGTGGATAAGCATAAACCTAAAAAGGTTAGTATGTGTTTCCTAGTACAATTTTTTTCAGTATGGCTAACTGCACTAGAACTCTAATCCTTAAAGTTATTACTTTGCTGTGATAAAATACAGTTGAAAAAAATTGAATTAGGAATTGTACTACAATAGGAAGACTCCAAACAACTAATGTAGGGAGTATTTATGTATGTGTTATGAATATTATAAATTGTATTAGATTTCCAAACTTTCTTATTTCATGGAACCTCTAGCACAGGGCTGCCAAATTAGGTCTGGATGTGTCATGCGCTGGCCACGCCCCCGCCCAGTTTCGTGAAGGGAAAAAAAGTCCTGATATGTCATATGACACCACCATGACGGCACGAGTTTGACACATCTGCTCTAGCAGTTCCCAAACTGTGCAGTGCAAGTAGGTTAGACAATTAGACAGTTCTGTTTAGTAAAAATATCTTGTTATGGTTCTCCAAGACATCTCAGTGCACAGATTGGGAACCACAGCACTGAGGGGTGTACATTTTAAATATTATGGTTATTCAAGTAGATGCTGTGAAAAAGCATTTCAATAAAACAGTAGACCCTTACTCAGATCAGAAAAATAAAGAGTAGTGGACTTCTGGACCTTGGGCTTTCTAATTCAATCTGCCTTTGGATTATGGATTTCCTGTCTGGCTGCTCACAGAGGGTCAGATTAGGTAATCATACCTCTTCAGCCCTTATTCTGAACACTGGTATACCATAGGGTTGTGTGTTGAGTCCCTTACTCTATACTCTTTATGTGCATGCTAGTAATACTATTGCTAAATTTGCAGATGATACAATAGTGGTGGGACTTATCTCCAGGGGGGATGAGTCTGCCTGCTGAGATGAGGTAGACCGGTTGCTTTTGTGGTGTGGGGACAGTAACTTGGTCCTCAACACCAATAAGACCAAGGAACTTAGTGTGGATTATAGAAGGAACAGATCAGACACCCAGCCCTTGCTTATCAATGGAGACCGAGTGGAGCAAGTGGACAGTTTTAAGTTTCTGGTGTTACCCTAAAAGAAGACCTAACCTGAGGTGCCCACATTGCAGCCCTGGTCAAAAGGGCCCAGCAGAGATTATACTTCCTGAGGCTTCTCAGAAAACAACAACTGAATGAAAAACTGCTGGTGACCTTCCACTGCTGCACCATAGAGAGCATTTTAACATACTGCACCTCTGATAGTTTGCCAATTGCAAAGTGGCAGATAGGAAAGCAGTCCAGAAGGTTAATGTTATTGCCCAGAAGATCATTGGTTGCCCTCTCCCCTCTTTGGAAGAGCTTTGTAACTTCCGTAGTCTTAAGAAAGTTCAAAACATTCTCAAAGATCTATCTTATCCTGGGAACCCTTTTTTTGAACTATTACCATCTGGCAGACGGTACAGAATAATAAAAACAAGGACATAATAGGCTGAAAAACAGCTTCTATCCCAGGGCAGTAGCTCTTTTGAATTCTTCTGTATAGTGCAATGTTGGTGTGGTGTCGAGGGTTTCCGGTTCAATGTGTGAAGGGTGAAGGAGGTGTGTTTGTGTTTATTTTCATGGTCATGGTCATGATGTGCACTGAAGATGGTGTTTGATTTCATTGTACAAGGTGCAATGACAATAAAGTGCACTAAACTAGTGGTTAAATAATATAATCTGAAGTCACAAGCTATTGTTGGCCTGATCACAGTGTATTGAAAAGCCACAGCTGAATCCATTCATAACCTGCAAAGCCATAAACTATGGATTTAGAATTCACAGGAAAGCTACAGTTGCACAGCTTGCTAAATTAAAAACAAACAACATTATAGGTTCATGGCATGGTAAGGGTTACTTGGTTATTGGGTTAAAATAATAATTGCTTAGTGGGATGTGTGAACCTTTCAAATTAGAAATATTTGATTTGGTTTTAGGTAAGCAAGATTCATTTTTAAGAGTTGTATATGTGTGCATGTTTGATGGATTTTGCTAATACATGCATGGTGATTTTTGCATATGATTTCTGTATAAATATAAGTAGTGAGGATATTGTCCACTTAAAAATGTTACAGAATTTTTTCCCAATGCTGTAGATCACAGTCCTCTGTCACCATATAATTAACTTAATCAAGCCTAGCATTAAATCAGCATTTATTTTCATTACATAAGAAAACAGTATCAAACAAGTCTTATGTGCGATATTAGGAGTTATATTAATTTCAAATTAACAGGTGGCAGATTTGGGATGTGCTGATTGTAGACTACTCTGGATGCTGAAATTCTGCAATTGTATTGAAGAACTTGTTGGGCTAGATATGAATGAAGAGGTGATGAAAGAAAACCTGTAAGTTGAATATGTAAGTTATTTTTGGAAAAACAGTGTTTTGTGCTCCAAACCAACCAACCAACCAACCTACCTACCTACCTACCTTCTTTCCCTCTCTCTGTCACTCTCTGCTAAGAAAAGAGTTACATTTTCCATTTATGAAATGTTCTTTAAAAATATTGATATGATAGGTAAGTGCCTAATTGAGAGTTGATTATAACATTTTTGAGTTGAGGGAACAAAGAATATGGTTGTTCGTTTATGATCTTTTTCACGTATACAATCTGCTATGCATTTCATTGGTATAAAGTTCTCTAGCACAATTAATCAAAAAGTAATATATAAACATTTTTCTTTCCTGATAATACCATTTTTGCACTTTGCTTGTTTTGCTATTTTTAATGAGTAAGGAAAACTTACTATCATTTTCATTCCTCTCAGGAAAATAATTAAATGGACAGTAGTTCAAAAAATAATGCTGTATGAAAAAATCTATTCAGTGTCCACAAATTAATAATATTTTATTTAATAGTAGTCCAACATATGTCACAAAAATATGGCAATAGACCAAGGAGATCTGTTGGTATCCAAAGAAACAGTATCCATGTCATTCATAAATCAGCCAGACATTATTCAGATTGTACCTACAATGTACTGGATGGGGGAGAATATTAAAATTCAAGTATTTTTTACTTATAGTCTTCTTTCATGTTGAATGATGGAAGCTGAATTATACATTCCTGATTTACAGGACATGCAAGATGAAAAGGGAGATGAATAGACAAAAACAATACTTTCATTCTGTGCAATTTATTTGCTTTCAGGTATTCGCTGTCTCCCCTTCCCAGTGACTATCTTCAGCCAAGTGAAAGACAGCTGACAGTCACCCTTCTTCAGGGTTCAGTTGCTCACAAAGATCCTTGTATGCTGGGCTTTGATATGGTAACCTGCATTGAACTGTGGGTATTACTTTGATCTTTCATATTAGTTGATGAATGTTTAAAAAGCAAACTCAGATGACTAAAAACACACTTTTCTTTATATATACTACTAAAATTCTTGTTCTTACACTCTTTGATCCAAGGCACCTCAGATGGACTAACTTACAGTATGCATCCAAAATCTGGGACCCATGGCTCTTGTGAAAGAAATTTTATAAAACCTTTTATGACATCGAAATTATAATAATACAGCTTATTGACCTAATGCAAAATATCATAAACCATTTCCTGTGCTGATGTTTGATTGTGTTATGCAGTTCAATATGGATTGTTTTTAGCTACATCTTTGAATGTATCCTGCCTTTCCCAGTGAAGGTAGAATATTAGAAGTTTTATCATTGTTTGAAGGCATTAAGGAAATTGGTGAGGAAATATCTCTGAAAGAATGATCCAAAGGATCATGGGTTATCTAGGATATTTATATGTTCTGTCTCACCTGTAGCCACAAGGTGAGAGTCCAAATGTCCCAAAGGAATAAACACGAACAGACAATATCAGGAACAACAGAGTTAACTTTCCTTTGTAGTCGTCATTGGCAGTTTTCCCAGAAGCTGTCTACAAACCCAGATAACGAGCTGCACGATAAATCAGAGCCGAAAGGCAAACAGAAGGCTTCTTCCAAACTGCGAACGTAATTAATGAAGTTTGACCTGAACAAGGATCGTAGCTAACACGCCTCCTTATATTCCTTGAAGGGACATGTCAGTCTTTCTAATTAGTCTCTGATTTGCTTCCTTTCAATTTGTGCTTGACGTCTCAGCCTACGTCTAGTCCTTGCATCAACCCAACATTCGTCAGTTTGATCATCACTCAAAGACTCTGGCACGTTCTGTGGATCAGCTGCTGACACCTGAGGCATAATGGATGTGGAAGGTTCTGGAGAGGAGGATGATTCCGACACATCCTCCTGGCTCACGTTTGCATCTCCCATTAAAGCAGGCTCAAATTCCAATGCCAAACCCTCCTCATCACTCGAACCTGTGTCTTCTGACACATCAGACTCAAAGCTCATAGCAGGCTCAAGCCTTCCAGTCACAACACTTATAAATTTCTATTTCCTGGTTCTTAGCAAAGTCTCATAAATAAGGAATGTCTTTTCTTAGTTTTTCAGTTTCTTAGACTATAGAACAATGCAAATATGTTCTAGAAGTAAAGAAGTATAAAAGCACAATTTTTATACTGGCAGTGCAGTATATTAAAGTTAATTTGTAATTCAGGACAAGCAGGACAGTGATTCTATCTCTCCTATTCTTGTTTTGCTCCTGTGCCATTGACTTTCCATCTATATCCAAAATTTGAATATTGGTGATCAATTCTGTTCTCTGCATCAATTCATTATAACAATTGCATTGAAGTCCTGGAATATTGTTAAAGTAAATATATTCACTTGATCTGAAAAGTAAAAAGATCTTTTTTACAACTTTGTACTTACAGAATAGAACACCTAGAGGCAAAAGAGCTTGAGAAATTTCCAGAAGTAGTATTTGGTTTCATGTCTCCAGCCATGATCATAATTAGCACACCAAACTCAGAATTCAATTATTTACTTCCAACAGTATCATTTAGACATCCAGATCATAAATTTGAATGGAATCGAACACAATTTCAGAACTGGTAAGTTCCTTCAATCTTGTATAGATTGTGTGGTGAAAGAATAAAGAACAAAGATGGATATTTTAATGTAAAACTAAAATGCAACAAAACAAACCATTGCTTTTAATAGTCACTATAATTCTGAATATATGGAGGTTATCTTTTCTTCCTTGCTTTTATGTTATTTTAAAAATGTATATGCTACCTCTTTTCCCAGGTTTTCCCAGCCTTGCACTACTTTAAAATCAGCCATGAAAAAGGACATTAAAACAGCAATACTATAAATACAAACCGTGAAAGCCTAACAGCAACCAAAATCATTAAATGGTGTTTTGCAATACATTAATATTAAATATTGAAGTATTATAGTAAAAGGCTTAGGAGAAATAGAAAGTCGTTGCCTACTGCTAGACAGAGAAATAGTAGATACTTAGCAGTGTTTCACTACAGTTGGGAAATGCTGCCTTCCCTAAAGGTGACAGTATATGAGTAGGAATATGCGGGAATAAAAATCTTCAAATAATTTATTCTCACAAGATAATACAGTTAACAAGTTGTATGTTAACACTAGTACTTTGAATTGGAAGTAGAAATGAAGCAGGAAATAATGAAAATCAGATCAGACCAATCTCATATTTTACTGCCATTTTTGAAACGGCGACAGTTAAAAAAAAAAAAACACCACAGGAGTGATAATGTTTTGTATTTAGGGTTATCATATCTAGTTGATTTAACAATAACTCCAATGATTGGAAAGTAAGTGGAAAATGATGTAACAGGTCAATCCCATCCATTCTATATATTTGTGGGAACCAAGATTTTAAAAGGCATGTACATAAGTGAAATTTAACATCTTAACTTTTCTCATAAAATTAAATTATCTTGAAAAGGGTTTATTTAATGATATTGAGAACTATTGTCTCATGGGTCTCGAATTACTGGCTCCTAGCTTCAACATACCAAAATTCTTATCTGTGAAAGCCTGTTCACTGAGAGGTTTGAGCCATTTGCTGCATGTTTAATAGTATGAAGAAGAGACAGCCACTTTTTGGAAGTTGCTTCCTTTCTTGTTTTGAGATTACAGAATTAAGAGTTATTAAACATCAGCCTTATTTGCTTCCAAATATATTGTAAAAAAAATGAACAAACAAACCCAAAAAGAGATACTGCAAAACTGGGGAGACAATTTTTTGATTACTGGCTTTGCATGTAGAAAACATGGTAAAATGGTAACTTTATTTCTAGTAGTCACTGTTGTCTACCTCACTGCTAAATCAGGTACATTTCCATTGCAGTGATAATGGAAAAGGAGAAACAGAGTGCCCTTCCCACCAATAAACCTTACTCTTCTTTCTTTCTTGGCCTGTTTTCATAAGCATGACCATGTATTGTTGTGACACTAAGTGAATAAAATTGTTGTATTGGGCTGTGTTTTTACTGTCTAGTTGTAGTTAAGATATTTAGAGTAGACATAGGTTGGAATGTGTGACGTGCTTGTTTGTTAGAATAAACCCCTTTAAACTTCTTAATTTTTCTTTCCTCATAAATTTAGGGCTGTGGATGTTGCTGCTCGATATGATTACACAGTAGAGTTTACTGGAGTAGGAGCATCACCTCATGGGAAGGATGTTGGATTTTGTACACAAATTGGAGTGTTTATAAGAAAAAACCTAAGAAATGTTGAGCCTGAAGGGTTTGCAGAATGTCAGAGAAGAATTTATAAAACTGTAGGTAGATCTTTTTCTTTTGTAAAATCAGACAATTTTCATTTGAAGGAATTATTTTGAAACATATAACAATCAAAATACCGGGCTTCTGTCGCTTTATATCAAACACACTTTAGATCAGGGTAGCTGTAAATGTTAAAGTATCTACTGGAAAAGAAGTTCAATTGATTTCAGGTTGTCTTCCAAATAAATATGTCTCGAGAAAGCAAGATTATGGAAAGTCTTTCAGATATGTCAGATATGTTAAGAACTCCCATTATTCTTAGATAATTTAAACCAAAAAATTTGGATGTAATGAGATTACTACCAAGACAGATAGTCCTCAAATTATGATCAAAATTGGGACTGGAAAATTAATTAGCAGAGTCATTAAGTGAGGCAACACATGACGCACCTGATTTTACAAGCAAATCCCCATGGTTGTTCAGTAAATCATGTGATTGTTAAGCGAATCTGGCTTCCCCCATTGATTTTGCATATCTGGAGCCAACTCAGAAGATCAAAAATAACAATCACAAGACTGCAGGCCTTTGCAATAATTGTAAATGCGAGCTGGCTCCCAAGACCCCAAATTGTACGTAAAATATGTAAAAAATGAGAAGACATCTACTCCATGAAACAATTATATCTTGCATATTCATAGTTCAACATATATACTTGCTTAGAAATAAGTTTCATGTTTAAGGAGATTTACTTTCTATCAGCATGTAAACAGTAGACTAATTAGCTTCTTGTAATTTGTGAAAAATTTCAGGTAAGATATACTGCTTTATGTATTGCTAGATACCCAGTTTCTCCAACAATATGGCCTCCCCCAATAGGAAGTCCCAGCATGTTTTATAGGCATGAAATGAAATTAAGCCCCTCCCCCCAAATTAAGACCTATATTAAAACATGCAAAATGGGAATGGTGGGAGGGCTTGCCGTTACTTTTGGTGCACACCCGGATATGGTGCTGCCTGCGTTGACCCGATACAAAGTGCTCCACCAATGCCAAGGTCAACATCCAAGTTGTTGCCGCCCACCCGAAGATGCAAGGGGGGGAATTAAGTCACCCCCGAAAAGATGGCCTAGCCATTTTTTCAGAGCTCAAAAAAAAATAAGACCCAGCCTTATTATATGAGAAACATGGTATTTTTTTTACTTCTTCTGAGCATATTCATCTGGGTCCTCATGCTTGTTGTTCAAGGTTTTCATGTTCCAATTTTATGATTTTTTCCAGGCTTCTGCTACTTATTATGATTTTGCCTTGTGCAGTGGACTGCATTTGATATTTCATCATCAGTTTCAGAAACCACTCTATGCAGTAGAGCTGCTAGCACCTGTTGATGCATACATAGGGAATATTAGAGTTATTGGAAAGTTCACTGCCCTTGCAAAACCAAAGAATGATAACTGGAACTAGAACACATGTAGCAAACTACTGTAATCAACATAATCCTACTGAATTGCATTTATTATTTCTGTTCAAAGATGTAATTTCTTCTGGCATAGATCAGTTTGATCTGAATGCCCTTATGTGAGGTTTTGATTTAGAACACCATGTTGTGTGCTCCCAAACAGCATCAAAGGCCTCCTGCCAGATCAGGTAGTTTCTCATTTGTCATCACAAGTAATTTGTGTCTAAGTCAGGAATTTCAATCTATATGACATTTAAAGAAAATAGTTCAGTCACCAAATGGCAATTGGAATAAGGATTCAAGAGTAAGGAAACACGAACAAGAGTCATGAGCTGAAATTCTGAATGATTGATCCCAATGAAGGCTGAAGGCAAAGTGATTACATAAATCTATCTGCAGGTGGTTGTGAGTAATTATTTTGATCTGGCCCTTTGCCTAGTGAGGAGCCTCATTGAGTGTCATTGATGTGTAAGTTTATTGCTGAGGATTGGGGGTTGTAGCCATCATCTGACTGCTCCAACTGATCAAGAGATGTTTGTGGTTGATCAGCCTCAGATGAATCATGGCTTGATGATTCCTGAGGCTGACAATCTACAGCAGGGGTCTTCAAACTTGACAGTTTTAAGACTTGTGGACTTCAACTCCCAGAATTTCTTTTCCAGTCATGTTAGCTCAGGGATTCTAGGAGTTGAAGTCCACAACCTTGCCAAGCTTGAAGACCCTTGATCCACAGGCTCAAATGGAACAATGTCAAGAGTGAGGTTCTGAAGCTAAATTGTGGCCCATGGCAAGTAGACACTAAAAAAGAAAGACACTCTGTACTCTTTGATGTTTTTCCATCAGTTGAAGACCTCTCAGGAAGGACCTGTACCTATTGTGTACTAAAGTGGGAAGTGCATCTACACAGAAAACTATAAAGAATTAGTTGTTTATAACTTGATTCTGAAGTATTGTAAACTTGCCATAAAGTTTAATGTTGAGTATTATAGTTTATAATAGCTAAATATGTAAAAGCTTTTAAAACATCTGATGTGCTATATAAATGCCTTGAATTTTGTTTTTTCTTGAGAAAGGTTTTCAAAGTCATATATCCAAGCCTTAAAGATGAAAAGTATTTGCAGAATGCAGTGGTCAATGAAGTTTTTCGAGCAGCAGAAATAATTGCAAGGAAACACCTGGACTATAGAAAATCTGAATATAAAAAGCACTGTGAGACTCTCATTGGAACAGAATCCCAATTTCAGCAATCTACTTTCCAGATGTATTTGGATGATTTTCCTTTCTCTGAAGCTGATAGTATAATTATGCAGCCAATGGCTAAGGGAAATGTTATCTATGTACCTCTTACAAAAATATTTTCTTTTTCCAAAGTCAATCAACTTTGTGGTACATTTGAAAAACTCAGTAAGCTCGTAAGTGGCAAAATTACACTAAGCCATGATGGTTCTGCAGTGATGATTGAGATGGACTATGAAGATGAACAACAGGATGGTGATCAGAATTAAAAAGAAAAGTTCCTGTCATGAACAGAATAGTCTCATAATTGAAATAGTACTAATTGCTGGTTTAAAATTGGACTTAAATACTATAATCAGATGTGACATTTTAGCATTAAATTGCATTATAGTTGGTTGAGTAACTTCTTAGTCTCCAAGAGTGGCACTTGGTTTTGTTTTTCACCTGAGGAAAGTGGCTTGTTACCAAGGGGCTGTTGCCCACAAAGTGGGTGAGGTAATATTATACTAGGTAATACTTAAGGGTGAAGGAACCCTTCCTTAAAAATGTAACAAAAAATAAAAAATTCAAATTCAAGTAAGCAATACAACTTTTCAAACAATTGGAAGTACAGTGAGAGTGCAATTTACTCATCCATGTGTTTTACTACATAACTGAATAAGTTTGAAAAGATATCAGTCTAATCACAAAGCAAAAAAAAAAGTGATTGAAACAAAAGTTTAAAAATTGATATTCCTAATTTTAATACTGCAAAAAAATTTTTTAAGGAGTTTTGTAGTAAAATATAGAGATTGCTGTACAAAAGATCATTAGTATAGACTAGATAAAATGAAGTATTTGCTAGTAATACACTGAAGTATGGTAAACATTGAGTACTTAACTAAATAAACCTCCTGTAATCATGTATTACGCTTTTGTGCTTTTTCTCCAAATGTCTTAATATTTCTGTGCTACAAAATAACTTGCTAACATGTTTGCGTGATTGATTTGCAGAGTCTGAGGGGATAACTATACAGGTAGTTTCAATCTTGCTTTCAAATTCTATCAGCAGGAATGACAGAAACTGATCCTGTCACAATTCTTTTTTGTGATGGACATTCTAAATCTAAAACATTGTTAGTGGTAAGATGCAGTTCTCACTTTGGTGTCATTAAATTGGTTAATATCAAATATTTTCCCTCAGTTACAATAAAATATCTTCATCCCCATATCTTCATATTTAGAAATAAAGGCTGCTCTCTTTACCTTTTATTGACAAAAGTGATCTTTCTATAATTAGTTTTGAAATATTGCTGAGATTCCCAGCAATAGCGAAGCGCATGAATGTTTATGCTATTCCAGTGTGGCAGTGAACACTTCTATTACCTTTATCCACAAACAGCATTGGCATGTTTTCCTAAATATTGCTACTGTTTCTCACCCTTCACAACTTTGAGTTGTTTCAAGTTTGATTCCCAAGTATGGCTGCAGAATTTTGGCACTTGAAATCCGCATATATTAAAATTGCTAAGGGTATGATACTGTATTATATAATAATGCTAATTTTATCCAATCTTTTTCCTTTCCCCTATATCCCCGAGAAGAGTGGAAACTAGCATGGTTTCAAGGGAAACTTCCTATAACAGTTTATTTAGTGACTATTTTTACAAGTAAAACACATAGGATTTTATCTATTGTATATTTGTATAACTGGCCATCACACATGAAAGTCATTCTGGGTGGCATACAATATTTTAAAATATTATAGAATAAAAATGCTCAAATTAAATGAAAATAGAATGCAAAAAATATGTGATTCATAATTAGATGTGTCAAGAATCTCTGATGGCATATGACAGGGCTTTCAAACTCCCGGTCTGTGGGCTGGATGTGTCATGCACTGGCCACGGCCACACCTGATTTAGCAAAGGGGAATAAAACCCCTGATACATCACATGATGCCACCGTGACGATGTGAGTTTGATATCCACATTTATATGTATATATGTCATATACATATAAATGTGGCAAACATAAATCTAGTAGAAAGCCAAATTCAGTAAACATTTAAGTTCCTTTCTGTATAAAATGCACATATTAGAACATAGAGTCTCTGGAATCGGTACCATCAAATACTTAATTCTGTGCCACATAGCATCCAGAAGCCATCAGGAAAGTAAAAGCAGCAGACAGATCTAAGAGAATCAAGACTTTCCCACTTGTCTTATAAAGGACATCAGTTAAGACAATTAGTGGTTCCTTGCTCCAATAACCAGGAGTGAAAAGTGGAGGGGAACATATTTAGATCATTAACAGCACTTTAACCACCTTCAGGTGAGTCTAAAAAGGAGCAGTAGGAAATGGATGATCCTTTTAAATATTAAAAAGCTTAAGGTGGTTTTCCCTAAGTGTGCATAGTACTATTGTTAAAGTGTGCATAGTACTATTGTTAAAGTATCCAGCATCAATCTCTGCAAATATTTAAAGCATTTACAATATTATATTCACAGTGAAATCAGCCATGATAAATATGATCAAGAGGCCCTACATGGCTACAAATATCCACATCCTCAGACCTTATGCTCTAAAATTGATTTATAACACAAGACTGGGCCAGACTATATCTGACAGGTATTTGTATTGACATCAATATAAGCACACAGAGGAGCTATTTTACCTCCAAAATTCCTTGTGTATCCTGCACTATAAAATAAGGAATAAGTTTCGCATAGCATTTGGCTGTATGGCTGTGGCTTTCTTTTAAAAAGCTGGTTAACCAGGTTATTTAATATATTGAGAGAAACACATTTCTTGGTATATTTTATTGCCAAACTCAAGTTAACTCTGTCTCTAATTCTCCTTTGCTAAAATACTTCATTGTTGAGGCTGAGATATTTCATTAGCTGAGGGTCTCTCAGAGGTCTCTGGGAATCGGAAGATTTGTCAGTGATATGTGATGTGATGCAAGTTCCATTTTTCATGTACATGCATGGAACATTGCAACGAAGGTACTAAAAGACATGGAGTTTGCTTTGTATTGCCTTCATCCTCTCCCCCCCCAATGCATAGGCTCTCTTTTGTTTAAGGAATTTTCAATTCTGGTTTTTAATTTAAGCCAGTACACTACAGAAACTAATATGCATGAGAAAACGGAAGGTGGTGTGGCCAGATAAACCAACTTACCTTTAACTTATCTTATAGGAAAAATAAAAATAAAACCATCGATGGCATCAAAATCAATTTTATGCCAATTCTTACTACACTTAGCAAATAAGTGAATTATTAATATATGATCAATATTAACTTTAGCACTAGGGATTTAACAAAAGGACTCCTTGAATAGAACTTATCTTCTATGGAAAATTATTGGCTTAAGTAATCCAGTTACTTGGCGAGTGAGGAGGGCAGGGGTGGTGAGGGTGGCTTGTGGCCTTTAAAAAAGTACCTGAAAATAGGGTGCAATTAATTTAAAAATCCTTTTGCTTTCTGCACATTATTTTCAGGAAAGGTAACCTGCTTTCTTTGGAACGAAGTCTTGTAAGGGAAAAAGTAATGCAGGAAAAGTATTTAAATGTCTGTGTGATGATTATTTTAAAAAACAACACCAATAAAAGTTGAGGACAAATTTTATTGAATTTGTAAGTTCACTTTACAATGAAGTATTTTATGATAAAAATTTTGATTTTAATAAAAAAAACCCAGCATGTCAGTATACAGTTTACGCAAGTTTAATGCCATATAAATATGAAGATCATTTCCCATGTCTCAGATGATACTGGAATCACTTCATTAAAATAATACAATTAATAAAAGTGCATGATATTTGTTCAAACTTTACACAGAAGAATTAATACATAGAATGAGCATATAGAATAATAAGACCTACCACCAACATGTTGAATGCCAAGAGAGAAAATCCCTCTGTACTAGTTTTAAAAGGAACAAAATTGGATATCTCTATATGGACTAATATTGCATTTTATCGTACACATTATATTCACCATGGGATATTTAGTGAAAGTGATAATTTCTCATTATGAATACTGTAAGTGATCCTATAATTTATTTTAACCTGTGCATTCTCATACCAATTTGCTATTTCTCTAATTCAGTTATTTTCCAGGACTAAGATACTTCATTAATAAATTCAAGCATTATCTTAGATTAATTTTAGTTAACCACACTGCTAGAAAGTTCAAAGTAAACTAAAGTATATTTCAAAATAAACCTTGTGCATTCCCTTTCCATTATTTTAACAGCAGCTTTAAAAACCTACTTAAAGTCAAGTTAGAATAAGTTGAAACATAATAGAATGCTGTTGGGTACCATAGTAAAGAAATATTATTTTAAAAGTTCACGCATGTGATTTCAGCAAAAAAGCTATATTTATAAAAAAACAGTATTTCAAACATTAGAAATCCTTCATTTAACTAAAAATTCATACTCTTTTCAAAAAGAATCAGTGATATCATGAAAACAGTACAAATAAGACATGAAATAAGATACTATAATTAGCTTATTAAAAGTTATTTTTAAAGGTGTATCAATTTCTAGTTTTTAAATATATGAGACCAGCTACTAAACTATTGATACAATTCAAGATTATTGGTAGTTTTCATACCATTAAGCAAAAAAAGTAAAAGTGATATTTCTGCTGTCAGATAATGCTTTGTTGAAATTGTTGCATAGGCAAATTATATTGTTTTGTTTATACAAATGTTTACACATCACAGTTCTGCCAGGATATTTCTTCTGTGTAAGTCTAATTGAAATAACTTCTATTTCAGAAGACATGGAAAAAAGTGATTTAATACTGGACAGCGCTAGGAACAAAGCATTCATCCATGTAAGTGTTTGCACAGGTGATGCTGCATCTGACAAGTATTTCACTTTCAAATGATATTTTCCAAGTTTTCTCTGCAAATTACCTTGTGAGCTCAAGTTCTCATTCAATCCTGTGATGATGATTTAGGTATAGACTAAATGTCAGTCAATACAACCTTATACTTTGTCAGTTTTAAGAATACGTACAGCAGACCTGTTTGGCTCTGAGCATATTCAACAGTAATAAAATATGCGTATTCTATTTAGGGCTAGTCACTCATTTTCAAGTGATAACAAAATACATTACTGAAATGCATGTCATATTTTAAAACTACATGTTTATAAAAGTAATACTTTCTCAAAACACTTCCTTGAATGAATACTTTCTATTTCCTATTCTGATTTGCCTATAGAAAACATTACAGAAGGTCTTCCATTTACAAACAACTGATTTCATATATGTTCAATTATATAGATTTTTTCCTCTTTCCAAAAAAACCCCACCCCAATTTGGTTTACATATGGAACAATACAACAACTTCAACAACAAATCTGCCAACAAATTAGCAGTATGCTAAAAGGTGGGAAATTGCCCTTATAAATGGTTTCAGAAGAAGCTATTTTCAATATAAAGTATCTAAACAGGCATACCAGTGTATGCCAACTTTCAGAAGATTTCATCTTTCATAATATTGAGAAATAAATTCTGGAAATCCATCAACTTAGTCCAGTTCTTCTAGCGTTTTATAACTACTTGTTCATAAGCTCCAGATCCCACTCTGAAAGATGAGAGGAAAAATTAGAAACAAAAGGAAATCTTGAACTTGTACAAGTAGTCCTTAATGTATACTCATTCAGTGACCATTAAAAGTTACAGTGGCACTGAAGAAAGGATTTGAAAATGGGTCCTAATAGTTATAGTGGTTGTAATGACTCTGTGGTCATGTGATTGTAATTCAGGCATTTAGTGATCTCATAGTATCAATCACCATTTGCAATCTTTCACTGCTGGCTTTCAATAATCAAAGACAGTGGGAAAGCTGGCAGGTCACAAATAGTAATCATATGATTGTCAAATGCTATGACTCTTCGGCTGGGCTCTTCAAACTTGACAGCTTTAAGACTTGTGGACTTCAACTCCCAGTATTCCTCCTCCAGACATGTTAGCTCAGGAATTCTGGGAGTTGAAGTCCACAAGTCTTAAATTTGCCACGTTTGAAGGCCCTTGCTCTTAGGATTTACCCAGCAGCTGCAACTACAGGAACCACAATCATAAGCCAGTATGATCATGTAATATTGCATTTTGATTGTGTTCCTTAGCAAAGGGACTTACCTGTAAGATAAATTTATGCTTTCACACATGGTAGAAATTTCATATTGCAAGACATTTGCAGTTGTCATTTTCAAAAAAATCAGTATATGTCTAAATACCAGGACATAATATTAGCACATTCTGTGCTCAGGTGATAGAATAGAAACATTTTCAGAATCATTCAGGAAACATTTTCATACCAGAGAGGCCTACTGGGCAGTACGGATGCAACAGCAAGGTAAATATTTGAAACCACATTTTGTTGTGGACCCTTTTTCTTTAGCAACTAATGGCTTCTTCATTTCATTTCTTTTCACTTCATGTGGAAGTTGGCATAAATCCATATGAAAATTGGGAATATTACCACTTAGATATTTAGCTTTTTTAAAGGTGTGCTTTAAAAAATGGATTCCATCAAAGTTACATTAATTAGAATCTAAACTCAAATGGTCCTTTGAGATTGTTTTGATTTAACCAAAACATGAAGGCCATAGTTTTACAAACAAGAAAAGGAGGAAAGTAACAAAGCTCATATGGGAGGCTGACAGGAAATCTCAGGTTTGTGGAAAAAGACTGCACAAATTATTTCTATTTCATTGCTAATTGAGTTAATCTTTTAACCTTATATCTGATGAGAAAAAAATAGATAAGATTGTTTTGGGAGTAGGTTTTTATGTTAACCCTTTTTTTTTTTTTTCAGAAGAAGCCAGAATGTTAAAGAATGTTATTCACCTACTAATTTACAAGTAAGTTTAACCAATGTATAAAATGAAACATAAATAAATGCATTCAAAGAATGGAGAAGGCTTGTCTTTTATTCTTGCAAGTTGAACAACTGGTGTAATTTCTTCTTTTCATAAATAATTTTCTTGTTTTCCTGCTTGTTCCATGTTCCCCTATCCTTTTCTCTATCTTCAATATTAGAATGTAACACAAAGACTGTGTTATATCCTTTCATGCTATATAAAATGAAAGTTTTTGACGCTTTACTGTAATGATTTAAATCAATGTTTCTCAATCGTGGCAACTTTAAGATGTATGGACTTTAATTCCCAGAATTCCCCAGCCAGTATGTCTGGCTGAGGAATTCTAGGAGTAGAAGTCCATACTTCATAAAGTTGTCAAACTTGAGAAACACTGATTTGAAGTGTTGTGATATGCTGATTATGTCACAGATAAATGGATGCATTACATTAACGACATACCTATTAGGTAAGTGATGACTTCCAAAGGCAGTGCTCCCTCCAGGACCTACAAAAAGTCTTAGCCCTTCTTCTGCAAAAATAGATATTAAAATATGCAGTATTACTACATTTGACAAGCTGTTTTGTAGAAGAACTATGACACAATCAATGTTTCCTTTCTCTTCCAGCCATAAGTATGGCTAGGAACCTTTGGGAGCAGAAAGGGATATGATGGGAGAAGTTTCAAACAAACTGGAATTGTGGAAACTGCAATCCCCTTACTTTAGATTACTATATATAGATACTCTAGAGTTACCAAATTATGCATAGATATTTAATAAGTAAAATAAAAATACAGTTTGTATTAATTCTACAAATACATTTCTAATCTAAACAGTTGTTTCTCCTCAGAGTGTCAAAAGATTTAATACTTTCATCAAAATGATCAAAGCAGCATTGGCCAGCAAGGTTGGCCACTGTATGCATACATATATCATAACCACATCCAAAAGGGGTGGAACATATCTTTGTCTCACTGGTGTGAAGCTCTTTGCATAATTTGTCCCTCTCTGTGGCTGCTGCTATGTTTCTTCAGTAGATGCTATTTTTAGTACCTTTAACAATTACATCATTAATGATTTTCCTCTGTATAACCTAAGAGTTGGAATGATCCAACAATTTATTTTCAAGTTTTCATTCTTGTTTTCCAAACCTTCTGCACTCGAGTCCAAACTGAAGTCTTGAGTCTGCAGTATTTTTTCAACAATATCATCTGCATCAACTCTTGTTGCATCAACCCTCTTCAGCTGTGATTCCACAGAATCCTGTTTTACTGGTAGCCTATGAAAAATATGAAGTATCTAGATATGCTATGCTCCAGAACAATGATCAATAGCTACCATATTGTTAAACCTTCCATAGTACCGTGTTTCTGATATAATAAGGCCGGGTCTTTTTTTTTTTGAGCCCCGAAAAAATGGCTAGACTGTCTTTTTGGGGGTGACTTAATTCCCCCCCTTGCATCTTTGGGCAGGCGGGTGGTGACGGCTTGGATGTTGACCTCGGCGTTGGTGAGGCACTTAGTATCGGGGTCAACGCAGGCAGCACCATATCCAGGTGTGCAACAAAAGTACTTCCTAACGGGGGCTTCCGGTTTCGCGTGGCTTCGGGGCAGCAGGAATTCGCGACAGCTCGCGATTCCTGCTGTGCTAGCCGTCGAGGTACCCCCGATCCAGATGGGTCAGGGGGATATGGCTGCCCTGTAGGGACAGCTGAAGAGAGAGGGGAGTCGGACAGGGAGGTGGGGGTGTCGCAGACCCCCCCCTTCTCTGGAAAAACCCCTTTTTCCCAAGGCGGTGGAGCGGCGGTCAGCAATGGCCGCCACGAAGAAGCCAGCAACCGGGTAAGATTGCGCTGGAGGAAATGTGAAGAGTGAAAGTTTTGTCTGAGCCGGGTCAAGTAACATCCTTTAAATTGCCTGGAACTGAGCTGTTTGAATTGCTGGAGGATACATTGTATCCCTAAGAAGAGCGAAAGCGGCGGAGAAGCTGTTAAAGGGAACTTTTGTTTTTTCTTCACTCTCCCACCCCATGGAAACAGCAGAAATGTTTGGATTTATTGGACATTGAAAGTGAATTGTTTTGAGAGTTGAAGCTAAGGGACAAAAGGATTCTTGGACATTGAAAAATTTAAGAGATTGGAAAACCCTTGTTGGAGGTATGGATTTCTGATTATTTAAAATTGACATTGCAAGTGGGAAGGGAGAGGAAAAAAAATTGGAGCAGAAGCTGAAAAAGGAGGAGATTGCCTAGAATCTCAAAGAAAGATATATGGTAATTGGACCTCTTTGTTTAAACATTAACCCCAGAAAGAGAAAGAGAAGAAGGAAGAAAAGTATTAACTTTTGGAACTTTTTTTAAATTGTTTTTGATTAAAAATACTTGTGGTTGTTTTGGGAAAAGTTTCTCTTTTCATAATGGCATCGTTTGTGGATGAACTAAAGACTGAATATCAAAAATATAAAAAGGAAGATACTTTGGGCGCTTTGCTTCAATTCTTAGAAATGGCGTTATGTACTTATGAAAAGTTGATTACGCACCAGAAGGACTGGGACAAGGAAGAAGAGGAAGAAGAAGCCATCTTTGATGAACAATGGGTCCCTTCCGGAGAGGAGGAGAAAAAGGATAAGAAAAAGGGGATTTTAAGAATTATAAAAACAACCAAAAAAGAGAAAAATGAGCGAAAAGGTGGAGGCAAGGTTAGAAAGCAAAGGAAAGGGAGTAAGAAAAGGGAGGAGGAAAAACAAAGGGGTAAAAAGGGCAAGGAGAAGAATAAGCAAGAGAGAAAGGGGGGGAGGAGAAGCCTTAATGGTGGGAAGCAAGATCTAAAGAAAAAAAGTTTATTTAGAGACAATGGGTGAATTTAATTTAGGATAAAAGAGGGATTCTGGAGGGTACATAAGTTTGTGTTTTTATATGTGTATTTAGAGTATAAAATTCATTATGTAATTTTAGAATCTTTTAAACAGAATCCCAAGAAAAATTGTTATACGAAGTACTTTTAAGTTAGGGTAATGAGTTATAGACGTTACTCCAATTGGTGTATAGGAGAAGTATAGTAAAAGAAAAAAGATGAATGGATAGTTGGAAATAGAATGTTATTGAAAATGGTAATAAGATATGGAAGGATATATAAAGGTTTTGTTATGGTTTTTTTTTTGGATTTTGTATATTGATAAAAGGCAATAAAATTTTAATTAATAAAAAATAATTTGGATGAAAAGGAGAAGTAGGGATAAGATATGAAGTTAAATAGATAAAGTATTGATACTATAATTTGGAATTGTTATGCTCTATTGGTTTTTTATTATTATTTTTTCCTAGAAAAGAATTTATAAGCTGTTATGCCTTGCATTGTTTTTATAAAATTGATAAAAATGGTTTTTATATATATATATAAAAAAGAAAATGATAATAAGATATGGAAGGATATATGGGATGAATATGATGTTTGAATTTGTGTCTGTGTGAAGAGTTTTAACCCGGGATCAGACAACCTTCAGAAAAGATCTTTTAGTTTTGTTTATGTTTTGTGTTTTGTATGTTTGTGTATTGTGTCTTCTGTAAAATTAATAAAATTTGTTTAAAAAAAAAAAAAGTACTTCCTAACGGCAAGCCCCCCCCCCCCCATCATTCCCTCCCATTTTGCATGTTTTAATATAGGCCTTAATTTGGAGGGAGGGACTTAATTTCATTTCATGCCTATAAAACATGCTGGGACTTCCTATTGGGGAGGCTGTATTGTTGGAGAAACAGGGTATTTACCTGTTTGTATTTTCTGAGAGTGCATCTTTTATAGTAACTTTCAGATTATCCTCAGAGCTTCTAGATTCAGCCTCTTCACATGGCTCTAGAATACTACTTATGCCAGTTGATGTGCTTCCCACAGAGGTATTTCTTTTATGACAGAGATCAGAGAAACTGGATGATCTGGAATGTTCAGTACTGTATCCTAAAATATATATTAATTCAGAGCCATTAGTCTGATGCCATGTCAAAATTTCCAACTTCTTCTAACCAGAATATGCCATTTTTAATGTCATATTATAATATAATATCATAATATAGCTATTTGTGATTTAGTGTATTTGATTATCAGCAACTACTAAGTACTTGTACATAGTAAAGGTATTTATGGACCCTTAAATCATTACAGGTAGTCCTTGACTTACAAAAGTTCATTTAGTGACCGTTCAAAGTTACAACAACACTGAAAAAAGTTAGGGTTAGGGTTCCCTTGCCATACTCTCACAAAGACTAAGGCAGTTAGAATTAGTTTCTAAAATCAAGAGGCTTCTTGTTACCTTTACACTAACTTTTTTAGCTAATTTACCCAAATGAGACCACTGTCTTTAGTTTGAATATTCCATTGCATATTGTGTAGTTCCTCATTAATTTATTCTGCATGCTAAGCATTCTCAACTGTTAATGACCTGATACATATTTTAAACTTTCTAACATTGTTTGTCAGGTACAAAGGATCAGGATCAAACATTAAGCTGCTGCATAGAAGAATTATTCAAACTTATACACAAGAATCTAGTCAACTAATGTTCAGTATTAAACTGGCACCAGATAAGGATCAACGGAATTCAAGAAGGATTACACTATGATTGTTTGTAGTAATATAAGGACACTAAGCTAATGACATATTTAACAACTCCCTCCACTCAGCTCTGCCTGTCTTTATATAGTGTTGGCTTCATTCACCAATATGATTTTTAAATGCTTGCATATTTTAAACAGCCACCTAAACATCCTGAAATGCAATATATACACTTTTTAGTAGCACAAAGATGAAGTATAATTGGTGCTCATGTTTAGACTACTGTTAAATGTATTGGAGCTGGGCCCACAAGAAAGTGCTAACCCTTACATATTTAATAGTTTTGGAAATATTTCATAAATATTTCTTAAAATTCTCTATTCACTTAGTAAGGAATTTTCAATTTAAGAGCATGATTTGTGAATCCATAAAACTTTTTTTCAAACAAAGCAGAAAATTCATTATTTTATAAGCCCTGAAAGTATATAGCAAAGAATAATAGTTTTACCTGATACTTTGGATTGTTGGCTTGCATAACTAGAAGTCCTAGAATGTCCACATGCTCCAAGTTCATCTGGGGCTGAGATGCTCTTGTTTGTAAAATCTGTTGCAAAAATAAAGTCAGATTGAACAGCACTACTGCTGGATTATTTCCTCAGTTAACTGGGGAACTCAACTAGCTATTTGCACTAAAGACTTGATTAAAATTAATCAGTCATTTGCTGAATTGTTCTCTAGTATTATACCTTTACATTATATGTGAGGAATCAGCATATGGATAACATTAGGAAATAATTGTAGGTAACTATGTTAACTCATTTACTTCTCTAATAATGATCTATCTTGCTACAAGGAACTTGATTCCTGTATTAAAAATCCTCTATTCTGTCTTCATTTAGCTTTGATCATTTAAAAATTTATACTGAAAAATAACTCCATCACATCTGTTATGACTACAGAAAACTAAAAACAACTGTAATTTGTAATCCACTAAGGATGGATATTAGTAAATGATGTTGGTCATCTATGTACCTCCACTTGCCATTTTTGAAAGCCATCCCGACACTTATTCAATGCTGGTAACTAAGAAGTGAGCTACACATTCCAGCAACAAAAATGGCTTGAAGTTTAAGCAAATTTGAAATGTAAGATACTACATGTCAGAATGCTTCTCCATATTTAAAACAGTCTGTAAGTAAATAATTGTAATGCAAGAAGGCAGTGTTCTAGAACCAACTCTCTTCAAACTCTACATAAATGACGTCTGTGATCATATTAAGAGCAACTGCGTTCTCTTCGCTGATGATGTAAAGCTATTCAACACCACCGACAATACTACCCTTCAGAAAGACCTTGACTATGTATCAGAATGGTCAAGCAAATGGCAACTTCAAATCTCAACAATTAAATGCTCTGTCTTACATATTGGCAAAAAAAAATCAGAAAATAAAATACAAACTGAATAGTCAAGACCTTGTTGAGGATCCAAACTCTGTCAAGGACCTTGGAGTACTCATCTCTAATGATCTAAGTGCTAGAGCCCACTGTAACTACATAGCCAAAAAGGCATTAAGAGTTGTTAACCTAATCCTACATAGCTTCTTCTCTGGTAATATCATACTACTAACTAGAGCATACAAAACATTTGCTAGACCAATACTTGAATACAGCTCATCACTCTGGAACCCACATTATGTATCTGATATTAACACAGTTGAGAAAGTCCAGAAATATTTCACAAGAAGAGTTCTCCACTCCTCTATTCGTTGCAGAATACCTTATGACACCAGACTTGAAATTCTAGACATAGAAAACCTAGAACTACGCCGCCTTTGGTCTGGTCTAAGTATAGTATATAAAATCATACATTGCAATGTCCTACCTGTCAATGAATACTTCAGCTTCAACTATAATAATACAAGAGCACACAATAGATACAAACTCATGGTTAACCACACCAAACTTGATTTCAGGAAATACGACTTCAGCAACAGAGTGGTCAATGTCTGGAATACTCTACACCTGACTCTGTGGTTTCTTCCACAAACCCTAAAAACTTTAACCTTAGACTGTCTACTATTGACCTCACCCCTTTCCTAAGAGGTCTGTAGGGGGCATGCATAAGCGCTTGCACCAACGTGCCTAACGTCCCTGTCCTATTGTTTCTTTTTATTTTTCTTATATGTATCCATTTCATTATTCATAACTATGTTTATACTTATACCTATTATCTTGTAAGCAATTGACAAATCAAATCAAATAAAAAGAAATAAAAAGAAATTCTTCAAAATAACATCCTAACTTTTTTAAGACAATAATTTTTCACCAAATAGATAATCCAAAAATCCTATGCCCCCTTTATGCTATCATGTACTTTGAAATATCGTAGGTGTCTGTCACAGGGCAAGGATGGGAAACTGTATCACACAGCATGTAAACGCTGGATGATTTCCACAATGATGTCATATATGATATTGTTACTTATTCTAGATACCTATAGGCAGTACTTTATTTAAATAGACACATCATTCATGTTTCATAGATATACCTGCTTAGTTGATTTGTCAGAGAAATATTTGAAAGAGAGCTATGCTGATGTACAATTCATTATCTTAAGAGGCCTTATATTGAGTTAATTGAATAATTATTCATTTGCTGTTGGGTGATTACTTTCCACAGTTTCCTACCTGATACAGTCAAATGTGATCCTTTAGTGTTCTCTGCACCTTTTCTGTCTTCATGCAGGGATTCTGATTCTCCAGCAATTGGTATAGACATTGCTGTAGATGGAGGTCTGCAATCAAAGAAGTTTGAGATGGAAGGTTGTTCAGTGTATACTTGTGTATGCATACCTAAGGGCAACAGGCTTTATGCTATAGTTCAGGGCTCTTTAAACTTGACAGCTTGTGGACTTCAACTCCTAGAATTCCTCCTCAAGTCATGTTCGCTCAGGAATTCTGGGAGTTGAAACCCACATATCTTAAAGTTACCAAGTTAGAAGACTCTTGCTATTGTTCATTAATAATTTTCAGCTCTCCAGACGTTTAATCTCTTACTCGGGATTTGGCTTGACTCAGCAGAAAAGTCAACTAGATAATACTGCAGGCATGAATGAAAATTTACACAGCAGCTGACTGCCTATTCTGGAGCAAAGAATGTATAGAGCTTTTATGTAATTTGTGCTGCAGAGTTAAACTGGCTTTTCCCTCCTGTTTTTAAAATTAATGGCTATTTGGTGATTTGATTGATGGTCTTGGGTAGCTGAGAATTTTTTGTGCAATAGTTCCTTGTAGTCTGAGAACTATTGGTTGCTGCCTCATCATTTTCAACCATTAGAAGGGGAAATCTGCATGAATTCCAACACTATTGCAAAGAAGAAGGATAATTTATAAATAATAATTGTGGGTGATGCTAGGACTAAGGAAAAACAATTGTGAAAAATTACAAACTTTTGGGACTTGAAGATCAAAGGTGAATGCTTATGAAAAAAGAAATCCATTATTATATCAATCATGATTTGAGCCCTGGAATGATACCTAAAGAACTTCCTCGGTAACTGGAAATATTGAATTTATAAGACCTGAACACCCTAATTTTACAAAAAAACAAAACAAAACACCCTCTACTTGGAACTGTCTATATTCTTTTAATTCTTAATAATTCTTAGGTCCATAGTTAGGCCTTGAATTATAAGTTTCCACCAATCTTAGACTGTGAATCTAAACTATAGATTACTTGCATATAATTATAAAACAACCTGTCTGTCAACAAGTCAATGTCTGACAACAAGTGGGCAAGGGACTCAGGAGCTCTGGCTGGGCTCCTGAGGAAAGTGGGAAGAACAACCACTATATATAAGACAAAAAAATGTGTTGGAAAATCATAACATTACAATCTTCTATTATAAATCAGAACCAACAGTGCTGGCTTTTTACAGCAAATATTTCAACATAGGAAAATAATTTATTTGGATTCAAATATCACTGAGCAACTACTAGCAGATCAAAGGAGATTTGGTACCAGAAATAAACTATTCAGGGAAGCAGAACTGGAAAAGATTAGGAAAAATTGTGAATATGAAAAATCCAAAACCAATAGTAGAAGAAACTCAAATAATAACAATTGTAAATATAAAAAAGTGAGCTGAGTGAACTAGAGATAATTTAGAAGAAGTAATAACAACAGAACCAGTACAGGTCAGCACTGAAGCAACCTATGAACTGCCTCCCTGACCAGAAGAATTAAAAGCTAATGTTACTAGAAGAAGGACAAAGACTGCCAGCACTGAAATTAGTGTTCAAAAAAGATAACTATAATGAAGGATGTGAATAAGGTGCTTGCACAGATTAAAATAACATCTATCAAACAGATGGCTTAATAGTCAGAGAAAGAAAAGGAAGAACTAATTCTTCCTAATTGGCTCTAATTGGTCAGGCTATAGAAATAGACAACACGAAATTTGTACTTTCAGATTTGCAAGATTCTGTTACTGTAGCCTTACAGTAAAATAAATTGGCTCATCTGGTTGTGTTTTCTGTCTGGCTTACCAGGAAGGCTGTCAAAAATATACTGAACCACATATGAATTAGCATACCACCTCCTTCTTCCAGATCCTTGATGAGGTACAACACATGGCTTGTAGACTTTATGGCTTTACCCACAATTTTTACAACACATGGCTTGTAGACTTTATGGCTTTACCCACAATTTTTACAACACATGGCTTGTAGACTTTATGGCTTTACCCACAATTTTTGCAAGCCAATCCTACTTTATTTTGATTACTTTTCTCACTAAGAGGGGAAAGCCAATATTAATTAGATCATCTGGCTTTTATAATTGGTTGAAATGCCATTTGGAGCAAGCTTCCTCAATGTTTCTACCATTATTTGCCAGGCAAAATTAAAAAAAAATCTGGGAGCAAAGATACACTGTCATCCTGAAAAATACAAGCCTTCCTGGTATGCAAATGACAGGTAAAGCTGAAATTTCTACTCTGCAACTCATCTTGCATGATACATCCAAACCCAGCTCCACTGAAATCGGAATTATAGTATGTTAATAAGATTAAACATGAAATTCCAAAATGAAACATTAAGTATCTAATGCAAAGATGAATGATATTGTTTAATATTATGAAGAAATGAAGATGTTCTACCCTGCTGGAAAATAACAGTTCAGTTCATTATACTATATCTGAAAGACACATCAAAGTAACACTATTTCTAAATAATCAGAAGGACTCAAAATAATTTTTCAGAAGGGAATACAAGTAGTACTCAATACAAATGACATTTACAGATGACTCAGATTAAATACAGAACCAAACAAGCCTGATTACTATAGTTGTTTACTCTGGGCACTCCGGAAAAATTACTATTATGGCATTAAAAAGACTAACAAAATTGTATCAATTACTTCAGGTCCTCATATCTGAATTTTATACTACAAATTTAAATCTATGCAGTTTAAAACAATTAACTCCAAATTAAGAATGTATGCTGTTTTATAGTACTGTACATTTCATTTTGTGCTGCCTACAAGTAAATTATAACATGGCGAATGGAAAAGAAAATCTCCCAGCTGCACTGCCACAATTAGATCACTGAGCTACAAGTACATGACTCATCACAAAAGTCTAGAAATTCACCCCAATCCTATTTTTTTCTTTCTGGTACAATCCATGTATACAGCTTTCTGGATTAAACATATCCAAACTGGATGAGAAGCAAAACCAGAGGAAAAAAAGAACATCTTTAATATCCAACATACAGTAGGTCAATGCAAGGTACACATCTGTATTACTGGGTATGTTATTGTTAATAAAGTTAAAACATATAACCTTAGGAAATAAAGGCAAAGTTGTGATTAAGAGGAAAGGGTCCTTCAACATTGCTCATTAACTTCAGACAAGAATACTGCTGATATGATAAATGCAGACTTTTGTCATAGTTTTTGAGACAGAGCAGCAGCAGCACATACTTATATTTTAGTTTGCTCAACACTATAGAAGATAGGGACTGAAGGACCGGACAGACTCATTTCCTTTGGATTAGACTCACATAATTCAAGACAAACATTTGCGATTCTAGCACTAAATTATCTCCTTATACAGATTTGATACACAGGGTAGATGAGAAATTCGTCAAACTAACCAATGAAATACATAAACATCTTTTTTTTTCTTTCACATAAAAGCACCCAAATATAGATATAGCACCCAAAAATCAAGAATGTTTTTTCCAGATCAAGGTGGTACTGTGCTATTGAGAGGTATACTGTGCTTAAGGACGCACTCCAAAAAGTAATAGTGCAGAAACGTTTCATTTTATTTGCTTATACATTTAGTTAATTGTGGGAATAAACTTTGACTTCAGTATTGGGTAATGATTAGTCTAAGACCTTATACATACATGTCTGCCTAAAGGTCACTGAGATAAGCAAGGAAATTAAAAACAAACACCAGAAACAATTAAGCAGCTCAGACAATTGTAAACAGTTTTGTGTGCTATATCTAATTATTGTAATCCACAATGTGAATGCTTACTATGTACGAATTTCTCAATAAAAGGGGGCACTAGAATTTGCTCTGGGCTCCCATCCCGAGTACACCAGCCTCTGTGTCTCATTCTTTCCATGGGAGACCACCACAAGTGGTGACCCTGACGTGATCCACTGCAGGTGGTACGTGTCCAGACCTCCGTGTTTCCTCGCCTGGAATAGGTAAAGTACGTACTTAACTATTGCTGGACAATAGGATTATTCAGGGAGCATGGGGGGAAAACTCTCTCAGCCACAGGAACGTCATGTTAGTGAGCTGCTGAAGTTAATAAGGACAAACTTCTTTATCTTTAAACCCTCTGGGGGGGAGCAAATAGTTCTTTCAAAAGATAATGTGAGAGAGCTGCTGCAAGAGATCTGGCGGCAATGTCCCTGGTATCCAGAGAAAGGCTCTTTTAAATTAGACACATGAAGGAGAATTGGAAATATCCTTCATGAAGAGCCACGGGCAACAGCTGAAATTTTGATATTTTGGAAGATTGTTATGACTGCTTTAGAGATCCAGCAACAACCTCTTTTAAAAACTTTAGTAGAACCTCTTCCTTATAAAGGAATTGTATTGCACCCGCCTTCTCCAAAACTGGAGTGTGCTTTATCATTTCCAACAACGCCTACTCCAGTGGATGATAAAATCCAATCAAAAATGGGAAAAGTTCAAGCCATGATGCATCAGGCTTTCAATGAGGGGAAGTTAGAGTCTGATGAGATTCCCCAGATGAATTTGTTTCCAGTCAATAGGCAAGTGGATGCTCAAGGCAATCTGCAGACTGAATGGGTTCTAATTCCTTTGGCAGTTCTTAGGGAAATTAAAAAAGCAGTAAAAGATTATGGTATTCAAAGTCCTTTTACAAAGGGGCTTCTGACAAGTTTGGCTACCTCACGCATGATTCCTAGTGACTGGAAAGATTTAATGAGAATGATATTGAGCTCTACTCAGTATGTGGTCTTTGACTCAGAATACCAAAGGCTGTCACTAGGGGAAGGAATTGGGGGGGCTGTATACACCAGACCAAATCTATGGGGCAGGCTTGTTTGAATCCACTGCAGATCAAGCTGCTAATTTGCCTGATCACATATTTCCAGTGGTTATGGCAGCTGTCCTTGGGGCGTTGTCCCGCATTCAGGATGTGGGAACCCCAGCACGGTCTTTTTCTCAAATTAAGCAAACAGCATCTGAGTCTTATAATTATTTTGTGGAAAGGCTACAATTGGCTATTACCAGGCAAATCTCTAATGAGGAAGCTGCAAAAGAACTTTTGTTGAAATTGGCAGTTGAAAATGCAAACGCTGACTGCAAGCGTATCTTGCAGCCCTTGGTGGCTAGAGGTGAGGTTACTCTGGCTGATCTGTTAAAAGCATGTGCAGTGGTGGGTTCTCAGGCTTATAACATGGAGACTTTGGCTATGGCATTGCAAAAAGGGATGAAACCTACAGGGAATTGTTTTAATTGTGGAAAGCCTGGCCATTTTAAAGCCCAGTGCCGTGCCCCTGAGGGGGGGTGTAGGCATTTTGCTTCCTCCCCTTCTGCAGGTACGCCAAGACTGAAAATTCGGTATAAGAGACTACCAGATCCAACGTGGAAAGGACCTGTCCTGCTGATACGCTGCTGTTAAAGATGAGGGGACAGTTGTTTGGGTTCCTGCTCGCTGTGTGCGTCCTTGTCATCAGCCAAAGGGGCAAGGGGATGGATTTGGGGGAATGGAAAAGAAACACATTGATCCAGGACATCCAGGAAGCTAGCAAACCTTCATAATAAAACTGATTGTTGGGTATGTATGGACATGCCAACTCACAAAACATCAGGGCTTCCAATGGTTGCAGTACCTTTGGCCGAAGGTGACTGGTATAAGGGACAATGCTATGGTTGTTCAGGGATGTGGTCTAACAGTTGGACTAAAAGTAACATAAATACATTGCATCTTGGAAGCCGAATCCAAGAGGTGGCCGGAATCTGCTGGACTCACATTGAGACAGTAGAGAATATGACTTACTTGGGAACATATCCATTTTGCAACAAAATAATTGTTATTGGCAATGGAAGTCGGGTTTATCCGGATGACATGAAAACTAAAAATCTCACTTACTTTGTACATAATATTTCTAAATTTGATATCATATCTTTGATCAATGAAAATGGGTGTCCAATTATCCCTACCACATGTTGTCCCATCATGATAGAAAACCAGCTACCCAAATGTGCAAATGGGAAATACGCACCACCGCCCACTTATTTGGCTATGTTAATGGAATCTTTTGCACGATTAATCTATGCTGAACCAAATATGGTTGGCCATCTCCTGGGAGCAAATCTATGGTTGCTGTGTGGACGGATGGCCTATGATCGCATGCCAGCACGATGGAAAGGAGTCTGCACCTTTGGGAAAGTAATCCCATCTCATGTCATTTTAAAATCTTTGGGGACTGCTCATATCCTCAATGTGCGTTCTGCAAGGGAAGTAAACTCTGTTTTGAATCATGACTACTGGACACAGATATCAAGGGAAGTTATTCCTCCTTTAGGAGTCATGATGAACAATAGAGATTTGCATCGTTTAAACAATTGGACAGTTACTATGTTTAAAGACACCATTAAAACGCTAAAGCTGCTTGAAGAAGAACAAGGAAAAATCCTTGACTTTGTCCTGCAATAAACCAGATATGCGGTGGACACTATTTTGGCTGCGCAAGGGGGAGTTTGCGCTGTGATTCATACACATTGTTGCATGTATATCTCTGATTATTCTCCAAACATTACAGCTACTATACAGCATATGGAACAAACCCTGAGTGAGAATCCATTACAATCGGAGGACGAGGGACTGGACATGTGGTCTGCACTTTGGTCCTGGTTGCCAGATGGTTCATGGATTCGTCACCTAATTGTTGGAGTGATATTGCTTTTTATACTTTCTCTTTGTGTATGCTGTTGTATCCAATGTCTCCCTGGACTTTTAGGAATGTGTCGGGTGAAGCCTACGGAAGAAGAACTGTTGTTGCAGATGGCGAAAAGCTACCGAGTCATCCGCGATCATCAAAAAACTAAAACAAGGGAGATGTGGGAATAAACCTTGACTTGAGTATTGGGTAATGATTAGTCTAAGATCTTATACATACATGTCTGCCTAAGGGTCACTGAGATAAGCAAGGAAATTAAAAACAAATACCAGAAACAATTAAGCAGCTCAGACAATTGTAAACAGTTTTGTGTGCTATATCTAATTATTGTAATCCACAATGTGAATGCTTACTATGTACGAATTTCTCAATAAAAGGGGGCACTAGAATTTGCTCAGGCTCCCATCCCGAGTACACCAGCCTCTGTGTCTCATTCTTTCCATGGGAGACCACCACAGTTAATATACTATATACCCTGCAGTATACACGTCTACAAATAAGGAAGCATATGAAAAAGGGAAGGAAATGATCTAGCTGCCTTTGGTGACTGAAATCTGGCTTTAAGCAGAATCCAGTTTTAATAGAATGACAACAGACAGTACAAATTAAAGATAACTGCAATCGCACATCAAATCTTTCGCTCATTTAGGATAGAATATGGAATTAGTTCACTAAAGCTAGTATATTCTTAAACATTATAGATAAGTAGATACATGCCCATGCATGCATGTACACATTCACATAAATATTAAAAACTAGCATGGTATAGAGGTCAAGAAGTGGCTTGGGGCTCAGAAGCAGAACCAGATTCTATTCCTCCCTTAGGCATGGAAGGAGTTGGGTGATTCTGGGCCAGTCAATCTCTCTCAACCTTAATCAGCATCAGGCTCAGCAAACAGACAGCTAGAAAGTAAAACTTGACATTGCATTGTGCTTTGTTAGTGATTTGGTATAAGGACTATAGGAAAAGCAGTGCATAACAAGCAGATTCTGCAACTAAGTGGGACAAATGCTAAGAAAAATATGTATATAAATTTAAACTTACGTTTTAAAGCAAGGGTCTCCAGACATTAGCTGCATGCTGATTAAGATCTATAAATCAGTAAGAATGAAATTTTAAAAATTGAAATCAAACTACAATTCCAAAAGTATTACAACAAAAAAAATAATTATATTCTATCAAGTGAACTACCAAACAGAGCTATTACAAAAAATGGACTATAGTTATGGCATATTGATTAAAACCTGTTATGAAAATCTATTACAAAGGCCTAATTGAATACTGATTTCAAAACCAAATTCATTAACAAAGAGTGTTATCAAAACCATCTCAGAGAAAAAAAAG
This sequence comes from Hydrophis major, assembly GCA_033807585.1. Lineage (NCBI taxonomy): Eukaryota > Metazoa > Chordata > Lepidosauria > Squamata > Elapidae > Hydrophis > Hydrophis major. The sequence goes on from CM066330.1 coordinate 148,774,416, forward strand.
CAAATTGTATAACTTCACCAAATATTTTACTTTTTCTGTGTTCATTATATCACCAGATATAACTAATGACAAAACAAAAAAAATGCATTTGGACAAACTAAGGTACTATTTATACAATATCCCTAAAATACCTTTAACAATTTAAGAACTTTCTACTGATGGGTTTTTGCTTATTTACAATTTTTCATCAGATATCTTATTAAAACAAACTAATTCCTTTAGGTCCCATTTACTGTGATAATGAATGGGGATGGAAGGGAAAGAGGAAGAGAAATATGAAATAATGGATGGTTACTGTGTTTTGCTTTCCTATTAGTAATTACCAAAAAGCTACTTTTAAAAAACCAAAATGGAACAGCAAAAAATTCCCATATAATTACCTTGAGAATTGAATTGTCCTGCCTTGTGTTTTTGGTATCATAACCTTCCAGTAAGCAGCGGCGAGTGGTGTTTCCTGATCCAGCAAACTCTGCCAGGTTAAGGTCTGCAAAACCCAACTATTGACAAAAGAATGAAATTAGTAATCACAGAACAAAAAAGAAATAAAACACATTTAGGCTTTGTAGTATGCGTTATCATCTTTGTGCTATACAACTTTTATAATGCCTGATATCATTCATAACAATAAGAAGCCTATACTGCAATATAACTCTAAACAAATATTATAGACAGATATGTAAAGGAAACAAAAAGAGGCATTGTATTACAAGTGTTATCTTTTTACCTTTGCGTAAGTTTTCCCTCCTTTTAATTCCTGCAAAAAATAAATAATTGTAGTCAAAAAACCAAATCAAATGAAGTTCTATGAATTCTTTATAAGGAAACTGTTCTGTCCTTCATTTACATACTTGAAATCCCCGCGCTTTGATTGGCCAAAGCGCGGGGCTTTCCGATTGGTCAGGCGAGCCGCGCCGATTGGCTCGTTAAGAATCTCCCGCGATTGGTCCGTTCAGAGCGCGGGAGAATCGAAGTGCTGCCATTGGCCGCGGCCGCCGCAGCGAAAGGAATAAAAGCCGCGGGCTTTTTTCCTTTCGGCAGTTCGGTTCCAGCAAACCAAATAAAGAGCTTTGCACTAAGTCACCGACTCCTGGCGTCATTTCGCGGACACGACACTGGCGACGAGGGTGGGATCCAGACCCTGAACCGAACCACGTGTCCGACGAAAGCCAGACGAAGCACCGAGATGGCGAAAATCGCACCGCCCGCCCCCTTCAACCCCGCCACCGAAGACTGGGAATCGTTCTCCGACCGATTCCGCATGTACCTCGAGTGCACCGGCATGAAGGACGCCTCTGGCCCGCTAAAACGCGCCGTCTTCCTCACCCACTGTGGGACCGAGGTCTTCCAGATGGCCAAAGCGTTGGCCAAGCCCGCCGATGCAACCGCCATGGACTGGGACGTCCTTGAACCCATCCTTCGGCGACACTACGCTCCAGAGGTCCCCATCCTGATCCGACGCAACGAGTTCTACCGGCGGGACCAGAGATCGGGTGAGAGAGTCAGCGACTTCGTCGCCGAGCTGCGGCCCTAGGGGGGCTCTGCGAATTTGATAACCTAAACAACGCCCTAAGAGACCGAATCGTGCTCGGTCTGTGGGACCCCGCCCTCCAGAGCCGGCTGATGGCTAAGGGCGACATCAGCTTAGCAGACGCCCTCACCGCAGCCGCAGCCGCAGAAGCAACCCGAACTTCCGCCGATAGCATGCGCAGACCGGACACGAGGGACCGTGGCGGAAACAACAACCCGGCAAGGTCGACCGAACCAAAAACCGAGACGACAACACACCAGGGCGATTTCCACTCGGCATCCAGCACGTCCGAAGACGAGGAGGACATCCACCGACTCCAGACAGGGCGCGACAAACGGAACCGGAGAGGTCGTAAGTCAAGGACCAACTGTGCCGGTTGCGGCGGCGACCACTCCAGGTCGGAATGCCGGTTTTTCGATTCCATCTGCCGGCATTGCGACAAAAAGGGGCACATCGCCCGGGTTTGCCGCCTGAAGAAAAACCGCAGTCCGGCTCGATGGGACCAGAGCGACCGGAGGAGGGAGAGCACACCACCCCGGACCAGAGATCGCCACTCGGACAGCCGATGGGACCGGAACGGACGATCCTCGCGAGGCGGTGACAACCGGCGGAGAGAGGAGACCCACCAGACGGTCACCATCGGCCACGCCATCACCAACGACGCCCGGAAGATCCACGTCGAGGTACGCATCGAGGGCCAACCGTGCAAAATGGAGGTGGACTCCGGGTCCTACCTCTCTATGATTGCTTGGCACGAGATAAAGCGGTTGGTGCCTACCCTCCAAAGGAGGAACGTAGACAACCAGAGACTCATTGTAAAGGACTACCAGGGAAACCGCATCCCGGTAGTCGGCACCAAAAGTTTTGACATAACGTATAAGGGGCGCACCGAACGACTCCCTCTAACGATCGTCGACCGCGACTGCCCAAGCCTACTGGGACTGCAATGGTTCGCCCCGCTCGACATCGCCCTCACGGGAGTCAACCACGTCGCCGACGACAGCTGGGAACAGCAACTAGCCCAGGAGTTCCAAGAGGTCTTCGACGGAAACCTGGGCAAGTACCGAGGGCCCCTTATCTCGTTCGACCTAGACCCTAACGTCCCCCCCAAACGCCTGAAACCAAGGCGGGTGCCATTCGCACTGAAACCCAAAATAGACGAGCAAATTGATAAGCTCGTCAAACAGGGGGTACTGCAGCCCATAGACCACGCCCGGTGGGAGACCCCCATAGTCACCCCGATCAAGCCCGACGGGTCGGTGAGAATCTGTGGGGACTATAAGGCCACCCTAAATGGCGCGCTGCAACAAAGTGCCTACCCCGTCCCAATAGTGCAACACCTACTGCATTCACTGGGAGGGGGCAAGGTTTTCGCCAAGCTCGATCTCGCCCAGGCATACCAACAGTTGCCGGTCGACGAGCAAACGGCAGAAGCACAGACCATTGTCACCCACCGGGGAGCATTCAAATGCAACCGACTCCAATTCGGAGTCAGCGTGGCACCGGGCATATTTCAGAGCCTAATGGAGAGGCTATTGCAAGGTATCAAGGGGGTGGTACCTTATTTCGACGACGTCCTAGTGTCGGCACCCAACCAAGCCAAACTAGAAGGTTGACTAAGAGAGGTCCTAACTAAATTTAAAGAGACGGGACTAAAAGTAAAGAGGGAAAAATGCCAGCTTTGCACGGACCGAGTGGAATTCTTGGGCTACCTCCTAGACCGGCACGGCATTCACCCCACAAGCAAAAAAATCAAGGCCATCAAAGAGGCCCCCACCCCTAAATCAAAGACTGAACTACAAGCATTCTTGGGGTTACTGAACTTTTACAATGTTTTCCTACCCCAAAAGGCGACGGCGGCGGAGCCCTTGCATAGGCTCCTGGACAAGGCGGCGACCTGGACTTGGGGGAAACGGGAGCAAGCCGCCTTCCAAAAAACAAAGGACCTCCTCACCTCCGACGCCGTCCTCATACAATTCAACGAGACCCTACCTCTGGCCGTCACATGCGACGCATCACCCTTCGGCGTCGGCGCTGTCCTCAGCCATACCCTTCCTGACAGAAAAGAAGCACCCATCGCGTTCTTTTCAAGGACCCTCACCAAACCGGAGCGGAACTATAGCCAACTGGACAAAGAGGCTCTGGCTATAGTTGCCGCCATAAAACGATTCCACGAATACCTCTACGGCCGGACCTTCACCATTATAACGGACCACAAGCCGTTGCTGGGAATCCTTGCAGGGAACCGGGCCACCCCGAACATTCTGTCTCCCCGAATGACAAGGTGGTCCGAGTTCCTGGCGGCCTACAACTACGAACTCATACACAGACCGGGTAAGACGATCTTCCATGCAGACGCCTTAAGCCGCTCGCCGCTACCGGAACCCGACACCGACCCAGCACCCACGACGACCACCCTCAGCATAGAGACTCTACCCAACCTGCCCATAACCGCGTCAGACATTGCCCGAGAGACTAATAAAGACAGGTGTCTGGCGCGGGTGTTGCATTGGGTAGGGAAAGGGTGGCCGGAAAGGGACAGCGACGAGTCCGTCAAAATGTTTCGAAACCGCCAAACGGAACTGTCGTTGTTAAAAGGGTGCATTCTATGGGGAGACAGGGTGGTCATTCCGGAAAAGCTGCAGGGGAAGGTTTTGGAAATGCTGCACGAGGGGCACTCTGGCATCGTAAGGACTAAAGCCCTGGCCAAAAGTTACGCTTGGTGGCCAGGGATGGACAAACAAATAGAGGCCTGGGTAGCTAGGTGCCAACGATGCCAGGAAACAAGGCCCAGCCCACCCACAGCACCCGTCCTAGAGTGGGAAACCCCAAGGGGACCTTGGTCCAGAATCCATATAGACTTCGCCGGGCCCACAAATGGACACACCTTCCTCATAACAGTTGACGCTTACTCCAACTGGCTGGAGGTAAGCAACATGAAGACAACAACCACGGAGGCCGTGACCAAAGAACTCTGCAAACTCTTTGCAACACACGGCCTCCCAGACGTCGTCGTTTCCGACAACGGGCCCCAGTTTACCTCGCTGGAATTCGAAAAATTCCTAGCGGAAAGGGGCATCCGCCACGCACTTACAGCACCGGCGCACCTGGCGGCGAACGGTAGGGCGGAACGGATGGTCCAATTCACTAAAAAGACCATCCGGAAAATAGACCACGGGGAGATCCAAGAGAAAATCAACAGACTACTCTTCACCCAACACATAACCCCGAATACCACTACCAACAAAAGCCCAGCCGAACTACTAGTGGGTAGAAAGCTAAGGTCCCCACTCGACAGGTTACACCCTACGTATAACCCGGAGCGGCCCCCAGACTCAAGCACCAAAAGCCGAACGTTCGCACCCGGGGACCCCGTATATGCAAAAAACCTGACGGGAGACCCTCTATGGATCCCAGCCGTCATCACCCAAGCAACAGGCCCACACTCGTACCGGCTACAAACAGCAGACGGACGAGCGTGGAAACGCCACATCGACCAACTTAGGTCGAGGACCGCAAGCGAACCCAACCCCCGTAACGCAAGTCAAGGGGGGAGGGAATACCCAGGAGACCGAATCCAAGGAAAAATAAACCAGCAGTACTCACCGAAACGCAGCCATCACGACCCCTCGCCAGAAAAGAACAGCCAAGCCAGCTCGACCGACCCGGAAAGACCGAGCGGAAGCGGCGAAACCCGTAGCTCAACCAACCCGGAAGGCCCAGGAGGGAGCTATGGAGAAAGGACCGGCCCGATCGACCAGCCGGTTCCCACAGCAGCAGGAGCAACGAAGATCCCGACCGAACCGGCCGAGATCCAGCCTACAACTGAGTTGCGCAGGTCAAGTAGGACCAGACGGAGCCCCGCCTACCTACGTGACTACGCAACGTAAGGACTGAACCAAGAGGGGAGGGGTGTTCTGTCCTTCATTTACATACTTGAAATCCCCGCGCTTTGATTGGCCAAAGCGCGGGGCTTTCCGATTGGTCAGGCGAGCCGCGCCGATTGGCTCGTTAAGAATCTCCCGCGATTGGTCCGTTCAGAGCGCGGGAGATTCGAAGCGCTGCCATTGGCCGCGGCCGCCGCAGCGAAAGGAATAAAAGCCGCGGGCTTTTTTCCTTTCGGCAGTTCGGTTCCAGCAAACCAAATAAAGAGCTTTGCACTAAGTCACCGACTCCTGGCGTCATTTCGCGGACACGACAGAAACATAGCAAGCCACTTCATACAATTAGCAGTATTCTTTGTAAAATTTGGATGTTACGATTGTTATTAAAGGGAGGTGCTAATGTTTATTCCTCTAGGTCTGGATGAGGCAGAGTAAAAATAAGGAAAAGAAACAGCAGACTACCAGCTCTTTCCTTTTCTCTTATTTATTTCAAATCTGAATCTCAAGGACCTATTGAATCTATAATGTTAGAATGCAGTATTGGAGGCTAACTCTACGCAGAGCAAGAGTTTGATCCTGACCAGGTCAAAGTTGACTCAGCCTTCCATCCTTCCAAGGTTGATAATCTGGTCATGGGCCGCATCGGGAGTTTGTTTGCCCTTGGGGGCCTGGGGTGGTCTGATAGGCAGACCGACTGGGTGGGCATGGCCAGGCCTGGGGCGGCAGAGCACAGTCCCTCAGCATCTCTGGAACAGCCCCATGGGCCAACTCTGCAGCCTATTACAGGCTGGATTTGGCCCGTGGGCCGCGTAATTGAACATCTGGTTTAGAGAGTGCTGTAAAGAATTATGAAGCAGTATATAAGTCTAAGTGCTATTGTTATTGCTATCCTAAAGAATCTTTCTCACTTTTGAGATAATAAAGAAAATAATATGGATAAGTATGTGAGTGTATGTATAGGTGTATAAATCACAAATCTAGATCTAACTGCACTATCTTAATCCAACCTTCTTCAATTTAGCGCCTTCTACATATGTTGGATTTCAAAAATATTGAGCCAGCATGCATAGTTTATTCATTCAAAGCCCCAACATTTCAAGATACAGCAATCTTAAATTCTTATGTTATGAATGTTGTCCTGAGCTATCAACTTGTAAAATAGCTTTTATACATCAGTAAGAGATTAGGCAATAGCTAGAGCAGAACATACTCAGACAATCTAATTCAAAATAACAAAATGAATACTTATAACTTAAATGGAAACAGATACTAACATTATTTATAATCTACAGGGACACAACTACAATACAAATATAAGTATGACACCTATTTATACCTTTCGTACAGAGACTCTGCAGATGCAGGGATCCAGAATCCCTGTTGTGGCACTTGCGCTTATTTTACATATAAATGAAAACCTCTTCTTCCAATGAACACAGTTTGCTTGCACCACTTCCCTGTAAATAGAAAAAAAATTACAAGAGAGACACTGACAACACAAGATTTAATTGTTATTTTCAGAAAAAAAGCCCTATAAAATTTAAGACACCATAATCAATTCCTTCCTACAGTGATTAGAATCTTCATTTTTATCATGGAATAAAATGTACCTAATACTGCTTTTAAAATATTTTATATTTTTATTATTAAACCAGAGATTAGGGTAATGTCTGCAGTATTTGCAAAAATATGTGTAAATAGGATTGGTTTTGCCTTCATAGAAGATAGTTTGCTAACTATAAGGCAATTAATCATGGACTTCCTACTTTCCTTGCGCATAATAATTTATGAAACTGATTTTCAGCAGATATGACTTTGGGACTATATCTAAGTAGAAACTAATGCATTTGCTAGTACTGCAGAGCATATCTAAGATGATTTGGTATTAAAAAGTAAAGACAACGAATAAATTGGAGGGTTTAGATGAAAGGAAAGGATTGCCAGAACAAATAATTTCTTTCATCAATCTACTACCTTATTCTAACATAACACATTGCTAACCTCTAACTACACAGCTGTAATTAGATAAAACAAGTGATAATATTGAAAGTTGAGATTGTATACCTCTGGCATTTGCTTCTGCACAAAAAAGCAGTTGCCAATATATGAACTTTGACTTTGTCAAATGCTCTTAATGTACATTAAAGTAAAACCTAACATGTCTGTGTACAATTTCTTGATATTTAAATTTTTTTAACTAATGTTGAAGTAGTAAACCAGGAATCTGACTGGAGAGATGGAATGAAGTGCTTAATTTCTCCCGGTTTTTCTGATCAAAATTGACCACCCTATCTGGTTTTTTCAACATGCCATTTATTCATTACTGGTAGTCCTTGACTTACGACCACAATTGAGCCCCAAATTTATTTTGCTAAGTAAGACATTTAAGTGAGTTTTACCCCATTTTACAATCTTTCTTACCACAGTTGTTACGGATGATCACATGAACTTGGGACACTGCAACGGTCATAAATATGAGTCAGTTCCAAGCACCTGAATTTTGATCATATGACCATAGGGATGCAGGAATGGTCATAAGTATGAAAAATGGTCATAAGTTTCAGTGTGAATTGTAACTTTGAATTGTCACTAAATGAACTGTTGTAAGTCAAAGATTACCTGTATTTTTCTGTGATGAATAGTTACCATTCAGTTCACATGCAATTGTTTTTAAAATGAGAAGTAGGAAAATATTCTATTGGAAAATAAATGAACCTACATTTCAAATAACTAAAAGTCCCAAGCATTATTCTGAGCAATATTATCACACCCTTCTATCCAGTTTGTCTAAAATTTGATGGATATGGAATATGAAATATTATTTACAATACTAAGAAGCTGCCCAGAATTTTGCTCGAACACAACATTTAGAACATCTTTTCCATTTCTGTACTGGAGGAGAGAGTTGTTAATTAGGTTCTGAATATCAGGATTATGAATAATTTATTCTATCTTGAATTTCCTGGTGACCGCTCAAGTGCATTAATTTGTGTAGAAAATACATCCACCCACAAACCAAAACTTTTCTGAGAGAGAAGAAAATAACATTTTTGGAAAGCCAAGTGAGATTTTTAAAATAGCAACAACAACAATAACAGTACTACCACCCCTCTACCTGGCTTTTTGGCAGCCAATTATTAACCATATGATGTAATGTAGATCCTGAAATACAGATTATAGCAAGCCACAGCTTTTACAGTAACAAATGTGACAATCAATACTGAGATCAAGGGAAAAGGCTTTCTGAGCACAAATGATGCTTTGGTAAATCAGGAAACAGTACAGTGGAAAAACTAACTTGATTCCACTTAACAAAATAATGACAACAATTGAACTGCAGATTTATTTTTATTTTATTTTTTTAGAGTAGAAGAAAGTACATTTTCACACAGAGAACACATTAACCGAAGAACAAGCTAGATTTAGAAGCGGCTGGTCTATTTTTGACTATGCTCTTATTTCACAACATCTGACAGAAAAATACACTTCCAAATCATGTGCGAAGCTATATACAGTTTTTATAGATTTCTGTCTCATACACAGATTGGCTATTGTGAAGATTTTACTTTTGAATAGCCCATCACTATATGCCATTTATTCTCATGGCTTTAAGTAGCTTATATTTTTTTAAAATCTCCATATTCTACTAGAAGAATAGTCTATTAATAAGTATAATATTACTTTGGTTCAAGTATCAATAATTTGAGGAACAGGTTGTGCTATGCACAGAATGAACTAAATCAGGGGTGTCAAACTTGATTTCACTGAGGGCCGCATCAGGGTTGTATTTGACCCTGGGGGGGGGCTGGCCAGGGTGGGTGTGGCTAGCTCAATGTCACTCATGTTGGGATTGCCTGTGGTGGCCAGAGTGTGTGCAGCCCTCTCAAGCTCCATTTTTGCTGGTAGAAGGTTGCAGGAGGCCATCACAGTTGAAAACAGAGCTCGGGAGGGCTGCATGCAACCCTTCCGAGATCCATTTTCGCTGGCAGAGACACTCTGGGCCTGTCCTTCATTGTTTCTAGGGCAGCCCTGCGGACCTTGAGTTTGACACCCCTGAATTAAATAAAGTGTACTGTATGCTTGCACGTCTAAGTTTTTTTTTTTTTTTTAAAAAAAGCTAAAATATTTTAATTCAATGGCAAAAAGTCCCATTGAATTAAACAAAGATTGAGCTAACAACAGAATAGGGCCATAAAATATCTACAGAATGAGCCCAAAGAAAGAACTGAATTTGGGCTTTGTGACCAGTTAGCTGAGAATTGATTAGAAATTAAATTAATATAAATACATATAAAGCAGCAACTAAGGAAAGAGGAAAGATTAGCCCAAAGGAACCAAAACAACACTTGATGTCAGGAGATTACTGAAAAGCAATGTGATTTGGGAACTGGGTAGGTCTAGTAGTCTAACAAACCAGGGATAATACGATAGCAGTCTTCCAATACTTGAGACGCTGTCATAGAGAAGAGGAGTCAACCTATTCTCCAAAGCATCTAAGGGCAGGACAAGAGGTAATGGATGGAAGCTTGAATAAGAAGAATCCAACCTAGAATTAAGGAAAAATTTCCTGACAATGAGAACAATTAATAAGCGGAATGGCTTTCTTCATGGCTTTCTTGTGGGTGCTCCGTCACTGCAGATTTTAAAGAAGAGATTGAACAGGTGAAGTCCCACAACAATAAATGTGTCATGGTTGTGAGTAGAGAATACAGAGGAATCTTCGTTGATGTAAGCAGCAGCAGCAGCAGAAGCAATTTCTACATTCTTGCATCACAGTCCTCAAGAAAAAGTTAGCTGTGTCCTTTCCCAACTTTGGACAGGTAATCCTCAACTTACAACCATTTGTTTAGATCATTCAAAGTTACAATAGCACTGAAAAAATCCTTGTACTTATGACTGTCAGAGCATCCCCACAACCACGTGATCAAAATTTGGGTGATTGGCAATTGGCATGTGTTTTCAATGGCTGATGTATGTGATCACCATTTGTGTCCTTTCCAACTGGCTTCTGACAACCAAAGTCAATGGAATGATTCATTTAACAACTTCACTCATTTGCTTAACAATGGCAAAAAGAGTGTAAAATTGGGCATGCCTCACTTAACAATCTCCTTGCTGATCAGTGGAAATGTTGGTCCCAATTACAGCCATAAGTCAAGGACTACCTGTATTTAAAAACCCAATGGTGTTTTTATGTATTCATATGTAAAATGTAATGCATAAGACCCCACTGGGATTTAATGGGCACCACTTCCCCCATTACTGTAGTTTGTAAAATCAAGGACTTACTCTACTAATATTAATTGAAAATTGTAAATAACTAGGGCATCTATCCCCCCCCCCAAATATATCCCCAAAGTTTATATGTATCTTACCATTAAAATCTAATGTTCAAAGCCAAAACTTTTAGAGACAAGATTTAATGACTGCAAAAAAAAAAACACAAAACTTTGAAAGAATACTCACTACGTTTAGCGGAAAGAATCCTCTCTCAGGCTAATTGAAAACATATTTTGAGTATAAACCTCACTTCTTTGAGCAATCATTCATATTTAAAAGTATCTTACAAGTTCTTGTTTTACATTTAGTACATTCTAAAACTGACCTCTAAATCTGTTTTATATTCATATTGATTGGTTACCCTAGCAATGAGCTATAATGACAGTGTCAGTGGCAACTGCACGAAAGAGCATGTTGATGAAAACATTCCACTGTGAGTCAACTTCCTATGTTCTAGAAATGTAATGTTTAAATCAGCACGCACATCAAATATTACATGATGATGTTGTAGTTTCACGATCATTCTTCAAATTCATTTGAGGGTTTTTTGTCCTCCCATGAGTTATTGGGAGGAGGAAAAATGAATAATCAGAATGCACTGAAACTTCCAAAGACGCCCAAAACTCAAAATGCGTTTTTGCTTCTTATTTCCAGCAGCAACTTTTTAACTATAAGGAGAACATACATACATGGCCTGCACAGCTACCCTCCACAACTCAATCCATAAAAAAGGTGTTATGCATGACTGCTTACAATCTGAAACTCATTTTTCTCTTTGAATCTGAAATGCTGCACAGACCTACTAGATATATACATATAACTCCTCACATCAACCAAAATTGGGTCTGGCAACTCCATTGTTAAGCAAAGCAGTCATTAACTGAGACATTACATGATTGTGACTTGTTAGCTTCTCTACTGACTATTTGTTGGAAGCTGGCTGTGAAGTATGCAACTAGCGATTATGTGACCATGGTCTGCTGGTTGCAAAATGCACAAATATTTATTGTGTGACCTCGGAGATGCTGCAACAATTGTTAAATATGGGAATTGGTCATAAAAGTTATGTTTTTCAGCACCTTTGTAACTTCATATGATTGCTAAATAGGACAGTCATTAAGTGATGATTACCTGTAGTTTTGTGGCTTCCCAAGCAATTGGTTGACCTTGTTTTTGCAGTCTAAAGCAGGGGAAATTTATTAAGCTTCTGGTGGACAATTATATTTAATTAGTGAATTCTATTTTGCTTGGAAATAATCTTTCTTTTTTATTTTCAATAGGTATTTGGCAATGACAAAGAAAAATCTATATTAGAAAGTGCTTACACTATTTAATTTTTTTTCAGTATTTATGCTGACTATCTTGAAACTTCATATTTAATGTTACAAATAGTATTACTTTTGACACTTTGGTTTGGCGCCTCATTAAAGTAATTAGATGAATCACCTTTTTACTGTTAGTTCATAGAGCAGGATTGGCATACTGTTTCTATTACCTTTATTTTTTTGCCTTTTTAAAAATATTGCCCGTTAACTTTTTAGATTTGGTTATTGTGACTGGGGATATTCAATGAAAACATATGAATAAATACATGAACATTGGAAGTTGAAGCCTACTGTGTTTAGGAAATACACATCATATATCTTCCCTTAAAGAAGTGAATGCAATGGGTTTGAGAACATGAGAACATGAATCAGAACAAAAGTCATTTAGTCCATTCTATTATAACAATCCATTCTGTGGCCAGTTGATGCCTATAGAATGCACTATATCTGATTGCAATAATACTCTCCTGCTTGCATTCCCTAGCAATTGGTTATGTCTGTGTAAGGCTGGAAGTTTATTTTTTAAAATATTTTTGATTAAAGATTATTTTGTGTTAATAAAACTGTATTCTTTATTCTTTTTTCCAACTATCTTCAAGTTCCTCAAAGAAAACTCTAACGACTGCTTTCTCATATTTTCTTTGTCTCTTCTCTTAAATGTTTTGTTATCTTTTGTTATCTGGGCGCCTTTTATAATTCCAGTGTGGTAACTCCAGAAAATGCATTATAATAAAATCATCCACATTGCTCTTTGGATTTATTATTTGTATATCTTTTTAAGTTTTTAAAACTTTATCAAATTTAATTTGTAAAGCCATTATTTCCATCACTTCCTCATAGGTTATAATTTTTATATCCACCTGTAAGTCAATTTCAGCTTTATTCAATGGGGGTTGTTTCTCTTCAAGAACACTTTCTACCAAACTGGACAGAATAACAATGGAACTTAAGGACAAAGAGGAAACAGAATATTACTTAACATGGGATGTATTGTACAATGGGTTAAATAATAGGTGCAGAGACTAGTATTTAACAATGAAAGAAGATAAACAACATAGAAATAAATATAGATATATTGAAATATGTAAGAATAAACAATGTAAGCAATATCACTGTTGGATTGTATGTGAATATAGTTTAAAATGCACAGAATGATAAATGTAACAGCATATTATGGTATAAATAAGAAAATAATAGTTATAATCATGATGTACAACACTATGTAGTCAAAAGGGATTATATTGTATGACCAGGAGAATAATATAACTACAATGTATACTATGATGTAAAAAAGGACTTATATAACTAGTACACTGACATCATAAAATTGGAACTGTGATGAATAATAATGAAAAATGTACAATAAAAATATTTTTTAAAAAGAGAACACTTTCTGATTTAACTAAGGAGTTAAATTCCAAAACTTCCAGCACCCATTCATCAAACATTTATTTTAAGGTAGCCATCTGGTGCCTTCTAGTGTCCAACTTTCCAAGTCATCTTATCTGTTACAAAGGATAAACAATATTTATCTTACCTGCTATAAAGGATAAACAACATTTTTTCCACAAGAAAGTAATCTTTTCAATCAGCTTCAAAGTCTTAAATCAAGTCAATTTGAGCTCTTGATCAATTTAAAATTTTCCAGAATCAATATGGTAATCACCCTTTTGCTGTATATTCTGGAAAAAAAATCTTACAGAAATGTCAAGTTATATTTTTTTCCCTTAATGGATCTTTAACAAACAGTAAAAGGGAAAAAAAGTAAACTCCAGAGTGATTCAAAAATAAGGTTTGGTTGAACTTTAAGTCCATAAAAGTCTATATTAATGCCTCTGAGGCTGGTGGAATCCAAGTTGTTTGCAAGTGACCTCAAGAGGGTTAGCTTCTGCCACCTATTCACAAAAAGCCAGTGTCTAGAATATGTATGGGAGATGTCGAGATTTCTCCTTGCTCTAGAGAATTTTTGACAATCTGAGTCCAGCATCTGTTTTTAACTGAAATATACTCTGTTGTAAAAAGACCAGCTTGCAGTAATACTACAAATTTGCAGTTGATGCAAGGCTGACAGAATTCATCAAGATAAAAAACTGAGACATGATGTAGTTAGAGCTGAGAAATACTTCCATTGATTGATTGATTGATCATATCTGGAGATTGCCCATCTCACTCACAGAATGAGTTGATATTGATTAAGAGATAAACATATACTTAAATCTGTAGTTTGGCTGGAATATGACAACAGAACATTTTTAAAAGCAATATTTAGAGTGATAAACTAAATTGTCTGTTATAGAAACCTATTTATCAGAGTCTATAAAACAACATTTCATGGCATTTTAAGATACTAGTAATACATTTGTGACATTGTGAGGACTAGAACTAAAAGCATGAAATATATAAAATGGTTATCATAATTAATGGTTTAAATTAAATTAACAATAAATATTAAAATGCTGGTATTAGATCAAGATTTGAATCTAAGCCTTCAACCAACTGGGGGCCTACTATTAAACATGAAAACCTTCTGGATCTACTACATCTTTTTGTTATTCTCTAACTGTGTAGTGAAAAAGGAAAGGGGAATATAAAATTGATTTCATTTCTGGAAACAAATTTGGCTGAGACCAGCAAAATAAGTAAATAAAATTAACAGGTGAGGAATTAAAATAGAACTATTCAGAGAAAATGCTCACCTTAGTCAAAGACTATCCACGATAAGAAATTAATATTGACACTGAAATATGCAATGTTAAACAAAATAAACAAATACTAGGACAAACATGGTAGGATTGGTATCAGTGTTGCTACATAAAGAAAAGCCATTTTAACGTAAGTTAACCCTTAAATTCTATATACACTTGTTAAATATATCAATGTAAGATATTAGATTGGTCGCTTTCTATAGTTGGAAACAGTTCCAATTTCTATTGAGTTAGATTTTATCTTTAATTTATCAAAGCCTTTCTATGCACTGGAATTATACAAGAATATTTCAATGTGCAAGAGTCTTACTGGATCAGATCAACAGCCCATAGAGTTCATCATCTTATGTCACCTAGTGGCCAACCCACTCCATTCAGAAAGGTTGCAAGCTTGTATACTGCATATGGATGACACTCCTCTTCTACTATTATAGAGGCAGAGGAATGGCCTTGAGGAACAGGAGGAAAAGCTACTACCATGCAGATGATCAAATAAAAAGCACCTGGGCCAAGAATGTAAGGTAAGCAACTATTTCAGACAAATCCATTCTTAGTTCACATGAAGATGAAGGGAAGAAAAGGGGATAAAGTGCATTCAAACCTGCAAGTATCTGTTACTAAAGCTTTACAATAAAAGTAGTAGTGATTTAGATGGTATTGGCTTTATAGTCTGGTCGACTTTGAAGGGCTGATAATTACTGCTATCTAGCAGCTAGTAAGGTATATTGCCTTAAGGCCAAGGCAATAAATATCACCAAGAACCAAGCCAGTGTTGTTCTTCCATGAGAACAGAATTACTATATGCATTTGTGAATTCACACCTGGAAACAATAAATAAGCAATCCAATAATACATTTCATAACATTTTCTAAAATAATACTAATATGAATTTTGCTTCGTATATGAATTCTCTCTGGCCAAATTAACTATACTCTAAGATCACACAGTATGTTGACTTTTTAAAAAAGAATTACAATATAAAAATTTTGGTTTTCTGTTCAAAATGCTATACAAGTATTTAATTTTTTCTCCGTCAGGTGCTTAACCAAGTAAGGAGTTGAATCCAGATTATTTATTTCTACCCAGCAATAAAAAAACAAACAAAGTAACTGAAAATTCTGTTATGTGACATATGCTATATTTTACAGACATAGGTTACAATTTTCAACTTCTTCTGTGATGCTTCTGTGATGCCTAAAAGAAATAACTAATCCTGATTGCAAGGCGAGGTGATCTCTTTGTTGATCACGGGATAATGTTTACACCATTGCTGATACCATTGCAATAAATGTCAATTCAATGGCATTCTATCCACCAACAGGGAAATTGCATTTTTAAACAGAGAAAATGTCAAGCAGTGTGCACTATTGCTTGGTTTGCCTCATCTCTTCAGTTCCTGTGATATTGCTGTAGGTGTGTGATTGTATAAAACAGGGGTCCCCAACCCCCGGGCCATGGTCCACTACCAGTCCTTGGCCTGTTCAGAACTGGGCAGTGCGAGCAGCTGGGAGGTAGGCATGCAGCTTGACTTATGTGAGTGGCGGGCTGGCATGCATGCATGCAGCTCGACTTGGACAAGCGGCGGGTCGGTTGTCCTCTTCCCTGCGGCTGGGTCCCCAACCCGTAAAACTTGGGGACCACTGGTATAAAATATAGCTATTGTGTCAGTCTAAGGAACTTGGAAGGTAAAAAAGGTAAGGCCACAGCAACATTGGCTAGCAACATTAGTATTTTATCCTTTGTTATTTTTCTTCATTGGGGACAATTGGGGAAGGGAGTGGTTATATATACTGGCACTCCATTTTTCATTCCACTTTATGAATTCAAAGAAATGAGGTTATAAATATATATAAACAGAAAGTCCAAGCAGAAAGTTTTAAATTTTGTGTGTGTGTGTGTGTGTGAAGGACAATTAAAAACTTTCTGCTTGGACTTACTGTGCTGCATTTCATATATCACAGCTATTAGGTATTAAATGTAACTGGCTCAGGAAACATTGTGCATTTTCATATATTGCAACAATAAAATGCTATGTAATTGACACTCATGCCCATACTAATGAAATAGGAAGTATTTATGCATATAAAATATAATAGAACCCTCTGTTTCACAAACAGAGGGTGAGCACATACTAAAGTACCCATGTAATTAGCAACACTTTGCCAAATTAAAGAAAAACTAAGCAAAATTGGATGGAAATTCCAGGAAATAGCTGAATAGAATGCTAACTTGGGAAGTTGAAAAAAATATTCAGGAAAAATGAAATGTCAAACCACTTCTGTTTTGCTGCCAATATAGATGAAAGAGAAATGATTAGGAGTCAAGCTTTTAAACCTAACATACTATGAATTCCCTAACACCATTACTCTATTAATTAAAACGGAAAGAATCAAGATGAACTCAACTCCTGGTGATTTTATGGACTGCCATCTATAGCCATGTATTTTGGATATATTTGTGTTAGTATTAGAAATTGTAAAAATCAAATTAGGAATTTTGGAAATCTGAAGTCTGTTATTATTAGTTTCAAAATTCTAAAACATCATTTGTATGCCACCTAGATATCTAATAATGTGCACCTTATATCGATAATCAGTGAGAG
Source organism: Hydrophis major (assembly GCA_033807585.1). Classification (NCBI taxonomy): domain Eukaryota; kingdom Metazoa; phylum Chordata; class Lepidosauria; order Squamata; family Elapidae; genus Hydrophis; species Hydrophis major. The sequence continues at coordinate 148,791,740 of CM066330.1, forward strand.
ATTTCAGAATCAGAGTTGTATAGTATATTGCTGAAGTCAATTAATGCTAAACAGCGATTTTGTTGACCTCTTGGTAGGATAACTGCTCTTCACTACTAATGGCATAAAACAAGTAAGGCAAAAGACTTTCTCTTATTTTGATTTGATAAAGAAATAGGTGGATAAAAAGATCAGCTTTGAGTAAAGGACTTCACCTTTTAACTCTTTCCAGCAGGAGAAATTCTACTGTATTTCATAAGGCGTCTTACACCTACCAGAGGACTTATTCTGAGAATTAATAAGATAATGCAATTATTTTTAGGTTTGTCCTGTTTGGAGAAAGGTATGAAATTGTTTGCAATTATGCTGAAGAAATACAGATGTGGCCATGGCTTCCGTAAATTAAAGCTTCATTTGTTAAGAAACTACCCAACCACTCCTCCAGGAATCCCCACGGTGAAGTTTAACCCTTGGGAGGAAGATGAATTCCCTATCCAAACGTGGAGAAGAAGAGGAAGAAGAAAAAAAAAAGATGCTCTGCGTAGCGTCAGAGCCACTCACTTCACTGACAGATGATGCTTTCCCGTGAAGTCAGCCCTGGGGCTGTAAACAGATCCGGAAAAAGAAGATTTGAAGGGTTTGACTTAAGATAGCGGGCTTGTTTCCCTAGGTTCGCGGTCTACAAGTGGTATTGGGTGGGGTAGTGGGGGGGAGGGTCGATTTTGCAACTTGGCAGCGAGCGATAAAAACGCAGCAACAGCCTTCGCCTACACTGTTGTTATTTCTCCTTAGCCAACCCCGATTTTGCATCCCTCGGAGCTGGCGAAAGCTAACAGGTGTCTGAAGCTCCGCCAGATTCTTGGCAGCCCCCTTTCTGGCCAGGCGAACGGAGCGGTTCGTACCTGGAGGACTCTCCGCTGAAGCTCCCGCCGTCCAGCAGCCGCACCTTGCAGAAGAGGATCCCGTTGACGAAGGGCACCGAGGAGAGCTCGTCCAGTTCCAGCTCCACGCGGAATTTGAACTTCTTCTTCTTCATCATCATGAAAGCCATACGAGGCAGGGACGGGCAAAGAAAGGAGGCGCGCGAGAAAGCAGCCCACGCCGCCAAGGGCGAAGGGGAGCGCCCCCCACCCTACCCCGGGCGTCTTCTTGTCTCTGCTTAACCCCCCGCCGCTTCTTCCATTGCTACACAACCGTCGTTTCTTCGGCCCTTGTGACCAGGCAACGCAGGGGAGGAGCGGGAGGAAAAGCAGCAGGAGGCGGGTGGGCGAAGAGAGAGAGAGAGGGAAGAAAAACACGCCCGTCCGCGCGCTGTCTTCACCCAGGCAGGCGGCGCGGGCGCTGCTATGACATGCGTCTTGCTGCGCCCTCCCTCACGAGCGAAGGGGACGCCGGCTACAACCGCCCGGCCGCGTTCAAACCAGCCCGCCTCCCCTCTCTCTCTTTCTCTCCCCCCCCCCGCGCGGACTCTCTGAAGGGGGGGGAAGGGACGCTGTCTCACAAGACCGGCTTCTTTCCTGCCCTCCTGCGGCGTCAGTCCGTTGAGTCACTAGGAGCCCGCCGAGTGACGGGAGAGCTCTGCGCCCCTGCCGGCTTCAGCCGGCACCGAAGGTTCCCGGGGGTGAGAAGGTGACGCGGTCGGTCGGTGGGTCCGCCGCGCGCCAGGCAGAGAATCCCCGGCGCTGATCCTTAGCAGTATTTTCCCCCGTACCCCGCCATCTGCAGTAAGACCCCCATAAGGCGGCGGGTTTTTAGGCGTAAAGAAATGGCGAGGCTTTGCGGGACGGGCCCTCAACCAGGTGTTGCAATGGTGTTACTCATTTCCTGACCGAACGGTGACCTCACCGATTTAAGAAGTAACGAGAGAAACAAGATTTCAATTTTTAGGCATCTCTCCAACCAAGCCACAAGGGCCCCTTGGCTGCAACCCTGCATTCTTTCTTCCCGGAATGATACAAATTCCCTTGCGTGTATCGTGACCCCTTTCGTGTTTAGGATGGATGCTTTTCCATCCTTTATGTGGATGCTTTTCCTCCATTCGTTAATCATTTTTAATAATGATTAATCATTTTTAATCATTGTTCACAATTCAACTACAATAATTCCGGGTTCCGTGTCCGGAGACAATGGTGCAACTTAGAATGACTATTCACTTAAAAATGCTAATTGAAATTCCTTTTAGCAAATATGAATATGAATATAAAAAAAATAACCTTTCTGTGAAATAATGTGTCCTTAATATATCATCCTCTTTGCAACTGACATGTATTTGTGCTACTGTATATGATCACAATTTGAAAAAGGTTTTTAGCACGGTTTTATGACTCTCCTGTTCTAAAACCTTGGCAGAGGTTCTGAGTTGTTAATGCCTTAAGGACTTTCAATCAAGGAGAAGTGTCTTAAAATAGCTGGATGTTTAATAGCTTAAGCAAAATACACTCAGGAAAAATTACGACACATATTATTATTCACTTTAAGGCACCTAAGTGGAGACAAATGGAAGAATGTTGTGTTTTGCACAGTTAAACGGGCTACTAATTACCTTTACAGAATTAGAATATTTCATTTTTTCTCTAAAACACACAAGGCAGTATTTTTATTCCCACGCCCTGCCATTATATCTTTGGGCTAACCTTACAAAGTAGATAGCTGGGAGAGAATGACTGCCAGTGAATGGATCTGAACATTGCACAAGTTTGAAGTAAAACATGAAGGAATGTGAAATTAGATCTCTCACATAATAGCTCTGCTTATTACAGTGATGCCAAATTTAGTGATTCCTGGTGTGCATATTTCCAAGCATGTAGTTATTGTATTAGCAATGCTTCATGTTAAAAGATTTCTATTATTAGAAGGTTATCAATTGCCAGGTTGTACAGATTAATAATTATTAATAATTAAAATACAGATTAATAATTAATGTTAATCTGATACAGATTAACAGTTGGAAGGGACTTTGTAGATCATCTAGTCCAACCCCCTGCCCAAGCAGATCCTACACCATTTTTGACATGGCAGTCCAGTCTCCTTGAAAGCTTCCAATAATGAAGCTCCCACAACTTCTGAAGGCAAGCTGTTCCATTGGTTGATTGCTCTGTCAGAAAAGTTCTCCTTATTTCCAGGTTGAATCTCTGAGTGTGTGTGTGTGTGTGAGAGAGAGAGAGAGAGAAAGAGAGAGAGAGAGAGTATGTGTGTGTGTTCAGTGGATATTTCTTCTCCCTTATGCCTGTTACCAGTAATTTGCTCAGGAAGTTATAACAGAATAGGTTTGGATGCACACACATACACAAACTCTCACACATTATTTCTTATTGTTATGGAGCCTAGTTTAGCAAAATTATATATACATTTCTATACAGAGCCTCCTTCAGTTTCTTAACTGTCTCCTTCCCTTATTCATACAGGTGCTTCTCATTATAACATATTCCATTAGAAGTTTCATTACTTTCATGCCTCAGTCTTATTTTTAACCTAAAGTGGAGGATTAAAAAAAGGGGAAAAAAACCTTTTCCTTTAATTTCTGGATTGCAAAAACAACAAACAAAATAGTCCTAGAGTGAACCTCACCAAAAATATCACTTGAAACTATCATACTTTGATCGTGTCATGCGAGCTGACTCACTTGAAAAATCAATCATACTGGGAGTGGTCAGCAGAAAAAGGAGAAGAGGCCGCTCTAATACCCATTGGCTGGACACTATAAAGCAGGGGTCTGCAACTGCCCCTCCCCCGGTCTGTGGCCCGGAGTCTGGCCACAGCCTTTTCAGGACTAGACCCTGGAAGTGATGGAAGAGCATGTGCTTGCATGCCTACCTGCATTTATGAAAGCAGCATGCGCACAAAACCATCCACGCTTCCCCCCCAACCCAAGCCACCATTGCTGTCTCCAGTTCATCAAGCTGAAAAGGTTGGGAACCGCTGTGGTGGGATTCAAAGTTTTTTACTTCCACTTCTGTGGGCGTGGTTTGGTGGGCATAGCAGGAGAAGGATACTATAAAATATCCATTCCCTCCCATTCCTGGGGGAAGGTCACTCCAAAATCCCATTCCCTCTCCGCCTCACTAACTTGCTTTCCAGCTCCGTTCTCCTGTGCAGGGCAACAAAAGAAGAACCAGTTGATCAGCTGGGACTTGGGAGACAGAGACTAGATGGGGGCAGGGCCAGTCAGAGGTGGTATTTGCCGGTTCTCCGAACTACTCAAAATTTCCATAACCAGTTCTCCAGAACTGGTCAGAATCTGCTGAATACCTCTGGAACACTGCTGTAAAAGATGACATTGGGAAAACCATAGCAGACCTAAAGGAGGCAGCGTGAGGCAGAGAGGCATGGAGAAGCTTGGACACGAATGAATGGCTGATGATAACGAACTTCTTGGAATGCTAACACCTTAGTCTAGTTTTCCTTGCTACCTCTGGTCTCTCCTTTCCAGCATATGACAGAGGAAATAAAAATGGAAGCCAGCAAAGGCTGTACAGGTAGTCCTCAACTTACGATCACAGTTGAGCCCAAAATTTAGGTTGCTAAGTAAGAAATTCGTTAAGTGAGTTTTGCTCCATTTAACAACTTTTCTTGCACATTTGTTAATTGAATCAGGACAGTTCTTAAATTTGCATGGTTATTAAGCAAATCTAGCTTCTCCATTGACTTTGTTTGTCCCTGCAAACTGTCATCAATGTGAGTCAGTTGTCAAGCATCCAAATGTAAAGCACATGACCACGGGGATGCTGCAATGGTCATAAGTTTGAAAAATGATCATAAATCACTTTCTTCAGTGCTGACGTAACTTTGAACGGTCACTAAGCAAACTGTTGTAAGTCAAGAACTCACAGAATTCACAGAATTTATGACTTATGACCTGTCACTTAGCAACTGTTTAAAATTACCTTGTATCCCAAAAGCTACATATGACCCAGTTCTGACAGCCAGCTGCTCCCATGGTCATGTGATCACATCTTGGGCACTTGGCAACAGGCCTGCATTTACATCTGTTTGCAGCTGCTCAGGGTCTTATGACCATGATTTACAGAATTTACTAGGTTTTGCTGAAAACTGGTGTTTACTTCTGGTTTACTTCCAGTTTGCTATGGGGCAAAAATGGCCCATAACAAATAATGGGTTCACTTAATGGCCACCATGTTTGTTTCATGACTACTGTGTTTGCTTAATGATTATGACAACTGTTGCAAAACAAGGTCATAAAAATCAGATCACTTGTGACCACCCACTTTACAAATGTCACAACTTATTGCTGTAATTGGCAGGCTCTAATACAGTCATAAGTTGAGGGCTATCCTATAGTGCGAGTTGGGCCTACAGTATATGCCTACCAGCATCACTTTTTAATACCTTCCAAACTACATGCACTATCTGATGTTACCTTTGTGGATTTCTTTTGGTTTAACAAAAACTTAAACTTTCATCTCTAGTTGTACTACAGTCCACTATTTTGTTTAGAAGTGTGTCTACTTTTTCAGGAAAAAAACAAAACAAAATACAAAAACTGTACAGAGCATATTGGGTGGCTAGAATAGATCACAGAGAACAACTACTATATATCAATCTGCCTTCAATGCTATTTTCCACAATCTCCACACAACATTTTTTTTTAAAAAAAGAAGTGAAAATATCTTAACATTCCAAAGCAAAAATAGTATAATTTAGAATGGAGGGTGGTAATTATGCATTTATTTTTAAATAAATTATAAATTTATTTATAAAGGTATTGTTTGCTCCCTTTTCATCCAAAATGGATTATTGTCATGCAGTTATCAAATAATTGGAATTTAGAAAGATTATTGATCATTCATGTTTTAAAATACAACTTTTTAAGTATAACCCAATAAAATGTTTAGAATAATTTTATTCAGCAGTAGATAAGGAATTATTGAGTCTATCATCTCCTCCTCTATAACTGCCTGGTTTGGTTCTGCAGCCCAACAGGACAGACACAGACTTCAGAGAATAATTAGGACTGCAGAAAAAACAATTACTACCCACCTGCCTTCCAGCGAGGACCTATATACTGCATGAGTCAAAAAGAGGGCTGTGAAAATATTTACAGACCCCTCACATCCTGGACATAAACTGTTTCAACTCCTTTGCTCAAAACGACGCCATAGAAACTACACACCAGAACAACTAGTCACAAGAACAATTTTTCCCCCCGAAAGCCATCACTCCGCTAAATAAAAAATTCTCTCAACACTGTTCAACTGTTTATGAAATCTGCACTCCTATTACTGTTAATCTTCTACTCTTTATCACCCATCCTCTCCCACTTGTGATTGTAACTTTGTCGCTTGTATCCTTACAATTTATATTGACTGTTTCCTAGTATGATGTAATTGCTTATTGTACCCTATGACTATCATTAAGTGTTGTACCTTATGATTCTTGATTCTTAACGAATGTATCTTTTTTTTAATGTATACTGAGAGCATTTACACCAAGACAAATTCCTTGTGTGTCCAATCACACTTGGCCAATAAAGAATTCCATTCTTATATACAGTAGGCTTTTTTAAAAATAGCCCAATGTTTTAACTCCCTCTGCTGGATTCATGGTGCAATTATTGAGAAGTTGATGGCATTAAAAAGATAAAATACATGAATTTGAATTTCTGGGGCTCTAAATATTTTTTAATTTGTAATTAATATCTGATTGGTGGAGTCCTTGGTGCTTCCTGAATTTGTTTGCTTGCAGACATTTCATTACTCATATGCTACCGTATATAAACGTTTGCACTGCAGTTGTTAGGTTAGTAACCTGGTTGTTAAATGAATCAGACTTCCCCATTGACTTTGCTTGTCAGAAGGTTGCAAAGGGTGATCACATGATCCCAGGACATTGCAACCATCATTAATACATGCCAATTGCCTGGTGTCTAAATTTTGATGAGGTCATGAGGATGCTACAATGATCGTAAGTGTGAAGAATAGTTATAAGTCATCTTTTTCAGTGCCATTGTAACTTCAAACAGTCACTAAACAAATGGTCAATGACTATCTGTGCTTACAAAGTAATAAAAGTGGAATAAAAATCAAATCAATAAATCAAAATGTATATCGTGTGTTGCCAGTTAACAAATAACAAAGCCATTTCGTTAACTGGGTACCATTCACCACATTCAATAGAATAGAATATAATTCTTTATAGGCCAAGTTTGATTGGATACACAAAGAATTTGTCTTGGTGCAAATGCTCTCAGCATACATAAAAGAAAAGATACATTCATCAAGAATCATAAGGTACAACACTTAATGATAGTCATAGGGTACAATAAGCAATCAAATCATACTAGGAAACAGTCAATATAGATCATAAGGATACAAGTGACAAAGTTACAGTCATACAGTCACAAGTGGGAAGGGATGGGTGATGAGAAGTGATGAGAAGATTAATAGTAATAGTAGTGCAGACTAGGAATTGAAACAGTTTATGTCTGGGATGTGAGAGGTCTAAATATTTTCACAGCCCTCTTTTTGATTCATGCAGTATACATGTCCTTGATTGAAGGCAGGTTGGTAGCAGTTGTTTTTTTCAAATGACATTAGTGCAAAATTGAAATTCAGGAAAATTGTGCATAAATGAACATGTTGCACACTATATTGACATTGTTTCTATATCTATCAATAGTGTAGAAAAAACATGGACTATATGACAACTGACTAACCCTAACCCATAAAATACCCTAGTTTGGTCTTCTCTACTTTTTTTGTTCTTCAAATATATTGGAATAAAGCTCCTATCATCTGTAGCCAGCAATGAGTGAAATGCAATGACTAATTTTGGGCCAGTCACTACCTTTTTACTTGATAGGATTGTGGTTGTGGAGAAAATAGAGGAAGGAATGCTATGCACATTCCCTCCTGCTCTTAGTGGAATGATAGGACATAAATCCAACAAGTTAAAGGAAACATCAGTTTTGTAATTGTAATTATGCTTCTTGTTTTTATTGCCTGTCATCTACAACTTAGATTGTGTTGCCTGAAATTATATGTTTTGTGCGGGAACAACACGTAACTGTACTGTATAGCAAGCCTTTTATGAAAAGAATATGCCACCTGTGGTGTGAATGTTGGAATTGTTGGAATTCATCTTGTTAATAAGATGATTCATGTAATAAGATAAGATAACCTATATTGTCACTTTTTTCTGTGAACCAACTGGCACACATTTAAAAAATGAAATTCTGATGCCCACTCTCAAAACACACACACAACTACAGAGCAGAAAAAGAGTCTTCAGAATTAACAAAGTTAATACTATATGGTATAAAGCTATTACAGATACAACAACAGAGCTGTTGTGGGAAAAATATGAGGCAAAAATATTAGATATGTTTCCTGCCTTTTAGCTGACCAATATATGCCAATAAAAATGAAAAGTGGTATAAAAAGCTAATCATCTTTTCCTGGGAAATTTTAAGTTATTAACAGATTCAGAGAGGAAAAAGAGTGATAAAAGATGAACTTTTAAGAAACTGGCATTTATATTAATTTACATTCAATTTTCCTGTGGGAGCTCTGGGTCTCCTGACCTTTCTCTATATATTAAATAATGACAATGTATAATGTTGTTGGAAAGAAAATCCATGTGGATTCCCAGCTGGAAGAAAGATGCTGGAAACAACATGGGGTTTGATTGGACAGTTTATTGTTGAACAGAATCCCACACAAAGATAGAGTGCAATTCTGGGTCAGCTGAATAAATGGTTGAATGAGCGGATGGATCTTTATAGCTTTCTGTGACTTTGAAGTTTGAACTGTTCCTAGGGGTTGTGCAACGAAAGGGCTTGTTGTTTTAAAAGGGTGTTGGGCAATTGGCTTTCATCCTGTGTTCGATCTTGGGTGAGGGGCTGCTTGTTCTAATCTTGCCATTATGCTTTTGTTAGCTGACAAACTTTGCTGCAAGGAGTTTCAAAATATCCTGTCTTGAATGGGCTTCTGCTGGTAGTATTTGCTTTGCTTATGAATGGAGCCATCTATATAGTTGACCTCCTCTTTCAATAATCTCTTTATCTCCTTAAGTGCTAGCATCTGCTGTGGGCTATTAAGAAAGATTGGGGGATGCTTTCTGCCTCTAAAAACATGTCTTTTGTTACCAATTTGTTTAGAGCTATGGATTGCTCTAACTCTGCTATAAGAAAACAAGCTAAACTTAAATCCATACAGAACAGAGGGGCTGTTGGTTTGTAGGAAACTGGACTTCAGTGTGCTGGATGGGGGTCTCATTCTGCTCGAATAAGTAGATGCTCCTTGATCCTTAGTTGTTACTGGTTTTGCAGTGATGGCTGTGATAAAGGAGTGCACTTGCACAGTTACAACTCCTTCACCAGTTGCAGCCTCTTCTGAGCCAGTCAGATGGGGCAAATTGTGAAAGCAGTTTATAACCATTAACCTTTTCTTAATAATAATTACATCACTTTGAATTGGTTTATTAACCATAGTTTATCATTTTGGGGTTGGATAGTTTGTCATTATCTGCCCCCCTCACATTTTTCTAGGAATTCCTTTAGTTGCAATCTTCATAATAGCCAAGAGTATGAAATTGATTTTCTTAATAAATATACATTATTATAAAGCTTTTCCTGCTATAGTGTATGCTGAACCCATTCATTTCTTGAAGAACCTACTCCTACTGGAGCCCCTAGAACTGGGCACATGTTCTGCTCAATCCCTTTTTCAGTTTTCTCCCCCCCAAATGTAGGTAAGGAGATAGCTATGATACTTGTATGTGTGTAACACACACACATGTGAAGATATTTATGTAAGGATTGATAAAACTGAATTTTTGGGTTCTCCCTGTAATCTTAGGTCACTTTACCATTAGGCCACTTTTAATCATAGTTAAAGACCCTCTTCTGTTATCCAATTAGTAATCCAATAGGATTACTCTTACTATTGAAAATTGTCGTTCACAAACAAATAAAATTCAACAGGACTAGTTTCTGCATGTTACATATCTACCTGCCACATATCTGCCTGCCACGCAGCCTTTCTTAATCTCGGGTCTCTAGATGTTTTGCGCTACGCAATAGTGTCAGTGGGGTATGGTTTAAAAAAAAAAAAGATGTAAACAACAAGCGGAGCTTCGTTCGCCCCACCGCCGTCACTATCTTGACTTTTTCGACCATGCCCTGCGGCTACCTGGGCAGCTTCTGTTACCCTCGATAAGCAAGATCGCTCGCAATTCAACAAATGCGGGGACAATCAGGTTGATAACTAAGGGGCCTCAGAAACAAATTACACAGCGGTCCAGCCAACGTCATCTTAGACATACTAAAACGCGTAAATGTTCCAAATCCCAGACCTCAAAACTCAGCGGAAGCCAAACGTCGAAAAGATTCAGCCTTCGCACGATGGACAAACAAGCTCTGTTTCACGGGAAGCCGTGCTCGCTCCAAGGCGATTGTTTTCCAGGTGAATCGGCGCGATTTCTTATTGGACCCGCATCTCCCTGGCGAGCCCCTTTTAAGATGCCACCGTTGCGGCATCTCTCCTCGGCGGCAAAATCTTCCGGAGATCCCCTGGGATTTTACCTCTAACGCGATCGCGCCACAGGTTCGGGCGTTTAAAAAAAGAGACAACACATACACACACACAGAGACAAAGTGGCTCGCCTTGTTATGTCTACAGTTGCAAAGACTACAGTAAAGACTGTAGCGGGCTCCCTGGGCTGAAGTTGGCTATCCCCAACTGCGTAATTTGCTTTCCTGCAAACTCTGCTCCTTTATGTACGTAGAGAGGAGGCCAAAGGAACCAAGCCCCTCCTATGCCCTGAGTAAGCAAACCCGGAGAAACCAGCTCTTCCCCTTCCTGCTCCCTCTTGGGGTGTTGCCTCTCGCCCGTCGTCTTTCTTATTGGATGGCTCCTCCCAAGGACTGCAAAAAGCCAACGCGTATTTTTTTAAAAAAAGACTTGGCCATAACGCGAGGCCTTTAGATTTATTTATTGATTGGGCCCTTGCGTGGATCGTGTTTTGGCTCCCTTCCTGCTTATTCATCTCCCTTTTGTTGTTTAGCCTTCCTGACTAAAAATTCTTAAGACTGCACAATGCTCCGCTTTTGGGGGGGCTTTGTGTTCCCGGAGGCTGTCTGTGAAGCGCCCGAAAGTAAGTCGAGGTACGAAAACCTCTTCAAGAAACTAGATCGCAACCAGGATGGTCGAGTAGACATTGCTGAGCTACAAAGTGGCCTTAAGGAGTTGGGCATCCCTCTGGGAGACGAGGCGGAGAAGGTGAGTGTAAGGTGTAAGACTTCTTTAAGAGGAAGAGGGAAAAGAAGCGCGGAAGTAACTCATTCTTTCTGGATTCTGGACCCCTCATAAAGGAAAATCTTGGAAATCCGAAGGCTGGCGGGTAAACCTTCACATATCTCAATACAAGATTTAAAAACAAATGATGGTTTTGGGGATTTTAAAGAGTTTTATTGTTCCTTGTCCCTACTTTTCCCCTAGAAGGTTTATTTCCTTATACATTATTTTATACCCTCACGTGGCTCTTTGCTGTAAAAGTTACAGGCAATTCCCATTCATAGAGAATTTGTGGAATTCAGGTTGTGAGGACAGCTGATTTGTTCCAGTGGACTGTAAGTAAAAAGTGAGTGGTTCCTCACTCTTAAAAAGAGGGAACAGGAAAAACAAGACAACTGCAAGAAAAGTGGAGTGTGCAAATGACAGAAAACCATAGATGGCCAAGAAAAAGAAAATAACCAGTATTTATAATTTTTTTAAAAGAAATTTGATGGTAGACTTCATGTGACAACCTCAAACAGTTATTCTGAATTTGTGATAAACCGAATAGCTCTTGAAGGAGGTTTTTAGATGTGTTTCTTTAAGAAGAAGCAATTTACCATATCTGATACAATCTATTCTTGGATTATAGTTGTAAAGTAAGGCAATTTATCATAACTACCATCTGTTCATAGATTATAATTCAATAAAGTTTTATTTGATCAGTGTCCTTACAGTAAATGAGAGATGAGATATAATATCCACACACCGAAGATTAGCCATAGCATTTCTAACCAATGTTACCAACTGTGAAACTGCTAGATATGAGATAATAACCTTCATTATGGACAACTTATCATTTTGGTATACTTATCATTTGGGGTATACCTATCTGCACAAACGTGGAAGAAATAATATCACTTTGTCCAAAGAGATGGGCTTTCGTCACATGTGATAGCTAAGCAATGATAGATGGATTGCATAAAGAATAAGCCTGAAGATTGAATGGATTTCTACATCATGACACAAAAATTGTGACTTCCATACAGGATTCCCTCACTTCATGCTAAGAATATTTTCCCTGAAAATGTGACATAAAGTGAATTTGCATAAAGCAAGACACTGAACTAGTCGAAAACCGATTAAAGGGTATGTCAGGCATTGACAAATGGACTCATACAGGTAATCCTCACTTAGTGACCACAATTGGGACCAGCAGCTTGGTCATTAAGCAAAGCAATTGCTAAGCGAAACTGCAATTGTGTTTACAATCTTACTTCAGCTTTATAGAACTAAAAATGTTCTAAATGTGAGGATTGGTTACTTTTTTATCACCATCATAACTGCAAAGGATTGCTAAATGAGACAATTGCTATATAAGGACTGCCTGTACATTTGTAGAACTTTAGTATTAAGTAAAATGTTACTCAAACCATTTTTCTTTTCTTGTCTCATGTCCTCTACAGTGAAAGCATTATCTGTCTTTCTTAATATTGTCTACAGCTGGATTTCTAAGATGCACAGTTACCACAGCAGAGAAGGTGGTAGAATACATTGTGGCATCATGAACTTTTATTATTCTTTGCTACGTTGTGATGTATAGATTTACCTACATTAAAAGTTTGTCCTAGGATTGATGATTTTGCAGCAGCTTAACTTAATTTATTCAACTTTATTTCTTTTTGTTTTGAACAAGATGATGGTTTGATCTCTTAGTAAGAGTAGCAGCTGTTGCTGGCATGGAGGCAGGACATACAACTAGAACAACTGCATGACCCAATGATAAATGTCTGAGTGAGGGAAGAAAATGTGTGAAAATGTTCAAGCAGTTTTAGCAGGATGATGGCTTGGCATGTTCTTAGATTTCTAAAGCAAATTGACTATGCTGGCCCAAATAACACAGTACTTTTGTCACGTGAAGTGAATTATTGCATAAAAATGATCATTTACATAATAGCAAATCAACATAAAGCAAAATAAACTTTCCCTTTTGTCAGATGTCAAGACGCAAGCATGTAAGGGCAAAGTTTGCATTGTGACATCATGTGAGTATTATCATTTTGATGTGAGTTCAGTTTGCTTAACATAAAAGACAGAAATTGGAGATACTTAATTGTGAGGAAGAAAATGCTTTGAAATATGCCAGAGAAAATTAGAAACAACAGAGGAGGTACATGCAGTTAGAAGATATTTATTCAGAAAGGGGAACAACAAAATGAAAAAAAAAAAAAAAGGCTGCCAGATTGAGCACAATGTGTAAAGAGCATAGGAATATGAGAAACATGATTTCCAGGAAGTTGCTTTGAGATTGATTCTTTTTTTAAAAAAATAAATATTTTAGTCAAATCAAAATATTTTTGATGAAAGAGTTGCATCAGCTGTACATTGGGACTGTGCAATTTAGCTGTTTTGATCATGAAACCAGTTCAACTGGTCACAGAACATAGCAAGGGGTCCCCACTTATAGTTGGCAACATAAGGCCTTTGTAGAGGATGACAGCAGATTTTTCAAGATCACATCTACTCAAGTTGGAGTCCTTATGCTATGCTGGCAACTGTGCTGACCCTTGCCCATGGCCCTAATTCATTCAATTAACCCAGTTTTCTGGGTTTCCAATAACCTTTGGAACTATAAAAGAGTGCATGGGCTGGATATGTATAATACTGATCCATAATTTGTGAAATTATTTTGGTCTGTCATGGGATGTCCATCCAGCCTGTATGATTTATTGCTCACTAAACCTAGGCATGGAAGTGAATGATAGCTCAGTTAATCAAGGATAAGCAGCATATCATGCTAGTCATGTCAGTGTGTCTTGGTACACTTAAGATAATTTGAAAACAGAATGGGCGGACTTCAGGTTGAACTTTGTTTTTTTTTCACTAGACCCAAGAGATTCACCCATCTACATTTGGTGCCAAAGGCTTATATAGATAGTCCTTAATTTATGGCCACACTTGAGTCCAAAATTTCTGTTACTAAGCAAGGCAGTGAGTTTTTCCTCATTTTATGAGCTTTTTTTTGTCACAATTGTTAAGTGAATCATGCAGTCATTAAGTGAATCTTGTCAGAAGCCGGCTGGGAAGGGTATAAATGGTGATCATATGACTGCAGGACAGTGCAACTGTCATAAATACATGGCAGTTTCCAAGTGCACAAATTTTGATCCCATGACCATGGGGTTCCAAGATTGTAAGTGTGAAAACTGGTAATAAGTCATGTTTCAGTGCTGCTGTACCTTTGAATGGTCACAAACCAAATGGCTACAAGTTGAGAACCACCTATATGTAGGTAGAATTCAATTTGTTCTGAGTAGTACATATAAAGAGCACATACAATATCTTTTCTGTTCTCTTGGGGAACAGGCAGCCCTCAGCTTATCACAATTGGAACCAGGAGTTCTGTTGCTAAGTGATGCAGTTTTTTTTTTTTGAAAAAAGTTTTATTGATTTTAACAACGAACAAAAACACATAAGACATAAAACATAAAAACATCCTCCTCCTTCATAAATTTATAGACAGTGTATCGGTTGGTTTGCCACTCCTTTTTGTGCATCCATTTCATAGTCTCCATTGTAATTGTATTACATAATAGCTCATATTATCAAACAACAATTATATAACCTGATATCATCATTAAACAATCATTTGACTACAATTTTATTAATTCATGCTTTAACAAGATAACTATAGTTTACTTAATTTATTTTATAACCAATCATAAAGTCATACCAAGTCTATCCGACTTAATAAAATTTTATAAAGATACTATCAAAGAAAAAAAGTTTAAATTGATTATTTCCTTAGTTTCTAAATATTCTATTATTATGTTTTATTATCCAGCCACTGATAAAAAAGGTCCCAAACTTCATAGAATTGTTTATCTTCTTGTTCTCCAATTTCAAATGTCAATCTACTCATTTCAGCACATTCCAATATTTTCTTAATAATTTCTTCCTCTGATGGTATTTTCTCACTCTTCCAATTTTTAGCAAATAGAATCCTAGCCGCTGTTAATACATTTACAATCAAATACTTCAAATTTTTATTATATGTATCAGGTAAGATTCCCAATAAAAAAATCTCTGGCTTCAAATCTATATGTTTCTTTGTCATTTTTTCCAACCATATGTGAATTCTAGTCCAATATTTTCTAGCGTCCTCACAAGTCCACCACATATGATAATATGAGCCAGGTATCTGATGACATTTCCAGCACCTTTCAGATTTATTCTTGAACATTCTTGCTATTCTTGTCAGGGGAAAGTGCCACCTGTAAAACATCTTATACAAATTTTCTTTATATGCTGTTGACATTGTCATTTTATAATTTTGAGACCACAATTTTTGCCATTTCTCTAAATCAATCCCATATCCAAAATTCTTCCCCCAAGCAATCATTGTTTCTTTAACTTGTTCTTCCTCTCATTTAATTTCCAACAAATGACTATATAATTTTTAATCACTTTTTCATCAGTACCTGTCAAAATCCTATCTAGGTCAGTCAATTTATCATAAAATCTCTCTGTTTTAGAATCTTTAAGATACCTTGATTGTATTTGTGCATATGAAAACCAATTCATCTTTATACCTTGTTCTTCTAGATTTTGCATCGTTTTAAGTTCACCCTTTTCATCCAATATTTCCCCATATCTAACTGTTTGTTCCTTCTTATATATTATAGGATAAGAAAAAGCTTCAATAGTTGATAACCAAACTGGGATTTTCAAATAGCATTGTCTCTTAATTTTCTCCCAGTTCAACCATAAAGACTCCCGTATATAATGTCTTCTAAAATAGCCCTGCAATTTAGTTCCCTTATACCACAGAAAAGCATGCCAGCCCAATAATAAAGCATGTCCTTCTAATGTCAACAATCTAGACTTTCTTAATATTATCTATTCTTTGACCCACATTAAATTTGCAGCTTGGTAATATAACTCCCAATTAGGAAGGCCAAATCCTCCTCCAGTTCTAGCGTCTTGTAAAAGTTTTAATTTTATTCTCTCTTTCTTACCTTGCCATATATACCGTATATACTCGAATATAAGCCGAGTTTTTCAGCCCATTTTTTGTGCTGAGAAAACTGCCCTCGGCTTATACTCGAGTCAGCCGCTACGGCACCATGCCTGGCCTGCGCTGGCGTGGCTGCAACCGATTGCGCCTCCAGGGCAGCTTCACCGCCGCGGCTGTCTACCCGCTGAGGGCCAC
Source organism: Hydrophis major (assembly GCA_033807585.1). NCBI lineage: Eukaryota > Metazoa > Chordata > Lepidosauria > Squamata > Elapidae > Hydrophis > Hydrophis major. The sequence continues at coordinate 148,808,162 of CM066330.1, forward strand.
ACAGGCGACCCCAAGCAGCCTCTCCTTCCCCATTAACGGGCGCCCGGGGCCACCGCGAGCTCCTGCGTTGCGCGCTTCCAGCTTTGCCAAGAAACCGCCAGGCTCAGGCAGCCTCCCCCACCCCCTAGCCTAGCAGCGAAGAGCTGCTCCGGGGGCAGCGAGACAAAGTGCCTGGCTGCGCCGTGGCGGGAGCCCCCCGGAGCAGCTCTTCGCTGCTAGGGGAGGGGGCGGGGGAGGCTGCCTGGGCCTGGCGACCCCAAGCGGCCTCTCCTTCCCCATTAACGGGTCCCCGGGGCCACCACGAGCTCCTGCGTTGCGCGCTTCCAGCTTCACCAACAAACGGAGCTGCAAATCTGGTAATCGCTTGCGGAGCCTCGGCACGAACCCCCTTTCCCCGCACTCCCCCCCCCGCACTCCTCTGGCGGCAGCAGGCAGAGAAAGCCCCGCTTCCCCCTGGCTTTGATGGCATGCGTGAGTTGGCTTCCCACTCTTTTTTTTTAATCCTCCTCCTCCTCCTCCTCCTCCTCCTCCTCCTCCTCCTCCTCCTCCTCCTCTCCTCTCCCCTTGTTGTCTGGTCTTCCCTAAGGAAACTCGAGGGCTCACACTTCCATGTGTTTCTCCCTGTCTTTCTCCCTGTCAATGATCTTTTCTTCCCTTCCCTTCTCTCAGCCCCATCCTCCTTCACCTTTGTCACCACAATCCTGAACAGATGAAGTTTGTACTTCTCAAGAAAGGTTGGATGTTCCTTTTGAGGAGGGAACCTAGTGTGACATCTGTATGTTGACCTACTACTGAGCCATGGCATGTGTGCACATGCAATGGAGACATGAGGGAGAGCTATGAAAGAGATGGTGGCTCTCCAAAACAGGATGTACATGCAGCACATACACATGCTTTTTTCTTGCAAGGGAGAGGGTGACTCTGTTTGGACATACAGATGATGATGAGGAATCCAGTTTTGAAGGATTTTAACTCTTGTGTTTTAGCTTGGTTGCTGATTGAGCTAAGGTTTTTGTACTTTTAAAGTTATTGTTGATACCATATTGGTTTTGTTGGCTCTCTTTTCCACTTACAGAGCTAGTTTACTGTTTTTCTTTGAAATAAATATTCAAAAACATTTAACCTACTGATGCCTCAATTCATGTAATTTTATTGGTATCTATTTTTATTTTTGAAATTTACTAGTAGCTGCTGCATTTCCCACCCTCGACTTATACTCGAGTCAATAAGTTTTCCCAGTTTTTTGTGGTAAAATTGGGTGCCTCGACTTATATTCGGGTCGACTTATACTCGAGTATATACGGTACTTCAACACAATTTTACCGTATATACTCGAGTATAAGCCAAGTTTTTCAGCACATTTTTTGTGCTGAAAAAAACCCCCTCGGCTTATACTCGAGTCAGATTCCCCTCTGAAAAAAAATGGTGTGGAGCTCCGAAGCTGGGCAGCCGCTTCCCTGCTTCCATGTTTCCTTTGCAACTTTTAAGCATGGGGGTAATCGGAAGCAGAAAAGTTCTTGCTTGAGGATATATTGTTGTTTTTTTTTAACTGTTTTTTTTGGGGGGAAGACCCACCGCCATGTGAGAATGCTCAGACACGAAATCTATCCGACCGAAAATAAGTGTGTGTGTGTGTGTGTGGGATTTTAACAGAGGGAAGATGTAGGGAGAAGGCAAAAGCGACGGAAGATCCTTCAGGGGAAACTGAGGGGGAGACTCACCCTTGGTCCAGATGAGCCCCCTTCCCCTTTCTCTAGGCTGAGAAAACAATGCGAGCCGAGGTTGCTTCGGCTCCACTCAGCTTCGTTTCCTCAGCTCCAGCTGCTTTCAGTCCACTTGGGAGGAGGGGGAGGAGGAGGTGGTGGTGGCGGCTCGCGTTTTCTGATAGTGAGATCATCTCCCAAATTAATTGATTCACTAACCCAAAAGAAGAAGATGTTGATGACAGTGGGAGGCAGGAGTCACTCTCTCCCTTGCAAGAAAAAAGCAAGAGCCGTTCTTATGATCTCTCCCTCCCTCTCTCTCTCCCCATAATACAGTCAAGCCCGTTCCAGCACACGGGATCCGCCCCCGCCGCTTTGCACCTTGCAAATGCAAAAACCCCAGGATTTTGCATTTGCAAGGTGCAAAGTGGCGAAGTGAGTGTGTGTGTGTGTGTGTCTGTCTGTCTGTCTCTCTCTCTCTCTCTCTCTGTGTGTGTCTCTCTCTCTCTCTCTCCCTTCCTCGCACCAGCGCGCCTTCCTTCCACTGCTACGCGTTTGGGCTGCTTTGTGCCCCCCTCCCTCCCTGCCGTCTTTTATTTTCTCCTTTCCTTTAGGAGATGTCCTAAAGGGCTGGAAGAGCGAGGAGGCAAAGTAGCTTCCTTGAACATTTCTTGCCGCTCCTCCGGGCAAGATTTATTGGCTGGAAGCGAGGAGTGAGTTGCTCACTTTCCTAACGAGGGTCTTGGAGCAACAACACTCCCTCCCCCGCCGCACCCCGCATCCCCACCCCCACGCTTCCACCCGAGTTTGGAATAAAAAACGAAGGTATGAGTGTGAACTTGGTGGGGACTCTCCGCTCGTGAGTTTTTGCATCGCTTTGGGGTAGTGCTCGGTAAAAGGAACTGGGAGGAGGAGAGCTGCTTAGCCAAAAGTCTGCCTGCCCTTCGCTCAGAAACGAGCTTTTGAGTTCTTCTTCCGCAAAAGCGGCAAGTTCTCTGGGGAGGGGTTTAAGGAAAGGAAAAGTAGTCAAAACAATGAGGAGGAGGATGGGAACTTTAGGCGGCTCCAGAGCTCGAGAATCTGTCCGACCGGAGGAACAGACTGCGTGGGACGAAAGTGTGTCCGTCTATGTGCATGGAGGGGGCGGATAGTTGGGAGCGATTTTCTAAAATGGGCTGACTTCACGTGAGGAAAGGCAAACAACTCTTGACTTCGGCCAGCGCTTCGGAAAGCCGCGGGGGCCGATCGGAGCAAAAAAAAAAAAAAAAGAGCCGCCGATTGAAATGGACCCACTTGGGGAGTCCAGAACGGGTGCGCGGTAGGGCGGAGGCTGGGATTTCTAATGTTGAAGCTGTTTACAGCATACGGAACCCCTGCCTGCTTTGGCTGACGCGACCACGGGGGCCTGAAGAGAGTCTGTAGCGGTGGGGGTGGGGGGTCTTTGTGCGGTCCTCCGGCTCTGGCGCTTTCCAAAGCAACTCAAAACTTGGCGCGTTCTCGCCTTCCCTTTCTGCCCCTTCCAAAAAGGTCCCACTCCAGGAGTAGCGAGATATGAGACCCTGCTCTCTGTTTCGGAGCGGGGGAGAACGAAGGCGGGGGGGGGAGAGTCTTCCTATTCACCCTTCCATTATAAACTTTAAGATATTATCTTATTTTCCAAACAATCTTATCCCCCCCCCGCCGCTTTGCACCTTGCAAATGCAAAAACCCCAGGATTTTGCATTTGCAAGGTGCAAAGTGGCGAAGGTAGATCGCACATGCTGGAAAGGGCTTGACTGTATTACGGGGAGAGAGAGAGAGAGAGGGAGAGATCATAAGAACGGCTCTTGCTTTTTTCTTGCAAGGGAGAGAGTGACTCCTGCCTCCCACTGTCGTCATCATCATCTTTTGGGGTAGTGAATCAATTAAACCTTTCATGATAGTGAGATTGTTTCCCAAATTTCCCTTAAATCAGGGAAGAAATCAGAAACAAATCTTTGGACTGAGAATAAGCCTGTTCCTATGATGCCATTTTTGTTCACTGCAGTGTGAAAAGTGTGAAAAAACACACTTCTTTTTCTTCATCTTCTTGTTCCCTATTTACTGGTCTCTTTCAAAGAGGAAATTGTGAACATCAAACTTATTCTCAACTGTCCTAGTGAAAGTTTTTGGTATCTATTTTTATTTTTGAAATTTACCAGTAGCTGCTGCATTTCCCACCCTTGGCTTATACTCGAGTCAATAAGTTTTCCAAGTTTTTTGTGGTTAAATTAGGTGCCTCGGCTTATATTCGGGTCAACTTATACTCGAGTATATACGGTATTTAATTCTTCAAAATAATCTTTGCCAAGTCTAACTAGTATTGTTTGGAACAAATATAAAATTCTAGGTAAAATATTCATCTTGATTGTTGATCAATGACAATTGTAGATTTTCCCATTTCTTCAAATCAGATGCTATCTGCTGTTTAAGTTTAATATAGTTATTCTCTTTCAATGTAGTACATCTTGATGTCAAATGTATTCCCAAATATTTAACCTTGTTCGTAACTTGGATTTTCAATAAGTCTGCCAGTTCTTCTCTTTGCCTTAATAACGATTCTTTGTCAGAATCTTTGTTTTATCTTTATTTATTTTCAGACCAGCCATCTCACCATACTACTCTATCTTTTCCAATAGTTTTAAAGCTGTCTCTAGAGGATCTTCCAGAATGAAAACTAAATCATCCGCAAAGGCTTGCAATTTAAATTCCTCTTTTTTAATTTTCATGCCTTTTATATTTTGGTCCTCTCTAATATTTCTATTCAACACTTCCAAAGTCAGTACAAATAGCAAAGGTGATAATGGGCATCCTTGTCTTGTGCCTTTTCTTATATTAATAGAGTCTGTAAATTCTCCCTCTATCATTAGTTTTGCCGATTGCATATAGTATATGGCTTCTATTGCTTGAATACATTTTCTGGCAAAGCCCATCTGTTCCAGTAATAATAACATAAATCTCCAATTCACGTTATCAAATGCCTTTTGGGCATCTAGGAATATCAAAGCCATTTGTTTTTCAGGATGCGCCTTATTATATTCCAAAGTGTCCAGAATTACCCTCATATTGTCTTTAATTTGTCTCTTTGGTAAAAATCCATTCTGATCAGGATGAATAAAATTATTTAAGTATTTTTTAAGCCTTTCTGCCAGAATTGAGGCAAAGATTTTATAGTCTGCATTCAATAAGGAAATAGGTCTGTAGTTCTTAATTTGTAATGGATTGGCCCCTTCTTTTGGAATAAGTGTAATATAAGCTTCTGACCATGTTTTAGATATTTTCTTATTTAACATAACTTCATTCATGACTTCTAGCAGTGATATGCTCAACGATTCTTGTAGTGTTTTATAAAATTCTGTCGGAAGCCCATCTGGACCTGGTGCTTTCCCATTATTCTGTCTGTTGAATGCTTCAGTTAGTTTCATCATTGTTATAGTACTTTCTAACATTTTTTCAGTCTCTTCAGGTATCTTGGGTAAATTAGCATTTTGTAAATACTGTTTAATTTTTCTCTCATCAAGATCCTCCTGTTTATATAGTTGTCCATAAAAGTCTTGAATAATTTCCTTTTTCTCCTTATTGCCATAACACATTTGACCTTGATCATCTATTAACTGTAATATTTTCCTTGATTCTTTCTCTTTCTCAGTTTATATGCTAACCATCTACCTGGCCTGTTTGCATCTTCAAAATAGTTCTGTTTAGCACTTCTGATTTTTTGTGCCAGTTCTTCTTTCTCTACCTGGCCCATTTTATGTTTGATTATGTCCATTTTAAGTTTAATATCTTTTTTCTGTGGCATTTTCTGTAATTCTTTTTCCAGTTTTTTGTAGTCATCTTCTAGAGCTTTAATAGCTTGCCTCTTCCTAGTATTTTTTTTCTTTGTATAGTCTATTATTAATCCTCTCGCATATGCCTTCATTGTATCCCAAACATTCTGCATTGAAGTATCTTCTTTTTTATTTTCACTAAAGAAGAAAGTCAATTCTTTTTCCATCCATTGTGTGAAGTCTTTTTCCTTTAAAATAGTATTATTTAATGTCCATCTAGATCTTCTTTGTTGTCCTTTCCATTTAATTGTCATTGGATTATGGTCTGCCCATGTACTTGTTTCAATATTTGTTTCTTGAATATTAGATATTAATTCTGTTGAGATCCAAATCATATCTATTCTGGACCATGATAAATATCTATTTGAATAAAAAGTATACTGTTGAGTTTTAGCATTTCTTTCTCTCCATTTATCTTTTAAATTTAATTCATCTATCATTTTGAAGAAGGATTTAGGGAGAGTCTTTCTATTTTGTCTTGATGCTGTCGCTGTGTAGTCCAATTTATTATCTACAATTCCATTGAAATCTCCCATCATAACTAGTTCGATTGCTTTCATATGTAACCTTTTATAAAATTCTTCTTGTTTATCATTCGGGGCATAAATTGCAACCAGGAGTGTTTTTGCGTTATTATCCACTATTTCAACCATTAATACTCTTCCATCTTCATCATTATAGATCAGTTTGGCTGGAATAGATTCTTTAATATACAAGGCCACTCCTCTTTTCTTACAGTGAGTCAGGGAAGTAAAAGTTTTCCCTAATTTTGATCGTATCAATAATTGTTGATGTTTTTTAATGTGTACTTCTTGTAAGCAGATTATATCAAATTTTAATTTCTCTAATTTATGAAAAGTTTTTCTTCTTTTGGTAGCTGAATTCAGTCCATTTATATTCATAGAAATCAATTTTTTTCCTCCATGATTATGTTTTATATTTAGGTCTAACAGCTCTCGTAGATCTTACTTCACGTTGTTCTTTGGTCTCCACTTGTCCACCTTCTGCACCTTCTTCTTTTCCCATTCCCATTTGGTCATCTTGAAGTTCAGTTGAGATGGTCTCTTTTTCTATCTCTTTTTTTCTTCTTTTGAAGAATTCATTGTAGAATATTTCTGCTTTCTCAATTGAATCAATTCTGTGTCTCTGTTCTTGCCATGTAAACATTAATCCTTCTGGAATCAGCCATCTGTAATTCACCTCTTTTTCCAGCAACATTTTAGTCAGGAATCGATATTCTCTTCTCATCTCTCTCACTTTTCTGGGTACTTGTTTTAAGACCAAAATGCAGTTGTTAAATGACTCACACCTGGCTTTATATCTTTTTGCCATGGTTATTAAGCAAATCACATATTAAGTGATTTCAGCTTTCTGCATTGGCTGGCTTCTTGTAAGCCCCAGGGAAGATCACATTGGGGAAATCTCAGCTACCCCCAACTAATCAGATGGGATTCATGCCTGGGAAGAATATTTTAGAGAGCTTTATACAGACCCCGACTATGTAACTAAAGAGAGCCAAATTAGTTTGGACCAAACTCCTTACTGGCCCCCAGTTACACCAGGAGAGATACCCCGGTTGATCAGAACCTTCAAGGCTAATAAGGTACCAGGTGCTGACAATGTCCTGCCAGAAATAATAAAAAATAATGCCAGTTGGTGGGCTCCACTGTTAGCATCTCTGTATACATTTATAGATAAAGCGGGTCATATGCCAAGAGATTGGGGAACAGCAATTATCATACCAATTTATAAAAAAGGTAATAGAAATGATCCAGGCAATTATAGACCTATTAGCCTTCTGAGTGTTATTAGTAAATTGTATGCCAAACACCTAAACTATAAACTTCAGGATTGGCTAATTTCTGGGGGGATAATCAAAGATGAACAAGCTGGTTTTAGAGAAGGAAGATCAATGGTGGATCATATTTTGGTACTTCACCATCTGGTTCAAAAATACATGAATAAAAAAAATCCTCTTTTCGTGGCCTTCCTTGATCTTAAGCAGGCCTTCGATTTAACATCCAGGAACACGCTCTGGGAAAAATTAAAATGTACTACCATTGATAAATGCCTCCTTTTCCTCATACAAAAATTGAATGCTAATTCCATCTTGAAAGTGAGGTGTAATCCTCAAGGGACTTTAACCGGTCCAGTAAGGGTACAAAATGGGGTACGGCAGAGTTGCATCCTGTCCCCCTCTCTTTTTAACTTCTATGTTTACCCCTGATCAATCTTTTACAGAACTCTGATTTACATCCTCCTAATGTAGCACAACGTAAAATTCCAATTCTCCTATATGCTGCTGCTGCTGCTATAATTTCATAAACTCCCATAGGACTGAAGAGAGCAATTACGACAACACTTGAATATTGTAGACAGAATAAGGGCGTCCTTAACTGTCAAATGAGAAGTTTGAGTTTTTGCTAAAAGACCTAGACAATACTCCTGAAAAATAGAAGGACGTAGTTTAGAACAGGTTAGGACATTTAGATATGTCGGGGTGGTTTTCCACTCAAGGGAAGTGAACGGCACACCTGGATCACACATTGCAAACAGCCTATAGGTCCTCAAATGCAATTAAACATATTTTTTTTTTACACTGGTAGAGGGCAATTAGTACCTGCGGCCTTAAAACTTTTTGAGGCCAAAATATTGGCACAAATTCTATATGGGGCAAAAACAGGAATCCTTGCAAAAAAAAAAAAAGACTTGCTAGAAACTATACAAACCAAATTCTTGAGAGCTATCTTAGCTGCACCCAAAGCAACTCCAAATGCCCAGTTAAGAATCGAGACAGGCATGCCTCAAATTCAGGTAAGAGCCTGGAAGATGATGATCATTCATTCATTGGCTAAAAATGCATTTCCAGAGGGACTGACCCCATAGTACTGACTGATAATTACCTCTCCCCCTGGAAACAGGCGATAGACCACAAGCTGGGCTCCTATGAGCTCTCATCAATTTTCTTAATGTCCATAGGCTTTGACCAAGAAAAGTTAGTAGTAATCAATAGAATGAAGGACATGGAGTTCCAAGAAGAACTAAATAAGTTTGCTCGCTACAGCAGGGACAGAATCAAACAGGGAGTGTGGGAATTGGCAAGATATCTAAATGATCTGATCTTCCCAAAATAAAGAATAGTTTTCTTCAGAGCCAGATTTAATATTCTCCCATCAGCATTCCTTCAGGGCAGGCATAAGAAAACACCAATAGCAGAACGGGTATGTATAAGTGGTAAAGGAGAAGTTGAAGATATCTCACATGTTTTATTGTACTGTGAGTTATAAGAGTGTATAGATCATTGTATATTCTCCCCTTACTAGAGAGATTGCCAAGGAGGGCAGACAATTTTTATGTAGGTTTTCTCCTCCAGAACTCAAATCTGGTTATTACGCGTGCAGTGGCAAAATTCTGTGTTGCTGCAATGTCTACAAGAAAAGAAAAATGGTTGCAGAATTATAGCTGTCAATTTGTGCCAATTTTTGGAGATAGAACAATCTTTGGAAAATGATATTTACACACAGACTTATTGGCTCTCCTCTCATATAAATCAGGGAGTGACCCTAACTGTTTGAAAACATATTTTTTCTTAATAGGGATGTTTTTATCCACTATTAATGTATTATAATGTGTCAGTACTATTTTGTTATATATTGTAAATAGTGATGTCTATAGCTGGTCTAAGACTGTAATAAAGTTATATTCTATTCCGGGAAGATCACAGATGCCAATCACGGATGATTTTAGGATTCTGCAATAAATACATGCTGGTTGTCAAGTGCTTGAATTTTGTTCTTCTGACTCTTTGGGAACATTGCAACAGTTGTTAGGTGCAAGAACTGGTTATAAGTCACATTTTTAGTGCTATTGTTACTTTGAACAGTTGCCAAATAATGGCTGTAAATTGAGGACTACCTATATTAGATCAGCCCATCATGAGGTATTCATAATCCCAAATGGATTAGGGCGGAAAGTACAAAATTAAAATATTTCAATGTATGTTGCTACCTGTGCATTTGTATCATTCTTATAAACTATTTTATAAACAGAAGAAGCATGAGAAGATATTTTAAACATAAGCTATTGCAGGAAATATAAACTTCTGGCAAAAATACTCCACCAGCCTTCTCCTTTTCTTTTTTTCTCTTGGTGATTCGTAGGAGAAAAAAATACACATACAGTACAATTTTATTACACTCTCAAGTATATTTATTGTTTATTATTTTGGAGCAGAATACCATTTTACCAGTTTTGCTCTTTTCCTCTTTTATAATGCTTTTTTCTGAATGTCTTGTTGCTGAAATCATAAGAACAAAGTGAACTTTAACAGTTTCACGAGGTGCCTATTATAAGAATTTAAACTCATTATATAGAGTCAGATCTGTTCAATCAATGATGAGCTTCAGTAGTTCAGTCTAAAGACAGTTTAATGAATCATGGCTTGCGTGATTAATGCATTTGTAAACTTAATTGTGATATGTGTACTTTACACTTGCATGTCTAATCTAAAGTACACTAAAACAGTGAGATATATGAAGTGATATATAGGTTGAGTAGATTTACAAACACACGAGAAAGGAGCATTTTGTGTTAGAAAGTTTCCAGGAGAAAATATGAATTCATAATTCTTAGTAGCCTACTTACAGAAATAACAGAATCAGTAATGGTCTTGCCTGGGCATTTTGCCACCTGAGGCATAAATCCAAGTGACTAATAAAAATATAATAAAGAAGCAAATACATGTTTCTTTTTACCATTGATAGTTTGTTTATACAGTTGTCCCTGGATACTATACAATATTTGTTTAATGTGACTTAAAGCATTGTATGCAGCACTTTAAATACTCTCTGTGGTCATCAAAGAACAAGAGATCCAACAAGGATCTGTATGACAGTGGCATTTGAGAATGTCTAGAAAGCATGTCTTCTCCATCCCAGCTACTGCCCTATGGAAGAGTTTATGCCCTGAGATTAGGATTGCCCTAACTCTGCTGGCTTTGAAGAAGGGACTTTTTCCATGGGCACTGGTCTGGGGTGTAAGTCAGTCTGAAATGCCTTGATTTGAGATGTTTATAGGTTGGCCTCAGTTGTGTCATGGGATTGTTCAGTGTATTGTTTTGGCATTCATTTTAATCCATCAGTAGCTGACCAGAGTTGCAGCTTGCTGTATAAATAGACTAGATTAATAAATATAAAGCAGAGAATAATTGCTATGCACATTTAGTGTGAACCACAATTTGAAACTACCTGGGTGGTTCCATCTTCTGCTTTTGTGCTACCTGGAAATGACAACTCCCTCAGATTCATACAATATGCTTGATCAAACCCATAGAATGCAATTAAAAGAACCACATGGGACAATGATAAGATGGTGGAATACTGATTTACATATTCAGGTAGAGTGGGTAGAATATGTTCGATATCCACAGCAATCTGATCTTTCTGTAGTAATGTAACCAAACCTGTTGAATTCTGCAATCCTTCACCAAGCTATCTCTGCAATTCATGCAATGTTTTCTTATCAGAAATAGCAAAGGACCTCCAGATGGTGGAAGTAGATGGTGATTTAGATAGCATGCTGAATTAGAATTTAGAGCTCACAACTGATTATAATGGAATTTGAATCAGTAACTTTCTAATGAATGTTTTGTTTGTTTCAGTCTCAAGCTGCTTCTGGATTTTCATTCATTGCACTTATTTGAAATGTAGAACTAGAATAGAATAGAATACTTATTTGGGGTGCAGAAATTGGCACATTTATTTGATGGGAGCAAAGACGTACAGAAGACTCTAAATTTGGTTTCCGTCTAGGATTTGATAGACTTTTGCAGTCCAGATATTGTACAACTAATACATCAGTGGCACATATTAATATTAGTATTAACATTTATTAGGGTAATTAGCATTGTTGTTTGAACTGGTCAGGTAAGTAAAGAATTGCTGGGCTTGATTCTTTAACATAAGTAAACTCACATTTTTGAAGATGGGGAAATTCAGTGCATGCTATTTTAGGCTGTTTACATTATATAATATTAAATCAGTTTAGTTTTTTATCAATCACCTTTTGTGTGTTACTAATACAGTAATAATGTGCTGGATGAGCTATTTAAGTCACTGCAACTGCAATTGGCAGACTTAATATTTTACTTATATTATACTTAGTTGAATTCAGTTATATTTAAGGATACCATCCTGGTAACAGCAAAGCCGAATGTTCAGAAACATTTAGTTAATAAACACAGGTGGTACTATATTTTATTATTGTTCTTTTTATTTTGTTTATGTTGCATTTTATGTCCTTGTAAGCCACTTTGAATTGCTGTGTGTCAGATGGAAATATAAAATTTCTAAAATAAATAAGTAAAATATTTACCACATTTTGTACAAATCTAATGTATTCACAAGTTCAATGCTTTTCTTTTGTATCTGAGCTTGTTGTCAGATAAATGTTGAATTCCTTGATACTTAATTTAAAAGGGTTTTTTTTTTGTTGGTGTTAGTTTATGTATTGGTTTGTATAAGGCTAAAGTTTGATAAATCTATCCTGCCCTTTTAAGAATAAAAGCTGGAACTTTCATTAGGTTTTGTAGGCATTGCCTTTTCAAAGTACCAGCGGCTCCCATGCCTGCTTATATTGCAGATAGGCTCAGGACCTATTGGATTACAAACCTACACAGGCAGCCCTTGACTTAGAGCAGTTCATTTAGTGACCGTTAAAAGTTACAGCAGCACTGAAAAAAAGGACTTATGACCATTTTTCACATTTACGACCGCTGCAGCATCCTTAAGGACACATGTTCAATATTCATATGCGTGGCAACTGATTCATATTTATGATGGTTGCATTGTCCTGGGGGTCATGTGATCCCCCCCCTTTTTTTTTAAATTAAATTTTATTGAATAAACATTAAAAACAATGGAACACAGTGTAACTTTCTTGGACATCATTTTGGCCATACAAGCTGTAGTATAGAGATACACATAACAGTTAATTTCCTTTTTCCCTATGTTATTAATATAGTGCTAGCTGCTTATTATTTCCATTTCCATTTATCTCATATTTGACCATTATATTCCATTGCCTTTGGTTTACAAAACTTTAGCTTTCATTCCTATAAAGTGTCAACTCTTTCTTTCTTTTTCCTTGACTCTAGCCATTAATACATTTTATTCCAGGCTTCATAATACTCTGTCTCGCTCTTATCTTTGATTTCTAAAGTTAGTCTGTCCATCTCTGCACAGACTAATATTTTCCTTATTTCACGTTCTGTAGTGGTATCTTCATTCTTCCAGTTTTGGGCATACATCAATCTTGCAACTGTTATTATATATATCATTAAATATATTGTTCCTTTACTGTATTTCTCATTAATAATTTCCAGTAAGAACATTTCTGGTCTGAAGTCTACTTTCTGGTTAACCGTCTCTTCTATTCAAACCTTTATTTTCCACCAGTATTTTTTTGCAATTCCCTTTTGTGACCTTCTGGCAAGCAAAGTCAGTCAGGAAGCCAGATTCACTTAACAGCCGTGTTACTAACTTCACAACTGCAGTGATTCACTTAACAAATGTGGGCTGTAAAATGGGGCAAAGTTCATGTAACAAATTTCTCACTTAGCAACATACATTTTGTGCTCAATTGTGGTAATCTGTTCAGGACTACCTCTACTGGCTGGATATTGTGGAGATATTCTCCATCTCATCTGGAGAACAGATGAGTTTGACAAGCAAAGCTGGTTTGACAAGCTTTGAAGGGAGTAATGTGCCAGATAGTCAGAGGTGAAGAATGCTCAGATGTTGTCAAGACAGGCCATTTCAACTTTATGTTGCTTTTTGACACAACTCCTTGCTTATCGCACCTCTAAAAAGGTAATGACAGTGTTGCTGATAGATAGAAAGCTGCAGAGCAAAAATAACAGATAATACTTAAAATATTACATCCTTCAACATAGCTAAATCCATTGAAATATTATTGGAATTATACTTGTGAAGGACTACATCTTGAAAATGTTGCACCAAGGTGCTGTTTCTGATGTATTTAAGTGCATAGAAGATAACGTGTTAGCAAAACAGTTAAGTAGAAGACATATATACAAGGAGAGTGTAACTCTTTAAGAATGTGAATGAGAGGATAATCGGAGAAGCATGAGGCTATTAAATTTATTTTATGGAAATATATGTCAATATTCAAATTAATTTCTCAACTGATGGATAATATTAAAGCAAAACACTTAAAATGCATTTTATTCCTCTCCAAATAAATTTAAATCAAGTCTCAATTCTCAGCCAGCATGGCAAATTTTAGGAATGTTAGTTTTCAAAATTTGGAGGGCATAAGGTTATGGAAGGTTGACTAATAGATGAAAAGCATGTTTCAAAATCATGGGGAAAAAATCATGTTTGTAGAAATAAAAGCATCTCTTACTGGTGCTGAAATGACAGCAACTCTGCAAACCTCAAAATAACTGAGGAGCATTCAAAAACAAGAAATCCCATTTGTTGTTTGTTAAGAGTGGGCAACCCTCCTCTGATCACAAATGTTAAAATACGATGGCATAGCTTCTTGCAACTTTTAAGATAAGCATATTAAGATAAGTTATATCACGATGTAAAAAACTGAGACGCTCTCTAAATACTTTGAGAACATTTAAGTCCCACTCATCTCTATGTTACATGATCCTATATTGTGATCCTTGGCGGCTCAATCATCAAATGGTTGCCCTCCCCTTCAGCCAAGATCACTAGTGAAACATGAACAGTGAAACATGAATAGAAGAGGCAGATGTTTGGTTCTTCATGTAGTCTAAGCAATGAAAGGCTTTAAAAAAGAAAATCAGAGTGGAGGCAATATCAGCCTCACCAGATAGACCAAGAAATAAATTCCAAAACTACTTTCACTGAGAATTACCATAATAGCAGAAACTTGCAAGTCTGATTGTGATGTACCTTATTCTTTTTTCTTATACTCTTATGAAGTAGGGAGGTGTCTTTCTGAACTGCTGCTGCATATTTTCTGCCTGTAAGATATATTTCATGCCTCTTTGCTTTAGTAACAGAGCTTAGATATCTCTATCAAGGTCATCTTCTTTAGTGTATAATAGTGGAATCCTGTTCAATTGGCTGATCATCACTGTAAAAAAGTTTACAGTATCTAATTGTGCCCATACTCTCCTTTTGTGTTCCCAAGGGAATATACCTGACTATTTTTAGGAAATAACTGGTTAGAAAAACCATAAAGTTACTTATTGCATTTCTTTATCATCAGTGACTTTAGGAGGTGCATTTTCTTCTGTGAAATGAAGTAATGTGATTCTTGTGTATGTTTTATGTACATATGTGTGTTTATGCTTTCCCCTTAATAAATATTATATCTTGACTTCCGGTTTGAGCTTCTTTGGCGACAGACTGAAACCTCGTCTCTGCGAGGCTTCGATCTGTGCTCGCCACTGGAGCACCCTGAGCCAGCTGGTTTCAGGGTTAAGCCACCCCGTAGAGGTGGTGAAGAAGGGGGAGACTGCCTGCAGGGTTGAGGAGAGCTGCATATCTCCTCCCCAGCTAGCCATTACTCCCTTTCCCAAAGGCGGTTGTAGTGGTGGTCAGAAATGGCCACCACAAAGAAGAACTCAACCGGAAAAGAACGTACAGGAGGAAGATAAGACAAAGTTTTGGTTGACCGGGTCAAACAGCAAAAGCAACAAATAAGGTACCCTGGAATTGAAACTATTTAAAAAAAACAATAACATTGTTTCCTAAGAAGATTTTTAAGCTGTGAAGGAGAGAGAAAAGGGAAAAGATTTGGTCTTTTTTTTCTCCTTTTCCTATACTGACAGCTAAGAGACTTAAGCAAGAAATTGGAAAAAAATCCACTTTGACATTAATAGGCATTTAATGCTGAAAATAAAAAGTCAAAGGAATAATAAAGATTTCTGGATAATCAAAAGCTTTTAAACAGGAAAGGAGAGAAAAAAAATAAAAGGGCAGGATCTGGAAGGGAGGAGACTGCCTGGAATTAAAAAGAACTTTCAGCAAAATCTCAACAAGACTTCCAAAAGATACATTTTAACTGAAATATCGCAACAAAAACCCCAGGAAGAGAAAGTGGAAAAAGAAATAAGAAGAAATAACTTGGGACTATTTGGATTACTTGATGATTTCTGGATTTATCGTATTTGAATGACTAAAATCAACCGGGTGGTTGTTTAAAACTGTTTAAAATGGCTCCACTTTTAGAAGAACTGAAAATGGAACCTAAAAAGTACAAAGGAGATGCACAAGAAGGGAGAGGTTCTTTTGGCTTCATATTTCAGTTTTTAGAAATGGAGATTTGGAATTATGAGAATGGGCGTTGGTCCTTACCTGACACGCCATTTCTCTTCGAGCTGTGAGGAGCATCCAGAGAGTGGGTGGTGCTTCCGTCTCTGCTGTTGTAGGCTGAGTTAATTTCCTGAGGAACACCCCTCCTTCCATCACGTGACTCCATTCAGGCGTTCCCCAGTTTATGCGAAGGCGAGAGAAAAACAGAATTCGTGCTCTCATCTTACTATATTTAAAGTTCCCTGGCCGAAAGAAGACCCCACCAGACGGTGAAAAATAAGGGAGGGGCTGGATGCTCCTCACAGCTCGAAGAGAAATGGCACGTCAGGTAAGGACCAACGCCCATTCTCCTTCGAGCTGTTCGGAGCATCCAGAGAGTGGGACATACCAAAGCTGGGCCTGTCCTACGGGAGGGTCGCCATCTGGTCTGTGGACCCCACAGGTTCTCTGAGAACCCGCTGAAGAGGCCTTCTACTGAAAGAAGCCTCAGCTGAAGCAACCTGTCAAGCTTGTAAAGTCTGATGAATGGTGACGGGGGGACCCCCGTAGCTGCCCGGCAAATGTTGAGTGTTGGAGCCTGGGTGGCCCAGGCAGCTAAAGTTGCTGCACTCCTAGAGGAGTGAGCCGTGATGCCCCTGGGTACCTGAAGGGCCTGAGCCTCGGACACCGTGGCGATGGCCGCCCTTATCCAACGGCTTATGGTGGTTGGGGTTACCTTTAGCCCTTGTGACTTTTTGGTTGGAAGGGTATAAACAGGGCCAGGACTTACGGAAAGACTCAGTGCGTTTAATGTAGATCCGTAAGGTACGTCGAACGTCCAGAGTGTGCCATAGTCTCTCCCTTTCATGAGGTGGTTTGAGGCAAAACTGGGGAGGACAAGGTCCTGGGTCCTGTGGAAAACCGAATTAATCTTGGGCAAGAAGGAAGGATAGAACCGTAGGACCACCCAGTCAGGATGGAATACGCCAGGGTCCTTTGTAACTGACAGCCCAGCGATCTCTAATATCCTATGGGCTGAAGTGATAGCTACCAAAAAAGGAAACTACTTTGAGGAAGTAAGAGCCTTATTGAGGTCCCAG
The DNA here is from genome assembly GCA_033807585.1 of Hydrophis major. Lineage (NCBI taxonomy): Eukaryota > Metazoa > Chordata > Lepidosauria > Squamata > Elapidae > Hydrophis > Hydrophis major. The sequence goes on from CM066330.1 coordinate 148,825,105, forward strand.
GTTGGGTACCGGTGGAGGGACGGAGGGCGTAGAATTGTGACCCCTTTCGGGAAGGCACGAATACAGGGTTGGAGGAAGAGGGAACTGGCCTCTTTACAGTGGATGATTCTGGATAAGGTTGCTATCTGACGTCTTAGTGTATTGGGGGAGGTCCTTTGCTGAGACCCTCCTGGAGAAATCCAAGCCCTTGAGCAATGGGAGGGGGTCGTTGGGTCAATAAGAAGTTTGACATGCCCTTTACGGAAATGGCCCAGGTGGCGTCATAAATCCTAGTGGTTAAAGGACGCCTGGCTGCTAAAATGGTATCAATGACCTTGTTAGAGAGGATTTTCCTTCTTCAAACGCTCCCACTCAATCTCCAACCAGCAAGTTGAAGCCATTGGGGGATTCGGGTGGAAGAGGGGACCTTGAGACAGAGAGATTCTGTCTGCTGGGATCCCCCAGGGAGGGGCTACGGAAAGGCTGCGAGGGTCTGCGAACCAAGGGCGACGGGTCAATAAGGAGCTCCAAGGAGCAATCCGCCTTCTTGTTGAGTACCTTTTAAAGGACTATGGGCACCAGTGCAAGAGGGGGGAAGGCATAAAGGAGGCCCGAGGGCCACAGACACCGAAGGGCGTTGTAATCCTCCGCCCCTGTGGATGAGAATCTTGAAACGAACCTTGGAAGTTCCAGGTCTACTACTGGAAGACTGAATATGAATGTCGCCTCTCTGAATAGGGATGGGTGGAGATGCCACTCTGACTGGTCTATGGTGGCCCTGTTCAACCGGTCTGCTTGGGTGTTGGAGATGCCCGAGATGTGGTCTGCTCTGAGAGAAAAGAGGTGAGACTCCGCCCACTGACAGAGGCGCTGGCCTCTCTCATTAGGCGTGATGACTGAGTACCCCCCTGCTTGTTGATGTGAGCTTTGGCCACGATGTGTCGGTGAGGCGGCTGCGCACCTGGGAGAGGAAACTGCTGGGAGCTGAATGGACGGCGTGCAGCTCCAGCCAACTGGTGTTGCCCAGTTTCTCTGTTGCTGACCAACTGCCCTGAGTTGTAAGGGACTGTAGGTGGGCGCACCATCTGGATAGACTGGCGTCTGTGGTGACGGGGAGTCTTGGGAGCTCCTTGAGGGGGCCGCCCTAGTTGATAGACACTCTGCTCCACCCAAAGGAAGGAGGAGAGCAGCCTTGGTGAGACCTTGACCTTGCACTTGAGTTGCTTGGTCCTGTTCTCTGGTGTGGGAGCAGGAACCCCTGGAGAGATCCGGAGTGGAAACGGGTCCAGGGAATAATGGAAATACAAGATATCATTTTACCTAGTAACTGGTTAGCTCTAGGAGGGAAACCCCTTTTAGGGCGTCTGATGTGTCTTACTGATTGTTGGATGCTAAGGATTCTCTCCGGAGAGAGAGAGACACCCTCCCTTTCACAGAGTCTAATGCCGTCCCCAGGTGGGTTATCCTGGTGGAGGGGGATAATGGCTTTTCTACCAATTGATGAGCCCGTGTTCCTGGAGAGCGGTCAGAGTGATTTGAGTGCCCCTCACTGCTTGTTCCCTGGAAGGGGAGAAGATGAGGATGTCATCCAGGTAACAGTGTAGATGCACTGGGAGGGATCTGAGGAGGGCAGGTAGAGCAGCCAAGACCTTGGTAAAGGTTCTGGGGGCAGAGGCCAGCCCAAAGGGAGTGCCACGTATTGAAGGTGGAGGTTATATCGCAGAAGCGCAGGAATTGGAATGAGAGGGCCAGATCAGGGTGTGTAGGTATGCCTCAGAAAGGTCAATGGATGACAACCAGTCTCTCTGTCTAATCCACAGGAGGATGGATTGCAATGGGTTCATTTTGAATCTGCGGTATACGAGATGGCATTAAGCCATTTTAAATCCAGAACCACTCTCCATCCCCTGGAGTGTTTGGGAACCATGACTAAGTGGGAGCAGAATCTCCGCCCTCTTTGCAATAGAGAAACGGGCTGGATAGTCTGTATGTCAAGCAGGAGCTGAATTGCTGGGTCCATGAAACTGCGCTTGGAATGGTTCCTGGAGAGGGACATGCCCTGAAAAACTCGGGGGGGGGGGGTTGGAATTCAAGGGCAAGGCCAAACCTGATGGAGTCCCTAACCCAGGCGTCAGAGGTGGAGGAGTCCCACAGGATGGCGAAAGCTTTAAGGTGCCCGCCGATGGAAATTACATCTGGTGGCTTATCTGGAGCTCCGGAGGGGCCTGTTGCCAGAGCCATGAGAGGCCTCTTGAAGTTACCGCCTCTTCTGTGACAATCAGAGGAGTCGGTCCTGTCCTGGGGCTGTCCTGAGCCAAAGGGAGGGGGCCTTTGGTACCTAGGAGAGAGAGGGGATTGGAAAGGGGGATGAAGGGGAGCTCTCCGAAGGGGTTGCCGGGATCTGGGCTTTGACTGCGGAAGAGGAATGGGAGGCATTATTATTATTATTATTATTATTATTATTATTATTATTATTATTATTAATTATTATTAATTATTATTATTTAATTTCTTCCATCTATTAAAGGAGGATCCAGGGATGGTCCAAACAGCTTATTACCCATGAGGGGAGCAGGCAGAGACATGGGAGGAAATGGCCCGGGTGGAAATTTTGACGGAGTGAAAGGTAGCGTTGGCCGAGAACTCGGCCATGGCCGTGATCTTGGATATGCCCTGATGGGTTCGAACATTGGAGGCTGGGACCAGTTGTTTAAGCTGGCAAAGCCAGCGAATGGATGCTCTGATGAAGAAGGAGGCGACTGATGAGCCAGCCCCGATAGTTTCTCCTCTGGTCACAGGGCTCTAGGGGGTCTCTGAGGGTGGAAGAAAGAGGCCAGGCCCACGATAGGTTCATCCACCTCCAGGGTGCTCAATAGATTGGAGGGCTCTGGGGCTAAGATAAAGAACTTTCTATTATGGGCCGACGGGGTAGGGTGTGCCGCCGAGGCAGCGGGCTGCTTGGCCACTGGTTCAAGGAAGATTGAGGGGGGATGACCTCAGTCTCCACAAAAGGCTGTTTAAAGATAGAATCCTCTGGACCTTCCGGAGTGAGAGGAGAAGGGTCAGCAGGGTTCTAACTTGTTAGACCCAAGGTATTCCTGGTTTTAAACAGGAGGGTTTGAATATTTGGGGCTTGCAGAGCCCTACAAAGATGGGCTGGTCGGGGGTGAGACCCTCATCCCCTGACATCTCTGCCTCTGATGGATCTATGTCAGAAGGGGGTTCGTTATAGTGTAAGGACCCCAAGTTCAACTGTTCCTCCTTCTCCTCCCTGTATGAATCTAAGTCCCCTTCCGCCTCCTCCTCGGCCCCCCTTATAGAGGGGGAAAACTGCCCCTGAAAGAGTATCTGATCCTGGGGCGATACAGATCTGAGAGGGAATGATCTTACAGATTCAGTGACCAGTGGCTGTAGACCATGTCTGGTTGCCTGTTGGAGACCTTCCGCGATTCCCCAGTGGGTAGCCAACTCCATCCAGGATCACAGTTGCTCTGGGACCTCGTGAATGAGAGGTTCCTCCTGGTGTAGGCCGGCGGCTGTGGGCATGAAGGTAGCCTCTGGTGTTCGTCTGGCCAGTGTTCCAGGAGCCTGGTGACCTTGAGAGGGTGAGCTGCGCCTGGATAGGAAGGAATGGACTAGAGGAGGGGGGGGGTTGAAGAGGTAGAAGGAGGTGGAATGGGAGGCACCGTGACTGCCTGTCTGGTGCGTTTATCAATTTTTATTTATTTATTTATTTTTAATGGCCTTGTGGCACCTTAAGGCGTCCCTCTGGGAGGCTTTGGAATCCTTAGCCTGCCTGCGCAGATGGTGGTGTTTTGTTTTGTTTTTTGACTTGGCCTTCAAAGAAAAGCCTTTGGAAAGGTTTCCGTGCCATTTTGATAATTGAGGAAGATAAATATCAATAGGAGGTGTTTGGCGCGCCTTGGGGTCAACCTACAACAAGGCCGGGAGCCCTGAGAAATCTTTTATGCCCCAAGTTAAGTTGCTCCTGCTCCGTTATACCCCCCCCTTCTTTATAGTTTTATTCTGTATACATACATACATACATACATACATACATACATACATACATATATTTATGTATGGCATTCAGCTTTGTTCGGGTATTTTCCCATGTCATAGTAGTGGTGCTTTTAAAGTTGTAGCAACGTTTCAGCAGAATCTCATCTGCCATCATCAGGCTTCTGTATAGTGTTCATTTGTGAGTTAGACTTTTACAGTGGTTTCAGATTTAAATTTGGGGCAGCCTATTGCTGTGCCAGAATGGTTTTTTCTTCATCCTGATTGGTTGAGAGTCTTGGTCTGTGTTTATTGGTCTTGGAGTTTGCTATGTTCTGCTTCTAATATCTTCTGTCTGTTTTTTTGACTCTTTTGGTATCTTGATTGGCTGGCAACATTGTGTTACTTTATTGGAGGTCTTTAGTGCAGCTTGGCTTCGGGTAAATGGACGGTTATCATTAGTTAGGAAGCTGGGTTTCATCTGGGTGCCTGGTTGGGGTGTGTTTGAGCTGGAGGTATCAGGGGGGATCTGTTTGTGCCCAGGTGTTTGCCTGGCTTGTGGTGTGGAGATTTTTTTGTTTGTGAGTGCAGGCTTCCAAATGATTGACAGTCTGGTGGAATCATCTCTTCTGTTCATGCTTTCTGGTCTTTTTTCAATCTCTATGGCTTCTCTGATGATTCTGTGGCTGGGGTTTTCTATAGTGGCTAGGGTTTTGGTGCCATTGAAGTTGATGTTATGACCTGTGGCTTCCATGTGTTGGACTAGTGAGGAAGTGTGTTCCAGCTTTTTGACTGCATTTTTGTGTTCATCCAGGCGGGTGCTTATTCTTCTATTGGTCTGTCCAATGTAAGTGGTTGGGCATGATGCACAGGGGACTTCGTATATGCCTTGGTTTTCCAGGTCAATTTTGTCTTTGGGGTTTCTGAGGATGGCTGCTATTGACCTGGAAAATTGATCTGGAAAACCAAGGCCTAGACCCAACTGCCATCCCAGGCAAATACTGGGCGGGAGTGGTGAGAGGTAGACCGCACCAGCTACGGCTGGCCGCGGATGAAACCAACAATACAGAGGCAGGGAACAAGCCTCTAATGCCAACAGAAGGTTTTTTGTTTGAATAATGTCCGAGCAGGCCTACGGGTCCTGCTGCTTTAGAGCGGCACGCTGCAGATCGGAAAGATAAGAAATTCAAAATGGCGCCCGGCCATGAGGCGGTGCCTAAAATGGCGGCCGCCTGCGACGTGGACTTATAGGGCCCTTCAGCAGCGGCAAGGGAAACAGTCTAGAGTACTTTGAAGTCCCCAGAGGAATCCAGGAAGGAAGGAGTAAGAGAGGCTTCGAACTTAAGAAAAAAAACGGCGTGCGGTGGGGGGGGGAAGAATGGAGCGAAACGGAGCATCTATAAAAGCAATTTCGAGCAACAAGAAACGGCAGAGAGAGCAAAGGGAAAAGGGAGGGTAGCTAGTAATGTATGCTAGCCTTCCCCCTGAAATCCCCTGGGGCCGGGAGGGCTTCCCAGGGGGATGCCAGATCGCAAATCTCAAAACCACTGTGCAGGGCTAAGGGAAGGAAATAAAACAGATACAACCTGATAACAAAGGATAGGAGTCAAAGTAAGGCTTGTTGAGACGGCCAAGGGCACTTTGAAAACACTGTCTACTCTGCGAGCGGCTGAGCATAAACTGGGGAATGCCTGAATGGAGTCACGTGATGGGAGGAGGGGCGTTCCTCAGGAAATTAGCTCAGCCTACAACAGCAGAGACGGAAGCACCACCCACTCTCTGGATGCTCCGAACAGCTCTAAGGAGAAACAACAAGAAATGCCTGTAGAACAAGAAGATTGTGACAAAGAAGCCATCTTTAAAGAACAAGTAATCTTAGATGGGGGGAAAAAAGGAAAGGGGGGGAAGAGAATGGAAAGTTTAAGACTGGGAAAAACAACTCCCCCCCCCCCCAAAAAAAATAGAGTGAAAAGTAAGTATAAAATCAGAAAGCAACAGAAGAGGGAAATGCAGAAGAGAGAATTAGAACTAGAGAGACAAGGGGGTAAAAAGGGGAGGGAGAAGATGAGGGGGAAGAAAGAAAGGAAAAGAAGTTATAAAGGACAGAAGCAAAATATAGAGAAACAGGGCCTAAACTTAATGGAAAAAGGGATTCTGCAAAGGTACATAAGATAGTATGGTTATATTAGAAGCAGAAATAATTTTAGAAAATATGAAACAATATATGATTAAAATGTCTGATAAAATAGCTATTGTAATTGGAATGCTTGTCAATAAATAAATGTAACAAAAGGTATATTTAATGATTTATAAAACATATGTGAAGAGAAATAAGGGAAAAATTAATTATGGAGATTATATGTGTCTTTAAGGAAGTATGATATTTAATTGAAAAGAAGTGTTAAGGATGTTAAGATTTTAATGATTATTAATGATAGAACTGAATTGGAATGGAATGAGTGTTTATAATTACATATATTTGTAATCTTTTTTTTTTTAAAGAATATAGTGTGTATTACAAGAATGTACCAAGCAGAATTTGATTGGAAATTATGTATTATGTATTATATTGAAGATCATAACCTTAAGGTATATATTGAAGTTTAAATAAGAGCTGAATGGATGTAATTAAAAGATATAAAGGTGTCATACTCCAATTAGTACTACAGGAGAAAATTTGTTTAATGAGAAAAGATAATATGAAACAGAACAGACAAAAGTATAAATATATTGATTTGAATTGAGATGAGATAATCAAAATAAAATTGAGAAAATTAAAAGAGGGGAAAAACTATACAGAAAATGTGGAATAGTATAAGATATGGAATAGAACACAAAAAAGAGCATGACATTGAGTTTTGTGTCTGTATAAAGAAGTTCAACCCGGGACCATGCTATTTTCAAAAAAGATGTTTTACTTGTATTTTGTATGTGTGAAAACTCAAATAAAACTTTATTTAAAAAAATAAATATTATATCTCAATATGTTTGTGCAGCTGTATATTTGGAAAATATAATGGGCTATCCAAATAACCTTGGGAGACATGAAGAAGAGTTGAACCTTAGATAATGGTTTGATAAGAGATACCCACATCCATAAGAAGGATGAGCATAGAGAAAGTGCATTAGAAGGTACTCTCTCATTTTCTGGAAAGCAAAGGCAGGAAAGGAACATGCTTTCAGACATTCAGGATTCTGCAGTATTTCTGTAACTTTGTAGTAAAAGTAGTATTAGTATTAATGGTTTTGGTTTCCTGCCTATGCTACCTTGAAGGACTACCAGAACTACCAGTGGGCTATGTGTGCTCCACTCCAGTCACGTGATTAGGAGATTGGCTTAGAATGGATGAGTTGATAGCATTATGGAAAGCTGCCCAATTCCATATCAGAATTGTCCTTCTAACAAACAGACAGTGCTAAATCCTTTCAGACAATTTTTTTCCAGCATCCTGCTTGGTTGGAAAGAATAAAACTCGATGTAGCATAGAGGAAATATGGCTCTTCAAATTTTATTGGAGTCTGTTTTCCATCATTCCACAACCCAACCTTTTAAGGCACACAAATGAACAACTTTTGCAGGACTTTAGATTCTCCAGTTCTATTCCAAAGAAATGTTGGATCTGATCCAATATATCAGTTCATGCTTTAATATTCATGCTTTAATATATATCAGTTCATGCTTTAATATTTTAATGTCTTGATGTATGGGAATTACATTGAAACCATATCTACTGAAAAAAGTGACATTAGAGTTAGTCATTTGATAATATTTACTTTAGTTACTGATAGTGTATAGAAATAACTAAAGTGAGAACTCACTTGAAATCACATAAAACAATAATGTATCTCCTATATATATTTATATATATATTTTTTTTTAACAGAAAATTTTCAGGGCTGGCGACACTAATCAGGATGGAAGACTGGACTTTGAAGAATTTACACGTTATCTTAAAGACCATGAGAAGAAAATGAAACTTGCATTTAAAAGTCTGGACAAAAATAATGATGGTATGATACAATTTGTGGCATTAATTGAATATGTTAAGAGAGCAAATTTAAATATAAATAAAGAATAAAGAATTGTCACTATGAGTTGACAAGTATTCATCTGTGCAATATTAAATAACTTTTTAAAAATGTAGGTATTGATGAATATCTTCTCATTCATTAATTAAGAAAAATTATAACTCACTAAAGAGTTCTTTAAATCCTCTAAAAGTGCCAGTAAAAGTAAAATTCAAGTTTAGGTTATTTATTGATATAGAAATGAGTAAGATACTGAAACTCTTCAAAATTGAAGATGTTTCTATCATGAGGTTAGTGCTACACTATGAGGCTTTGAGGGAAGAATGACTTAGAATTGTGATGAAAAGCCATTACCAGAGGGGGTATTTAGCAGGTTCAGTTCTAGAGAACTGGTAGTGAAAATTTTGAGTAGTTCGAGAAAGTGGCAAATACCACTTCTGACTGGCCCCACCCCAAATTATTCTCTGCCTTCTGAGTCCCAGTTGATCGGCTGGGTCTTCTTTTGTTGCCCTGCACAGGAGAATGGAGCTGGAAAGCAGGTTAGTGGGGTGGGGAGGGAATGGAGACTTTGCAGTATCCTTCCCCTTGCTATGCCCACCAAGTCACGCTCACAGAACCTGTAGTAAAAAATTTTTGAATCCCACCACTGGCTGTTATCCAGATACTGTGCTGAATATTTCTGAAGAAATTTATTCTATTTTGCTGAGAACCTCTGTGCTATTTTTTAAAAGCAGCTGATGAAGGAAGCCATGGTTATTCTTTAGTGTTTGAGCAGCATGTATTGGGGCAGAGATTATAAAGTGTAATTTAAAACACCCGCCTACACTCACATATCACTTGTATTGTTCAACTATTAAAAAAGCATAAACATCAGGGAAAAGAAATTCTCATTTCCCCTTTCCTTACTTTAGATTTTTTTTAAAAATTAGCTAAGGAATGGAGAGTTTTTGGCTACAATGAGAGAAGAATACATGAGTGTATTTGTAAGGCTAAACGGGGCAGGAGATGGCCATCTATGTTGATTTAAAATGTAAAATCCTTGGAGCAAAGGTGGTACAATAAGAAAAGGGATATTATTATTTTTTATTTATAAATGAAATAAAGTCACTATTATTTGCGCTGCTTGGGAAATATTACAAATAGCAGCAATTGAAAAGGTGTTCAAATCTTCCTTACATTCCATTTCTAACCATACATCGTGCCAGGTTTGCCTTAAATTTTACAATACCATGGTTTGTGGCACCAACAGTTTTAAGCACTTGTGATGCTTCAGGGTTCAGTACAGAATATATTTATTTTAAAAATATTTTTATAATGTATTGAGTTGTAGAATCTTATCAGAGTTCTTCAATCCAATGCTCTCTAAATGAGCTGAATTACAAACACTTAAAACCCATCCAGCATAGATATGGATTTAAATTACTGCTCATTCATGAATATCACCTAGTGACTGGTTCATGATTCAGTGGAACATACCTTGCATGGCTATTAAGATATCTGGTAAAAAAAAATGCATGTTGAAGAGGTGAGCCATATACACTGCTCCGAGAGTACCTAATTCCTTAAAATTAATGATACGTATGGATAATAGTATAATAAATAAGTAGAAATATATCTCTGGGAATTATAATCAGTTTTGGGTCAAAACTATCATATCTGTACTAATAATTAAGGAAGTTTTTATGCTGTGCAACATATCAATTACAAGAGCATTACATTTATATAAGTGAAAAGAACTTATCCTGAGATACTTCATTCATAACTGAATATAATACATATCAGTATTCAAAATTCTTCAATCTGGACCAGTTGACCTGAAGTGGTGGAAGTTGAATAGTTGTTTTCACTGTTCTCTCTCTCTTTTTTTAAAGGTGTAATTGAAGCCTCAGAGATTGTTCAGTCCCTGAAGATATTGGGCATAGATATTTCTGAAAAGCAGGCAGGCAAGATTCTGAAAAGGTCAGCAGCTATTATTATGCCTGGTTATTGGAGTGACTCATGAGAAGGCATGTCCCTTGAAAAATAAAATCACACATTGGATGGATGTGTTCAGTACTGTACTCCATTGTACTTGCCTGGCTTTGAATTATTATATTAGTAATGACATTGCTTTGAGGAAGGAACCAGACCATGATTTCTTGAGACAATTCGTGGGACAGGTTGACAAGCTTGAAACAATTTTGGTGGTATTTCTGGTATCTGAAACACAACATCCATCTTTAGATTTGTGAGACACAACCTTCTTCCTTAGCTTAAGGTAAAAGGAAGGGTGGGTCATGTAATATTTACAGAACTATCCCATGATTGCAGATAATACTGTAAATTATCTCTTGGTCTGATTGGGAGGTTTATTTAGCCTGTTTCCAAGGGAATTGAATGGATGTATCCATTTATACATCCATGAATTCCAGGTGTGGAATTCAAAGATGACTTAAACATCCTATACATGCCAGGTTTGGAGAAGATTTCTTTGAATCACGATAAACCAGATAAATCACTGTCTGGCTATTTTCACACAAGATATTGTATAAAACCTAGTTACAAGCAACAATGGTTATTTCATACTGCATAATAATCATGATATAAATCAAATCTAAGTAAGATTTTAATGCTTAACTCAGCCTCCCCATCCTACCTATTAAACATTTATGGAACATTCATAGTTGATAATACTTGCTAACATGTAGCAATAACAATATATTAGGATTATAGCATACATGTCAACAAAAATGTTCCTCTTTAGAGTCTTATTTAGACTGAACGGGAACATGATATACCGTATATACTCGAGTATAAGTTGACCCGAATATAAGTCGAGGCACCCAATTTTACCACAAAAAACTGGGAAAACTTATTGACTCGAGTATAAGTCGAGGGTGGGAAATGCAGCAGCTACTGGTAAATTTCAAAAATAAAAATAGATGCCAATAAAAACTTTCACTAGGACAGTTGAGAATAAGTTTGATGTTCACAATTTCCTCTTTGAAAGAGACCAGTAAATAGGGAACAAGAAGATGAAGAAAAAGAAGTGTGTTTTTTCACACTTTTCACACTGAAGTGAACAAAAATGGCATCATAGGAACAAGCTTATTCTCAGCCCAAAGGTTTGTTTCTGATTTCTTCCCTGATTTAAGGGAAATTTGGGAAACGATCTCACTATCATGAAAGGTTTGATTGATTCACTAACGCAAAAGATGATGATGACAGTGGTAGGCAGGAGTCACTCTCTCCCTTGCAAGAAAAAACCAAGAGCCGTTCTTATGATATCTCTCTCTCTCTCCCCCCCCCTCCTCCCGAGTGGACTGAAAGCAGCTGGAGCTGAGGAAATGAAACTGAGTGGAGCGACCTCCACTTGCGTTGCTTTCTCAGCCTAGAGCTCAGAAAAGCCTCCCCCTCCTCCTCCCCCTCCCCCTCCTCCCGAGTGGACTGAAAGCAGCTGGAGCTGAGGAAATGAAACTGAGTGGAGCGACCTCAGCTCGCGTTGCTTTTTCAGCCTAGAGCTCAGAAAAGCCTCCCCCTCCCATGCTTAAAAGTTGCAAAGGAAACACGGAAGCAGGGAAGCGGCTGCCCAGCTTCGGAGCTCCACACCATTTTTTTTTCAGAGGGGAATCTGACTCGAGTATAAGTCGAGGGCGGTTTTTTCAGCACAAAAAATGGGCTGAAAAACTCGACTTATACTCGAGTATATATGGTAATTGTTCAGAGCTCTCCAGAAACATATTTATTAATGAGAAGCAAAAAGAAATGTTTCTTTTCTATCTTTCTCCCCCCATCTTCTTGAAACATTCTTTACCTCTAATAAATTGTTAACCTCCATATTTGCACACCACAAGAAGCTCTTTGCTCTAGGAATCTTATACACATTTACAGGAAACTTTCCTTAGAGCAATAAGACGATTAAAAAGAAATAGTGCTCTGTTTTGTAGAACCTTTGAAAGCCAAATAAAATACCAGATTGAAGCATTTTGCACATTAGCCTAACATTAAAGATTGGCAAATAGAACAAGAGTTTAGAAGACTGGTTACAGGAAATTACTAATGAACAATTAGATCTAGAACCAGAACGCTTCCTATTGGAGATCTTCAAAAAAATATAAAGAATACAAAATATTTACTATTACATATATTAACTACTATCAGGATTGCCTTTGTTCAATGTTGGAAATAGCCATGCATACCCTCAGAGAAACTTGTTATACAAAAAATTATGAACTGCGCAGAAATGGACAAATTAATGTTGAGCTTAAAAGATAAAGAGACACTGATATTTTATAAGGTGTGGGAACAATGGTATAACTGGATAGAACGGAGATAGATTAAAGATAGATAGTTATTAATCATAAGTAATAGATAAAATAAGAATGCAATTACACATAGTTTAATATCTGTAAATAATGTATGAATTATTGTCATAAGAGAATCATTACAAATTGCTGTTTTTGAGTAAAATATTTATTTATTTACTTTTTTTGAGGTTTTTAATGTATTAAAATTTAAAAATATAGTTTAAAAGGAAAAAAAAAGGAAAATGAAGGAATTTAAGATAATCTATAGATTAAATGTATCTATTTGCACAAATTTTATATATATATGTAAATATGCGCAAAAGATAGAAATGTATGAGATTGATGTCATAGAACTGTTAATGTAATAATTATTTTTTGTTTTGAAAAGACATAAAAGACTAATAACGTTTATTAAAAAAAAGAACAAGAGTTTAGAATTTGAGTGCAAGTGTAATGTATTTTGAACACGATTAAGTGAAAAAATCAGCAGAATCCACTGAAATTATTTCATGTTGAATTTTTAGCATGGACGCCGATGGGACAATGTCAGTGGACTGGAATGAATGGCGGGATCATTTTCTCTTTAACCCTGCTACAGACATTCAAGGAATCATCCGTTATTGGAAACATTCCACAGTGAGTATGGTTTGCATTTTTATCGCAGTCCTGATCTGGACTATATCTAAACAACTTGTGCATTAGCTTATTCAATGATTATCCTTGGCAGCTGTTTTTTTTTTAAATTAAAACTGAAATTCTTGACAATCTTTACTAGCTAAACAAACTGTTGCTCCAAAATTGATTGAAAACTTTGCTCTTTGTGTCTTTTTAAAAATAAAGTACCCTACTTAAAATGTTGAATTAAATGGAAAGCCAGTTTGGGGTAGTGGTTTAAGACTCCAGGATATGTAAGATGGATGGATGGATGGATGGATGGATAGATAGATAGATAGATAGATAGATAGATAGATAGATAGATAGATAGATGATAGATGATAGATGATAGATGATAGATGATAGATGATAGATGGACAGACGGACAGACGGACAGACACAGACAGAGCAAACTCATTGTCTTAATGAACTAATGGGAGAAAGACTGCCTGTTAAAGCCAAGTGTTTTCTAAATTAAGAGTTTATTGGTTAGTCCTAAACCAGTAACAATAGTTAAGAGAAGCCCAGCAAATATTGCTCCCTGCCTATATCCAGCTTCCAACTTCACATTTCTTTCCAGCCCACCTACCTCCCATTTTGTCCAGTGTGTTATTTCTATCACTTGTTGGAGAATTTTGTTTTGGGGTATTGGGCATTGGTATAATGTTGGTTTTATGGTTATTTTGTTTTATTGTATTCTTGTGAGCTGCCCAGATTCATTGTATATAAATAAGATAGGTGGTCATATAACTCTAAATAAATAAATAAGAGATTGTGGATTCACATTTTAACATATAAATTTGCTAGTGTTGAGTTTGGGTAAAAATGCCAGAAGGTTTCTTATTTGAAGATACATTAAAGAGTCATTTAAGTATCCCTTATTGTACTTCTCACTTTGGTAACTTGAAGTTTTATATGAAAAATACATAATATTGTATATTGTGCTTTTAAAAAAAAACTAGGATGAAGTAATAGATCATTGGTTTAATAATACTTTTAAAAGCTTAGCTTCTTAAAATATCACCGCAAAGACATTGTTTGTAAACATACAGTAAGATTTTCAGCCTAGCCTAAGGATGTAAAATGCTTTTTAGATCAGGGGTGCCCTACCTCTAGTCCGTGGAATGAAATGATGGATTTTAGAATGTATCATTTATGCTTCTTTTCAATTTTAAGTTGAATGTAATTGTGTTTCATCACAACCAATCTCTTTGCTGAAATAAAGGCAGATTGAATTTAAGTCATTCATTCTCTTGCTCTTTCTCATTCTCCCTTTTTGCATTTTAACAGGTATTAGATATTGGAGATAGTTTAACTATTCCTGATGAATTCACGGAAGAAGAGAAGAAGACTGGCCAGTGGTGGAAACAGCTTTTGTCAGGTGGAGTTGCTGGTGCTGTGTCTCGAACAGGCACAGCACCCCTGGATCGTCTCAAAGTTATGATGCAGGTGGGCCTCTTAAACAAAGCATCCAAGGTCCAACAAGCTTCTTTGGACATGTTAAAAGGTGTGGATACAGGCAACATTTACAAGAGAGGTGCATTGTGCTCTCTGAGCTGCTTGATTTCTCGCAGATGTTTCATTACCCAAACTAGGTAACATCATCAGTTCTCATGCAACGTCTGAGAGAAAACAAGCATGCTCGGTGAGCACCAAGGACCCCTCATGTCAACCTTGAACTACAAATATTCTTCTTTATTAGAATTTACACGAGCCAGTTGTCATATTTTATCAGAAATAGTTTGCTGTACAGATGGATAGACTTAGAATTGATCTATGATTTATCTGACATACTCAGAATTGGGGAATGAGAACCAATGGCATTTTTTTTAGTGTCAGAACTGAATGTAGCTCCTAGAATTATTGCACAAAAATCCATTCCATTTGCTCACCTAAGCTTTCTTAATTTCAACAGTAATATTTAAGACTAGTGGTGGGGGAAGGAAAATTATTTTGTGGCTGCTATTATTGGTCAGAAACCCTCGCTAATATTTTATAGTTTACTTAGACATTCTCAATAGATCAAGATTTTCTTTCAGCAATTCCTAGTTAAGATGAAGTAATAAATAAAATTCTGATGTGTGCTGAAAATAACACTAGAGATGAAAAATAAGAATGAATCAGAATATTATATAATTTGGAATAGATTTTACTATTGGTGAGGACAGAAAGGAAGGGTTTAAGAATGAAAAGAGCTGTTTAAAGAGGACATCTGTGATCATGAAACATAAATAATACCAAGAATGTTGGAAGATGTAAATTAGGATGAGCAAATGTATATGTGTGTGTGTGTGTATGGATCTTTGGTTATTCGGGTTTTCTCCCGCGTAAAATTGGAAGTGTCTAGGCGACGTTTCAATGAAGTCTCATTCATCATCTTCAGGCTTAGAAAGAGCATAAAGCTGAAGACACAAGCCTGAAGATGATAAATGAGACTTCATTGAAACATCGCCTAGACACTTCCAATTTTACGTGGGAGAAAACCCAAATAACCAAAGATCCATGTACAAATACCCGCAAAAACCTCAGAAAATTATGTATGTATGTATGTATGTACAAATGTATATAAGATTTATATTCTATATTTCACTAGAATGATGACAAAAAGTTATGTCAAAGTGACGCCACCACGTCCAATATTTTTTATATGTTATGTTTAATAAAATTTTTTTAAAAAACAGATTTTCTTTCAGCAACAAATGACCACCTGGCAGAAGGAGTGATAGATGAAAAAGATTTATTAGTCAAATAAGACCAAGCAGTGCAGTGAACCATATAGAAAAACTGAGGCCCTAGTCCTCCGTTTACTTCTCCCCATTAACCAAGCCTTCTTTGGATATTGAATTTTGGCTGCCAGAACAGTTGCCTTAAAGAGAAACTGTACAAAATTATGTGACACAGATAGTCGACTGAGAACAGTTCTTTTAGAGACAGTTCTAAGTTACAGTGGCACCGGAAAAAGTGACGTATGACTGTTTTTCATACTTACGACCACTGCAGCATACCCATGGTTACATGATCAAAATTCAGTCTCTTGGCAACTGGCTCATATTTATGACAGTTGTTGTGTCTCCCGGGGTCATGTGATCTCCTTTTGCCACCTTCTGATAAGCAAAGTCAACAGGGACCAGATTCACTAAACAAATTGTGTTATTGACTTGACCACTGCAGTGATTCACTTAGTAACTGTCATGCCCCTTTTGGAGTCTGACTCCAAGGGAGAGATGGAACAGCTGACAGGGAGTGGGAGTGTGTCTCCAGTGGTTGTGGAGGAAACTGGGGAAGGGCACAGGCCAGATGGACATTCAGAGGAAGACCCAGGCCCATCCTCTGTTCATCCTAGGGCACGCAGGGAGGAACGGATTAGGGAGCAACGTGAGTGGCATGGTCTATGGGGGAGGAAGGCCTGATCCCCTTCGTGGACTACAGCTTGAAAGACTGTTTAAAAGGACAAACTGCACATGGCAAAGTTGCTGGAAGCAAAGCATGCATTCTTGTCGGAGCTTATCTGTGTTTTGGCTTCCTCCCAACTTTGGTTGCTGCCTTATCTGGTAGAAGTCTGCAATTAATCATCCTTGCCTGCCATAGTAATTCCTTCAGTGTGGTTTGTGTTGGGCTTTTTATTTTGAATTAACTTTACTTTGGGTGCGGACTGCATTTA
The DNA here is from genome assembly GCA_033807585.1 of Hydrophis major. Classification (NCBI taxonomy): domain Eukaryota; kingdom Metazoa; phylum Chordata; class Lepidosauria; order Squamata; family Elapidae; genus Hydrophis; species Hydrophis major. The sequence continues at coordinate 148,841,713 of CM066330.1, forward strand.
CTCCCTCTGTAAACTGTTTTCTTTAAGAGTTTGATATCCAGCTGAGGATAATTGGACATTGGGGCAAAGTTGGAGGCATTAAAGGGACTTTCTTCTATTTTTGTGACTTGGTTATTTTTGTGTGACGCCCTGGGTCATCACAAACTGTGGCAAGAAAGATCATAAAATGAGGCAAAATTCACTTAACAAGGTTTCACTTAGCAACATAAATTTTTGGGCTCTGTTGTGGTTGTACGTCAAGGACTAACGATGCAGAAGTTCCATGCTTAAGCACTTGGAGCTGCCACATTTATGTTCAGTTTAGCCCAGCAAGGAAATTGGTATTGGAAAAGAGAAGTTGAATAAAAATAAGAGGGTTAGATGTTAGCTCAGCTGTTGCTCTTTTTTTCATTTAGCCTAAAGAAGGAAGGAGGCTCCCCATACTTCTGTATTTTTAATGGCCTGTGGTCAGGGGAGCCTTGACAAATAGGTTTTGTGTACCTGAATCCTTCAGTTTTGTGTATCAGATGTCATGAGAACAGGCACTATCTAGTGCACAATCTGGAATGGTTCCAATTCCTTTCTTGAAGGATTTACTTACTTTATGCCTCTGTTGAAACATAAAAGAGAGTTATGATTCACCAGGTTTTTCTGTATATATCAGTTAATTATGTTTCCTTTTCCTTGTAGGTTCATGGCTCAAAGGGGAAAATGAACATAGCTGGCGGCTTGAAACAAATGGTGAAAGAAGGAGGAGTCCGTTCCCTTTGGAGGGGAAACGGTGTGAATGTGGTCAAAATTGCTCCCGAAACAGCTATCAAATTCTGGGCCTATGAAAGGGTAGGATGTCAAGAAAAATAGAAAACTGTGATGTGATAAGCTCATTTAGAGTCAAATTATAGTTCATGTTTGTTTCAAGTGATCGAGGACACATAGAAGATAAGTTCATTTGATTCTTCTGGTAGTCTTAGGAAACTGAGACTCAGTTTGGTGTGTCATAATGGTTAAGCCATCCGGCTAGAAACCAGAAGACTGTAAGTTCTAGTCTCACCCGCTTGGTGACCTTAGGACAGTCACTCAGTCTCTCTCTCTCTCACCCTAGGAAGCAGGCAAGGGAAAATCACTTCTGAAACACCTTGCCAAGAAAACCGCAGAGAGTTGTCTTGGCAATCTCTAGGAGTCAACATTGACTCAAAGGCACACACACAGAGTGTCCGGAGATTAGCAGGAGGGAGGGAGAGAGAGAGAGAACAATTACAAATTACATTAACATTGTTCAGGGAAATGCAGAAAACAAATCAGTATTATATCTAATTTTTTTCCCTGTCAGAAATTCCCCCCTTTTTTTGTTACATTGTAGGTCCCATATGCCTCCCTATGTAATATAAGAAGAGAAAGTGGGCAAGCGTTGCAGTCTTTTGTAACAGTTGAAATAGTTATATGCTGCTGAACTAGGCGGATCACAACACCCTGGAAAAAGTTTACCGCGTTACAGTTGGACATTTGCAATTCTGTATTTGATACTGGCTGAGGAAACTGCGATATGTCAAAATGATTCTCGTCAGTCTTCAACGGAATGCACTTTCAAGCATCAGCCTTGCTACAGATGTATCAATCTTATTTATGATTTTTCATTTTTTCCCTTCTAAAGCAACTCTAAAATAGAAAACGAGAAATTTCTTAAACTAGAAAATTACCCTGGCAACATTCTGCAGGCACCAGTGCCTGTTGCAGCTAAGTTTTGCTGCAAATATTAGAAAACCCATATTTTCAGAACTTGTCCTTCGACACAGAATTATCTTTATTTCACCCTTTGTGAAGACATCTTCAAGTAGTAGTAGTAGCAGCAGCAGCAGCAGTTGTAGGCTACAGAATAATAGAATAACAGAGTTGGAAGGGACCTTGGAGGTCTTCTAGTCCAACTCCCTGTTTAGGCAGGAAACCCTGTACCACTTCAGACAAATGGTTACCCAGTCTCTTCTTAAAAATTTCCAGTGTTGGAGCATTCATAAATTCTAGAGGGAAGTCAATCCACTGATTAATTGTTCTAACTGTCAGGAAATTTCTCCTTATTTAGGTTGCTTCTCTCCTTGCTTAGTTTCCATGCATGGCTTCTTAATCTGCCTTCAGGGGCTTTGGAGAACAGATTGATTCTCTCTTCCTTGTGGCAGCCCCTTAGGAATTAGGATATTATTATGGGCCATGACTAGAAAATACTCAAATTAATAATAAAACTGAAACACTATGAAATCAATAAACCAATAATAAATGCAAAGTAATAGAAACAAAAACTAAAGCAAAGCAGCAAACTCTGTACAAATTATATGAGTGATAAAATTTATATTCCACTGCTGCACAAAGTTGCATTTGTTTCTGAGAGCTAGAGGTTAGTGATATCCAAGGGATAGGAATTCAGCAGTGGTAGAGCAGGTTAGGGAAAGCTTTGCTACATATCGTTTGTTTGGTCCATCATTAATGTCTTCATAGGGATTATTCTCATTCAATTTTGACCATGGAAGCCTAATCTCGCCATGGGTATTTATATCAATATTGGATGTGTGAATAGAATAACTATATTAGGTAGCCTTGAACTGATCAGATAGTGCAAGAACCTACTGACTAAATTACTTGCTTTGACATGCACACAGACAGAGTTTGTGTCCTGCCAGGCAGAATCATTATTAATAGTTTTTTGCGGGGAGCGTGTGTGTCTAGAATTAATGTGCTTTTTTTGTATCTTGTTACTACTTAGTATAAGAAAATGTTTGTTAATGAAGAAGGAAAATTAGGAACTATTGAACGATTTATATCTGGTTCTATGGCTGGAGCAACCGCACAAACATCTATTTATCCCATGGAGGTAAGTAGTGGGTAATATCCTTTTAAAATAATGCCCTGTTCCTCCCTCCCTCCCTCCCTCCCTCCCTCTCTCTTTCATCTGTCTGTCAATATTGTAATCTGATAATAACTGTAGTTACTCTAAAAATAATTTAAGCCAAGGAGAGTTCCATTTTAAAGCTGCTTTGTGGAAATCATAAAACAACCACACCTTGTGCATCTGCAGAGGACCAAGTTAAATCTCTCTTCTAGTTCCATTTAAAAGATCAAAGTCTGAGGTGTCTTTATCTGTTGTCAAATGATTTTTAAGGCCACAATGGAATTATTAGATACTCCATCTGAATTTGAATTGCCCGTATAGTTCTTCGCTGAGAACTGTATATTTAAAGGACCTAATCTAATTTGCATCTCCCAAGTTGTGCACAAGGTGTAAGCTATTTCTACGTATTAATATACATTTTTATTTAAAAATTTTACAGTGATAGGGATATCAGCCAGAATGAACTGATGTGAAAGGAAATGATCTAGCTTTAGATTGATCTGTATACCCTTAATATTGTTTGGGCCATATATTTGTTCTTAAATCCCTTTTTTCATATGTTAACTCTCACATGTGTAAATATGACTGATATTCTGGGTCTATGTTAAAGACTAAGTTGTGATATAATATTTCATTGTATTCTTTTCTGAACTACTTCTGTTCAATGTTAATTCTTTAGGTATTAAAAACAAGACTGGCAGTTGGTAAAACAGGACAATATTCTGGGATGTTTGACTGTGCTAAGAAGATTTTAAAAACAGAAGGGGTGAAAGCCTTTTACAAAGGTTATATTCCTAATATTTTGGGAATAATTCCATATGCTGGCATCGATCTGGCTATTTATGAGGTGAGTTGGTGTATTCCATAATAATGCAGTGAAAAAAATTAAGTGTTTTGTAGATAAAGAATTTGATTCAACTTGGAACGGAGACTCAATATTTCTGTTCGTTTGATGCCAATGGTCGCAAATTACACTAATTTATATGGACAGGTCAGTTTTCATGACTGTTCCTTAAAACAAGGCAGTTAATATATTTAGGGAAACTGTAAGCTTATGTGATAACTCTGAAGCTTTCTTACTGATTTGTGAAGATGCTGTTAAATCTTGATAGTTTAGTTTAGTCAAGTCTTATCTTCCCTGAGTAAAACTGTTATAGAACACAATTTGTGTAACATGGTTGTTACACAAGCTGCATTGGCTGTTAGTTTGCTTCTGGGTCTCATTCCAAGTGTTTGATCATTATCTTTGAAGCCCTTTGTGGCATGGGTACAGAGTATCTGAGGAACCATCTCATTCCAATGGGACTAATCTGCCCCACTTGTTCCATTGGAAAGAATCTACTCTGGATCCCACTGGCCAAAGAATTTCAACAAGTGAGGTCCAGAAGAAAAGCATTTTCTGCTTTGGCTCTCGCTTTCTGGAATATTCTTCCATCAAAGGTGAGGTCCACTGCCACACTCCTGGCTTTCCAGAACAGTCTACAAATATGGCCCTGCCACTTGGCCTGGGACACCAACAGGGACCCACTATATTGAGGGTGGCTGACAGGTTAGAGAAGATTCTTACCCCAAGCTGCTTGGCCTCTTAGTTTTTAACATTTAACTTTTCTATTTAATTTTAATTGTTTTTTTAAAAGTACTTTTCAAGTTTTTATTATATTCTGAGCTGCCCAGAGTTGCTTTATTGGTGAGGCGGACAACATATAAATTTAATAATTAAATAGTCATTTTATTCTAAAACGGCTACTCCTTTAAGATGTTAAGAGTTTCATTAGTGTGGTTACTACTTATCTTTTTAAATTCTCATATTCTGCTAAGCCACACTTCATTTTAACCACGATTCATTGATTAAACCATAGTAACTGGCTTTACACATCAGGCTAAAACAAAATGTAGCTTAAGATGCTAAACCAAACCAGTAAGCTGTATTATAACTTGCACTGCTCTCTGAGGAAATTGGAGGAAAGGAGATCTATTAAAGAAATAATGAATGGTAATAGGAACATGGTTTCTCCCCCACATAATTTACTCTACAGTAGCTTAATGAGTATTTAACAGACCAATCACAAAATGAATCCTTTTATGCCATGGTTAAGCATGACCAGCTCTGAGATGATTCAATTTTGAGTTTACAGAAATACAGATAGTCGTTGACTTGTGGCCACAATTGACACTGACATTTCTTCATAAGTTGATGTCATAAAGTGAGATATTACATGATTGCACCAACGTATGATGACAATCCCAGCTCTTCCCATTGCAGATGTTAACTAAGAATCATGTGTTGTTAATCAAGTACTCATCCCAAGCCAAGCTATTCTGGATTTGGTCCCTCCCAGCCCTCAACCTTATTAAGTAAGGGACTGCATCCCCTTCCCTCCACTCACTTACTTGCCCCACCCATCTCTGTCCTTTGGGACACCTTGCACCCTACTTTGCACGGTATTGTGGCTGCTTGGCAACCCCTGGGAAATTTCAGTAAGCATCAACAAGTATTCATTTGTTAAACTGTCATTTCTCCTTAGCTCCATGCAGCTCCCAAGCCCACCCCAGCAAACAAGCCAGCAAACATTCATTCACCCAGTGTGGTGGAATCAACAGTGAAAAGCAAGGGCTCCCTGGTGGGAAAAGTTTTAGAGACGTGTCAGTCTGGACCCTAGATTCCCATATAATGGGATTGATTTAGGTCAATATCTGACTCTCCCACGGGGGGGGGGGGGAGCAGGAAATTTGGTGAGCTTCTAGAAGTGCAAGGTTCCCAAACCCCCGGCCAGCAGCCCACTATTGGGCTGTGGCCTATTTGGGATTGGGCTGCATGAGTGACTGACTAGAGTACACATGTGCAGCTCAACTTGTGTGAGTGGTGGGCTGGCAGGCACTCGTACACGCTTACTAGCCCACCACTCACAACAGCCCACTACTTATGTAAGGGCTGTGTGTAAGTACGCACATGCACCAGCCTATTGCTCGTGCGACCCACTTTCCTTCCTTCCCTCCAGCCGGGCTACCAAGCCACAAAGATCGGGCACTGCCGTTCTAGTGTATAATGAAATCAACAATAAAATAACCTCTTGACCTGAGTTCTTGTGCCACTTCGTTTGGTTTTCAGCTGACACTCAGCTGCCGATTTCTCTCCTGCTTCCTTGCACCAAGTTTTCATCTTTGCACCCAGCTGCCTTTGCTCTCTCCTTTTCAGACCCAGCTTCTCTGGCAGATATTACTTACACATGACTAAAGATGTATTTTATGAAATAGCTGTTCTGACCCAACCAGGTTCCCAGAGAGCAAACACAGACAAAGCAGCAGCCCCCAACTTTCAAAGTTTAATCACGGATTCTGTTCCTTTACAGATAAAAGGCTGCTTTCCAACAATTACCTCCGACAAGAAAGAGCCTTGCCAAGTTGTTTGTCAAGGCTGCCAAAAACCCAGAGATAAAAACTAATTTACAAGATTCACGAACTAAGATGTCCACCAGTTGAGCTTAAGAGCTTCTTTGCTTTCTGCAAAGAATGCTTTTTCAAGCCTGGCTTGTATTCTCTTAAGGGAGGGGCCATTACCTTGCAGCCTTACTCCCGAGTTGCCTGTGCTGCTGTAATTGTTCTTTCCTCCGAGTAATCCTTCTTGCACGTGCACTTGCCACAGGCTCCTCGGGAACATCCTTGTCACTGCTGCCAGCTCCCACAATCTCTGAAGGCAGCAGTCCACTCCCTGATGGTCCTGGCCCCTCATCAGAGTCATTGATCTCCTCAGCCACTGCTGCTGGCTAACCACAACAATAGCGCATCTTTAGCCACTTTGGAAATGGCTCCCCCCCAATTTCCCAAAAGGCTAAAGCTCCATTGACTTTGGAAAGCAATCTGTTAACTGCTAGCAGTTCAGTCCTGATGGGGCTCAAGGTTGACTCAGCCTTCCATCCCTCTGAGGTGGGTAAAACAAAGACCCAGATTGTTGGGGGCAATATGCTGACTCTGCAAACCACTTAGAACAGGGGTGTCAAACTTGCGGCGTTATGACGGCATCACATCACGACTTTCCTTCCCTTTGCTAAACTGGGTGTGGGCATGGCCATCATTTGACTCATCCAGCCCACGGGCCACAAGTTTGATAGCCCTGACTTAGAGAGCTGTAAAGCACTGTGAAGCAATATATACCGTAAGTCTAAGTGCTATTGCAATTGCAAATGCAAATGCATGGTATTTTTTAAAAAAATCCTTGATTGATATAAAAGAACAAAGCACAATAACTATAATTAAAACAAATCCTTCTGAATTCAGGGCATAAGAGAAAAATATGTGTGTGAATGGTAGAGCTTAGAAGTTCAGAAAGGTGTTGAATGTTTAATGTAACTCGGAATAGCAGTTTATTATTACGTCTGAATAATTAACATAGCTGTCTTTCTGAATTTTCATGCTTTTTACGTAGCTTCACAGCTGCTATAGTTTATGCTGTAGTTTCTGCTAATGGCTGCAGATTATTAATCTTCATGTAGTTAAGCATGTTTCATGCTGAAATAATTTTCTACCTCTACTATGCAGCATATGCTACCTGTCAGTCATCTATTGTGTTCCTTGCAATTAGCTGAAGTGATGTTTCTGGTTCTGTAATGCCCCGCTTAAACCTAATTTGTTTCCATCCTATATGAACAGTTTTTTTTTTTTTGAAACAAATTTTATTAATTTTAAAGACAAACAACACATCATTAACCATTAAGTACATAAAACCTCTTAACATTATAAATTTTTACAAGTCGGATAAAACATTATTTTTATACAACATAATTCTAATTTATCCCATTTCCATATGGACACATAAATATCTTTCAGCAAATTTCTCATTATTTCTCTTTACTCTTATTCAATTTCATTTCTTTTCTATATTTATCCATTTTATAGTCATCATATTCATTTCTTTCTGACTTGTTTACAATTACATTCCTCCAAGGTTTTATTAATTCTTTTTTTTTTTTTAATTTTTTTAAATAATTTTACAGAAGACACAATACACAAACATACAAAACACAAAACATAAACAAAACTAAAAGATTTTTTCTGAAGATTGTCTGATCCCGGGTTAAAACTCTTCACACAGACACAAATTCAAATATCATATTCACCCCATATATCCTTCCATATCTTATTATCATTTTCTTTTTTCATATATATATATAAAAACCATTTTTATAAAAACAATGCACAAAGAATCAAGGCATAACAGCTTATAAATTCTTTTCTAGGAAAAAATAATAATAAAAAACCAATAGAGCATAACAATTCCAAATTATAGTATCAATACTTTATCTATTTAACTTCATATCTTATCCCTACTTCTCCTTTTCATCCAAATTATTTCTTGTTAATTAAAATTTTATTGCCTTTTATCAATATACAAAATCCAAAAAAAAAAAAACCATAACAAAGCCTTTATATATCCTTCCATATCTTATTACCATTTTCAATAACATTCTTTGTCTGTTCTATTTCCAACTATCCATTCATCTTTTTTCTTTTACTATACTTCTCCTATACACCAATTGGAGTAACATCTATAACTCATTACCCTAACTTAAAAGTACTTCGTGTAACAATTTTTCTTGGGATTCTGTTTAAAAGATTCTAAAATTACATAATGAATTTTATACTCTAAATACACATATAAAAACACAAACTTATGTACCCTCCAGAATCCCTCTTTTATCCTAAATTAAATTCACCCATTGTCTCTAAATAAACTTTTTTTCTTTAGATCTTGCTTCCCCCCATTAAGTCTTCTCCTCCCCCCCTTTCTCTCTTGCTTATTCTTCTCCTTGCCCTTTTTACCCCTTTGTTTTTTCTCCTCTCTTTTCTTACTCCTTTTCCTTTGCTTTCTAACCTTGCCTCCACCTTTTCGCTCATTTTTCTCTTTTTTGGTTGTTTTTATAATTCTTAAAATCCCCTTTTTCTTATCCTTTTTCTCCTCCTCTCCGGAAGGGACCCATTGTTCATCAAAGATGGCTTCTTCTTCCTCTTCTTCCTTGTCCCAGTCCTTCTGCTGCGTAATCAACTTTTCATAAGTACATAACGCCATTTCTAAGAATTGAAACAAAGCGCCCAAAGTATCTTCCTTTTTATATTTTTGATATTCAGTCTTTAGTTCATCCACAAACAATGCCATTATGAAAAGAGAAACTTTTCCCAAAACCACAAGTATTTTTAATCAAAAACAATTAAAAAAAAAAATTCCAAAAGTTAATACTTTTCTTCCTTCTTCTCTTTCTCTTTCTGGGGTTAATGTTTAGTCAAAGAGGTCCAATTACCATATATCTTTCTTTGGGATTCTAGGCAATCTCCTCCTTTTTCAGCTTCTGCTCCAATTTTTTTTCCTCTCCCTTCCCACTTAAAATGTCAATTTTAAATAATCAGAAATCCATACCTCCAACAAGGGTTTTCCAATTTCTTAAATTTTTCAATGTCCAAAAATCCTTTTGTTCCTTAGCTTCAACTCTCAAAACAATTCACTTTCGATGTCCAATATATCCAAACATTTCTGCTGTTTCCATGGGGTGGGAGAGTGAAGAAAAAACGAAAGTTCCCTTTAACAGCTTCTCCGCCGCTTTCGTTCTTCTTAGGGATACAATGTATCCTCCAGCAATTCAAACAGCTCAGTTCCAGGCAATTTAAAGGATGTTACTTGACTCGGCTCAGACAAAACTTTCACTCTTCACATTTCCTCCAGCGCAATCTTACCCGGTTGCTGGCTTCTTCGTGGCGGCCATTGCTGACCGCTGCTCCGCTGCCTTGGGAAAAAGGGGTTTTTCCGGAGGAGGGGGGGGTCTGCGACACCCCCACCTCCCTGTCCGACTCCCCTCTCTCTTCAGCTGTCCCTACAGGGCAGCCATATCCCCCTGACCCATCTGGGTCGGGGGTACCTCGACGGCTAGCACAGCAGGAATCGCGAGCTGTCGCGAATTCCTGCTGCCCCGAAGCCACGCGAAACCGGAAACCCCCTATATGAACAGTTTTTACAAATAACAGTTATCATGTGCTTCAACTTTTTTACGTATATCAATTTCTTAACAAGCTTCATTTTTACACCCGCCAACATTTGGCATTTGCATAGGTTTTTATTCAGAATTTGAAGGAAGACTCACTGGTGGTCATGTTTATGCACAGCCCACTTTCATTTTGGGGCAAATAGATTCTGTAAACACAACAACAGCTTTCTGACATTTAATTAGGCCCAGCCATGGAGGAGTTGGAAGGACTTAAACTTGTTTATGAAAGAGGAAAATAGATGAGTGTGCTGATAGGAATTGTGATAGTGTTCTTGTAGTGAAGTGCTAGTCAAGAGGCACACTTAAAACCCCTTTCATTCCTATTTGCAAGCTTTTGTAATATATTGATTTAAAGTGCCTGAACACTTCGGGAAAAATAAATATGTAAGTAATATGAACGTAAATCATTGGGAGTGAACTTTTTCAAATTACTTTCTGTTCTCTCCTAAGACTGTCATCTCCCCATGTTGTCAGTCCTGGAGTATGGCACCACGGGGGGAGGGGGAGGAATAAATCCAGTCCTTATTACAATATAGCTAATCCCACTGTAGCCAAGGGAAAGTGGTTTATCTCTCCCAAATAGAGTCTCCGGTCCATCCAAGCTACTTAGAGCAGAAGTGAAAAGAAGAATGCATTCAGTAAGAATGTCTGTGGAGATTCTGAGTCATCCAGGGCAGGGTTGTCCCAAAGATGCTTTTTCAAAAGGCAACTGGACTTTGTTTTTCCTTAAAGACATTTCGCTTCTCATCCAAGAAGCTTCTTCAGTTCTGAAGTGAAGAAGCTTCCAAGGTGAGAAGCGAAATGTCTTCAAGGAAAAACAAAGTCCAGTTGCCTTATGAAAAAAAAAAAACATATTTGGAAGAAGAAGAATATTAAACTGATGAAGACATTTCTTTTAATAAGCCTCATCCCAGACACGGATGAAATATATCATACAGGTAGTCCTAGACTTAGAACAGTTTGTTTAGTGACCGTTCAAAGTTACAACAACATTGAAAAAAGGAACTTATGACCACTTTTCACACTTACAACTGTTGCAGCATCTCCATGGTCATGTGACCAAAATTCAGATACTTGACAACTGACTCATACATATGATGGTCGTAGTCTCCCAGGAGCATGAGATCACTTCTTGACAAGCAAAATCAATGGGGAAGCCAGATTCACTTAGCAACCGTGTTAATAATTTAACAACTACAGTGATTCACTTAACAATTGTAGCAAAAAAGGTCATAAAATGGGGCAAAACTCACTTAACAAGTGTCACACTTAGCAACAGAAATTTTGGGCTCAACTGAGGTCAAGGACTACCTGTCATAACTCATAAATTCCATTCAGGTGCCGTTATGATTGTAAACATATTAAAATGTATGCAAAGATAACATATTCAGTTTAAGGGTAAATAAAATGTATTACAGAGTATGTTTTCTCTGTTATTTTCTATTATTTTCAGGAAAATAGTCACAGGTTCTGCAGTATTGAAGAGTCTGAAACACTTCTCTAATTTCAGTCTTTTTTTTCAAGTCATCACAATGATTTTTCTAAGACTTGTTGGGCAGATAATTGAAAACTGAGAACGAGGCTCTCATGCCAGTTCAAAATTACAAGCTGGCTCTTTTCATGCCAATTATGTTTGTGGGGAAAAAAGATGGAAAATTAGTATAATGAACTATCACAAAGACAGTTGTCAGCTGGAAGCTGCCATTTCATTTTCAATGTAACCTCAGTAGGCAGCCCTTGAGCTGCAATATAATATAGATGAAGTGGTTAGCATAATACATATGTGAACCAGCTGATGAATGTCACTCAGTGTCCAAGTTTATAAGGGCACTTGGAAGATGAAGGGAAAACAAGCATTTGTCTCAAATGAAAAAAAAAAAGGAAGAAATCACTTTCAAAGTATGTGATCAGTATTTTAGCTTGTTCAATGTGTTTCCAAAGGCTCCAACTCTTGTCCCATTTTCACAAAGTCATAAAAACGTAGCCTCATCCTTTAATAGTTTAAAAGCTATATGTGATCTAACAAGATCAATATCTTGTTCCTGACAGGCATTGAAGAAGATGTGGTTAGAAAAATATGCCACAGATTCTGCCAACCCTGGTATATTAGTATTGCTTGGATGTGGTACTTTATCCAGTACTTGTGGCCAGTTAGCCAGTTATCCACTTGCCCTTATCCGAACTCGAATGCAAGCTCAAGGTGAGTGTTGAGGTTATGTTACTCTGCCTATGTAGAAAAGATAACTTGATGGATCAATATTTAAGGATACCATTGATGATTAAGAGTGTGGCTAACTTTTCCTTCTGGAATTTATGTATCTAGCCTTCAGCCATCAGTAATCACCTTTTAAAAAAATACTCTTTAAAGTCTGTCCAATATCCTGAGCCCCCTCAGTGAAAATGAGGTGGCAAACCTCTATATCCGTGATGCATCCGTGGACGCAGAGCCATTTGTGCCAGCACTCAAGCCGCAGGAAAATTTACCTCACTGTGCATGTGCGTGCCTCCCAGCTGATTTTCGGCCTGTTTGAGGCCTTTTTCGGCCTCCCAGAGGCTTGATGAAAGCCTCTGCAGCCTGAAAAATAGGCCTGTTTCATCACTTCCTGTATTTCTGGAGATACTGGAAGTGACGAAACAGGCCTATTTTTCGGGCTGCAGAAGCTTTCATCAAGCCTCTGGGAGGCCGTAAAAGGCCTCAAATGGACTGAAAATCAGCTGGGAGGCGCAGTGTAGGTACGGGGGTGGGGGTGGGGATTGCACATGCATGTGCAGGGGGCATGGAGGGATGTGGCTGCTGGCACGTGAGCATGAGAGCACAAGTGCGCGCACAATTTTTGGCACAGGAGCCCAAAAAGGTTAGCCACCACTGCTCTATATGAAGTGAACCTATTGGGATTAACAGTGGTAGACTAAGATCTGAGAACAGGTAACCTTTGTTTGTGGAAAAATAATATTTTGGGAGAATCCCAAGGGTGCTTTTTCAAAAGGCAATAAGACTTCCTTTGTTTTGCTTGAAGACGTTTCACTTCTCATCCAAGAAGCTTCTTCAGTTCTCAGAAGTGAAACATCTTCAAGGAAAAAAAAAAAAAAAGGTCTAGTTGCCTTTTGAAAAAGCATCTCTGGGACAACCATGACCTGGATGACTGAGAATCTCCATAGACATTTTGGGAGAACATACATTACTCGTAATACTGATACATAGATTTATTTCAACGAACACTTTATGTACATGGAGACAGATCTGATAATGCAGGGGTGTCAAACTCGTGTCATCATGGCATCATTACGTGACATATCATGACTTCCCCCCCTTCACTAAACTGGGCATTGGCATGGCCAGTGCGTGACGCATCCAGCCTGTGGGCCGCGAGTTTGACAGCCCTGTAATAATGGGAGAGTTCATCTAAAGTGATGGAGGAGTTGAAGATACAAAGGTTTTCTACTTCTGGCAAAATTAGATCTTTGCCAAATTGTATCAATAATGATGAAAAACTTTGCTGACTTGTAGAAGCCTGGTCAGGGTAGAAGACTGTTCTGGGACAAGACTTTGTTCTACCCTTTTTTAACCAATAGGACCAGCTTTTGCTTTATATCTTGTTGGGGGAACAAATGTGGCTATTACAGGAGAGAAGACATTTTTGAAGCTATACTTTCCTATTTTGGGGGAGGCAAAGGGACAGCATTTTAAACATTACAGAAGCTTAAGGTATCTATTTCACCACATTCCCTCACACAAAACAAAAGGGTCTAAATATTGTAGTCTCAGCCATTCTGCAGGAACTTGGGGTTTATAAATGAAGTACACAGAAGGTCCTGCATGTAGAGTGTAGGGTTGAGCAGAGAATAGAAACTCAAATATAGGAGAAATATGTTTGTAGGTATACAAGCAAAAGATTACTGTTTTATAGACATGTTACAGAAAGAAATAATGTACTTCCTGAAAATGGAACACAGCTAAGTATATATGTCAGGTTTCTTCTATTTATTAAGACAGCTGAATAATATGTCTTTTTTTTTCTTTTTAATTTTCTGTAGCAATGGTAGAAAGTGGCCCTCAGCTAAACATGGTTGGCCTTTTCCAAAAAATTATTGCCAAAGAAGGATTCTTTGGACTATACAGAGGCATAGCGCCAAACTTCATGAAGGTCCTTCCTGCTGTGAGCATCAGTTACGTGGTATATGAAAAGATGAAGGAAAACTTGGGAATAGCGTAAAAGAAAGACATGAGAAGCTTTCAAAGAATATTAACCCAGAGGAAATCCTCTTGGAGGCTAAATTCATGTTTACAGTTAGCTACAGTTCTCTATGCAAAAATTCTGCAAGCCTCAACTTTATAAAGCCTGAATGGAATGAAAAAGAATGTATTTTCTGAAAACAGCTAGGTAATGAGAAAAGTGTCAAGAAATATTTCATTGCTCATGTAGTTGCTTTTTGGGAAAGTTTGAGGATGTCATAATTATTTCCCCAACTTATATATTATTGGGTTAAAGCTATACAAGCAGTCTGTTAATGACAATTTGCATTTGATTGTCTAGTGGGCAATTTATGAGCATTCGGAACACCCAATATTATTTTACAGGCATTTTTTGCAATATGATAATAGTTCTACTTTTTTGTTAAGCTGCTTTTATAAACAAAAAAAAAAACTCTCAGAAAAATGATTCAGAAAGTCATAAAATGTTGCACTGAAATTCTTGATACATTTATTTGTTCAATTCCTCCTATAACAAATGAACAGAAAGAGCTTGAAATGAAATGAATATATTTGCACATTTATTAGTCATTTATATAGAATATACCTAGGTGGGATCTCGTTTTCTAAACAGTAATCTTAGAAAATTGATGAGGATAGGAACCAATCCAGACACACGTGGAACTGACATATTAATCAAAGTGAAAGTTATTGCTATTTACAAAAGATTAATAATTGATATTGTTTGTGTGCTTCTTCAACATCCTATTCCTAATTTATATGAATGGAAGTAATCAAAAGCATATTTTAACGAAGTGTTCATATCCTTCAAACAATTATCTAATTTGTTAAAGTTTCTTAAATTTCTTTTCTTTTTTGCATCCTTCCATCTTCCACAGTTGCTTATCAAATTGCATGTTTTTCAATGCTAATGAGTTCTTTAGCTGGGCTTGCTTTCTCTTCCAAGAGAAAAAAATTCTTATGTTTTCTTTTACTACCCAAAGGAAGGGGGAAAAAAAAAAACATTCTTACATTTTCCTTCTCACTTAAATTCCTTTCTCTCACCGACACCTGAACCATCTTTTCCTCTCTGCAGTGATACTTAATCCAGATCTCAATCTTAATCCAGGTTTGTTGCATGGTTTTCTTTTCTAACTCCGATTTGATTCCTTTTCAGACAGCCTCTCCTCCCAGATGCTTCTCTCGCAGTTCTCAATGCATGGAAGATGTTCCCTCCATAGTTCTCCTCTACTTTGGAGCTTTGGATCCCCTAGGCACCCACTGTTCCTTTTTGGCCCTCTGCTGGTTCACTCTCCTTTTTCACTGTCAGCATATCCAGACCCTGAAAGAACTAGCTATCCCATTACTTATTTTTTCTAGGTTTGCCTTGTCTGCAAACAATAGATGTGTGAGATTGCAGGTGCTTTGACAGGTTGTGGATTTTTGTCATTGTCAGTGTGCTTTAAGCCATACATCTGATTGTCAGGCCACAAAATAAAAAATACCTTTTTAACCTTAACATTTGCAACATTGAGAAGAATGGTAGGTGTTTTTGTATCATTCTTGCACACTTGGCTAAGTCCTGCTTGAAGCAGCTGGAAGTTTCACTTGCTGTTTAGGGATTTAACTAATTTGACTGACTTTGGCAGGAAGTGTTCTGGGCAGGTTGCACCAGTCATTCATAAATGTCAATTGCAATCACATCAAATCTTAAATGCCTCCATGGGTTGCTTTCCAGGTAATATGTTGATATAACAAATTAAAGCTGTTCTTGTGATTGCTTAGTAAAGATAAGAGACTGTTAGGAAAACCTTATTGCATCTTTCACATAACAGCTGAGGACATTTTCAAAGTCCTGCTTTAAGTTTAAACTGATCATTTGTTTTATATGCTGTGTGTGTGTGTGTGTGTGTGTGTGTGTGTGTTTGGCAGACCAGAGCTGATTTCCTTGAGGGAGAGCTGTATTTTTTTAATAGCATTAGAGAGATTATTGATAGTTGGAAAGATCCACAAATCTTCTTAGCTCCCCAAATCAAGATAGATATCAATATACTGAAATGTTCAGTTTATTTTATCAAGCAAACATATCAAATTATATCATTATATCATAATAAAATATAATAAACTGAAATTATATGAACTAAATAGTAAAGAATATTGCCTTCAAGTTATTACATTTAGCAAAATGATTGTAAGTAACTGGAAATCAAACCACAAGGTAATGATAGGCAACCAAAAATTGTATTGAAAAATCATGGCCAGCCTATATTAATCCACTTCTTGAGTATATTTTAATTATCTTTGAAATGAAGGAATTGCTTGTGTGTTAAATCATTGTTTGCTTATTGCAATAAAGTAGGCTCACTTTAATTATAGATGTAACCGCATCATAAAAGCAGATTGTTTTCTTGGCATTCTTTTGTTTCTTTGAAACCTGGCTATTCCTTTCAACTGATTAAATTTTCTTCAAGAATGGCTCAGAGAAGTGCTTGTGTAAATGATGGTTGTTCTTTGGAGTTTCTTACGCCACTATCTGGAAATCTTATTACCTAGCTGTCTTGAATAGAACTCTTAAATATGCAGAATAATCATTTGGGAGAGTATTGGGCGATAGAACTTTTATGCTGTGAAACATGGATATTGCTATTATAAAAAGAGGTATGTGATCATGTCAACAGATCTGTAGTAGCTATTGGGTACAAATGGATGATGATTTGCTATACATGGCCACAACTTTTTTTGGGAGAATGCAATGTAAAATGTCCAAACAATTCACTTTACAAAAGAGTAAAATCATAATATATGTTTCCAGTGCCTTCAGCAAATACTCCCTTAATAATCCTTTTAAAACCATCATGGTTTTAAAATAAGGTATGGCCACCTCATACTCCTCTATTGATGCTGTGATGCTAAGATATATGGCACTGGTGCCTATTGCATCATGTTCAACACGCTTGAATGACAGCTTTTTCACACTGCCTATTGTCATATAGAAAACCAAACTTGATCAAAGCCAAAGAGTTGTTCCAAAACATGCAGTATATGCAATATTTTAATGTAGCTTTCTTACATGGTTTAGAAAAATATATATTTGAAAAATGAAGTTGAAAAATGACATAAATAGTACATGAACTAGATTAATTCTGTTTTCTTGTATAAGTGCTCTTATTAGAGTATTGATTTGGGTGATTTTGTTGTTAATTTGTGGGGGATGATGTAAGCTTCAGTAAGATTCCTTTTATCTTGTCCCTGAACATGGTTAGGTTGTAATTATTGTATCTTTCCTCTGTTCCTTGGTGAAAGTGATGCTGATACTTTGAAAACTGTTTATAATAAATGGGTTTTATAGCACAGTTGTATGTTCCTTTTGTAAATTGTTGGATCATTCACTATTTTATTAACATTGATTCTGGTGGAACACAATAGCTACATATTTTGGGTAGTGTATTAGTTTCTCATTCAGGTACTGAACAAACCCACATCTAGTGAACTTTCAGTTGCATTTGGTAATTCAATTTCTTTCAACAACATTTGGTACCAATCTCTCTTTCCTGGGAGAAGTTGTGAGAGGTTAGCCTACCTTCCACTTGTGCAATAGTAACCATCATTTATTGTGCTGGTGACAAGGAACATTAGTATAGAGAGAGCTTTACGTGACATAATTTTATCACTTAGGAAGCAAGTTCTTGTGTATTACAATTTTACCATATTTCGTGAATGTCAAAAGATATTCTGCCAACTGCCAAGAGTTCAATTCTGGCTGACTCAGGGTTGACTCAGCCTTCCATCCTTACAAGCTCAGTAAAATGAGGACCCAAATTTTGGGGGCAATATGCTAACTCTAAATTGCTTAGAGAGGGCTGAAAAGCACTGTGACATGATAGGTAAATCTAAGTCCTATTTCTATTGCTATCCATGAAAACTTTTAGAACTCACTTGATAAAAGTGAAAACTTATTTACACATGCAGCTAAAAAGGTCATGCTAAGGTCATTAATACAGGAACATATATGCTTTATATGAACACATTACTCAAGACATAATTACCACGCAACAGAGAGCTCAACCTGAGGGCATTCACATCATTGCTGGGGATTTCAACAGAGCATGCCTAAAAACTCTGCTCCCCAAACTTTACCAACATGTTAAGTGCCCAACCAGGGGGAAAAACACACTTGATCATGTGTATTCAAATATTAAGCATGCTTATAGAGCAAAACCTCTTCCCCACTTAGGACAATCAGACCATCTCATCCTGCTTTTACTACCAGCCTGCACTCCCCTTAGGAAGAGAACTAAACCTAGCAGTCAAACTATTAGATGCTTGCCCAAAAATTCCCTCTCCCAGCTTTAGGACTGTTTTGCCGGCACAGATTGGAGCATCTTCAAACAACAGGACTTTGAGTTATACACAGAGACTGCTTTTCTGCATGAAGATCTGTGTAGAAAATGTCACTGTGGACAAACGCATACAGACCTTCCCAAACAGGAAACCCTGGATGACCAGCGAAGTCCAGACTCTGATCAGGGTCCATGACCTGGCTTTCAGAGCAGGTGACATCTCACAGTACAGCACTGCCAGAGCTGAGCTGAGAAGGGGCATAAAACAGGCTAAGGAGATGTATAGGAGGAAGGCAGACATATTCTTCTGATTAAAATTGGAATTCTGATTTTTTTGGGAATCGGCCCCCCCTCACCCTTTCCCCTCCTTCTTCTTCCCCTCCCCTCGGAGGCCCCCTGAGTCAGGAGTTGCTACCACCGGCGTGGCTCCACGTGGCTCCAGTCCCGCATTGCCTCGGGAAGGAAAAGGCAAAAAGGAAGAGCTACGGCGGTGCTTTGCAACTGCAGCAGTGGCACCGGAGGCTCAGGCGCAGTGGCTCCCGGTTTTGCCTTTTCCTTCCCAAGGCAACATGCGACTCCTGACAGCCCCAGCCAGACACCTGAGTGGAGCCCGGGCGATGTGAGCGGAGGCCGCTGAGCGGCAGGAAAAGGGAGCTGGGCAGCCACAGACCACCCGTCTCTCCGTCTGATGGCCTCGGCTGAATTTCTGCCTCCCAGCGCGCTTGGTCCTCTGCCTGCAGGCTTCCCTGGCCCCTTGCCAAGCAGGTTTTCCATCCCAGCACAGCAGGGCCCTCGCTGCCTTCCCCTCGCCTGGCTGGCCGGGCTCCTTGGGCAACCCAGCTGTCTCGTGCCGAGAAGCGCGCTGCCAGGTGGGGGCCACGCGGCATAGGGCAACATGCCACCGCCCGGCCCTGGCGAGGGAAAGCAGTGGGCGGTCCCTGGGCAGCGGCCTCAGCCCCACCACTAGGGAAGCGGCTGCCCAGCTCCGGAGCTGATCCACACCTGACCGGCTGGAAAGAAAAGTTGTGTAGCGTTGGTGTTGTGTGTGCAATTTCTTGGCACGCAGCGCGGGGTCTCTTGGCCGGCCCCAATTTCTTTTTCAGAGGGGAATATCATGCCTGGAGGAAGGTCAAGGGCCATTTTACTGGCAGTGACCCATGGCAGATGTGGAGGGGGATACAGGCCAGGGTCCAACAAACAGCGAGAGCAGTAGCACTCTGGCAGAGGAGCTAAACAGCTTTTTCGCATGCTTTGAGACCACCAAGAACCTGGACATACTGCCTCATGAGGACCACGACGCTGCACCTCTTTCTCTTCAGGTGCATGAGGTGAGAAAAACATTGAGAGCAGTAAATCCCAGGAAAGCTGCTGGCATTCCTGGTGCAGTAATTAAAGCATGTGTTGACCAGTTGGCAGAAATACTTACAGAACTGTTCAATCTATCTTTAACACATGCCATCATCCCACAATGACTGAAGGCTGCAATCATCATCCCCATTCCCCCCCAAAAAACAAATATAAACACTCTCAATGACAATAGGCCCATAGCATTAACAAGCTCCAATATGAAGGTTTTTGAGCGACTAGTTTCATGGCACATCAGAGACTGCCTCCCACCCTCCTTTGATCAACATCAGTTTGCTTATAGAGCAAACTGATCTACAGAGGATGCTGTGGCCATCACACTTCATAAAGCGCTGAGTCAGCTGGAGAACAAACAGAGCTATGTGAGGATGCTCTTTGTGGACTACAGCTCTGTCTTTAACACTATCATCCCAGATATACTAGTAACCAAACTGTATAATCTGCAGGTCCCCACCCCCGGTGTGCTCCTGGATTAATAACTTTTTGACAAACAGACCAGAGTCTGTTAGAGTTGGTCCGCACCTTTCTTCCACTATTACACTCAGTATTGGTTCCCCCCAGGGTTGTGTCTTGAGCCCCCTGCTATATGCCTTGTACACCTTTGACTGCTCACCAAGCCACGCAACAAACACCATCATAAAGTTTGCAGATGACACTACTGTGATTGGTCTCATCTCCAGAGAGGATGAGACAGCATATAGGGCAGAAGTAGAGAAACTGTCTATCTGGTGTTCATAGAACAATCTGTCACTGAATATCCATAAAACCAAAGAACTGATTATGGACTTCAGGAAACATGGACAGGATCACGCGCCACTCATCATCAACAGAGAACGAGTCGGAAACTGTCCCTACTATCAGATTCCTTGGCATCCATATTTCAGCTGATATCTCCTGGTCCCCTAATAACAAGGCCATAGTGAAGAAGGCTCAGCAGCGGCTGCACTTCCTGCGAGTTCTCAGGAAGAACAATCTGGATAAGAAGCTGTTGCTGGCTTTTTATAAAGCCTCTGTGGAGAGCACTCTGACTTATTGTCTGGGTGTGTGGTATGCAGGCTCCACAGCTGAGGACAGGAAAACTGTACAGAGGGTGATAAACACAGCTCAAAAGATAATTGGTTGCCCTCTGTCCTCCCTGGAAGACTTAGCCAGGTCCTGCTGCCAAAGCAGAATCAAGGCCATTATAGAAGACCCCTCACACCCTGGCAATTATCTTTTTGACCTGCTGCCATCTGGACAGTGTTTTAGGTCAATAAAATCCCACACCACTAGACTAACAAATAGTTTCTTTCCCTGGACCATCCGAACCGCAAATAAACACGAAGTCACTACCTTATTAAGATGTGAAAAGATGTGAAATCTCAATGCCCCATTCAGGTGTATAATAACGTATTACAGTACAATCCATCTCTTGTGTATTATACTCAGCTAAGCGTTACAGTCAGCATTGGATGTATATTTTGTGTATATTCGTAGATATTGTACTCTCACATTGCAAATGGAGACATGGGTACTCTATTTTTTTTTATCTTCATTTTTAAGTGCTTTGGTTTTATTGTATTGTGAACAGTTGCTGGGGTGCATCCACAGTTTCGTTGTACTTGTACAATGACAATAAAGTTCTTCTAATTCTACTCAAACTGAAGTATTCAAAGCAACTCATATGTAAATAGCAATAGCACTTAAACTTATGTACCATTTTACAGAGCTTTACAGCCCTCTTTAAGTGGGTTTACAAAGACAGCATATTGCCCCCAACAATCTGGTCCTCATGGGCCTAAATGGGCTATTGTGGACAAAATGCTCATTTTTTTCTTCAAAAGCATTCATTTTCAGTTTGGCCTACTCATATATTCAGCTGTCTGCAATCAGTGAGTGAATGCAGGATAAGCATGAGTGTGTGTGAAACTAAGGAATTATGAGGATGGAAGTCCATTGTATCTGGAATAGGGACAACATGAACAAAACAAAAATTCTGCAATAGCAGTTAATGCAGTTGCATTGTGGATCACTTGTGTTGGTTATCAACATAATGTCACTTCATAGCCAGTTAAGTTGTAAATAAGAACTTAGAAAGAAAACAGCTGGCCCTGGGAAGTGCATGAATTGTTCGCAAGCCAATTATAAGTAGTCCTTCACTAACAACCACATCTGGGACTCAGAATTTCCATTGTTAAGCAGGATTAAGTGAATTGTACCCAATTTTATGAACTTTTTTGTTGTTGCCATGATTGTTAAGTGAAATCAGCACAGTCAGGCCATTTAGCGAATCCAGATTTCAAACTGACTGTTTGTTGGAAACTGCTGAGAAGTTTGCAAATGATGATCACATGTGACAGCCATCATAAATCCATACTGGTTGCTAAGGACCTGAAATTTTGACCGAGTTGTTTTAACTGTTGTAAGTGCAAATTGTAAATTACTGTTTTAAACAGCATCATAGCAGAACAAATAGTTGTAAGTCAAGGATTATCTGTATTGGTTTCAATAGCTGATGGCAAAAGCTATTTGTACTGTATCCTTTACTTGTTCTAATGCACATTTTTCATACTCGGAAACCTAGTACCATTTTCCAAGTTGGCATTATCTCCAAAGAAATCCGGACTTGTGTAAATGTTTCTATTTTATGTGCCCAGCATGGAAAATGTCAACTCTTCTAGCAAGTGTTATTTGGGTTGCAATATCAGTACTGCCACCTGCTGGCCCGTTATAACAGCAGCTCAACAAGAGTAGCTTTTGAGTTCCAACTCTTGAATGCCTTCTGTCCAAAATCTGGCATGGCTGTGGTAACAGCTGCTGAATCCAAAGACAGCAGACTTTGAGGGTCATTCTTAGAAACAAAAAGCAGCAGGGTAGCCAAATGCAGAAACAGCAGGATGGAAAAGTTCCTTCCTAATTTTAAAAACAAGACATGATAAGGTCAAGCAGCTACCCAGCAACAGAGCTGTCATTATTATGTTTTCCTGCTGTGTTCGGGACAGCAGGCAATAATTCATGGAAGTAAATGGAATAAGTCATGAAAGAGAAAGTGATACATCTTTCAGGTTTCAGCTACAAGGGTAGAATTATACAGACATCAACATGCAAGGCAAGTAGTTGTAAACAATAGGAATGGAGACAATCGGCATCTACAGAAGGACAATTGTTTGGCTCAGCAAAAAAAAAGTCACGGAGAAACAGACTTTGAAAAAAGGAGTGTAGTATCTTAATAAACAACTTACCCTGCTTTAACATAATTGCTTGATGATTGAAGTACAATACATAGATATTTTCAAAGACACTATGTGAGGAACGCTCTACTTTTAGTATGGGAAAAAATGAAATAACAAAATTATAGGAAAATATTAGTCTGGCTTTCCATAATGGAAGCACTGAAATGTTGTCCACTTGGAAAAAATTGTATCCTACGAGATATCTTAAATGAGAAAGGGAAACTTAAAACCAGACAGGAATTACAAAACCAAGGGGTAGATTTAACATGGTGGCCACACTTGCAAATACATTCAAGATATGAGAGATGTGAAAACATGGGGTTTCTATAAAGAATTAGCAACACTTGATAAGATATTATTAGGAACAGATAAAAAACATAAGAAAACTATATAGTTACCTACTAAGCTTTAAAATGGAAGATAACCAATTCAAAACAATGATAATATGGGCAAAAACTTTGGTTATACAATACAACTAGATAAATGGCAAAAACTTTGGGATAAAAATTATAAACTGACAATGGCTACTGCATATAAGGAAAATCTTTATAAAATGTTTGCAGGTGGCATTTGCCACTGGCAAGATTAGCAAAAATATTTAACAACATGTCTGCCAAATGTTGGAAATGTAATCAGACTCTGAATACCTACTATCATATGTGGTGGACATATATAAAAGCAAGAAAATATTGGACGAAAATACATATATGGTGGAAAAGTTTATAAAGCAGCATACAGACTTAAAGCCAGAAATATTTTTGTTAGGTATAATACCAGAAAGCTATGATAAAGGAACTATATATTTAATGCTACATGTATTGACAGCAGTGAGAATTGTATTTGCACAATATTGGAAAAATGAGAACACCCCACCAGAGGTAAATATAATTCGGAAAATATTGGATTGTGCAGAGATGGATAGACTTTTATTGAAAATAAAAGAGGAAGACAATACTAGTGTTGAAAGGTGTCAAAATGCCTTTCTTTCAAGGATTCGATTTTCCCGCTGGGAGAGCTCTGGCGCAAGGATATGGACAACTGCTTGAAAGCTGGATCTTTTTTATTTTTTAGGAAGGTGGAGAACAGCGAGAAGTCTGCGCTCCTGGGCTAGCTAGCTTCTTATGGTAAGCCCCTGGTTTTTTATACCCTTTTCTCCCTTTGTAAGTTGATTTTGTGTGAGTGTTTGTATTTGTGCCTAATGTTTCAAATCCTGTTTGAGTTTGTCTTTATTCCCACCCGAGGGCAAACTCCGCGGGTGTGGAAGGCAAACTCCACGGGGTATTATTGGTTTTCTGTAATCTCTTTTAGCTTTAAGATAGTTTTTCATATTTGTTCTGTGGCAATCTCCTGTCTGTCCCTTTTGTAATTTATATTTTGTGTCTTTTGTCTGTTTGTTTTGCTTATTTGGTATGTCCTGTGTTTATAAGGGTTTTCTAAATTATCTTTTGTTTCCTTTTCCTATCTGTCTAGTTTTCTTAATTACTTAGGCTTTTGTCTATAGGGATTCTTTAATACTTTTTATTTGATTCCTTTTCCTATGTAAGTTTGTTTTCTGGATGACCTGATGTTCCCCTTGGGCTTTTCCTGTTTTTTTGTGACACTACTGCCTTCGTGAAATTCCCTTTCCACACTATCAGGGTGAAAAATACTGTGTGAGGAGGAAGGCACCAAGAGCAGCAGGAGACTCTGTAAATTTGTGAGGGATGAGTAAGTACTCCTACAAACAACCATTTAGGCCTAAACAGATTGAGGGCTTTAAATATAACTTTTTTTAATGAAGACTTCTGGATAATTTGTAGGCTTTGGCCCTATTTATCTGAGGAATATTTTTGCACTTACAATTGCATGCTCTTTTGTTATCGTGGGCCTTTTTGTTTTGTTATCTTTTTTTAAATTAAGGAACTTGAGGTTTTATTTTCCTCCCAGGAAAAACATGTTTATGTTTGCTTTTATATGATTTAAAGAATACTCACCTCAGCTAGAACTGAGGATTGTCTACTACCCAGTGGTGGGATTCAGCCAGTTCGCACCAGTTCAGGAGAACTGGTTGTTAACTTTCTGAGCAGCTTGGTGAACTGGTTGTTGGAATAAATCATTAGGGCAGAGAACCAGTTGTTAAATTATTTGAATCCCACCACTGCTACTATCTGAAGCTCATATGAACCCTGCTACTAGGTAGAAATCCCAGGCTTTTAAAATTGATTTTTATTCAGATTATTAGTATAAAACTCACTAATTTATTTGTATTTCTGCTCTTCCTTGCTTCAAGGAATATTGTATATTTGCATGCTAGGAAAGATACAGATCTCATTTAAAACAATTTTAGAAAATGGCGGAGAAATACTCTTCATCTGTATTCTTGCAATAGTGGTTAGGCCACACTCCTCTTTTACTTTTGACTACTTTGCCTGAGGAAGAATTTTGGAAACTCAAAAACCTGGACATATTTTTGTGACCTATCTTTGCCATTTTCTATTTTTTTTCCTGGTCAAATTAAACCTGTCCAGTAGGTGGCGTGGCACACTTACAGAAGAAGATTGAAGATGCAAAAAAGAAAAAGAAAAGGATCTTGGAACACACCAAGGATTTTCTTGATCTCTGGCTATCAGCTGCGGGGTAAACAGACCTGTTCCTGAGTATAATCAAATGAGGAATCAGAGCAAAATAATCTTATTTATTAAGAGACCTTCTTATCTGTTTCTCTGCCACTGATAGGAAAGGAACAATGAGATGACATCCTTCTGAATTTAAATGCATCTTGTGCTTTTCTCCTCTTCTCTACATATAGGTAGTCCACAATTTACAATTCATTTAGTGATCTTTAAAAGTTACAATAGTACTGGAAAAAGTGACTTATGACCATTTTTCCCACCCTTGCAGCATTCCAAGGGTCATGGTATAATTCAGACGCTTGGCAACTGATTCATATTTATGACGATTGCAGTGTCCTGGGGTCATGTGAACACCTTTTGTGATTTTCTGACAAGCAAAGTCAATGGGGAAGCCAGATTTACTTAACAACCCTATTACTAATCCAACTGCAGTGATTTACTTTACAACTGTAGCATGGAAGGTCATAAAATGGGGCAAAAATCACTTAACAAATGTCTTACTTTGCAACAAAAATTTTGGGCTCCATTGTGGTCATGAGTCAAGGACTATCAAGTGTACTTTAAGTTGCTTTTTCCTTAATTCCATTTCATGTTTTAATACAGGGGTGTCAAACTGGTGGTCCGTGGGCCAGATGTGTCACGCACAGGCCACACCCACCCCAGCTCTGCAAAGGGGAAAAATATTGCAAAAATCACGTGACATGGCAAGTTTGACACCCGTGCAATAAAGCATATCAGCTGTGGAGTCAATTTTTTATATGGAAGGCTTGGAGAGAGTAACTTAGTGAGCCCCCCTCCTTCAATGCATATCTCTGCCGCCATTTGCCTGCCTATCCCACTGCACTGACTTTATGCTGTCACCCTGGGGGAAAAGAAAAGCAATAAGTGGAGTTTGATTAACTGATTTTCCAATAAAGTTACAATAGAAAGGAGAAGTAGAAAGATGAGTTTCTACCAGGAACCATGGTTAGAGCCAGGTGAGGAGCACCCCCCCTGTTCCCAGTATGACACAAACCTGGACTTTAGCTGGTCCCTTTCTCTAACAGAGTATTTCTCAACTTCAGCAATATTAAGATGTGTAGACTTCAACTCCCAGAATTCTCCAGTCAGCATGCATTCTGGGAGTTGAAGTCCACACATCTTAAAGTTTGTTGAGGTTAAGAAGTGCTGCTTCTAGTTTCCCTGAGCTTCTCCTAATTAGCATTTGTTTCTCACCTGTTTTCCTCATTTTATCTACAGGGACACCAGAAATGGGGGCAGAAGCCTGGAAGTGATGAAACAATCAGAGTTCAAGTGGAGTATCATATGTTTGAGTTCGCTGTGCTGCACCAAAGCCCTCTGCAGATTGAAAATTAACTAAGCCACCAGAAGATTTTGGTAAGAATTTTCTCTCTGAGAAGGACAGAAGAGATGAGGCAGAAGTATGACCAATTTATGCATTTGTGTTCCCTAATTTTGTGGCAATGTGAAAAGCGTATACTGTTTGTTCTCACCATAGTGCATTTGAGGAATTCCAGCTAATCTGTGCACGTCATAATTCTTACTACTAGTGACTCACTGTCTTTTTAACTCACTGGGGCTTTAAAAATGCATTTGAATTAAGTACAGCGAGACATTTAGACATTAAAAGACTCATGAGGCAACCCAAGTTCATGAACACAGCAGCTGTAAACAACATGTCACTTAGCAAGTGACAAATTTATTACCATACTGATTTCTCTAACTGATCCCAAAAATTGAATCTCAATTGTTTAATCCGTTCAAAATCTTTTGGCATCATTTCTTCTATTTTGAAATTCAGGTGAAGTTTTGGGTAGCCAAAATAATATAGCAGTGGTGCTATTCTATCGGTTCGGCCCAGTTCTGTCATACCGGTAGCATCGAAGATCAGTGGAGACCGAACCGATTCTCTCTAAGGAGCTGCTGTTGGGCCTACCTGGGCTCCCATACTGACCTACTTTTGAAGCGCAGCCGCTTTGCGTGGCACAGCAGATTGCTGCACGTCAGCTGCTGAAGCGACAGGGAGAGTGCAGGATTGCAGGAGGTGAGTTGGAAAGCTTCTGCACCTGTGCAAAGTGCATGTTTTGCATGTGCACACGTGCAAAGTGTGTACGTGCAAAACGTGCCCACCAAGCCACGCCCACCGAACTGGTGGTAAACTATTTTGAAACGCACCACTGTAACACACCCAAACATAAAAGTCACAGCAAGTTTGAAAGAACCCCAAGATTTTTTAAAGCCTAAAATAATTTGGGAGTGTGGGGAAGAAATACATAATAGATTTGCAGTTTCTTTTCTCCCAAGAAAATAAAGAAAGAAGTGGAGGAAAATGGAAATCCTGTAGGCGTCTGGAACCTTGATCAGACACAATCCATTTCAATTGTTATCGGGAAAATACTAGAGTGGGAACCACTTTTTCACTGGTAGCTTACATTATTACTCCTGATGTCAAGTACTGTGTGATGGGTTTATACATCACCTTAAGAGATAACAAGGCTTATTTTGGCTTAGTGTTTTATGAAAACACAGCTACTGGAGTTTATAGATATTTTTACTATTTATTAATAATTACTATTTAGATATGAAGATGGCCACTATATTAGTCATATGTTGAAGTCGCCCCAGGTTAAAATGGCCAAGGTTAAGAGACAGTGGTATACGGGATACTCAACCAATATTATTTGTTAAAGGGGGTGTAATGAAAATACTTAAGAAAAAGTGCTTCAGATGCTGTTGAGGTAGCACTGCTCTGTGTCTTTTATTAAAGGAGCCCGGTATTTTTCAAGTTTCTATTTTTCCTGGGAAAACAAAAGATGCTGTTGCTTTAAGAATAATTTTAATAAGTGGATTCCTTAAAGGTGTTGTTGTGAATGAATAAATGTTAAATAAAGTTATCTTGAGCTTGAAGTCAAGTGCAGGGTTCTGGCCCTGCACTTCTGATTGGCTGTTAATGGCAAGATCGGATTGGTCCATTCAGGAGGATCTGATTGGCCATTAACAGGCCGTTCTCATTGGTTAACGGAGCTAGCACTCCCGGATTGCTATTGGTTGAATAGTTAATAAGTTGCCTCTATAAGGAAGGCTATAGCAGCCATCCAGTTTGAGCTGTCACACCATGTAAATAAAGAGTTTGAAGTTCACTGTTTCTACCGGCTTGTCTCCATTATTCGCACCCATGCTCCAGACTTAACAGGTGTGGTATATCTTTAAGCTACAGTTGGAAGATTTAAAAATTATGTCTACTTTCGGGAGCCATAAGAGCAAAGAAATTCTGTGTGTATGTGAGTCTCAAGCCTTTTTTCCAAATATTTTTTTAAAGCATATACAGTTTTTTTGTATATTTATATTCCTGCCTTCCTTCCAGAAGCTGAAGGCTATTTATACTGTTTGTTTAAAAAATATTAGTTTGATGAGAAGAATGAATTCATACTTCTCAGTAATGTTCACATCCAGCTTCACAGCTATGTCTCATGCTGGCTTTCAAGAATATTTTGTCACCGAAATTCAGATGTTTGCACATTTATTTCTATTTGTCACCCTTAAAAGGCAGAGCCAATTACTCCTCTGATCACAAATAATTTGAACCAGTCCCAACAAATAATAGCATGTTTCTCATTGATTGGGACCACAAAGTTTCCATAAAAACACAGAATTCTGCTGTGGTCAGATGTCATTGGATCTGAACATAACCTGGGTGTGCTTAGTTTCAGCTATGAATGGGCCTCTATGTTTTGTATTTTGACTTTGTTTTTCTTTTGATCTATCGCTGTGAATTCTTTATTAAAACTTACAGCTATGTCAAACTGTCTTAGACAAGAACAATTAACATGTCCAGCAGATTTTGAGTCTAACTATCTCTTTACCAGTGCTGACCAATCAATTAATTAATAATTTGCCTTTTTTTTTCTTTCTTTTTTCTTTTTAGACAAACCTACACAAACAAAATAAAAAAACATGAAGCCATTTTCCAATTATGTACATATAGTGTGTCGGTTACAAATTCTTTTGTGCTTCCTCTCCATAGTCCTAACTTACAATTATTCGTATATATTCTCATATTATCAATAAAATATTTCTAAATACATTATTATCATTGTTAATTATTCATTTGACTGTACTATTGTTCCTTCATGTTATGCGAGATATTCCATATTTTTAAATTGATTTATATTATAACAATTTATATTACTATCCTAAATCCATCCAATAATAATACATCTTTATATTATATTCTACATAATTCTATTCTCCTTATATTGTAAAATTCTACATATTTCATTACATTATTTTATTTTCTAACCATTGATAAAATAGATCCCAAATCTTATAAAATGGTTTATCTTCTTGTTCTCTAATTTCAAATGTCAATTTGCTCATTTCAGCACATTCCATTATTTTCTTAGTAACTTCCTCCTGCATTGTTATTTTCTCATTTTTCCAATTTTTAGCAAATACAATCCTAGCCGCTGTTAATACATTTACAATCAAATATTTCAATTCTCTACTGTATATTTCAGGTAAAATTCCCAATAAAAATATCTCTGGCTTCAAATCTATGTGTTGCATTTTGTTTTTTCTAACTTCCAGACCTAGACTAACTAATAATCCTTCCTTTGTTGCAGAAACTTTTTTTAACTCAAGCTGGTGAGGAAAAGAGAGCACGCACCCCCTATATTTTGCAAGCTAAAAGAGCTGCTTTATAAAGTCCTCCCAGGCAGCAAGGAATCAGGTGTCTTACTATGTAAATTGAAAATTAACTAGCATTGTCATGAGCTTCTATTAGTCTTTGCTGGTGCCAGTGCAGGTTTCATATCCATGCCAGGTGAAAGCTTTAACTTTTTAAGAATAAGCATCCAACAAGAATCTGTGTTTGGATTTTTGAGTGGAGAGGGATTCCTATTACATCTGCCAAATGTTTAGCAGCTACTTATCCATTGTCCATAAGCCCTAAAATGAGGGTGGAGAGTAACTTGAGACCTAAAATCTTCTACCTCCAGATTGGGTTTTGTTACTATATAATTTTGGAATGGATGCATCTCATATCTCACAGTGTTTTCCATGGTGAGAGGGTTTTAAAAAAATGAAAGTGGATGGATTCATACTGTTTGCATGAACTGGTTGGCTTTCAAAGGGATTGTCAAACCACACCTCAATTTTCAACTTTCAGGTCCAGTCGCGATTGGTCTCTAATGTTCTACTCCATTCCTTTCCACTTTGTGCTTTCTAGTCTTAGCAACAGCATTTTAGACTTATGTGCCACCCCATAAAGCTTTACAGCACTCTCTGTGTCGTTTACAAATGTCAGCATATTGCCCCCACCAAACTGGCTCCTCAGTTTACCAACCTTGGAAGGATGGAAGCGGGGATGGGATTATATTGGTTCGGATCAGTTCAGGCAAACTGGATGTTAAAGTTACAGCTGGTTCACCCAAACTGGTATTTCAAACAACCGGCTGGCCCCAACCCTCCTGCCTGTCCCCTCCCAGAGGTCTCCACGCGGCCCATTTTTGATTGAGGTAAGTGCAGGGTCCACTCAAAGGTTCTGGGAGGAGGAAAATGGGCCTTCCAGAAGACTGGGGGAGGCTGTTTTTGTCTTCTCAGAGGCCTAGTAGAGGCCTCTGGACCCTTGGGAGGGTGGCTTTCCCGGAAAAACTGGAAGTGGCAAAACGGGCCTATTTCCAGCTTCCAGTGGACCTCCAGAGGCTGGGGGAGGCTGTTTTCATCCTCCCAGTGGCCCAGGGGAGGCTTCTGCACCCTTGGGAGGGTGAAAATGGCCTCCCCCAGCCTCTGGAGGCCCACAGGAAGCCAGAAACAGGAAGTTCTGGTAGGTTCCACCCACCATGGCCCCACCCATCCAGCAACCGGGAAGCAAACCGGTTGCTGGGATTTTTGAATCCCACCCCGGATGGAAGGCTGAGTCAACCTTGAACCCAGCAGCCTGCAATACTAATCACTGTGCCACCACGGCTTGTTTTACTTTACCATAAACTGCTAGTTGTTTTTAAAAAGAAGAATGTGATAGTTGTATCATTATCCTTAAACTCCTCCAACTCTCTCCCGCTCCCTCCTTCCTTCTTCTCAGGTGATAATTTCAAACAAGGAAATTATATTTCTGGAATTATTTTTTTAAAGACATAATTCAACTTTTATTTTTAAAGAGCTAAATATATACTTCAGATTTTTTTTTTTTATTGTCCAGCATCTTGTTTAATATAACCATATCAGTAAAAGTCTCATGGAATAGTAGCCTTCTGGTTTTAAAAATACACTATTGTATTCTCAAATCTTAACTCTCTGCTTCTAATTTAGTAGTCTTTCCTTTTTTTTTTTCCTCTGAAGGATGACTTTGCAAGGCTAGTTAGGATGAGTCAGGGTGACTAGCCCAGAATCCCCCAAAGAATCTATGTAGCTTACGAAGAACTTGATTTTTGTCTAAACCATACCTCCTATCTAAAATAAATCAGATCTATAAAATAGATCAGAGAAAAGAAAAGAATCATAGCATACAATTTGAGTTCTGCATCAAAATATTTGGAGTATGTTGGCAGTTTTGGTAGATCAGTTGTGTAGTTGACTCTTTTTCTAGCTAGCTTTTCTTGTGTAATATCAATGTAATTAGCCAGCCAGCCTGCCCTCTTCTTACTCCTATTCTAAGGAGTTCCCCAGAATTGGGCAATGGCAAAATTAGCTTAAGTGTCAACAAGTATTATATAGTAAGACAGGAATCAGCAATATTCTGGCCAGACAGGTGGATAGATGTCTCTGATCCTCAAGACTGAAGAAAAGAATAACAGAATAATAGAGTTGAAAGAGACTCTGGAAGTCCAACCTCCTGCTCAAGCAAGAGACCATGTATCATTGAGGACAAATGGGTGTCCAAAGTCTCCTTAAAAGCCACCAGTGGTGGAGCACCCACAGCTTCTTGAGGCAAGCCCTTCCACCAAACAATTGATAAAAAAAGCTCATTCATGGCTAAAATCCCACACTGGTTTGAAAGGGTGGAGGATAGATGTAATTTTATTCCTGGGTCTGCAGGGGACAGATCTCACCAAAGTTGTTAACTACCATAATTAGTTTGGGCCAATTCGTACCAATCAGTGGTGAGATATTTTTTGAAAAGTTACACCTCACCTTTTGCCATCCTGCATTAAACTGAAAAACAGCATGCAATTTTTAAACAGTTGTTGTTAAACATAATGGGGAGTGAGGTGGGGAGAGGAAGGGAAATGAGGGGAGGGAAAGGCAGAGAGGCAAGAAGTTCAGTGTCAATAGCCCAAAGATGCTGGTAGGCAGGAAAGGCCAAAGAAGTTTAGGCAAAGACCAGCAGGAATATTGGCAGAAGCTGTGGGAACAAGGTCCTGTGTGTAGGTTGATAGGAAATTGTTGGATGATCTGGAATAGGGTGGGTGGTGGAAAGAAGCTGAGAAGATTGGGAGTGGGCAGTGGAGGAAATACAAGGAAGTTGGGAGAGGGCCAGTAAGAAATCTCAGGGAAGATCAAGAGGACTGGCCATCAGGAAGAGCAATCACAGCTTAGTCAATGCGTTCAAACAACATGTAGAACAATAAACTAACTGCATGGGCTGGTTCACATAACATGCTAGGTTTAAATGTGGTTGGATAGTTTAATAGTTCAGTGTTAGCCTACATCTTCATTCACTGCTTCAATAGGCAATACTTATACAGCATTTTGTTCTTAAAATCCACTTCTATAGCAAAGCCTGCCGAAACTCATCATTTTAAGACTGCAATTGCAATAATATTGGGTGGAAATAGTCTATTTCTCTGCATACAGCCTATAATTTGCACTTTCTTTTTGAGATCTTTAATATGCTACTTCCAAAGAAATTGGCAGTAGCCTATTAAATAGGACAGAACCTTTTCTGTAGCCAGCTGTAAGATTGGCTCATTTATTCCTTGCTTCTCAATGACCAGTAAAAAGATTCACACTTTTTAAAGCTTGTGGCTTAAGATTTGTTTTAATATTTATGTGTAATAAATACAAACCATAGCTTTCAATAGGTGCTTTTCTGGTGTGGGTTCATTTGCCAAATCACCAGCTTCTGTGGAGGGTATTGCTTCAAGTAAGGTATAAGACTGAGGAAGTCTCCTGCAGAAATCCTTGATTTGTGAATTGGCATGTTACAAATGTACTTAAACATAATACTATTTTCATCGGTGAAGTAATGGAGGAAATAAGTGAAATGTCAGCTATTTGTGTTCCTTCTATATTTTCTCATTTCCTTCATGCCGATCACTGTTATAGGGAATCTGGGTTGTGTCTGGAATTGATTGAATTGTATACTAATTTAGTTAATTAAAAGGGCATAATTATAACAACATACAGTAGTTATTAACTGGGACAGTTCACTCAGAAAAATGGCCAGGATAGAATTATTGTTTCCCATTGCATCCAGATCTTTTGACCCACAAGTTAAATCTGTCATGTCTCTGTATGAGCAGAAATATTCCCTTTAAGTAGCACCAAACCTTGCTGGGAGAATTAGGAATCTCCTTAGTTAAATACAGGTAGTCCTCGATTTATGACTACAATTCGGACCAGAATTTCTGTTGCTTGGCAAGGTAGTTAAGTGAGTCATTTCTAATTTAATATCCTTTTTACCATGGTTGTTGAGTTCTAGTGCTGCCTTAGGCATGAAGGTGGCTGGGTGATCTTGGCCAAATTGCTCTCTCTCAGCCCTAAGAAGGGAGAAATGGCAAATCACTTCAGAAAATCTTTGCTAGGAAAAGTGCATGGACTAGCCTTGAAGGCATAAACACTAAATGCAAGGAAGGAAAGGGGCTAACGTCCAAGGTCTCTTCCAATCATATTGTTTTATATAGTTAGTCCTTGACGTATGACAACAATTGAGCCCAAAATGTCTATTACTAAGCAAGACTGTTGCTAAGTGAGTTTTGCCCCATTGTACCACCTTCCTTCCCACAATTGTTAAGTAAATCATTGCAGTTGTTAAGTTAGTAACATGGTTGTTAGGTGAATCTGGCTTCCCCATTGACTTTGCTTGTCAGAAAGTCATAAAAGTTGATCACGTTATCCCAGGATGCTGCAGCTGTCATAAATATGAACCACTTGCCAAGCATCCCACTATTGATCATTTAACCACCGGGATGCTACAATGGAGGTAAGTGTGAACAATGGTCATAAATCACTTATTTCAGTGCCATTGTAATTTCAAATGTTCACTAAACGAATGGTTGTAAGCAAAGGACTTTACCTATAGTCTATGTTCTATATTTTGGGTGGAATGCTATTTAAAGAGGGACAGGCCTAGAAAAGCAAACTTTCATAGCCTTTCAATTTACCTACATCCCTAAGATGTGTGTTTGACAGGTTTGAAAAACAACCGAGGGATCTAACAATCTTTCTAACATGACCAACTAAGCACTTGTTCTTGCGAAGAAGAGGTCTTTGATGCATATTCTGTTAGAACCCCCATCTCATTGCTAAATGCATAAGCAAATAAAATATGAGCAGAGTACGTATCAGAGGTATTTGGAATAGACTCTCCTGCTTGAGCAGGAGGTTGGACTAGATGACCTGCAAGGTCCCTTCCAACTCTGTTATTCTATGTCTAAGGTAAACTCGTAGCAGGCACGTTCCTGCTCTTTCTCCATTGGTTAAGGGGCATATTCTCCTCTGAACAGTTTTAATTTCATGTGCTATGGTCAACGCCAACATTTTTTTTTTACTACAGATAAATTATAATTTAAATCTTTGTGTTAGTACTTTGGACCACAGATAAAATGCATAGGAAATTATCCAGACTAAAAGAACCTGGCTAGATCAAAGCAAACATCTATCTGGTCCTGCCTTCCATAGTAACTGAGCACATGGCTCTTGCTCAGCATTCCCAAAAGGTGGTATGGAGCAAGCATCCTGATATTGAAGGTAATATATAGCTATCAAGAGAGCAGCCGCTGATAATATTATCCTCCATTGTTCTGTTAATTCTCTTTTAAAGCCATCCAAACTGACATTCTACATAGCAATGACTTCCACTGTCTGGGGAAATGTATAAAAAAGGATTTTTATTCGTCATATATCCACTGTTTTAGCCTGAAAGCCCTTGTGTCAGTGCTGACAAGAGCTTTAACTCATTTTTGATTTTTGAAAAGAAAATGGAATCGCATTTTACCATACTTTTCAATTGTGGCGGATGTCCTTGGCACTCTCTGAAATTGTCTGTTGTCTTGCAGATGTTTCGTTATCCAACTAGATAACATCATCAGTACTACAAGGGAGTGAGGTTTTCTCACTGTTTTTATAAGTAGCTTGCCCTGTCAGTTTTGATGATTTATTGATGGTTTATTGATTAGGCTATGATTTCTTGGTTTCTTGATTAGACTATTGTTTGATTGTTTGTCTGAGTTGGTAGTTCCTGATTGTTGGTCTTGTATTAATCTTTAATCTCTGCTTATCTGGGTGTGGATTGCTGTGTTTTGGTCTTTTCAATCTGCAATAGTTTTGAATACAAGTAACAATACTGGCTGTCTGGATCTCTGAATATATAGAGGCTATTTTAAGGGTAGTAATATTAAATGCATCGCCCCATATTCACTTCTGTTTGCAGACAGCCTGGGAGATCTCAAGTCCAGTAATCAGTCAAAGCTATTTCTAATAAAATGAATGAGATTCAGTCTATAGATATGGAGCTATTGGAAGAAATATCCTTCTGGATTCAGTTCCAAGTGGGGAAGAAAGACACTGGAAACATGGTGACTGCTTGGAAAGATGGTTTATTGATTAATAGGATGGGTTCCTGGGCAGAAAAGGGAAGAGATGCTGAGAATGCTTGGGTTTTATGCCCTCTATTGGGCTTTGAATTTGAGCATGTGTTCTGATTGGTTGTCAGACTCCCATGGAGCCATGCAGGGTAATTTTGTAGGCTGTATTTTGAGTCCCAGGCTTGGTTGACTCTTGCTGGGTGATGATGTATTGAAAGGGCTTTGGGCAGTTCCTATTAAGGCTCTGTCTAAAGGAGGTAGATCTTTGTTATGTAGAATAGACCTAGGCCCAGGTCTTAATGGCCCATTCACAAAGGTGAGGGGGGCTGAGTTTCCACTTCTTTTTTAGGAGAAATATTCTGTCTTTTTAATATATCCTAAAATATTTCATTTTTCTAGGAGAGGGGTAGGTTTTAACTTCCAACAGAAACTTCACAAAGGGAATTGTACATCAGCAGTTTTTCCTGTTTTGTCTTGGAGAAAAAAAACTCAAGTGGAAATGCCTTTAGAAAGTCTGTGAGTTGCAGATTTAACCACTGAAATAGTCTGATGTGCATCAGTCATTAATGGCTGTTTTCTCTGCTTATTTACATTAGAGCCAGCCCTCCCAAATATTAGATTCATTCTAATATTTGCATTAATCCAGTTTATATTTTCAATTTCTTCCTAAAAGCCATTTACCCAACTTAATACAGTGGTATCTTATCATCAGAAATATTTATTACTAGTCCCACATTTTACACAAAGCATATCTACTAAGCATTGATTTCAGATCCTTGCTTTCCTTTATGTTAGTTTTAGCCAAAATGAGCATAAATACATTTGCAGACTACCTAAAGGGCTTTTAAAGTTTTGTATTGACCTGGTAATTTAGGCTGATCAAAGTTGATTGGAATCTAAATGATTAGCATATGAATTCAAAGCACTTTCCCACCATGACAAAGCACTTTCCCACCATGACAAAACAATCAACATGCCCACAAATGAAACAATGATGCAAATCAATAAGATTGAATTTGGCAAAACACCCTGAAATTGAGCGATTGGACACTTTAACAGATGGTTTAGAATGCTCGAATGCACTGAAATTTAACAGTAACATTAAATTTAACATTATCTAAGCAACTGTTGATGACCAATGATGTTTTCCTGGGATAGTTTTACTTGCACAAATAATAGCAAAAAAAGTTCGGTTAATAGCCAGAGTGGCCTACCAAATTGGACAACAGGGTATACAAATATTTTCCTGTGAAGAGCCACTGAATGAGGAGATTGGAAAAATTGACAAGTCCACAGGTGAGAAGAACCAATTGAGCAGGCTTGAGCAGACTTACTTATCATTCCAGACATTCTTTTGCCTATGCAACTTTTTCCTAAATAACACATGCTATTCTGTTCACTTATTTTGATTATGGTGAATCTATGACACACGTGTCACAAGCAACATGCCATGTCATTTTTGGGGACATGCCTAGAGGCTACACAAGAATGTGTTTTACTCTCTCATGGCCTTTGAACCCTCTGGAAGTCATGTAAGACAGGCTGGACTTTGAAGTTTCTAAAAACCATGTGAAAAGGTGGGGGGGGTGCTTTCCCGCTTTTTTCAGAGGCTGCAAGGCCACACAAGAATATTCTCCAAAATTTCCAGGCCTCGTGCAAGCTGGAACTGCCTCAGATAGGCATTTTTTTTCTTCTGAGAGACAAAGACAAATAGAAAAATATTTAGAATTATGTAAGCTTTTGTTTGTTTGTTTATTACATTTATATTCTGCCCATCTCACTATCCAAAGTGACTCTTTGTTGTGAGTTGTTATTCTTTTGTGGTGTGTATGTATTTGTGTGTGTGTGTGTGTGAGAGAGAGAGAGAGAGAGCACAAGAGAATTAGCAGAGTCAAATTAGGCATTTTTTTGAATTTTTGACACACCTAAGACCAAAAGGTTCACCATCACGGAGACTCAGTTTCTTTGGTAAACATGAATAGTTGCTTAGTTTCCCAACCCAAAATAAAATATTAGGGTCTTGGCTACTGTTTCCTTTAATTAGTATACACTCATAAAGCAGAATATTTGTAGTTCAATATTTGTAGTTGAAATGAGGAGGGTCCTTGATGCTTTCTGAGTTTAGTTGTTTTCTTGCAGATGTTTCATTATCCAAACTAGATGACATCATAATGAGTGCCAAGGAGCTTCAAATATTTTCCTCTGTCAACAGAACGATGCTTTAACTCCTGTTTGTGTCTTTTAATCTGATACAGAGATTTATTATTTCTGAATAGTAATGAAATAAAGAACAGCAGGAATTGTAACCCTTAAGATTATGTAGAGCAACCTGATGTTATCTAGTGTGGGTAATGAAACTTCTGCAACCAAGCTCAGAAAGCACCAAGGACCATTCACTATATACTAACTCCCATACAGCTATGCTTCCCAAGAACCTCTCTTCTAGAACTGGGAAACATTACAAGGGTACTTTACTATTCCAGGTCACTGATTCCAGAGGTATGGTCATTGCAAGGTGATTAATAGGAAAAATGCAAGGAAGCCCACTTTAGCAATAAAAACATAATCTATTTCAAAGCACATGGTTAGTTAATCCTTGGATATAAAATGCAGTAGACTGGAGCCAGTGCTTTGATGCAAATGATAAGCGGTTATTTTGCTATAGCTTCATTAGCTATTCACCCATACGCTACTAAAAACCCCTTTAAAGCACCCTTTAAGTGTCTGCAGTCAACTGTAGGAGTCTGCAAAAATTACTCTCTCTGCTTTCCTATCCCCATAGCCAGGGAGCC
This sequence comes from Hydrophis major, assembly GCA_033807585.1. Taxonomy (NCBI): domain Eukaryota; kingdom Metazoa; phylum Chordata; class Lepidosauria; order Squamata; family Elapidae; genus Hydrophis; species Hydrophis major. Next base: position 148,880,859 of record CM066330.1, read on the forward strand.
ATGCATAAAAGACACCATCTTTTGAAATAAGTTTAATCATCCTGATGGCACTCACCTTCTGGTCATTATTACTTCTTTACTGAAACTGACCCCAGCCAATATGGCCCTTTGAAATAAGCAATGGAATTAGATGTTCTGAAAGTTGGTGATCCTATAGCACAGAGGTCTCCAAATGTGGCAACTTTAAAACTTGTGGACTTCAATTCCCAGAATATGCTGGCTGGAGAATTCTGGGAGTTGAAGTCCACAAGACTTAAAGTTGCCAAGTTTGAAGACCCCTGCTATAGCATGTCTGCCACATAAGGCTGTGGCCTTACTTGTTAGAACAGGGGTCTTCAAACTTGACAGTTTTAAGACTTGTGGACTTCAACTCCCAGAATTCCTCCTCCAGTCATGTTAGCTCAGCAATTCTGGGAATTGAAGTCCACAAGTCATAAACTTGTCAAGTTTGAAGACCCTTGGGTTAGAAGAAACTTCATAAGAGTAGTATAACATGGCTGAGCTGTGGTGGCACAGTGGTTAGAATGCAGTATTGCAGGCTAATTCTGCTGACTGCCAGCAGTTCAAGTCTCAGCAGCTCAAGCTTGACTCAGCCTTCCATCCTTCCAAGGTCAGTAAAATGAGGACCCAGATTGTTGGGGGCAATATACTGATTCTGTAAACCATGTAGGGCTGTAAAGCACTGTGAAGCGGAATATAAGTCTAAGTGCTATTGCTATTTCTACTTTGTATGCAGACAATTTGGGGTTCAATCCTTACTTCTGAGTTCAAAACAGGGGGAGACATTCAAGAAGCATTCAATGGAAAAGAGCTCTTGTTCTATATATCTTTGCATATATTTGTTGTAACTTATGATTTTTGACTCTTGATGAATGTATATTTTCTTTTATGTACACTGAGAATGTTTGCACCAAGATAAATTCCTTGTGTGTCCAATCACACTTGGCCAATAAAGAATTCTATTCTATTCTATATATTGAACATTCTGAATTAGATATACAGTCCAATCTAGTGTACAGATAGTCCTCGATTTAGAACCATTCATTTAGTGAGTGTTCAATGTTACAATAACCACTGGAAAAAAGCAACTTATAATATGTTATCATAATAACTTATGATAAAAAGCAACTTCATACTTATGATGATTGCTGCATCCTCACATCACCTGATCAAAATTCAGGCACTTGGCAACTGGCAGGTATTTATGGCGATTGCAGCATCCTGGGGTCATGTGACCATCATTTGACTTCCAACGAGCCCATTCAATGGCGGAAACCAAATTCACTTCACAACTATGCCACTATGTCTTAATTACAGCAGTGGTTCACTTAACAACCATGACAAAAAAAGGTTGTAAAATTGGGCATGACTCATTTAACAACCACCTTGCAATGGAAAATTCTGGTCCCAATTGTGGTTGTAAGTGGAAGACTCCCTGTAATGTAGATTTCCACCGTCAGCATCATGTAATTGTATTTGAACCATCACATGTTTCAAATTCCATCATACTTAGAAGGCATTGGAATCTTTTCTGTCTGGCAATTTACTTCAGCATCAGGACACCTGGCAACCCCAATGTTAATTTTCCTTACTTACCTTTAATGTCTATGGAAATTCTCAATCATCCAGGTCATGGTTTCCTAAAAGTGCCTTTTCAAGAGGCAACTGGATTTTCTGGACCAGTTAGTCTTGAAAAAAAAAAACACCTTTGGGACTATGTGACCTTTCTCATTCATGAAAATGATTTTTTTTTCATGCTTAAGGTGTTAAGAAGCCAGGGTATAATATGTAAAGTTTATCATGCAATTTCCTTCCCATCTTTTGGGAAGATAGTTTTATGTGATAAGTGTAGCTTTGATCACTCATTGATGGAGTCTTGAGGAAGAATAATCCATATTTTAGGAGAAAGATAGAAACACATACTGGGGATTAATCAAGCAAGCAACCTCCTAAGATATTTAATTTTATTTATAACATATATAAATATAAATATATATAATGCTCCTTCTTCCTCCTATTTTTCCATAACAACAACCTTGTGTAGTGGGTTGGGTTAAGTCAGAGTGACTGGCCCAAGATTACCTAGTTGGCTTTCTTGTCTAAGGCAGGACTCACAAACTCCTGGTTTCAAAGATCATTACACCATCTATATTCCAATAATCCCAATCTCTAACAATAAGTACATTGTGTTAGACAGTTCAGAATCAGGATAATCCAGAATTGGACAGTTTAGAACAGGAATGTCAAACTCGATTTCATTGAGGGTTACATAAGGGTTGGGTATGACCTTGGAGGGCCGGGGTGGGTGGGTGTGGCCATGATGTGAGTGACATCGGACTCGTTTTGGGGGCATCTGTAGTGGCCAAGTGCTAAGACAGGACTTCCCTGAGACCCTCCCTCACACTCATTATAATCTTCCTTCCTTCCTTCTCTTTTTCCTTCCCTCTTCATTTTCCTTTCTTCTTTCTTCCCCTCTTTCCTTATTTTTCCTTCCCTGCTCTCTTCCCATCTTTCCTTCTTTTTCTTTGTTTTTCTTCTTTCCAGTTCTCCTTTCCTGTCCCTTCTTGTGTGATCAAATACAACAAGGGAAACATTTGTTCTTTTGTTTTGTTTTTAGTTTGTTTTGATAGCCCTCTTGTTCTGCCAGAGAAAATGGAGCCCAGGGGGGCACATGCTTTGATGGCCTCCTACAACCTTCCACCTGTGAAAATGGAGCCCAGGCAGATGCATGTGCCCGCCCCCCCAACTCCATTTTCACTGGCAGAGGGCTGCAGGAGGCTGTCATGGCTGAAAACAGAGCTCCATTTTTGCTAGCAGAGGCACACCATGCACACCACGGGCCGTATCTGCCCCTAGGCCTTAAGTTTGACGCCTCTGGTTTAGAATAAAAGTAGTGTATCACTATTTTGGGAAAATTCCATATTGCTACTGCAAAGGCTGACTTGTGTTAGAATATAGGCATACTGTACCTGCGGGGCAAAACTCTGGATCTTCGATAGGTGACAGCAAAGCCTTCAACTTACATGTCTCTCTGCTATCATCTAGCGCTCATCCAAATATCTGCAGCTCCAAATATGATATGCTAATTAAATATTGTTGAGATGAAAGATTCTAGATTGCTTCCTTAGCTTCCTTCTCTATTCCACACAAAGGACAAGTAGAGTTTCAATGAACTAGCCTTCCACAGTCTAAAACTATTAATGAGTGGAAAATAGTGCTAATTCATGACATGAAAGTAGTAAAATGAGAAGTGCTAAAAGGAGTGACCAGCCACACAAAAGTCAATCTAATTGAAGCATACTGTATTGTTTCTCTGCTGAGAGAACATGGCTAGTAATTTCCCTGTACAGCAACTTTGTGTACACAGTTTCTATTGCAGAACTTTTATTATTTTCATTTCATTTCTTGTATCAATGTTTACATTGTGAAATATGCAGTGTCCAAAGTACAAATTTAAAAAGTAGAAATGCATGCTATAAATTGTTAGAAAGGTTACATCAGGTCCATTTATAGAGCTTTGCTTCTTGCACATCCATTTTTGGTTAACATTAACATTTTCCCCTATTATTTTGATCCCTTGCTCCTTAGGGAACACTTTAAATCAGCTTGACTTAAGAAAGTTATTGACAAATTCTACTCTTTGGGTTTCTCCATGGAGAATCTTTGCTCAATATCACTTCCTGTCATCACTGATGCAGAGTAAAACTGTCATCTTGATTCTCAAGCAATCAGAGCTTATAGCTGTGAAACAAGCTCTATCACAATACGAATGCTATTTTGCATGAGAAAACAGAAATGTAGCATCTACTGCTAATTTTTGAGCTGAGATTTTGCATGCTGTTGCCCTTCTTTCTGCTTTTGAGACTGAACCTGAAAGAGTTTAGATTGGGAATCCAGCTACAAAACAGAACTGAGTTTGGGATAGTCATCTGCCTGCTTTTTGAAATATTTGATTGCCACATTTCACAGATTGCAAAACAATGTACAGCAAAAAAGTACTAAAAAACAATTTAATGGAAGATAATATGCACCCATCCAACAGAAAATCTAATTCATTTATATACTATGTTTTAAAAAGTGTGCAAAGAAGTTAAACATCAAATTTTTGAAAGGTATTATGAAAGTAGTACAGGTGATCCTTGGCTCTGAACAATTTATTTTGTGACTGTTCAAAGTTACAACAGCACTCAAAAAAGTGACAGTTGACCATGTTTTACACTTACGACCTCTGCTGAATCCCCGTAGTCATGTGATCAAAATTCAGATGCTTGGCAATTGACCCATAGTTATGACAATTGCAGTGTCCCTGGGGTCATGTGATCATCTTTTGCTACCTTCTGACAAGCCAAGTCAATGAGGGAGCCAAATTCCCTTAACATGTTACCGTACTAATTTAACAACTGCAGTAATTCACTTAACTGTAGGAAAGAAGATCATAAAATGGGACAAAATTTACTGAACAAATGTTTTACTTAGCATTTCGCTTAGAAATGTTGCAGTCACAAGTCAAGGGCTATCTTTAGTATTTTTTGGATCCCTCAGTATAATTTCTTTTAACTGTACTCATCATGCCTGAAGTTTCAAAACAGTAATCAAATTCTACAATTTGGGAATGTAATTCAAGATAGTCTTCACATCTTTAACATGAATGTCTTTACCTGTATCCTTGTATATGCCTGTATAGTAATGTATGCAATTATCTTGTAAGCGATTGACAAATCAAATAAATAATTTTCCAAAACAACAACAAATAATAGACAACACCAAATCATATTGTGTTACCTTGCCAACAAAGAAAATTTAAAGTATGTCCAATATTTAAGATGTCCAATAAATTCAGATAAAAATATTTTGTTGAATTAGTTTCACCTGCAAGAAAGAAACATAAACCTAATTTAAAACAACAACAACTTGCATCCATTGATATTCCATTATCAGGTATCCATAAATGATAAGTTCTGGCAATTTCACCTTTATAGATACTTTCACTAGTCACTACTTTTCATTTCCAGAATCAAAGCCTTTCATGATCAGCAGTACACATTACACTAATTTCATTTTTTTCTGGATGAGGTTGGGCTTTGTCCTATGTCCTCTTTCTTTGGAGTTGATTCCTGCTGAAGGCCTGGATAATGAGAGGTAATACTAGAAATAAAAAGTGATATAAAGACACTGCCCCACATACCCAAAGTCCTGGAACCAGCTAGTCTTACACACATCGTAAGCTCCAGAAATGAAAAATAACTTTGTTACCAAGCAACTAATGAAAAATGTGCATCATAGCCTTATGGGAGATCATTCTTGTCATTATCCTTGCAAATAGGAAATGGAATTTGGATTGTCTGAAAAAAAAATACATTTAATATTCTGTGACAAGCTTGGATTACTTTTATTAGAAAAAAGCAGGCGATGTAATGGATTGGCTTCCCACCTATCAGTTATGTTGCCCCTGTGCTGGTCTGGCATGACTCAAAGTTGCTTGTGAGGGAAAACAGATTTAGAGTTTTTAGAGTAATGGAGGCAGTTTTGCTACCTCTTCAGAAAATGCCATTTTTTTCTGTTCTGAGACAAGCTGTTACAGACAATAAATGGTTTTATAGAGTTTCAGCCTTCTGGCTATAGGCCATAACATCTGTTATTAACTTATCTAGGAGGAAGCAAATAGCTTTTGCAATTTTTTTTACTGTAAGTAGTTTCAGTTCAGTTTCCACATCAGCTTTCAAATTAAATAAAAAAAATTTCCATGAAGTTTTGTATAGAATATCAATGGATTATGTATCCTGCCAAAATAAAGGATAGAAATCTGTTTTTTGAAAAATGTCGTATCATATTTGATTTGAACTGATTTTCATTTCAAATTAAATTAAAATCCAGTTCAGTCAATTAAATAATGTTAATATGAAGACTTCCCACATATTTAAGAATGTTCACCCTTTATCATATGACAGTGAAAATTGGACAACAAAAGTACGTAATATTTTCAATTACTACATATGACTGTGCCCAGGTTAGGCCTTTCTCTCTAAATTAGCTTTGCTGAATTAGGTGTTTTCTAAACTGTTGAGGCTTCAAACTAGAATTCCCAATCATCAATAGTCCCTGAATAGCATTTGAATCTTTTAAAACAGGATCTTCTTAATTACACATTAATTAATCTTAATTATGGCACTATAATTCTGGAGTTTTCTTTTTGAGAAGGTTTTCCTTGATACTGAGACTAATATTTATGCTTATCCATCAATGGTGTGTTCAGATTTGCGCAGACATATATGCAAGTGTGTGAAGGTTCATTTGTGGGTTTTTTGGACTTGAACATGAGGTGAACATATTTTTTGTTGGTCTCATTGCTTTTATAATAGGCTATTTATTTTATTCATTTTATATATCAATAATCTAAATAATTCTAGAATGACATGCAAAATTATAAAAAAATAGAAAAATAAGGATTTTGTGAATTTTGTCAAAATTTAGGCATAGGGGACAGGCTTACTGAGAACTAGTCACAGGTGCAAGCATCTTCCCCTCTATTGCACTCTTTGTTGGATTTTCTTGGATGAGATTCTGGATTTCTAGACATTTCCAAAGATACAAAGGAGTTTTCACAAAAAAATTGTGTCAGTGTGAGAGGAAAAGTTAAATCAATGCATTGACTGAAGACATAAAAGGGGACATTTAGATAGATAGGATCATCACTGAATGCTCCCTTGCAATCCTCCACATACAAAAGGTGTAGGGCTTAGATGTAGTGTTATGCTTGCCCTCTGGCAGCTTTTGATACTTCCTGTTCTTGCAGATGGATGCAGGAAGTGTGATTTGGGTGGAAACAGTAGAAGAAAGCACTTGAATCTTTTCTTAGTTGTTTATTTGTAGGAGATTATCAGGCTGAGCTTGAGTGAGGAGTCAAACACATCATCAGTCTCAAGTCCCTTTGCACCCACAAGAAATCTAAGTCCAGCCCACCCTGAATTCTGGTGATTCTTATCTACCCACCAATGTGCTTTGACTGTTCAGATTCTTGTAGAGAGCACTAGCATACAATAAATCTATACTCAATTGAATTGCCTGGACTTCTGATTTAACATGTGCTTAGCTTTTTTATTTATTCAATTACATATGTACTATATAAGGCCATCCTATTAAACAATGACTCTTTTAGTCTCTTGTTCCACTCACACCCTCCCAGTGGCTTGTTCACATGTGTAGTTTAATGTGTGGTTGTTAATCTGTGTTTTAAACCCTGGGGGTTTATTTCAATGAAGAAGATATTCTGGTATCCTGTGGCCAGTTGGTTAGAAGTAGGCTGTTTTAGGATTTGAGATAATAAACTCATTCATAGAACAAACATCCCAGGTGTGTATCATAAGTAATATAAATCACAGGGCAATATATTCTTATGCATTCTGCAGACAGGAACTCCAGAATAGACTGCAGATGGATCTCTTTTTGTGCCAGCTGGATACAGACATCTTCCTAGTTAAATTATGCTGAACTTTCCAATCTTATCCTGAATTCACTTAGCTTAAATAGTTTTTCATGAGTAAGGCAGGGTGATCCACTCCAACATCTGGAAAAGTCCACCAAGAACATTTCTGAGAAGATGTCTTTACTTGGCACCTGTCAATTCATGCTCCCTTTTGAAGAGTTATACATCTGTTCATTATAATGATATGATTGAGATATATAGCATACATCTAGGACAGCAAGTGCCTGTGCATCAAAGTCAGTACAAGATAAGGCTATTAGAGGGTACTCAAGAGAAATACAGGATGCATAAGCAAGTAAATAATGCAATATGAGATGATATAGGTTAATATGGAGTTTAGGCTACCAAAGAAGCTCAACTAGCAGTGATCCATCCAAGAGATCTGGTGGCACAGAGAGACTTCTAAGTGTTGGTGAAGCTGAGACTGACCAGGGTATTGGCTAGCAGAGGGATGGAGGAGGCAGTGGATTGCAGGGAGAGTAACCTGTGAGACTGGAGATTGCAGTAGCCTCTGTAGCTCAAATATGTCTTAGCAACCTTTCAACTGGTCCCAAGCTTCCCAACTAATGATTGATAGAAAGAAATCTATGTAAGGGAAGGCAGCATAGGTTTTAAAGCACAGAAATGTTTTTTTGTTTATGCTACTGATCATCCTATAAATCCAGGAGAAAGCGATGCCTGTTTAAGTATAGTAAGCATATCCCACATCCTCTGAAAGCACCCCCCCTTTTTTTTTGCTTCAGTTCCAAATAGTTGCATTTCTCAGTAAGCTAAACTGACTGAATGACATGTACGGGGAGGGCCTTTCCAGTGAATATTTTAGTGGGTAGATAGAATGGCATTAACTTCTATCTATCCACTAAGATTGGGCTACAGGCAGCTTATTTGGAGTTTGCACACCAATGCAGATGCCTTGAGTTTCCCTAAAACTCAATGGCAGACAATATGTCACTTTAAGGACCAGTGATCCCATTTAATAATAGCTGCTCTGCTTGGCAATCAGGCAGTTGCCTTCTCTATTACAGTTTTCCAACCATTTTCTTTTAGTATAGCCTCATATAGAATGGACTGCAATACAATCCAATGTCAGCATTATTATAATGTGGGTCACAAAGATTAGCCAATTCAACTCTAAGGAGATTTGTGATAGACACGTCTCCAAAAGCTGGTTCCAGATCCTCCTTGCCACTTGAAGGCCTCTTGTGACCAATTGGAATCAAGGAGCTTCTCCCAGTTAGACTCCTGATAGAAAATATCCCCTTAGCCAGAACAGTTCCAATTCCATGAACACAATCTGTCCACAACTCTTCTCTCTTTTTGAGAGTTAGTCTCAGTGTCTTGCTTCCTATGGAGTCTATCACTGCCTACCCTCAAACTCTGCATAGTAACTCTTTTAAAAATACCTGTGGTGAGCTATTTCATGCATTTGGATATAATGTACTGAAAGCTCTTCAGACTAATTTGTCTTTTTTACTTTTTTGTGCTCCACTATCCCACGTTTGATAGTATCAATTTCCTCCTTCACTGGAGTTAAGAGCAAGAGAACAGTCATTAATCTGTCCCTTTGTTACATCTAGAGGGCACGCATCTCATAGTTGTAAGGAAGGCTGGTAGTTTCGATAAGTGAAATAAATTACAACAACTTCACTCATCCTTTCTCATTTTCCAATAAACCAGTAGAAAGGAACTTCTCTTATTTCCCCTCTCTTTCTCACATCTTGTTAATTTTTTAGTAGACTGCACACCATAAATCCTAGAATTATCTTGGAAACAGCTGATGAAAACTGACATTTTCTATCTGTGGTATTAGCCTTGTCTTGGTTAATAAATGTTTTGCTTCTGTGCAGAGTTTTATCTTTAGAGAGTGATTTGCAAGGATTAATTGTTCAATAGAGAGAAAGTGGTGGTAGTGAATGTATTATACACTTGAAATACAAAGAAAGACCAAGCAGACTATTAAATTGCACATCCCTGGCTACATCAATTATCTGACATTTTAGGAAGATCACACCATGGAGCTGCATTGTATGCCATCATGGCTGTTAAATGTCTGTCTGTTGAATACTAGAAAACCTATTGTTTTCTCTCCTTTGAACTGAAGATGGATACGAATCTATGTGGCTAAGCTTCAGACAATTCTCTTTTAATAAGCTAATAAAAACAGGATTGTAGTTAGCATTATGGTCAACAAAGCCTTCAATCTTAGATCAACAAAGGAGAAAGATCTTTGATAGGGTGCTTGTTTTTTTAGCTTGAAGGTCTCACATTCAGGCCAAAGGATCTGGGAAGAGCATTGAAAGAGAACTCTTTCTGAAACTTCAGAGGTCTATTAATCAGAATAATGAGAATGGATAACACAGACAGTCTGTGGGTTGCGTTCTCCAGATGATTCTTTTGCCACATTTTTTAACTGAGACATTTTTGTACCTATTTATAATCCATTTTCATTTTTTATCATTTTATACCCCAGTTTTCTCTGGGATATAAAGCAAAGCAATGAAAACTGCATGCAAAGTTGACCATGCAACTGTGAAGGTGTAAAAGAGAGCTCTTTCTCTTCTATTTCCTCCAAGAGAATTAGATCTTCTGAATCCTTGTGAGCTTAATTTTTTTAAATTAGTATTGAATTAAATTAGTATTGGACATGTGATGTGATACCCAGAAAAAATATGGCATACTTCACTTAATCCTCCAAGAAAAGATTGAAGGCAAACGAGGTCCAGGCAGAAGAAGACCATCATGGCTTCAAAATCTAAGGAACTGGTTTGGACAAAACTGAACAGCACTTTTTTGTACAACAGTTGATAAAAATAGGATCACCAACATGATCGCCAATGTCCGATGACAGATATGGCACAAGAAGAAGAAGAACCCTACCCCTAATCCCAAACTACTAGATGGCACATTGTTGAAAATAAAATGGCAGGAATATTTGAGTCATTGGGCCTTATTTAAGAATAGCTTGTCCAATGCTTGTCTTCATATATATTCCTAGACTTTCAACAAGCCTAACCCCAACCATTCATTGTATTTTGTTTTGGACTGAGTTAGTTCATTGTCTGTTATGAAATTTTAACCTACAAAACTATGATGATTTCTATGAGACAGCTACTACCATTATGAACAGGAGACCGTAGTATAAGCAGGGGTGGGCTGTTGGGGGTTCGCAGGGTTCAGGAGAGCTCCTAGCTAAGATTCTGTGCAGTTCAGAGAACCCTCAAATCCTACTTCTGGCTGGCCCTGCCCACTCTCCCCTCCCTTCCTAGGAAGTCCCCCCCATAGCCCGTTTTGGATGCAGGTAAGTGCAGGGCACGTGAGGAGGCTCAGGGAGGGTGAAAAACAGGCCTCTCAGAAGTTCAGGAAGGCTGGAAATGGGCCTGTTTCTGGCTTCCAGAGAGTCTTCAGAGCCAAGGGACGCCATTTTTGCCCGCCTGGAGGCTCGACGAAAGCCTCCAGAGCCTGGGGAGGGAAAACACCCCCCCTTGATGTAGTGTAGGAGGCCAACTCGGCCACTCCCACTATGGCCACTCCCACCCAGCAACCAGGCAGATAAGCCTTTGCTAAAATTTTTGAAACTCACCCCTGACTATAAGTTTTATCTAGAAATATACCAGTCTATACTGGGGCCTTGACTGGGCCTAGTCTCTGTCTTATGTGATTGTTTATCCTACAAAGAGAGCATCTGATTGAGGTTTAATCTTGGTTAGCTTCTGCTCAAATATACCTTTTTAAAAACTTATCCCTTTATCCAATTTATTACTAGTAAGTTATATGATTCCATCAACACACATTGTTCAGACAGTTTGTCTTACATGTAGGATTTTATTGTCTGTGAAACTCATCTGTGCAGTTGACTGGCAATATGCCAGCAGTTTGGACCAGATTATTATCCCATTCACACAAGGAACAAACTGATAATTAAAAACCATGATAAGATGGAAGACTTGAAAAAATTCAAATCTTATTCATTTATTTTATTTAAACACTCAGTAAGACTTCATTAAGCATTCCTCTCCTACCCCATGATAAGGCTTGACAGCTTTCTGTTTATTAGCATCAATTGTTGCATAAGCCATCTTGATAGAAACTGTTTTGTGTCCAAATGGACATTTCCCACAGGTACATCATCATCCTTATGAATTATAATAACAAAACAGACTGTTGAATTTGCCAAAACACCCACGGTGGCCCCATTTTGAACTAGTGAGTAGGCAGACAGATGGCTAAAAACTAATTTAGAAGTTAACAATGTGGAGATTTGAAAAAAAAAGTAAACAAATGGAGATAGATTACACAACCCAAATGCAACTGATATATTTGACATGGAGAAATGTAAAGCTATAAAGAGCTCTCCCCTGTATGTATAATAGATTATAACTTCTATCATTGCAGTTTCTTGGATGGGGGATTATATGCTATGGAACCATAGCACATATAACAGAATAATAACAACAGAATAACAAAGTTGGAAGGAAACCTGGAGGTCTTCTAATCCTACCCCTTACTCAAGCAGGAAATCCTATACCATTTCAAACAAATGTTGACCAATCTCTATTCTTAAAATCCTCCAGTGTTGGAGTGCCCACAACTTCTGGCGACAAGTCGTTGCACTGATTAATTATTCTGCCAGGAAATTTCACTTTAGTTCTAGGTTGGTTCTCTCCTTGATACGAAAGGCATAAAATTTGAAAGGCTACTACACTTATGGCATTGATCAATTTGCCATGTCTGAATCCTAGTAGAGAAGAATGGCTGTTTTTTTTTTTTTTAACAGCAAATAAAGGGGTATGAGAAACTGATTCATTCACTTGGAATGAATCATTTTTAAATCTCCCCCAAATTTCCTCCTACCAAATCAAATATGGTTGGAGCCAGCTACTTTTGGCTATTTGACTATTTCCTTAGAAAGCTTTAGTTGTCTTTAGAGGAAAAGAGTGTTAAGCATGCTAGTGAAAATTTCTCCTGAATACATTCACTCCTTGTATTATTGACTTCTGTTTGGGATGGGAATTGTGTGTTCTTCAAAAATGGAAAATGTGGGTTTCCGGTTTCGCGTGGCTTCGGGGCAGCAGGAATTCGCGACAGCTCGCGATTCCTGCTGTGCTAGCCGTCGAGGTACCCCCGATCCAGATGGGTCAGGGGGATATGGCTGCCCTGTAGGGACAGCTGAAGAGAGAGGGGAGTCGGATAGGGGGTGGGGGTGTCGCAGACCCCCCCCTTCGCCGGAAAAACCCCTTTTTCCCAAGGCGGTGGAGCGGCGGTCAGCAATGGCCGCCACAAAGAAGCCAGCAACCGGGTAAGATTGCGCTGGAGGAGAAGAGTGAAAGTGATGTCTGAGCCGGGTCAAGTAACATCCTTTAAATTGCCTGGAACTGAGCTGTTTGAATTGCTGGAGGATACATTGTATCCCTAAGAAGAGCGAAAGCGGCGGAGAAGCTGTTAAAGGGAACTTTTTTTTTTCTTCACTCTCCCACCCCATGGAAACAGCAGAAATGTTTGGATATATTGGACATTGAAAGTGAATTGTTTTGAGAGTTGAAGCTAAGGGACAAAAGGATTTTTGGACATTGAAAAATTTAAGAAATTGGAAAACCCTTGTTGGAGGTATGGATTTCTGATTATTTAAAATTGATATCGCAAGTGGGAAGGGAGAGGAGAAAAAATTGGAGCAGAAGCTGAAAAAGGAGGAGATTGCCTAGAATCCCAAAGAAAGATATATGGTAATTGGACCTCTTTGATTAAACATTAACCCCAGAAAGAGAAAGAGAAGAAGGAAGAAAAGTATTAACTTTTGGAACTTTTTTTAAATTATTTTTGATTAAAAATACTTGTGGTTGTTTTGGGAAAAGTTTCTCTTTTCATAATGGCATCGCTTGTGGATGAACTAAAGGCTGAATATCAAAAATATAAAAAGGAAGATACTTTGGGCGCTTTGTTTCAATTTTTAGAAATGGCGTTATGTACTTATGAAAAGTTGATTACGCAGCAGAAGGACTGGGACAAGGAAAAAGAGGAAGAAGAAGCCATCTTTGATGAACAATGGGTCCTTTCCGGAGAGGAGGAGAAAAAGGATAAGAAAAAGGGGATTTTAAGAATTATAAAAACAACCAAAGAAGAGAAAAATGAGCGAAAAGGTGGAGGCAAGGTTAGAAAGCAAAGGAAAAGGAGTAAGAAAAGGGAGGAGGAAAAACAAAGGGGTAAAAAGGGCAAGGAGAAGAATAAGCAAGAGAGAAAGGGGGGGAGGAGAAGCCTCAATGGGGGGAAGAAAGAAAAAAAGTTTATTTAGAGACAATGGGTGAATTTAATTTAGGATAAAAGAGGGATTCTGGAGGGTATATAAGATTGTGTTTTTATATGTGTATTTAAAGTATAAAATTTATTATGTAATTTTAGAATCTTTTAAACAGAATCCCAAGAAAAATTGTTATACGAAGTACTTTTAAGTTAGGGTAATGAGTTATAGACGTTACTCCAATTGGTGTATAGGAGAAGTATAGTAAAAGAAAAAAGATGAATGGATAGTTGGAAATAGAACAGACAAAGAATGTTATTGAAAATGGTAATAAGATATGGAAGGATATATAAAGGTTTTGTTATGGTTTTTTTTTTTTTTTTGGATTTTGTATATTGATAAAAGGCAATAAAATTTTAATTAACAAGAAATAATTTGGATGAAAAGGAGAAGTAGGGATAAGATATGAAGTTAAATAGATAAAGTATTGATACTATAATTTGGAATTGTTATGTTCTATTGGTTTTTTATTATTATTATTATTATTTTTTCCTAGAAAAGAATTTATAAGCTGTTATGCCTTGATTTTTTGTGCATTGTTTTTATAAAATTGATAAAAATGGTTTATATATATATATAAAAAAATGAAAATGATAATAAGATATGGAAGGATATACAAAGTGAATATGATGTTTGAATTTGTGTCTGTGTGAAGAGTTTTAACCCGGGATCAGACAAACTTCAGAAAAGATCTTTTAGTTTTGTTTATGTTTTTGTGTTTTGTATGTTTGTGTATTGTGTTTTCTGTAAAAAATTAATAAAATTTATTTAAAAAAAAAAAAAATGGAAAATGTGTTCCAGGCACAGCATTTTTCTGCTATTCAGTAAAGAAGCTGTTTTCAGGTTTCTTTGGGTATTTGAACAAATGTTACTGCTGCTTAAACAAACACCTCCAAACATTAAGATAACAGCATCAGCAATTATTTTCAAGCTCAAGCGGAAGAAAGCTTGAAAAAAGTTGGGCTACTTACAGTAGTTGTAGTGTTTGTGCATGGCCAGAAGTGCTTTTGAATTTCTGCTAATTCAAGCACAGCTCTAGTTTGAGAAAGAATATTAAACCATTTCCTGAAAATCAGATTCTCAGGTGCAATTATGGATTCCCTATATTGTGGATAAATTTCTGTGTGAGCATACAAATCAGTAGGTAGCTAATATAGATAGTCCTTGACTTACGACCATAATTGAGCCCAAAATTTATGTTGTTAAGTGAGACAATTGTTGAGTTTTGCCCCATTTTACAACCTTTCTTGCCATAGTTGTTAAGTGAATCATTGAAGTTGTTAAGTTAGTAAGTTGTGAATTAACTTTGCTTATCAGAAGGTTGCAAAAGCAGATCACATGACCCTGGAACATTACAGTTGTCATAAATATGAACCAGTTGGCAACCCTCCAAATTTTGTTTGTGTGACTATGGGGATGCTGCAATGCTCGTAAGTGTGAAATGGTCATAAATAACTTTTTTCAGTGCTGTTGTAACTTTGAATGGTCACTAAATGAACTGTTGTAAGTTAACGACTATCTAAACATGCAAACTATGAAAGGTGTTGTCATCACATACAGTCTGGAGACAAATCCCCTCAATTCTCTTTGGTGTTGCATATTATACTGTGGATGAGATCCATATATGATCTCATCCATATACTGTATGGTTTTTCCTTTGCTTTTATCAGAGAAAATAAGCTTCACATAATATATTGTATTAAAACTCTTATTTATTACACTGCTCCTAAGGTTGACTTTGAGAGCCAGTTTGGTGTAGTAGTTAAGGTACCAGGCTAAGAAATGGGGAATTTCTGATTTCAAGTCCCATCTTAAGTACAACCAGTCCAGTGGTGGGATTCGATTTTTTTTACTACCGGTTCTATGGGCAGCGCTTGGTGGGCATGGCAGGGGAAGGATACTGTAAAATCTCCAGTCAGAGGTGGTATTTGCCAGTTCTCCAAACTACTCAAAATTTCTGCTACTGGTTCTCCAGAACTGGTCAGAACCTGCTGAATACCACCTCTGAACCAGTCACTCTTTCTCAGCCCAGGAAAGAAGCAATGACAAAACACTTCTGAAAAACCTTGTCAAGAAAACTGTAGGGACTTACCCAAGCAGTTTCCAACACTCATTCACAAATGAATGGAAAGAAAAAAAATCTGATCCAAATAAAATTATATAAGTCAGGGCTTATTCACTAACAATGTGATATAAGTTCCTATCATAATGTAGTTACAACTCAGCTAGGGTATATATTGAAAAAAAGCACTTTTA
Source organism: Hydrophis major (assembly GCA_033807585.1). Lineage (NCBI taxonomy): Eukaryota > Metazoa > Chordata > Lepidosauria > Squamata > Elapidae > Hydrophis > Hydrophis major. The sequence goes on from CM066330.1 coordinate 148,896,890, forward strand.
ATCTTCATTAAATCCAAATCCAATATATAGAATTTACAAAAGTGTATTTGAAATGCTTGGGATGTAATTATTCTGATCAGAATTTCTACAAAATTAAAATAATATTCAGACTAGCCAGCATATTATTATTGTGCAGGCTGCACTTTCGTTCCCATGCCAACAAATAAAAGCTGAGAAGCATGTGATTCTTGGAATACAGACAGTAAAACCCACATATTGCTACAATTTCTTTATTTCCTCATTTAGATTAGATCAGAAGGACTGGCGGAAGTTAATTTCTTCTTGTACTTGTTTTTATCTTATTTTAACTCATTAAATGAGCAGGAGAAAAAAATTCAGAGGAACCAATTACATTTTGATTTGCAGGGAATGTGTTCTTTTTTGTCTGTCCTCAATTAAGCTAGTGGTTTACATTAGATTGACTGATCTGAGATTAGATTTGGGGTTTTTTAATCAAAGGATGCCTTATTTTTCCTGTCTTAAAAGTTCCCTTGACAATGTCATTCAATACAATAGTCAACAAATGGAACAAGATAAAACAGGATTTGCCTCAACAGTTTATAGTAAATTCCTCATGACAAACTAAAATATCTGAAGTTAGAAAGATTGCTGGGAATTTTTGCTGAAAAACTCAACAATAGGTTAATTGGGGCAGAAGTCAGATATTGTCCACTTCCAATACTTGGCCTTCAATTATATTATAAATGTGGAAATGAAATATATTTGGTAATTTTGTCTAATTATAAATCAGTTTTTAAAATTGTAAACCTGAATAAAAAAGTAGTGACATTCTTAAGTTGAGTTCCTGTCCTGTTACCTGCATCAATACCATTTTGGGGGGGAAATTATGAAAGTAGCTTGACATTATCATATTCCAATGTATGGTTGTTTTTGTTTCCCAGACTAATCTGCAATCCCCAGATTGTTCCCACCTACTAAATAACTAAATTAATATATACTGTCTCTGTTTAATTTCTAAGACCAGCCATAGTTGGCTAAATGCTGTCCATTCTTGAGGCATTGGAAATAGGTGAAAAATTGTTTTTCACCAATAACAAAGTCCTCTTGAATAAGCTTCCTTTATTCTACATACCAACCTAGGTGGCCTGGATAAAACTAATCCTAGACACACAACAAAACTAAAGAACGGTATGTGTGCGGTGTGTGTGTGTGTGTGTGTCAAAAAATCAAAATGGAGACATAACTATATCACTAAAGTCTCATCCCCTTTATGTAAAAAAAAAAGGAGGGGATTTTATCCTATGGGTTGTGGGATATTGACTTTTCAACATTCCATGTGCATAGCTCTTAAATGAAAGATACTGCAGTAATTGAGTATTTTCATTTAAGATGAGAGAATCTAAAAATGGCAAGTTGCTCTTAAAAAGCAAATAAAAGAATATGCATTTAATAAGGTAACTTATAATTTATCAAAAGAAAATAAAAACCAAGGGTCATACAAATGGAAGGTGTTCTGTACGGTCATTAACATACTTGAAACGCTGCGTAGCGATTGGTCAAAGCGCACGGCGATCTGATTGGTCGAGCGAGCCGCACTGATTGGCCCGCCGTTAATCCCCCGCGATTGGTGGAAACTAATTGCGGGAGATTCAAAGCGGTGCCATTGGCCGCGGCCGCCGTGGCCAAAGAATAAAAGCCGCTGTTTTTCCTTTGGAAGCCGAGCCGATCTCGGGACCAAATAAAGAGCTGAAACTGAGTCACTGGCTCCGAGTCTCCTTTCCCGCAACGGACACGACACTGGCGACGAAGGTGGGATCTCAAGACTAATCCCCACCAAGCACATGTCCTGAGGGAGCGAGACCAACAAGATGGCCAGCATCGCACCGCCCGGACCTTTTAACCCCGCTACCGAGGGATTGGAAATCGTACACAGACCGATTCCTAATGTTCCTCGAAAGTAGCAACTTAAAGGATGCAACCGGGCAGAAGAAAAGAGCCGTCTTTTTAACACACTGCGGGCCCGCAGTGTTCAAGATGGCAAAAGCTCTCACAAAACCCGAGGACGTGAAGGCAATGGACTGGACCGATCTCGAGCTTTTGCTCCGAAACCACTATGCCCAGCCGTGCCCACCCTCATCAGGTGGCACGATTTCTACCGGCGGGACCAGAGATCAGGTGAGAGCATCAGCGACTTTGTGGCTGATCTACGGAACCTAGGGGGCATGTGCGGGTTCATGGACATGGACGAGGCTCTGTGAGACCGTGTCGTACTCGGGCTCAGAAACCCAGTCCTGCAAAGCCGACTGATGGCAAAAGGCGACATCGCCCTCGCTGACGCCCTTGCCGAGGCCACTGCAGCAGAAGCAACCCGGAAATCGGCGGCTTGAATACGGAGACCGGACACCGGGGACCGTACCGCGACCACTGAGACGGGCACGGTGACTGAGGCATGCCCCAAAGCAAGCTGCCGAGAAACCACTGCCCACCATGGCGACTTCAACTCCACCTCCGATACCACGGATGAGGAGGAGGACATCCATCGACTCCAGACGGGACGAGACCGGCGCGGCCAGCAGAGTCGTAAGTCGGGACCCAATGTGCCAGGTGCGGGGGCGACCACCTTCGATCGGAGTGCCGTTTCTTCGATGTGATCTGCCGACACTGCAATAAAAGAGGCTACATCACCTGAGTCTGCCGACTTAAGAAAGCCTACAGCCCCCGACGGCGAGATCACAGCAACCGGAGACGAGATGGCACCTCCCCCAGGCCCAGAGACCGCCAAGCCAAAAATCGCTGGAACCGAGATGGACGGGGCCGACAGAATAGCGAGAACCGACCGAGAGAGGAAACCCACCAGACGGTCGTCATCGGCCAGTCATCCAGCGCAGACGCCCGAAAGGTATACGTGGAAGTGGGCATCGAGGGCGAACCATGCAAGATGGAGGTGGACTCCGGGTCCTACCTCTCCATGGTTGCATGGCGGGAGATCAAGCGTCTAGTGCCCGCGATCCACGAAAGGGGACTGGAAACCCAGAAATTAATCCTTAAAGACTACCAGGGGAATCGCATCCCGGTAGTCGGAACAGGACATTTCGAAGTAACCTTCAAAGGGCACACAGCAAGGCTTCCCCTGACGATCGTGGACTGAGACCGCCCCAGCCATTTGGGACTACAGTGGTTCACGCCACTCGGGATCGAAGTCACGGGTGTCGATCACGTCACAGATGCCAACTGGGAAGAGCAACTCACAAGGGACTTCCAGGAAGTGTTCGACGGCACCCTAGGCAAGTACCGAGGGCCCCCTATTTCTTTCAGCCTAGACCCCAGCGTTCCCCCGATAGGCCTAAAACAACGGCGGGTACCTTTTGCACTCCGGCCCAAGATCGATGAGCAAATAGACAAGCTCATCAAACAAGGGGTCCTAGAGCCAATTGATCACGCCCGGTGAGAGACTCCCATAGTCACCCCAGTCAAGCCCGATGGGTTGGTGAGAATCTGCGGGGAGTATAAGGCCACTCTAAATTGCGCCTTACAACAAAGCGCCTACCCTGTTCCAGTAGTGCAGCACCTCCTACACTCACTGGGGGGAGGCAAGGTTTTTGGAAGCTCGACCTGGCGCAAGCCTATCAACAGCTGCCGGTCGACGCAGAAACTGCAGAGGCGCAGACCGTAGTAACCCACCGGAGAGCGTTTCGCTGTAAGATACTCCAGTTTGGAGTCAGCGTGGCTCCGGGAATTTTCCAGAGCCTCATGGAGAGACTCTTGCAAGGAATTAAGGGGGTGGTGCCCTACTTCGACGACGTACTGGTGTCAACAGCCAACCAACAAGAACCAGAGGGTTGTGTAAGGGAGGTACTAACCAAATTCAAGGAGGCTGGGCTAAAGGTGAAAAGAGAAAAATGCCATCTGCACACAGAGCGGGTCGAGTTCCTAGGATACCTCCTAGACCGGCACGGCATCCACCCAACCGAAAAAAAAATCAGAGCCATTAAAGAAGCCCCCACGCCGAAGAATAAAACGGAACTGCAGGCATTTCTAGGACTGCTTAATTTTTATAATGTGTTCCTGCCCTAAAAGGCGACTACGGCGGAGCCTTTGCATAGGCTTTTGGACAAAGCGGCCATGTGGACTTGGGGGAAACGCGAGGAAGCTGCCTTCAATAAAACCAAGGACCTGCTCACCTTGGATGCCGTCCTCATCCAATACAACGAGACCCTACGACTAGCCGTCACATGCGACGCATCACCTTTCGGCGTCAGTGCCGTCCTTAGCCACACTCTCCCCGACGGAAAAGAAGCACCCATCGCCTTCTTTTCAAGGACCCTCACCAAACTGGAGAGAAACTACAGTCAGCTGGATAAAGAGGCCCTGGCTATCGTCACCGCAGTGAAGAGGTTCTACGAGTACCTCTACGGCTGGACATTCACCATCATCACCGACCACAAGCCACTGCTGGGAATCCTGGCAGGGAACAGGGCCACCCCGAACATTCTATCTTCTAGAATGACAAGGTGGTCCAAATTCCTTGCCGCCTACAGCTACCGGCTCACATACCGACCCGGTAAGACGATCACCCATGCAGACGCTCTGAGCCGCACGCCGCTACCGGACCTAGACACCGACCCAGCACCCACGACAGCCACCCTCAGCATAGAGACTCTGCTCGATCTACCCATAACCGCGTCAGACATTGCCCCCAAAACTAATAAAGACAAGCGTCTGGCGCGGGTGTTACATTGGGTAGAGAAAGGGTGGCCGGAAAAAGACAACGACGAATCATTCAGGACATTTCGGAATCGGCAAACAGAACTGTCGTTACAAAAAGGTTGTGTACTTTGGGGGGATAGGGTTGTTATTCCAGAAAAATTACAAGGGAAGGTATTGGAGTTATTTCACGAGGGGCACCCGGGCATAGTTAGAACAAAAGCCCTGGCCAGGAGTTACGCCTGGTGGCCAGGGATGGACAAACAGATCGAGACGTGGGTGGCAGCATGCAAACGTTGCCAAGAAACCAGGCCGAGCCCTCCCGCCGCACCAATCCTGGAATGGGAAAACCCCAGGGGACCATGGTCCAGGATTCACATAGATTTTGCCAGGCCCACTAAGGGACACATATTCCTTATCACGGTAGATGCTTACTCCAATTGGTTGGAGGTAAGCAACATGAAAACCACCACCACGGAGGCCGTGACCAAGGAACTTAGCAAGCTATTCGCAACCCACGGCCTCCCAGATGTCATCGTGTCGGATAACGGGCCCCAATTCACCTCGCTGGAATTCGAAAAATTCCTAGCAGAACGGGGCATACGGCACGCACTGACAGCGCCAGCACATCCAGCGGCAAATGGGAGGGTGGAACAAATGGTTCAATTTACAAAAAAAAAATCCAAAAAATTGAACACGGGGAAATCCAAGAAAAAATAAACAAAATGCTTTTTATACAACACATAACCCCGAACACAACAACCAACAAAAGCCTGGCAGAACTCTTAATGGGGAGGAAATTAAGGTCCCCACTCGACAGGCTGCACCCCACATACAACCCAGAAAAACCCCCAAACTCCTCAAGCAAATACCAAACATTTACACCAGGTGACACAGTCTACGCGAAGAACCTTACCAGGGATCCACTTTGGGTGCCAGCAACCATAACCCAAGTGACAGGTCTCCACTCGTACCGGCTGCAAACAACCGATGGACGAGCATGGAAACGACATATCGATCAATTAAGATCGAGAACAACCACGGGAAACACAACCGACATGCAAACAGACACAGACAGACACCCAGAGAGAGAAGGGAACCCACATAACACAAACCAAGAGGGGAGGGAAGACCCCGGGAACCAACCATCAACAGAAAGAAACCAGCAATACTCACCAACAAGCAGCCAGCTCGAAGCCTCACCAGGGAGAAGCAGCCAGGCCAGCTCAACCAGCCCAGAAAGACCAGGCGGGAGTGGCAACAACCGCAGCTCAACCAGCCGAGGTAGACCGGGAGGGAGCTGCGACAAAAGGCCTGGCGAAACCTTCCAGGTGGTTCCATCGACGAGGCAGAGAGCAACACAGAACCCGACCGAACCGGCTGGGAGCCAAGCACCAACTAACCTGCGCAGGTCAAGTAGGCAAGTATGAAGCCCCGCCTACTTACGGGACTACGTTACGTAGGACCATACCAAGAGGGGAGGGGTGTTCTGTACGGTCATTAACATACTTGTAAACGCTGCGTAGTGATTGGTCAAAGTGCACGGCGATCTGATTGGTCGAGCGAGCCACACTGATTGGCCCGCTGCGATTCCCCCGTGATTGGTGGAAACTAATCGCGGGAGATTCAAAGCGGTGCCATTGGCCACGGCCACCACAGCCAAAAAATAAAAGCCGCTGTTTTTCCTTTGGAAGCTGAGCCGATCTCGGGACCAAATAAAAAGCTGAAACTGAGTCACTGGCTCCGAGTCTCTTTTCCCGCGACGGACATGACAGAAGGCAAGACTTAGGATGAGATAGATACACAGAAAAATAGTTAATAATTATCAGAAAGACAAAAGAAGTATTTAAGTATATTTCTGTGGATGATCGAAAGAACCAAGGATTATTTGAAAACCCACATTGAGTAATCTATGTAAGCTAACATGACTGGACATTTTCTAGGTCAGGGCTGTCACACTTGCAGCCCATGGGTTGGATACATCATGTGCTGGCCACACCCATGCCTGGTTTAGCGAAGGGGGAAAAGTTGTGATATGTCATGTGATGACACCATGATGATGCAAGTTTGACACCCCTATTCTAGGTGATTCTCCATAACCTGTGTGGGAGGGAGAAAAATCTAACTCTTCAGAATTATTCTGGATCCTATCAGTTTTAATAAACCTGACATTCTATTTCTGAGATTCTGCAAGCAGAAATATTGGAGAGAATATTAAATCTTGCAGTAAGGTTTTGGTAGCTACTGAAGCCTTGTAATATTTGAAGCATGTTGCAAAAATACCATAAGAGAGAAAAACCTAACTGTCAATGGATGTTTAAGCAAGGATATTAAAGCCTGTCATTATCCTGTGTTTGTTGCTACAAGTCAGACCTCCATGGCAAATTGCCATCTGACCAGAATGCACGTATCTACAATATTCTAGATGACTTCCACATTTCATTTCAATAACAGAATATCACATTCACTCATTTACTGGCTGAATCCCATCATTGCCCAGGACGGATATTTTCCTCTTCAGAAATGTATTTCTGGCATCACAACATTATTTAGATGTTAGGATTCTGAAATGAGATTCATATTCCAGAAGTGCTTTCATTCAGATGTTCCCTTGATTATATTTCATCTACCCATTTTTTTCTTTGTTTAATCTCCCAGTTAGCTTCCTGAGGGCCTGTATTGTGCTTACAGTAAACAAATGGATTTATCAAGAAATAGTGAGGATTCAAAGTTCTAGATTTTCTGCCCTCCTCTTTGCAAAAAAGGGGTTTCAACTGGTCCAGGATCTTCCTATGATCAGAGCCAATTGAGATGCACCTGTGGATGAGTAATAAGGACATTGATTGGTTAGCTTCAAAGACATCAAAAAATCATTCCTGAATGATCAGTTTGGTCATCCTAGCATTCCTAGCCAACTGAAGTGAATGGATGTGAAAATGCCACTAAAAATTCAGACATCCAATATGAATCTTGAATATAGTTTGTACAACATTAGCCATTAGATTATATCATTAATTTCTTGTCTGGAAGGCATGATACACAGAGGATCCGAAATGCATTTTGTGTTATTGAGAGAAGACACTGCATTAATGTAAGTTATTTAACCCTGTTTTCTCAGCTTTATGTTAGTAGTCACTGTACTGAATCCTACAGTAGAAAATAGGAAAGCATTAACTTTGACCCTACGAACCACCATTTGCCCTTGTAAATCAAATGGAATTGCAACTGTTCTCTTAGGCTTGCTTAAGTTTTAGTTGTGAAAAACAGTGATGATTATGTTTCCCTAATTGCCTAGCCGACTGATGAACTTACTTGATCTCCACACAGCAAATTTAAAACATCCACGAGTTGCTTGTGCCACATTGCTTCCACATGGGGAACAGCAAGCATTCTTGATTCTACCAGTGCTCATATTCTAAGCCAGGGGTCTCCAACCTTGGCTCCTGGAAGCCTGGCGGACTTCAACTCCCAGAGTTCCACAGCCAGCAAAGCTGGCTGTGGAATTCTGGGAGTTGAAGTCCGCCAGGCTTCCAGGAGCCAAGGTTGGAGACCCCTGTTCTAAGCACTTCTGTAGGCTTCTGAAGTTCAGCAGCTTGCAAAGAGAAAAAAACGAGGAGGGAATGACAAAGGGACAAAGTCTGTTGTGATTATTGGTTATGTTTTTAGTATTTCTTGTGCATTGATGTGCTCAAGATGTGACCTGTAGGAGGGTTATTTATACAAAGCATAAGAGTAACATTATATTCTTGCTACATGTAGTATATGTAGACTGAGAACCAAAGTCTAGGAAAGAAAGTGTCCACAACAAGAATTTCCTTCCATTCTTATCAGTATTTTCTTCCTCCCTCTTCCAGCACCTTAAAGCCACAGGACATGAAATTGATTTCGAAGGAACCAAATTAATATCCAACACTGAACACTCCAGCAAGAGAATAATCAGGGAAGCCATCAAAATAGAGAAACACCCCCCCCATAACATGAATAAACGGGATGATACCTCCCACCTACTAGACAGCTGGAAACTAGCCCTCACCAACAAACAAGTCCCAGCCACAAAAACCAACACCAGACCTAAAACAATACAGGATACCATCGCCAATCCCCCTCATCAGACTCAGGCCCAAACCCATCCTATAAACGAAGGACAACCACCATCCAGAAACCAGACCATGGCTGCTTCGCCAGCTGTCGCATCCCCCAACCCCAAAACCAAACAAGCTGACATACGCCAAGAACACAGACCCAGACCCCAAACTCGAAGCCAGACCAAAACCCAGAATACTACATCACAACCACCCGCTCAGGATATCACATCAGAAAACCCAGAAAATTATACCACAAGAACTCAAGAAGTTGCAGCACAGCAAAGGACCCAGGAAATCATAGCACAAGACCAAGGATACCACAGCAATAAAACTCACAAGGTCACCACACAACCCATTACCCAAGCCATTACAACACAGGAGGCTAATGGAAAAGAGATCAAAACACAAATGACCCAGGAGATTAAAGCACAAGATCCAGGATATCTCCACAGCAAAACTCACAAGGCCATCACACAGCCCATTATACCAACATCAACTCCATCAACCAATCAAGAGGCAGCAGCACAGCCAACCAGCCCAGCACACCAGCCCCCCCTTCCCAGTATTTATAGAGAGATGGCAGCTCCGATCACACACTGCTTGCACTGGCATGAAGCCGAAAGCACCAGCCTGAGAATGGCGAGTGGGACCTCACCGAAATGTCACCAAGATAGTCTTAATCTTACACAGGAAAAGACCCGAACATACCTAAACCTACATACCTGTACCCGTGAAAATCTATGAAAATATATATGTATTTTCTGAGGTTTTCGTAGGTATTTGTATGTGGATCTTTGGTTATTCGGGTTTTCTCCCGCATAAAATTGGAAGTATTTTGGTGAAGTTTCAACAAAATCTCATTTGTCATCTTCAGGCTTGTGTCTTCGGCTTTGTGCTTCTTACTTACTCTGAGAAGCACAAAGCTGAAGACACAAGCCTGAAGATGACAAATGAGATTTCATCGAAACATCGCCAAAATACTTCCAATTTTATGCGGGAGAAAACCCAAATAACCAAAAATCCATATATGTATGTATGTATGTATGTATATGTGTATTATACATGTGTACACTTTTGAGAGCAGGCAACAACAATTTCATTTTTTAAATTTTTTAAAACAAAGTTTATTGAATACAAAAAATTAAAATATACAAATATACAAACTCAAAAGACAAAGATCCATGCAGACAAATGTCACAATAATCTCTGTGCTAAAACTAATTAAACTTTCCTTTAATACATTTGACAGTGAGTTAAATATTTCCTAAATTATATTATATGGCAGTTATTTCTTGCTTCCTATAGGTTTTCTGTTATTTATGTTCTATCAAAGATAATGTTCTGTTATTAATGTTTATTGTTGGATTATACTTATTTATTTTTACCTATGAATTCCTTCTATTGATTGTTTAAAGAACGAGGGAGTCTTAGACTAACATTAACAATTCCTGTTTGTTATTGTATGTATTGTAATCTATTTCATAAATTTGTTTCCCCACCTTGATTCCCCTTTTTATTTTTTTTACGTTCGAGCCAATCATACCATTTATTCCAGATCGAGTAAAATTCTGCTCCCTCTTTTCCTTTTAATTTTAATGTGAGTTTTTCCATTTCTGCACATTCACAATTTTTTTGAATAATAAATTGTAATGGTGGTATATTAGGCGATTTCCAGAACTGAGCCAGTGAAATAGGTGCTGCTGTTAGGATATGGATAATTAAATATTTTACTTTGGAGGGATAACCTTCCTTAATGATACCCAGAAGATACAATTTAGGTTCCCACTCCAATCCATTCTGGACAATTTCTTCTAACCAAGTTTTAATTCTAATCCAAAATTTTTTGAACACTGGGCATGTCCACCAGAGATGGAAGTAGGTACCATGATTCCCTTTGTATTTCCAACAAGTTGGATTGGATGTTGGATATATATTTGCTAATCTAGAGAGTGCTAGATGCCATCTATATATCATTTTATATAAGTTCTCTTTATAAGACACAGATTTAGTTATTGTAAGATTTCTTTGCCAGATTTCTTCCTAGTCTTTTAAGTCTATATTATGGCTGAAATTTCTTGCCCACGCTATCATTGGTCCTTTCACAATTTCCTCAGCTAATTCATATTCCAATGGATAATTATATAATTTAAATATATTTTTATCTGGGCCCAAAGGTATGTTATCAAATTTACTGCTCTTTTATTCTATTCTGAATTCTTTTAAATCTTTCTCATATCTTATTGCTATTTGGAAATAGGACCAATGATCAATCATTATTTTTTGGTTTTCTAACTCTTGGGTCGATTTGAGCTTTCCTTCTTTGTCTAAAATTTGGTGATATTTGAGCTTTTTACTGATGTCCATTGTATTAGGGTGGAACATTGCCTCCATTGTTGACAACCATAATGGAACTTTAATGTAATGGTTTTTCCTAATATCAGACCAGGTTTTTATCAAAGATTTACGTAAAGTATATCTCTGAAAATATGAGTGACTTTTACTACTCAGGTTCCACAAGAAGGCATGCCACCCTATTTGTAAGTCGTATCCTTCTAATATTAGAATTCTTTTGTTTTCCAATTTAATCCAATCCTTTATCCACACTAACTGCTTTATAATAGGTCTCCCAGACAGGGAGACCAAAGTTGCATCTGCTTTTATTGTCTTGTAAATAAATTTCTTAATTCTTGACTTCTTGCCTGCCCAAATGAATTTCATAGTAATTTTATCCAATTCTTTGAAAAATGATTTATCCAATAATATAGGGATCATTTGGAATAAATAAAGCAATTTGGGTAGAGCATTCATTTTAATTGTGGCAATTCTGCCTAATAAAGAAATCTACATTTTGCTCCATATTTCCAAATCTCTTCCTATTTGTTGTAATAGTTTAACATAATTGTCTTCTTTCAAAGTTATTGTTTTGGGTCTTAACCATATACCTAAATATTTAATCTTGTTGACAATTTGTAGTCCCATTATTTCTTCTAGTTCTTTTTGTTTATTATTTGTTATATTTTTAACTAACATTTTGGTTTTTTCCTTATTGATTTTCAACCCAGCTAGTTTACCGAAGTTATCAATTTCTTTTAATAAGGTTGGTCCTGACTCTATTGGATCCTCTATAATAATGACCACATCATCAGCAAATGCCTGTAATTTATGTTCTTGTCTTTTAATCTTAGTACCTTTAATTTCCTCATTCATTCTAATTCTGTCCAGTAATGTTTCTGATATTGTAATAAAAAGCAGAGGCAACAATGAGCATCCCTGCCTGACACCCCTTTTTAATTCAAAAGGATTGGTAAATTCTCCGTTTATCATTACCCTTGCTTTCTGAGTTAAATAAATAGAATCTAACATCTTTGCTAAGTTATCCCCGAATTTCATCAAGTTTATCTGCCATTTCATAAATTCCCAGTTTAGGTTGTCAAATGCCTTTTGTGCATCCAGGAAGACAAGAGCAACTTGGTGTTTTTCATAGTATTCTAATATATCAATTATCATTCTTTATTATTTCTAATCTGTCTCATGGGAAAAAATCCATTCTGGTCAGGGTGAAATCTTTTATTAAGAATTAGCTTTAGTCTTTATAAAAATTTTGTAATCTGTGTTTAAAAGAGATATTGGTCTGAAATTTTTTTACCTGGGTGGCATCTGAACCCTCTTTAGGGATCAATATAATATGGGCCTCCTTCCATGATTCCGGGACTCTTGCCTCTAATAGTACCTTGTTGCAAATCTCTAGGAACAAATTTTCTAGTGGTTCTCCAATCTCTTTGTATAATTCACTTGGCAACCCATCTGGGCCTGGTGTTTTATTACTTTTTTGTCTTTTAATCGCTTCTTTTAACTCATCTAAAGTTATTTCCTTCTTTAATATCTCCCTTTTATCTTCCGTTAACGGCTGTAATGTACTTTCTTTCAAATATTCCTCTAATTTATTTGCATCTATTGCTTCTTGGTTATATACATTCTCGAAATAGTCTCTTGTAATTGTTTTCTTTTTCTCCAATTCCATCTCTAATAGCTCATTATTATCTTGCAATTGGTATATAATTCTTTTTTGGTTTTCTTTTTTTCAGTTTATACACTAACCATCTTCTGGGTTTGTTTCCATATTCAAAGTAATTTTGTTTTGTGTATAGCATTGTCTTAATTAAATCTTCCTGGTCTAATATATTCAATTCATGTTTAAGTAATATCAAGTCATTTTTAATTTGTTCATCCCCTGGGGCTTTCATTAAACTATCTTCTAAATCTTTAATTAACAGGTTTTGTTTCTTCCACTTTTCTTTATTTCTCTTGGCTGTATAGGTTATCGATATATCCCTTAGGTACGCCTTCATTGTATTCCAAAGAATTTGCAATGAGGTATCTTGTTTTTTTTATTAAATTTAGAAAATATCTCTAATTCTTCCTTAATTTTTTGAGTGTATCCTTTTTCTTTCAATAGTTGTGGGTTAAGTGTCCACCTAGCTTTCTTGTAAGTTTGGATTTTCCAAGTTATTTGCAATGGGTTATGATCTGCCCAAGGGTTGGTTAATATTTCTATATTTTTTATATCCTTGAGTAGATCATTATTTATACATGCCATATCTAAACTTGACCAGGATTTATGTGGATTGGAATAGAACCCTAACCCTAACCCTAACCCAAACTTCTGGATTCAATTTCCTCCATGCAGCTACTAAATCTAGTTCCTTGGCCACATTGAAAAAACATTTAGGCAATGTATTTTGTTTTTTTATATATATATATTTGATCACTGGCATAATCCTGTTTATTGTTAGAAATTGCATTAAAGTCTCCAATTATGCAGATCATAGGGTTGCCTAATTCTATTAATTTTGCATGTAGAGTTTTATTGAATTCATTGTGATTTGTATTGGGGGCGTATATCCCTACTAGTAAAATCTTTTTGTTTTGTATAACCACCTCTACAATTAATATTCTTCCATTCTTATAATTATAAATCAGTTTCGATTCTAATTCTTCTTTGATATATAATGCTACTCCTCTCTCTTTTTTTCTCTGCTAGTGATGTGTATATTTTCCCTAATGTTTTGTTTTTAAATATTTCTGTTCTTTTTTTTTTTTTTTTGGTAAAAGTTTTATTGATTTTCACGGCAAACAAAAAACATATAAGACATAAAACATAACATAAAAAAAAATTATATCATTCTTCATAAATTTACAGTGTATCGGTTGGTTTACCACTCCCTTTTGTGCATCCATTTCATAGTCATCAAAATAATTATATTACATAACTCACATTATCAATCATCAATAAAATATCCCAATATCATTATTGAACAATCATTTGACTATAATTTTACTAATTCATACTTAAGCGAGATAACTATAATTAAATTATTTTATAACAAATCATAGAATCATACCAAATCTATCTTAATAAAATATTCTTAAAAATTATCAAAACCAAGAAAAATTATATATTCATTATTTCCTAAATTTCTAAATATTCTATTATTATATTGTATTATCTAACCATTGATAAAAAAGATCCCAAACTTCATAAAATTGTTTATCTTCTTGTTCTCTAATTTCAAATGTCAATCTACTCATTTCAGCACATTCCAATATTTTCTTAATAATTTCTTCCTCTAATGGTATTTTCTCACTTTTCCAATGTTTAGCAAATACAATCCTAGCTGCTGTTAATACATTTACAATCAAATACTTTAAATTTTTATTATATATATCAGGTACGATTCCCAATAAAAAAATCTCTGGTTTCAAATCTATGTGTTTCTTTGTCATTTTTTCCAGCCATATGCAAATTCTAGTCCAGTATTTCCTGGCTTCCTCACAAGTCCATCACATATAGTAATATGAGCCAGGTATCTGATGACATTTCCAACACTTTTCAGATTTATTCTTGAACATTCTTGCTATTCTTGTCGGGGGAAAGTGCCACCTGTAAAACATCTTATACAAATTTTCTTGATATGCTGTTGACATTGTCATTTTATAATTTTGTGACCACAATTTTTGCCATTTCTCTAAATCAATCCCATATCCAAAATTCTTCCCCCAAGCAATCATTGTTTCTTTAACTTGTTCTTCCTCTAATTTAATTTCCAACAAATAACTATATAGTTTTTTAATCACTTTTTCATCAGTACCTGTCAAAGTCCTATCTAAATCAGTCAATTTATTATAAAATCCTTCTATTTTAGAATCTTTAAGATACCTTGCATGTATTTGCGCATATGAAAACCAATTCATCTTTATACCCTGTTCTTCTAAATTTTGCATCATTTTAAGTTCACCCTTTTCATCCAATATTTCCCCATATCTAACTGTTTGTTCCTTCTTATAAGTTATAGGATACGAAAAAGCTTCAATAGTTGATAACCAAACTGGAATTTTCAAATAACATTGTTTCTTAATTTTCTCCCAATTCAACCATAACGATTCCCATATATAATGCCTTCTAAAATAACCCTGTGATTTAGTTCCCTTATACCATAAAAAAGCATGCCAACCCAATAATAAATCATGACCTTCTAATGTCAACAATCTTGTCTTTCTTAACGTTATCCATTCTTTAACCCACATTAAGTTTACAGCTTGATAATACGACTCCCAATAAGGAAGGCCAGATCCTCCTCTAATTCTAGCATCCTGTAAAAGTTTTAATTTTATTCTCACTTTCTTGCCTTGCCATATATACTTCAACACAATTTTATTTAATTCTTCGAAGTAATCCTTACTTAACCTAATTGGTATTGTTTGGAACAAATATAAAATTCTGGGTAAAATATTCATCTTGATTGTTGAAATTCTACCTATCAATGACAATTGTAGGGTTTTTTTTCATTTTCTGAGGTTTTTCAATTGGATTAAGGTGGGAAGAATTTGAAGAACTCTCTTTTTCTTTTTTTTCTTTTCCTTTTTCTTTGCTTATTATTTTTTGATATTATTGGGCTTTATTTTGCTTCTTTTTTTCTCTTCATTTTTTAATTTTTACTTTTGAATTATATTTGCGTATTTTACAATTGGATTAAGGTCTTGAAGAACCTGAAAAAAAATTTTCTTTTTAATTTTGGACTTTTTACTTATTACTGGTTTTGTTTTTCATTTTTTGTGGTGTTTTCCTTTTTTTAAATTGGATTATAATTGGCTACCTCACTAATTGGATTAAAAGACCCAGAAGACCCTGAGTTATCGAAATGAGCAAGAAAATTTTACCTTCGGGCATCTCAACTTCTGCTCCTGTCTCCCTGTCATCTGGAGGACGACTCTCAACAATGGTGAAGCAAGACAAAGCGCAAGTGGATTTAACGATGGTTATGCAAGGTATACAAGATCTTAAAATGAGTATGGAACAAAGAATGGAGAGTATTGACCAAAGAATTGGAAAGATGGATGAGAAATTTGAAAATTTTCAACAAATGATGGTGAAACATGATGAGAGAATCCAAAAAATAGAAGAGAAAGACAAGCAAAGAGATGATACAATTGGGAATATCGATAACAGATTAACAATGGTCGAACAAGAAAAAAGTGGGATGTTGAAGTGGGAGATGGACAGGTCAGAATTTTATCTTAGATTCCAAAATATCGAGGAAGAAAAAGGACAAAACTTGGTGGCAGTAATGATTGAAATTCTGGCTGGAGTCTTGGAAATAACAGAGGAAAAGATGATGGATGGAATAGATGAGATATATCGAGTCTTCACAAGATATGCGACGAGGAACCAATTACCAAGAGAGGTCCATGTTAGATTCACTAAAAAAACTATTAAAAACCAAATATTACAAGTGGTAAGAGAGAAGGGGTTGAAATATAAAGGCAAAGAGATTCTGGTCTTAAAACAAGTACCTAGAAAAGTGAGAGAGATTAGAAGAGAGTATCGATTTTTGACTAAAATGCTATTGAAAAAAGAGGTGAACTATAGATGGCTGATTCCAGAAGGATTAATGTTTACATGGCAAGAACAGAGACACAGAATTGATTCAACTGCGAAAGCAGAAATGTTTTATAAGGAATTTTTCGAAAATAGAGAAATGGAGACAGAAAAAGAAAAGATTTTAACTGAATTTGAAGAGGACCAAATGGAGATGGAAAAAGAAGAAAGTGCAATAGGTGGACAAATGGAAATCAAAGAACAATGTGAAATAAGATCCACGAGAGCTGTTAGACCTAAATATAAAGCATAACCATGGGGTAAAAAAAACTGATTTCCATGAATATAAATGGACTGAACTCAGCTATCAAAAGAAGGAAAACTTTTTATAAATTAGAGAAGCTAAAATTTGATATAATTTGCTTACAAGAAGTACACATTAAAAAACAACATAAACAATTATTGATATGATCAAAGTTAGGGAAAATATTTACTTCTCTGACTCACTGTAAGAAAAGAGGAGTGGTTTTGTACATCAAAGTAACCACTCCAGCCAAATTGATTTATACTGATGAAGACGGAAGAGTATTAATAGTTGAAATAGTGGATAATAATATAAAAACACTCTTGGTTGCAATTTATGCCCAAATGATAAACAAGAAGAATTTTATAAAAAATTACATATGAAAATAATTGAACTGGACTTTGTTAACATACTTATGATGGGGGACTTTAATGGAATTGTAGACAATAAACTGGACTATACAGTAAAAACAACATGACAAAATAGGAAAACTCTCCCTAAATCCTTTTTTAAAATGACAGATGAACTAAATTTAAAAGATATATGGAGAGAAAGAAATGCTAAAACTCAACAATATACTTTTTATTCAAACAGGCATTTATCATGGTCCAGAATAGATATGATTTGGACATCAACAGAATTATTATCTAATATACAAGAAATAAATATTGAAACAAGTACATGGGCAGACCATAATCCAATGACAACTAAATGGAAAGGACAAAAAAGAACATCTAGATGGACATTAAACAATACTATTCTAAAGGAAAAAGATTTTATACAATGGATGGAAAAAGAATTGGCCTTCTTCAATGAAAACAAAAAAGAAGATACTTCAATACAGAATGTTTGGGATACAATGAAGGCATATGCAAGAGGATTAATAATTGACTATACAAAGAAAAAGAACATTAGGAAGAGGCAAATGATTAAAGCTCTAGAAGATGACCATATAAAACTGGAAAAAGAATTACAGAAGATGCCACTGAAAAAAGATATCAAACTTAAAATGGACATAATTAAACATAAAATGGATCAAGCAGAGAAAGAAGAACTGGCACAAAAAATTAGAAATGCTAAACAGAACTATTTTGAAGATGCAAATAGGCCAGGTAGATGGTTAGCATATAAGTTGAGAAAAGAGAAAGAGTCAAGGAAAATATCACAGTTAATAGATGATCATGGTCAAATTTGTTATGGTAATAAGGAGAAAAAGGCAATCATTCGAGATTTTTATGGACAATTATATAAACAGGAGGATCTTGATGAGGGAAAAATTAAACAGTATTTACAAAATGCTAACCTACCTAAGATACCTGATGAAACTCAGAAAATGTTAGAAAGTGCTATAACAATGATGGAATTAACCAAAGCACTCAACAGACAGAACAATGGAAAAGCACCAGGACCAGATGGTTTCCGACAGAATTTTATAAAACATTACAAGAATCGTTGAGCATTCCACTGTTAGAAGTCATGAATGAAGTTATGATAAATAAGAAAATACCTGAAACATGGTCAGAAGCTTATATTACACTTATTCCAAAAGAAGGGTTTGACCCATTACAAATTAAGAACTATAGACCTATTTCCTTATTGAATGCAGAACTATAAAATCTTTGCTTCAATCTTGGCAGAAAGGCTTAAAAAATACCTAAATAACTTTATTCACTCTGATCAGAATGGATTTTTACCAAAGAGACAGATTAAAGACAATATGAGGGTAATCCTGGACACATTGGAATATTATGAGGCACACCCGGAAAAACAAATGGCTTTGATATTCTTAGATGCGCAAAAGGCATTTGATAATGTGAAGTGGAGATTTATGTTATTGCTATTGGAACAGATGGGCTTTGCTAGAAAATTTATCCAAGCAATAGAAGCCGTATATTATAAGCAAACGGCAAAAGTAATGATAGATGGAGAATTCACAGACTCTATCAATATTTAAAAAGGTAGAAGACAAGGATGCCCATTATCTCCTTTGTTATTTGTATTGACCTTGGAAGTCTTAAATAGAAATATTAGAGAGGATATAAACATAAAAGGAATGAAAGTCAGAAAGGAGGAATTCAAATTGCAAGCCTTTGCGGATGACTTGGTCTTTATTTTGGAAGACCCTTTAGAGACAGCTTTAAAACTATTGGAAAAGATAGAGACGTATGGTGAGATGGCTGGTTTAAAAATAAATAAAGACAAAACAAAGATTCTGACAAAGAACATGTTATTAAGACAAAGAGAAGGCTGGCAGATTTATTGAAAATTCAAGTTATGAACAAAGTTAAATATTTGGGGATATATTTGATGTCAAGATGTACTACACTGAAAGAGAATAACTATATTAAGCTTAAACAGCAGATAGCATCCGACCTGAAAAAATGGGAAAACCTACAATTGTCATTGATAAATATTTCTGTTCTTGTGGTTTGATATGAATCTCTTGAAGACATATTATATCCAATTTCAGCTTTTCAAGTTTCAAAACTACTTTTTTCCTTTTTGATGGATTGTTTAAACCATTAATATTTATAGAAGTCAGTATTAATCCTTTCCCCATTCTTTCTTATTTTAGATGTTACCTCTTGTTGGTTTTGGCTATTGTTTGACTTCTGGTTTTGATTCCGGTTTCTTCTTGGGTGGATCTTTCACCTCTACCTTCTTTGTTTTCATTTTTCTCTCGTTCTTTAGTTCTTTGTTATATTTCTTCTTGACTTGGTGTTTCCAATTTGTCTGCTGCTTGTTTCTTCCTCTGATCTGCCCAGCTGTTCAAAGAACTTTTGTGCTTTATTTAGGTTATCAATTTTCACTCTTTTTTCATTCCAGGATGTCAGAATACCTTCTGGAGTAATCCATCTAAAAGATTTTTTTTTTTCAGAATGTAGAGGAAACTAGAGAGGAGGACTTACAATCGGTGATGGCTAAATTTCTAGCAGATTTCCTTCAAAGAGATAAAGATGAGATGATAAATGAATCTGATGATATCTACAGAGTCTATACCAGTTATGAGAGATGGCACAGACTCCCTCGAGAGGTCCATATTAGATTTGCCAGAAGAAAAGTCAGAGTTATTATTTACAAGATTTCTGGAGAAGAGACAATAAAATATAAAGATAAAGAAATAATAGTATTGAAACAAATACCAAGAAGAGTCCGGAAACAGAGGAAGGATTATCGATTCCTCACTAATTATTTAAATAAATAAAAAAAACCAATTCATTTTTAATGTGTGCGAGTGTCCCCGCAGTAAAAAATGATAATAAAGTTATCTCTTTTTCTGCCTTTCTCTCTCTCTCTCTCCTTCCCTCTCTCTCTCTCAAATGAATACAATACCAAACAAATAGAAAAGAGGCAATTTATATACTGTATGTTACATATTAACAAATGTCAAACAGATTCTTAGATGTGCCTTGGATGGGAAAGTAATTAATGATTCTCTTAACACTGCAAAATATTATTAAATCTATGCCACAGAGTGACACGTGGAGTCATTTTTCGAGTGGCAGATAGAATTGCCATTTTCAAAAACAGGTAAGTTATGCATCTCTCAAATCAAATCAATACTGGTACCCCTTGGTTAATGATGGTAATTGGAACCTGGAATCCATCACTAAGAAATATAAAGTGCAACTTCGCATAGGCATACTGACTTACCATTGTGGTTCTAGCAGTTTCAGTTGTGATTAAGTGAATCCTGCTTGATTGCTAGGTCAATGTCATATGACCACCATTTGCACTATTTGCAACCTCCTGTCAATTTCCCATTTGACTTTGCTCGTCAGGAGCTGGCAGTGAAGTAAAGATAGCAAATGATATGGCTGCAGACAGTGCGGCCTTTGTAGTTCTGAGTCCTTAATCATGATTGCATGACTTCAGAGATGCAGTCTGACCAGGCCTAACTCTTCTTGTTCAGTGCTGTAATGGTCATCCAATGAACGGTTGTTAAGCAAGGACTACCTGTTATCAGTGTTGGAAGACATATCCTTCTGGGTTCAGTTCCAAGTAGGGAAAAAAACACTGGATTCATGGAAGTTGCTTGGAAAGAAGGTTTAATGGTGGACAGGACCACATGCCCTCTAGCTCCTGGGCGAAAAGGGGAGAGATTCTGAGAATCCCCTGGTTTCATACCCTCTGTTGGGCCCCACCTTAGTGTTTCCTGTTCCTGTGTAAGAAATTATCCCATTGGCTGTCAGACTCCCAGAGGCAGGGGTCTTAGCTAACTTTGTAGACTTTGTCTGGACCACATGGCTTCACCTGAGTGCTGACTAGTGCAATCTTCCCAGACCATGTGGTGAGATGGGTAATCCTTTCATTTCCTGAAGGCCATGTCTAAATCCCATCATCCTGGAGCTGAAGGAGGGGGGGCAAGGAGCTGCAGGAAGCTGCTTTGTCTTTAAAACATGCCTCTCCTTTTCTCATCCAGGGAAATATAATATCCTGCCTTTTCAATATTTCCTAGAATATTTCATTCTTCTAGGAGAGGGGTGGGTGCTAACTTTCTACAACAGGAATATAATACTTTCCCGATTTCTTAAAATAATTCTCTTAGTATTAGTTTTAGTACTGTAAAGTCCTAGGTATTTAATATAATCTGTAGCAATTACAAAGCCACATCTTCACATTGTGTGCTGAATCTGTTAAAAAGATCCCCCCACCACAAGTTTTATGTCGTTATATAAATTGGAGGCTAACATTGAACAACAATCAATTTAAGTAAAGTTAATATTCAGTCATTACCATGGAATAATATTAATGGTTTGAAAACCCCTTTGTCACTCTAAGAAATATTAAGGTCCACTTTATTGATTAAAAAAATGGGAAAGCCCCACCACTGTAGGGCTTGCCAATTAAGCGGTATAAATCCTTTCTGGCACACTGGCTCCTATATTTTTAGAAATGCATGATTCTTATCCATATTTTTTGGAACTCAGTTGGTTAAATGGTGAAGGTGCTGGCCTAAAAATCAGGAGATTCTGAGTTCTAGTCCTAGTTTAGGCATGAAAGTCAGCTGGGTGATTTTGGGCCAGTCACGCTCTTTCAGTAAAACCCATCTCACAGAATTGTTGTGGGGAAAATAGGAGGTGGGAGTATTAAATGTTTTGCCAACTTGAATTGATGGAGGAAGGGTGAGATAACACATTGTCAATTCGCAAAGCTTTCCTGACCTGCCACAGGCAGGGGGATGGGAATCGTGCCTTGCAGCTGCACCAAAGAATTCACACCTCAGTCAAAACAAGACACAGCTTAGCCAACCCGAAGCCAAGGCCATCTCCATGGAAACCCACAATGGCTGGAGGGAGTGATTTCTATGACCCATGAAATTGCTTCATTGGGGAATGTGACTAGCGGCACACTCTGGTAGGAGGGGGAAACATGGTCAGAGGCAAGGCAGAGCTGGCTTCACCTAGGTAGCGCCAACTTGGTGCTCCTAGTAAACAACTGGATTATTCTTGCAAAATAGCTTGAGACTCTTAATTTTATTAGGGCATTAATTAGAACCCTGACACATATGCTCTCAGTAAATGTATTATAATAAAAATGTTTAAAGCAAGTAAACTTCCCCAATAATTTTATGAGATTTACATGTAATAACAGTGATTTTAAAACCTGGTAAAATTTGCAAATTTTGCATAAGTTAGAGACTTATTTTATTCCTTTATGTTGATACAAATTTATTACCTTTTTTATTGGCTAGGTATTTACAAAAGTCTCTACAAGATATAATTCATATTTCTCAGATATAATTCATTAGGCTCTCAGTCTGAATTTATTAAAAACTAGACAACCTATGTCTCCTTGGATTATCATTTCTGCGATATTTCCTTATCAGATTCCTCAATTCCTTCAGAAATAGAAAAGATGGGATGCATTCAGAGCTGTATCTGCCTTGAAAATAGCCTATATTGAACCACATAGTACAGTCAAACATCAGCTAAGGAAATGTGTTATGACATTTTTTATTATGTCATAAACTGTTTTATGATAATGTTCATATTATAAAATGTTTTAGAAAGTTTTCCCCGTTCAATTCCACAGAAGTCATGGGTCCCAGACTTTGGATGCATTCTATAAGTTAACCCATTTGTGGTGCATTGATTCAAAATGTTTTGCACAGTTAAAGGTTACAAGAATGAGAGTTTTGGTAGTAGATAGAAAAGAGTCAGATAATTTAGATTTATTGATGATATTTTGGATACAGCTTGACATAACATCAACCTCATGTTGCTGTTATCTTTAAGTGCTGAGAAAGCTTTCATTAATTTTCTTAAGGAAGCAATGAGGCATTCTATTTTTAAATGGATGGAAATTTATTACCAACAAATCTCTGTGCAAGTTACAACAAGCCAATTTGAGTTATACTGCAGTGCCTGTCAGGGGTATCTATTTTCTCTGCTGTGTTTGAATTAATCTTGGAATGCTTAGTTATTTTAATTGGGCAATCTAATGATGTTGCTGGTATTACATTGTTGGGCTTTGATTATAAAATATTTTTATATGCTTAAATGGATATTTCAGCAATTTTAGATGACCTTGCTAATTCATTAATAAATATTATACAGGCGGCTCAACATTTTGCTAAATATTCCAGATGTAAGATTAACTGGATATGTCTTTTTTATTTCCTTTATGCTAGTCAGTGAGAACACAAGCTTATATTAAATTAAGAAAATATTCATTTTCAGTTTGCCTCAAACCCAGAAAATAGTTTATAGGTAAAATAAACTGTAAAATAAATGGTGTCAAAGGGGATACAGTATGGCAATCTTAATGAGAAATCAGTTTCTCTACATTTTTCCAATCAATTTAACAGATTAGAATAATACCTTGAAGATTTTGACAGATCCATTTGCTTCAAACATCCTCTTAAAAGAAGAACAATTGGCTTGAGGAGCTGGAATAAATTTAGATGTGAATTAGAAGTGATCAATCATTTTAATTTCTCTTTCAGTATTTTTGCATCCTGAAAGTTATTGCTATACCATATTTCAGTGAGTGGATAAAAGGGATGGCAGTTGCATTCCTAACAAGGTACAGGGGCCACCTCTTTGATTTAAGTTGCACTAGCAATAGATGACTTCAAGGTCTGTAAATTAAAAGACACCATGTAACAATCCCCATCTTCCTTTGACCAGAAAAATGTTTTGGAAAAGTGATTGGGAAACATAGGAACATTGCAATTGGAAATAGAAGATATAATTGCAAACTGAATTTTTTGGGAAAGCATAAGTGATTGTGCAATCAAACACCTCTGTTGGGGTTCCCAATTGCCAAATGACTTTCTTGACTGAAATAAAAATGCATGTTTTTTTTAAAATAACATTTGGTTTGTTCTACTTGATACATCTCCTAAAACTTTTAATCTGATCAGATGTACTTGACAGGACATGAGGGAGTAGGCACATTTTACCAAATGTCTTTGAAGGGCTTTGGGGATTTGGAAGCATAATTGTGAATGGTTCCTAAACATATGTGTCTATGGAGATTCTCATTCGTCTAGGTCATGTTTGTCCCAAAGGTGCTTTTCCTAAAGGCAACTGGACTTTCTTGGGTTTTTTCCTTGAAAATGTTTCGCTTCTCATCCAAGACGCTTCTTCAGTTCTGATTGAATGGTGGGAAATAGAAGGATGGAAGCAACCCAGAGAGTGCTAATGACCAGCTGATTGCTAAGAATATAAATGCTTCCACTCCCCACCATTCAGTCAGAACTGAAGAAGAAACTGAAAAACACCAAGAAAGTCCAATTGCCTTTTCAAAGGGCACCTTTGGGATTCCTAATCCTATGAAAACCTGTAGTCATGCCATGTTCAACAAAATGTAATAATAGCAATTAGGCTTATATATCACCCCATAGCACTTTACAGCACTCTCTGTGTAAGTTACAATGTAGATGCATTATTCGCATATTGCCTAAACAATCTGGGTCCTCATTTTACAGACCTTAGAAGGATGGAAGGCTGAGTCAGTCTTTAACTGGTCAGGATCAAACGCCAGACTGTGGATAGAGTTTGCCTGCAATATTGCACTTTAACCACTGTGCCACCAGACCACCTTACACCAAAATGTAACTACAGTCTCTGGGCCACACATTTTATAGATTATAATTTTAGCATACCGTATATACTCGAGTATAAGTTGACCCGAATATAAGCCGAGGCACCCAATTTTACCACAAAAAGCTGGGAAAACTAATTGAATCGAGTAAATAGTCGAGGGTGGGAAATGCAGCAGCTACTGGTAAATTTCAAAAATAAAAATAGATACCAATAAAATTACATGAATTGAGGCATCAGTAGGTTAAATGTTTTTGAATATTTATTTCAAAGAAAAACAGTAAACTAGCTCTGTAAGTGGAAAAGAGAGCCAACAAAACCAATATGGTATCAACAATAACTTTAAAAATACAAAAACCTTAGCTCAATCAACAACCAAGCTAAAACACAAGAGTTAAAATCCTTCAAAACTGGATTCCTCTTCATCATCTGTATGTCCAAACAGAGTCACTCTCTCCCTTGCAAGAAAAAAGCATGTGTATGTGCTGCATGTACATCCTGTTTTGGAGAGCCACCATCTCTTTCACAGCTCTCCCTCATGCCTCCATTGCATCTGCACACATGCCATGGCTCAGTAGTAGATCAACATACAGATGTCACACTAGGTTCCCTCCTCAAAAGGAACATCCAACCTTTCTTGAGAAGTACAAACTTCATCTGTTCAGGATTGTGGTGACAAAGGTGAAGGAGGATGGGGCTGAGATAAGGGAAGGGAAGAAAAGATCATTGACAGGGAGAAAGACAGAGAGAAACACCTGGAAGTGTGAGCCCTCGAGTTTCCTTAGGGAAGACCAGACAACAAGGGGAGAGGAGAGGAGGAGGAGGAGGAGGAGGAGAGTTAAAAAAAAAGAGTGGGAAGCCAACTCACGCGTGCCATCAAAGCGGGTTGCTATGGTATCCAGGAAGGTGTTTTGGGGAGCCAGGAGGCCCCTCATCACCGGCATTTTAAGACTTGCTCAAGGACATCGCCATCGTCAGTTAGAAGGGGGAAAAAAACCCAGAGGTATCTGAGAAGGACGGGAGCTGAGACGGGGCCCTTCGCTTCCTCTCCCCGAGACAGTCCAGGGGGAAGCGGGGCTTTCTCCGCCTGCTGCTGCCAGAGGGGTGTGGGGGGGGAGTGCGGGGAAAGGGGTTTCGTGCTGAGGCTCCGCAAGCCACCGCCGCCTCCTCCAGACGAGCGCCCTGACGGGAGGCAATTGCAGCCGCGACGGCAGAGACCGCGAGGTCAGACAGAGACGAGGGGCGCCCCCAAAGAGCTCCGACTGCAGCGAAGGCGAGCGGCCACCATTCCCCGGTGTGCGGCGGCGGGGCAACTCCTGGCGTAGAAAGCCGAGAGGAGGACGCCCGGGCGGCTGCCGCCCCTGGATCCTAACTGGAAAGACCCCCATCAGAGGAATCAGAGGGTTCTGCCTGCCCTCGTAAAGAGGCGATTACCAGATTTGCAGCTCCAAAAGTCTTTGGTGGGAACATGGCTGCCCGGGGCAGCGTTGGGGACTGAACAGGAGAGCCGCAAACGCCGCGCTCCCCAGGAGAGGGTGGCCCTCTTCCACTTGGCGGCTCCCGCCACGGCGCAGCCAGGCACTTTGTCTCGCTGCCCCCGGAGCGCATGTGCTCTTCGCTGCTAGGGTAGGGGGCGGAGGAGGCTGCCTGAGCCTGGCGGTTTGTTGGCGAAGCTGGAAGCGCGCAACACAGGAGCTCGCGGGGGCCCCGGGTGCCGTTAATGGGGAAGAAGAGCCCGCTTGGGGTCGCCTGTGTGGCCCTCAGCGGGTAGACAGCCGCGGCGGTGATGCTGCCCTGGAGGCGCGATCAGTTGCAGCCACGCCAGCGCAGGCCAGGCATGGTGCCGTAGCGGCTGTTGGAGGAACTGCGCCGAGGCGGAGGAGGAAGGAAGGAGGGCGCGGACGGGCAAAGCAAGCAGGGACCCCCTTCTCCAGCCCCGCTTGGGGTGAAGATTAATCGCACGGGCAGCAGGTCAGAGGGGAATCTGACTCAAGTATAAGCCGAGGGCGGTTTTTTCAGCACAAAAAATGGGCTGAAAAACTCGGCTTATACTCGAGTATATACGGTAGTTAGACCATGTATAATTGATAGACTAGATTTTATCATAGATTTTAGTTGTTATTCTGCCTGTCCTGTACAAATATCGTACAAAGGAGGATAGATCAACTCCACAAAGCATCCACACAAAGTCTTTTTTATTGGTTTATCAGGCATCCTGTCAACTCACATTTATGACGAGGTTCTTCTTAATGTCCAATCCTTTGCATATCTCTATTGTGGTGTAGGAAGATAATAAAGTCTCAACCCCATGATGATTGAAGCAACTACATGGTATGGTGACTTCAGGCAAGAGTGAAGAAACCTCCCCCAACTCATCAAGGGTCAATTCAGTGATCAATCAGGGTTACAGATGTGGCCACATGACATGGACTACATTTCCTGGGATACCTTAACTACATTTACCATGGTGCATTTCCTTAAGGGGACAGCTCACAAGTCCTAGCTAACGATCCCAAACCCATTAACTCTAAACTGCCTGGACAGTTGTTATTTATTATTTTATACTATATTTTTTAATTGTATGTTTCCTGAGTGTTTTTATTTGTTCTGGTCTCTGGTCTATGTAATAAACTGAATTAACTATTGTCTCACTGTAAAACTTCCATCAATGTGGTGATGGCAATGAGGCAGAAATACCAGAAAATGTGTCCCCGCTTCTTCTACATGTGTTCCTTTTCAGAGTGCCTGAAGATTAGCATGAATAATCAATGGTGTGAATCATTCATGTTAAATCAGCATCTGTTCTGTCCAAGTTAAACAGCATCTTAATGCATCCAGCTGAAGTTTGCTAGTTTTCTTTCTTTGCTGACTAAATTTAAGACTTCCAAACTTTTCTTTTGCAATCTCACACATCTAAGCAGGTCAGCTGTCTATAGTTAGTAAATACTATTCATCAGAACCTTTCAATATTAATTTAAGCAATAATCTTCTGACCATCAATTTTATGTTTGAAAAAAAAATTATTAGGTATTAATGGAATTTAAAAATACCTAAAAGAAAGAAATGACCTCACACTTTGATTATTAGAATACAAAAATTGCTCTGTTGCCCAAGAATTGTTCCTTTTCCTGAAAGGAAGTAATTTGTGTCTGACGCATGTAATATAAACTTTTTTAAAAAATAAAAGAAAGAAGAAGGGAGAACAAATGACCATAGATGAGAAGCACTGAGAAGAGACAGCTTGATTTATAAATCCTTTGGGGCAGAAAGCACACCTGGCCATTAGCCTAAACATCTGTTGGTGGCAATAAATTGACTGAAATATTGGCTATTAAAAATGATTTTGATTGTCTTTTGAAAATGTTTTGAGTTTTCCACTTAGAGTATTAATAGAACACTGCATTTTCAGGATTTGAATTATTTAGTAATTTCCCTTCTCCTCTCACACACTTTTGGTCCAAAAGCAAGGATAGAATTCCATTTTTATTTATGCTATTACTTGTAAACAGTCCGATAAAATATACAGGATTAGCTCTTCATTTTTTTGGTGTCTGTGTATCCTGATGCCCAGATTAAAATATAACACTTCCAGTAAGATGAACTGTTTGTGTTCATTTTACGGGAAATGTTACATTTTTATTTGGGCAACAGTTCCTTTTGTGCAGAGATGAAAAATGAAAAACCAGGACTGCATATTGGAAGCCAACTCTGAAAAGCCAAACAACTTCATTTTGAATTGTTGCATAGGTTCCTCAGAACTCTAAACTTCTGTTAAGTCATGGAAGCAGAGACAAAACAAGGCAATAAGCCCAAACCTCTTCCTTTTTTACTTTTAAAAGATTGACAGTAAATGTGTGCAGAGAGGTCAGACTTCAAGCCATAACCTGAGGAATGTCACATAGTTTGTGAATGATCCTTCCCATCCTCCACCCCCTACTACAGTTTTGCAACAATTTCAAAAATGGATTAACAGTTAATATATACATACATGTACGTGTGTGCGTGCATGCATGTGTATATGTATATGAGTTTGTTCTTTGGGGGTGCAGAGGAATGGGCTGCCACAGCACTTGGTCTTTCCTATTTCTAATTTTAATTAAGCTTCTGGTAATCAGGTTTCAAAATGGAGCCCCTTTGAAGCCCCATAGTAAACATAGTGTGTATTAATTAGCTGCTGTCAACTCAGGCATACAAAGGTTTGACCTTTAGTGTTTCAAGACTGACTCACTGGGGTGAGAATCTTCTGTTGCTTTCCTGAGAGTAAATTCTCATACTGCTACAGGTACTTTCAGACAGTCAAGAGCTCTACAAAAAGAAATTTCAGTGTGATCTGTAATTCATACCTGACCTTTGCAGAATGGCATTGTCACCTTCAATAGGCCTCTTGAGGGTGTGCATTCTTGAAAGAAGTAGCATCTCCACCAGTAATTGATTCTGAAACTCAAGAAGAAGAATAGGCATCCGGAGATGTTTGCTTCCTGTTTAGTCTTAGCAGATAATAGTTAAAATCATACTACTTCTTGATATGAAGACTGAATTTAACACAGGATCACTCAGAAGAAAGATTAAGAACAAACAAACAAAACAAACAAGTGAGCCAGGACAGGAAATGCAATAGAATATCCTGGAAAACAGCTTTGACTATTGAAACATCCCTCTCTCCCTCCCTCCCTCTCAATATCAGTGTTAAAGAATTAAACATCAGTGTTAAAGAAGGGAAGGCTTTTAGGGTACTAATCAGCATTGCAGCTGTGAGCTCCTCTGCCCTCCCCAAACAAGTGAACAGAGTGATGCCATGATACCTTTCCAAAAGGCCAGGGTATAGAGTGGGGCCCCACTTTACCTTGGGGGAATGTTCCATAGGGCAGGGGCAATGGCTGAGAGGGCTCTCTTCCTGGACCCTGCCAATTGGAATTCATTAGCTGACTGGATCTGTAACATACTTTCCTTGTCTGACCAAATGGGACAGATGGTAATGTAATGGGTTGAAGACAGTTCTCTAGTAACCTGACCCCATGTCATGAAGGGTTTAATGTTCATAACTTGCATTTTGAACTGAAACCAGAAGCAAACTGTCACCCAATGCAGCTCATATAGTAATGGTGTTACATGGGCTTCTCTTTGGATACCCAAGATTTCCTGTGCAGCTGCATTCTATACCACTGGAAGGTTCCAGAAACTTTTCAAGGATATCCCCATGTAGAACATGTTTCAGGAGCCAAAATGGGGGATGACCAGGTCATGAGTCATATGTTAAGTCTTCAACAAACAGGAAATGGATTAGGGTCATCCAAAAATTCTTTTGAATAATTTCCACAATGTCAGGGATTTCCTAGCTAAAGGAGCCAGCATGGACTGATGATGCTTCTGTAGTCATGTGACCAACATGTCTATACATTGAGGTTCACAGAATGCTGTACTCACCAAAGTGGATGTTTATCTACTATTTATCTATTTGCATTTCCATCAGTGGTGGGACTCAAATTCTGTGGGCATGGCTTGGTGAGCATGGCAGGGGAAGGATACTGTAAAATCTTCAGTCAGAGGTGGTGTTTGTCGGTTCTCCAAACTACTCAAAATTTCTGCTACCGGTTCTCCAGAACTGATCAGAACCTGCTCAATACCCCCACTGGTTTCCCTGCTTTCAAACTGCTAGGTTAGCAAGAGTGGGGTAAGAATGGGACCTCACCCTGTCATGTGGTGTTTGGGTCTCAAAATGCTGATCTTTGGGTCAACAAGCCCAGTGTCTTAAGCACTAAGCTCTTTTTAAATTCAAGGCAAAATAATATGAATGCTCCCCAGACATTGTCCATCACACCATCAGTTTACTTTTCTCTTTCTTCTGGACCAAAGGCTCCTCAAAATAAATTTCTAGTTTTCACCCAGCCATTATTTTTATACTTACTGCTCTAGGGAGCATAATCATAAAATCACCATTACCACTGTTATCTAGAAATGTCAATGAGACACATATATGGAAATTAAAAGAAATCTTTGTAATGTGCCACTTGTACATTTAATTTCTTTCAGTAACAACACACACGCACAAATGCCACAGGTCTATTTAACATTTTTAAAGATTTTCTCTCTTTCTGGATTTAACCCCATACACAAGCATTCTTGTACCCCTCATGAAAACTCACAGATATTTATCAATCAGTTTAGGAAATTCTTTTTAAAAAGAGGTTTTGATTCTATTTTACAAATATGTGTACTGTTGATCACATAGGGAATGGAGATGAGCATTAACTCTTAGAGTCAGACATGACTGGATAGGGGAAAGCTTCCTTTTTTCTATTTTTTTTTAAATATCTGGTGATGCCTACCATTGCAGCTAAATGAACAAGCCCCCATTGTAACAGACATTTTGTGACAACATTTGTAACAAGTTCTCCAAATGCAACTTATGTCCATTGTCTCAGATTTTGGGAACTCCTATATTAAAGACTGGAAAGAAATGTATCTGTATAAGTGTACCAGTGCCTGTCTAACTATCTTTCTGTCCACCCAACCCACTAGGTATATAATCTTGACTATTACATATTGTGGGAATAGTGAATGGCCTTGAAGGTCAGGGGGAAGACCAATTCCAGGCAAAAAAAACCATACAAGTCGTAATCAGTGGTGGGATTCAAATATTTTTTAGTACTGGTTCTGTGGGCATGGCTTGATGGGCATGGTATGGCTAGGTGGGCATGGCTTGGTGGGTGTGGCAGGGGAAGCATATTGTAAAATCTCCATTCCCTCCCCACTCCTGGGGGAAGGTTACTGCAAAATCCCCATTCCCTCTGCACTGATCTGCTTTCCAGCTCCGTTCTCCTGTGCAGGGCAATAAAAGAAGACCCAGCGGATTAGTTGGGACTCGGGAGGCAGAGGCTAAATGGGGGCGAGCCATCAGAGGTGGTATTTGCCGGTTCTCCGAACTACTCAAATTTTCCGCTACTAGTTCTCAAAACTTACTCAAAATGTCCACTACTGTTTCTCCAGAACTGATGAGAACCTGCTGAATACCACCTCTGGTCGTAATGGCATGTGGAATTGATTTTGGGAGGCAGGAGGAAAAGCCATAAACTAAATAACTGTCATGCAAAAGATATCACAAGCAACAGAAGGAAAAGAGAAGCACCCTCCCTAATTCTCTAGAAAAGAAAAGTAAAGAAGAGGAGAGGTGCTTCCACATTTCAGATTCTGTTACTGTAAATTTACAATAAAGGAATATCAGTACTGATGGTTTGTGCTTCCTGTCTGGACCACCTCAAAGGGCTGACACAAGTGAAGCCCATTCTAAGAAACTAGTCTAGTCTGTCTTGGACAGACCTCTTCCTTTTTCTCATGAAGATAAAGGGAGGAACAGGAAGCACATTCAGATTTGCAAGACTTCTATTATAGTAGCTCTTATAACAAAAGTGTTCCTGAACTGTGGCATTGGTTTCTTAGTCTGATCTACCTTATAGGGCTGACACCCTATGAGTGGAAGACCCCAGTTGTTAAAATGCATGCATATATGTATATAAAAACTCAAGCTTTTGGCATCTCTATATAAATCTGAGAGAAAACCCCCAACCTTAAACTCTGGAGTATTGTTGTCAGATACCATATTTAACTGGGAGCCTAGGGGAGCTGAAAACCAATTTTCTCTGACAGATAATGCATTAGACGAGGGGTCTTCAAACTTGATAGCTTTCTGACTTGTGGACTCCCAGAATTCCTCCTCCAGTCATGTTAGCTCAGGAATAATGGGAGTTAAAGTCCACAGGTCTTAAATTTGCCAAGTTTGAAGACCCTTGCATTAGATAGAACAAGAATCTGGTAAAAGACCATACATCCACGTGAAATATATTGCCCTCTACTTTTAATTCAGGAGATCTGTGAGTTCCACACTCCTGTTCCTGCTAAGTGATGCTTCTGGACCTCCTGTAGTATAGTCAAGGTTACTTGGCTGACCACTGCCAAAATCCAGATGGCAGCCAAGAGAAGCAGGAAATCCTAATTCTTTGCTGCCATCTAGTAGCCATCTGGATTTTTCCAGCCCAGACCTGGCAGATGGAAGAGAACAGAGTTTTCCAAAGAAGGGTCTCTGCCATGAAAGATGCACATCAAGATGAAGAGGTTTGTTCAGTT
Organism: Hydrophis major; assembly: GCA_033807585.1. Classification (NCBI taxonomy): domain Eukaryota; kingdom Metazoa; phylum Chordata; class Lepidosauria; order Squamata; family Elapidae; genus Hydrophis; species Hydrophis major. The sequence continues at coordinate 148,929,992 of CM066330.1, forward strand.
AAAAAAAAAAGTTTTATGTTGGAGAACAACTTTGGCTTAGGTTTGTGGTTGTTGATGTCAGTAAGTCAGTATGCAATTTTAGACTCTGAATGTAATGGTTTTAGGGAGGGAGAAGAAAGAGGCTTTTTGGACAGTACTGTGTATTATTTCACTTACCTCAAAATGGGGCAGGGCTGCGCTGCTGTATTCTTTGGACTTCTTCTGAGACTGAACTTTTACTGTCAGCTTGGGCAACCATGCTGGGTTAATATTTTAATTGGCTAACAACATAGGAAGTCATTGTAAAAAGCAAAGGCCATAAATAACTTGATTTCTGAAAGCAAAAGCAAAAGAGGTTTGTGTGATCTTACGTGTATAGGCAGTCATTATATTTTGAGAAAATTGCACTGAAATGATAAAGCCGTATGTCGAAATTGGCTCTGCTGATCCAACAGGGAATTTTTCTCACCAGGAAACATTGTACAAGAATGATGATGTTTCCTCAGCAGAATCAACTGTTTTCCTTTTGGATCAGGCAAGATTGAAAAGAGTAAAACCAGCTCAAAATCAATCCAGACTGGATTGGTTCTTTCACCTATCACAAGTACACAATCCTGGAAGATTACTGTTTGTCTGGGTTTTCTTTTTAAATGAAGATTGTACCCTGGCCCATCTTGAAGAAAAGTTTCAAGAGGTTAATTTATTTGTTAGATTTTTAGAATAAAATAATAATTTATGACATAAACTAGTCTTGACTGTCCCAGTAGCAATCGGCACACACTGTGCCATACTAAAAAATCTTGGATTTGCGTATTGAAAAAAAAAAAAATGTCTCAGTTACAAAAGGCCATATACTATGCTGATATCTTATGACATCCTTGGGGAGAACTCAATGTGTATGAAGGCCAACACCAGCTAAAGAACTGCCAGCTGTGATTTCCCATAGTGTAGATAATAATAACTTTATTTATTACCATTAGAGCCTGCTATAGGAGCTCAAGGCACTATATAAATAACATTCCCTCCACTCACCCTAGTAACCTTGTGAGATGAGTCGGCTGAGAGAGAGTGAGAAGTCCAAAGTCACCCATAGAAACTCTATAGCAGTGGGTGGATTTGACCACCCACTCCAACATCTTAACTACTACATATGATCCCATATATCAAGGTAAAAAAGATGGCATAAATCAAGAGATCCCCAGTCCACGGATTGGCACTGGTCCACACAAAAAAGTGAAGTCCTATTCATGGGATACAGGCAGCACGTGAAACCATGGCCCCTCCGATCTGCGGAAAAACCTCTCTCCATGGAAGCAGTCCCTGGTATCCAAAAGGTTGGGGGCCACTGATGTAGATAAATATGCATTTCATTACATCAGGGGTGTCAAACACAAGGCCTGCAGGTCAGATTTGGCCCACAGGGATGTCCTGGAAAATGTAAGGGACTGGCCCATGTTGCTTCAGCCTGGTCTACCCAATGCGAAGAAGAAACATTGGGCTAGCATGGCTTTGGTCTACTCTATCCAGTGCAAAGAGAAAACATGCTAGCAGTTTGGGGAGTGGCATCAAGCTGGCCATGCCCACCCAGTTGGCCACACCTGCCCAGCCCGCTGAGATCAACCACAGCCCTGATGCGGCCCTCAATGAAATTGAGTTTGACACCCTTGGATTACATTATATGTTACATTTGTTCCCACACAATTTCTCTGCAGAAATGATAAAACAAGTTGCTGTGTAAAACATACAAGATGAATATAACCACATTCAGAGGCAGGGCTGCCTCTGTTGCACTCATGATGTTACGCCCCTGTTAGAATCTGATTCCGAGGGGGAGGTCAAGCAGCTGATAGGGAGTGGAAGTGTGGCTCCAAAGGCTGTGGAAGAAACTGGGGAAGGGCACAGTCCTACTGGGCCTTCAGAGGAAAACCCAGGGCCACCTCCTCTTCATCCAAGAGCACGCAAGGAGGAATGGAGAAGAGAGCAACGTGAGTTACATGCGTTACGGGGGAGAAAAGGGCCCTGATTTCCTTCATTAGCTACAGCTGGGAAAACAGGATTTAAAAAGGGTGTTTGCACACAGGACCTCACTGGAAGCAAAGCAAGAATTATCTTTGTTTGTTAAGTCTTATCTGCGTTCTGGCATCTTCCCAACTGTGTGTGTTTCATTATCTTTTGAAGTCTGCAATTCTTTATCCTGCCCTATCTTGTTAATTGCTGCAGCATGGTTTGTGTTGGTTTTTATTTATAATTTATATGTACTTTGGGTTCGGATTGAATTTCTTCCCTTTAAAAACTGTTCTTGGGAGAGTTTTTTTCTCCAGCCAATGATAACTGGACATTGAGGGCCAAGTTGGAGGTATTAAAGGGACTTTAACTACTTTTGTAACTTTGTTGCTTTTGTGCCACACCCAGGTCATCACACTTGAACCCTAATTATCATGTGGCCATTTATCACATCTACTCTCCTGTGATATAGGATATCATCATAGTGCAAGATATATCTCCATCCTAAATACAGAATTTGACAGTCTGGTTCAGTCCTGTCCATATCATCTATGTACATGGAAAATTGGAATAGGCACTCACTTGCAATTGTCTCAAGGAATAAAATGTCTTGAAACAGCTTGAAACGGTCCCTGAGACATACAAACTGGAGTTGGTTTTGTTTACATTCCCACTTCAGATCATTTCACTAACAGATCCAGAATTTTTAAATTAATGTTATTTACAGAACATACAAATAAAAACTAAGAACCAGAAAGATAAGGAGAAGAGATAGAAAAAGAAATAGAAGTGCAGAATGATATATTAATATATATCATACACACATACACACACAAAGAATGACTTCTGACTTCTTCCAAAAATAAGAAGCATTTAAATTAAACTTTTGGTTTAACATTACAATATTTTGTCCCTACATTAATAAGTTTTAATAATTATCAAATCCAGTGGTGGGATTCAAATTTTTTTACTACCAGTTCTGTGGGCGTGGCTTGGTGGGTGTGGCAGGGGAAGGATACTGTAAAATCTCCAGTCAGAGGTGGTATTTGCTGGTTCTCCAAACTACTCAAAATTTCTGCGGTTCTCCAGAACTGGTCAGAACCTGCTGAATACCACCACTGTTCAAATCCATATGTAAGAACTTGATATTTTCCATTTTTTGAAAAAAAAAAACCCTCTAGAAAACCCTTCCAATTAAAGACTAATTTCTTCAGTGACTTTTCTCTCACAAGACCTATTAATTTAGCTACAGTTGCCATTTCTGTACCTTTACTAGATTTACTAGATGTAGATATCACAGGGTCCATCCAGTGCCGAGCATACAGAAGTAGTAGCACTGTTATCCTATATAAAAGTAAAATACCATATGATTTTTCCAGCACTATCCATAACCCTAACATAAAAATCTTTGGTTTAAATTGTATATTAATTTTCAATTTTTTAAAATTAAGTTATAAATTTCAATATTGCCTAGCTTTTTTGCAAGTCCACCACAGATAATATTTTTAATTATTTTTTTCTTTTTGAATTGTAAGCCACCCAGTATCATTGACTGAGATGGACAGATGCAGAAATTGAAGGAAGGAAGGTTAGCAAAAAGGGGAAAAATGACATGCAAGTTAATAAATATGTATTGTGTCACATATACTATGCTAAGAATAAAACACTAATAATATAGTATTATAAATGAGAAAGAGAGAGAGAGAAAGAGAGAGAGAAAGAAAGAAGGGAAGGAAGGAAGGAAGAGGCAACAAAATAAAACAAACTTTGATTAAGATAAGGAAAGGGGAATTACCTGAAGCAGACAAAAAGAAAAAAAAGGAAAAGAAAGCTCTGTTCAGGTATTACAAACCCCCACTCCCTTCTAGCCTTGAAGATGTTACCTACTCAGATAATGAAATATCTGCAAGAAACCAACCAAGTTCAGAGAGCGCTGAGTACTCCACATTCCAAAAATATTAAAATTCAATAGACACTAAATCCCACCAGGGTAACCTAGCTTTTTGGCAGCAAAATCTGCAGTTCTTTCCATCTCTAATCCATTTGTTTGTTTTCAGGAGCATATTCTATATTCTGAATATATACTATATGTGAATTCATATCCACTAGTAATGAAATGCTATTTTTTAAAGTGATAGGTAGTATATAACTCAAAACAAAAATTGCGGCTAGTAAGCAAGTAGTTTTAAAAAAGCAAGTCTGCTAAAACTTATTTTCAATTTCTCATAATATGCTTAAGTTCTGGTTAAGTTTTACACTTCCAGAAAATATTTGGAGAGCCTTTATACATTGTAGCTAGTTTGTCTAACTATCTATTAATTTCTACCATCTATCTATCATTTTGTAAATGTTATCTTTGAGTTGATAGCATATTGTAAATTTCAATCAATTTATCTACATTTTCTCATTGATTAATTATTACTGTATATTGTATTGAAAATACCAACAAATCCAGGTTTTTAATGAAAACATGATGCAGAAAGAAAGTGCAAGCAAGGCAAATACAATCTATAATTTAACTGGCATGTTATCTTATCTCTTCCACCTTCTTCACAAACATGCACTTTGCTAATATAATAGGTGTTAAGTTCTGGGCATGGGCGCAAGGAACGGAGACGAGGCAGTGAACAGTGAACTTCAATGCTTTATTAATCATTCTGAACAGAGCAAAAACCTAAGGCAGCAGCAGCCCTTTTATAGGGCAGGCTGCTGATCTAGTAACCAATGAGAAACGTGGAGTGTTAACCCCTTGAACCAATGAGAGTGGCTCGTTAACAGCCAATCAGATTCTCCTGAACGGACCAATCCGATATCGCTATTATCGGCTAATCAGAAGTGCAGGATTAGAACCCTGCTTTTTCTAAAGGTTTGATAAAACTTTAAGTGTTTTATTAGTTCATAACAATAGGAAAAGCTCCCTGCTTCCTTCTTGGCCTATGCCCATTTCCATGTCTCATAGTCTAGAAACTGACTACGTACTTCAAATGCTACCAACATATATCATGGTTTGCCTCCTGGATTTGGCCCACTAGCAGAGTGAGAGAGCACAGCCTTAACTTCAATGTGTCAACAGACTTGTTCCTCCAGGATAGGAGAAGGCAATGACCTGCCTTGGACACATCCTTCCTGCTGTTCAGTGTGGGAGGTTAGGTTTCAAACTGTTTAACTTCCTGGGTTGTTGCTCAGGAATATATCCTTGCAATAATTGTTGGTAGCGAAACAGCCACATTTCCAGCCTCTCACAATGTCACACTTCATCCAAAACAAAGACAGCTGTTTTTTCTCTCCCTCCCTCTCTCTCCCTCCTCTTTTTTTTGGGGGGGGGAATCATCCACTCATTCTTTGCTGGTGCTTTGCTATGACCAGTTCCTGGAATGTTTTGCAGAAACGAAGAAAAGCGGAAGTAGAAGCCACCAGGTTCGAATATTCCTGTCAGCCAAAGGGCTACAATAGGAGCACGGATGCCTGACATACAGATCATAGTCAACCTTTTGATCATCTGTCATTTTGTTATAAGAAAGCAAGCCATCCTCTACCACTGTTCAAAATAGATCCAGAGGAAGTTGGGTATTAATCTTAACCTCAAACACATTGAGCCTTGCATTTCCTTTCAGGCGCTAGAATGTGCTATCTAGTTTCCTACACCTCAGCCTTGCTAAGTTTAGTTCCTTCAGGCCAGCTGCTAAGGAAGGAGAATAGATGGGAAGTGGGGGAAGGTAGGGAAATAATGCTTCCAATGGATATAGCGTTGCATTGCCCAGAGCAGTCTCTTAAAGTACATTTCTTTTTTTCTTCTTCAGAAATAATACCCCAAAGAAAGATCTCTCTCTCTATATATATATATGCAGATACAGATTTAACTGTGTAAATGGCGGGAGAGCAAAATGGACCGTTTTGTAACAATGTGCACCCTAATTTATTTATTGGATTTAATTTCCTGCGTGAAAGTCTGTGGTTGATTCTTTATATTTAAAAAAAGTTATTGGTCATTCAAAATTAGTTGAGTGGTTAATCCTCTTTCATAAAGACTGATTAATAGGTGTCATAACTAATACTATTACACTATGCAGAATAACTTCTCTATTGAGTGTTAATGGTCAACATCAGAGGTGGTGTTCAGCAGGTTCTGACCAGTTCTGGAGAACTGATAGCGGGAATGTTGAGTAGTTCGGAGAACCAGCAAATACCACCTCTGACTAGCCCCACCCCCATCTCTTCTCTGCCTCCCAAGTTACAGCTGATTGGCTGGGTCTTCTTTGGTTGCCCCGCACAGAAGAACGGAGCTGGAAAGCAGGTTAGTGGGGTGGGGAGGGAATGGGGATTTTGCAGTATCCTTCTCCTGCCATGCCCACCAAGCCACACCCATCAAGCCAAGCCACGCCCACAGAACCAGTAGTAAAAAAATTGAATCCCACCATAACATTGAATGGCCATGTCTGCATTCCTCTTATATCCTTAAATCCATATATTGATTACATAAAGGTGTAAATAGATTCTAGTGTTCCGTAAAACCTACCATATGATATATATGGTGCATTCTTCCTGGCACTAGTTAATAAATTGATAAGTTGAGGTTTTGACTATGCTGCTATGAGGTTATGGTTATATGCTGAGATGCAATTGTGATTCATCAGATGCATTTGTTGGCTGTAGAGGACTATGTATCTGTCAGGGTTGAGGTTAGCAGGGTGGAAAGAGAGAAAGCTGGGAACAGAGAACATTATAAAAATGTTATGCAAAAGAAGACAGCAATTTGGGATTCCAGTGTAGAGGAAGGAGGTAAAAATAATCAGAATTTAACCCTTTTTGCCTGTACACATGTAAAACTGTACTGCCACTACTGCTGTCACCACTTTTATTGCTAGTCCAAGTAGGATGTTGGCAGCTTCTGACTGATCTTCCCATCAAATTCACCATGGCTCCTTCCTAAGTATACTATGATTACTTGCCAGTTGTGGAAACTGTTAAAACATGTGGAAGTGGGGAATGCTGCAACAGTAAGTGCACTGATGATGTTATCTAGTTTGGTAATGAAATATCTGCAGGAAAACAACAAAGCTCAGAGAGTGCTAACACCTCATTTCAAACTTGAGCTACAAATATTCTCCTTTGTTAATAGAACTATAACTCCTTCTGGGACTTTCAGTGTGATGCAGAAATTTACTAAATGACACGTTAGTAGGAAGAGCAGGAATTGTAACTCTCAAGATTAAATACAGCAATCCTTACTCATCCTTCCTATCTTTATCACTGAAAGTGCTGATACATTGGGCAGCATGGAGACTGTTGATGGTTTCAAACATTAGACCACTTAGCTCTTGCAAGAAAATCACACGGATTGATTACAAACAATAGCAGGACAAATTGCAACAATGGTGCATCAGAATATCTGCAAGAAATACCATTTGCCGCCAAGCAAAAACTGGTGGGACCATGATCTAGACAAAATGACAGAAAATGAAGAAGTTGCTCTGGGACTTAGAACTCAAACAGACAAGCACCTGCCACATAATACTCAGACTTTATAATAAAGATAAAAATAGGCAGGCTAGTGGAAGTCATAGTACTTGGAGACAGCTGAAAAGAAAGAACTGGAGAAAAAAATCATAAAATACTAAGTTGTGTAAATAAAAGTAGAATTACCGTAGCAAAAAAAGCCAAAGATAATACCACTAAGTACTAATAGGTGCCTTAGGTGCAATCCCAAAACAACTGGAGCAGCACTTGAATACCATCATCATAAACAAAGATGTCGTGTCCTCGAAAATGATGCCAGGAGTCGGTGATTTCAAATCATGCTCTTTTATCAGGGTAGGAACCGAACTGGCGCTATGCAAAAGGTTCGCGGCTTTTATTCTTTTAGCTGCGGTGGCCGCGGCCAATGGCACTGCTTTGAATCTCCCGCGATTCGAATAGACCAATCGCGGGAGATTCTTAGCGAGCCAATCGGCGCGGCTCGCCTGACCAATCAGAGTGCCCCGCGCTTTGGCCAATCAAAGCGCGGGGATCTCAAGAATGCTAATGAGGGGACAGAACAAAAGACATCCATCACTCATTTGCAGCTTTACCCAAAATCACTTATGTCCTGCGATGATACCTTTAATATTATTAAAAATAACATCTGCTTATCCCATGTTCTTGGAAAGGATTTTCTAGGTTGATAAAAATGCCAAATCCAATCTAAACATCTGACTGTGTGATCAACCAGAATAAATATCAAATACTAATATTTAATATTATTGTTTTATAATAATATATTTGTTGATATGATACAGAAAGCTTGTGGCCCTCTCAGTGTTTTAGAATGACAACATCCGGCATATCCACTTAGCATGACCAATTTTAGAGATAAATTATGTTGGAAGTTATAATTCAGTAACACTGGGAATCCGCGGAGTCTCCATTAGCAATAAACTGATCAAGATATTATCCAGTCTCATTTTTTCTTCCCTCGTCTTAAAGTTCTGAATGGTTTATTATACTATTGGGCAATGTACCATTATTAGAAAAAGAAACTGCTCATGAGTTTCTTCTTAACAAATAAACAATAATATTTGTACTGCCCCCAAGCTTCCTTTAAGAATAAGGGAAATTCTCCCATTCTTCTCCCAGTTCCAATAACTAGTAGGCCAAATGAAATTCTTGGTGTCAGTACATTTACATATAATACCAATTGGCCAATACCATTGGCCATGACCAATCCCCACTTTCCTTTGAAGAGACAATTTTTGTACAACATAATTAGATGAAGTTAGGCTACACAGGTGATTTGACAGGTTGTAGTGACTCAGCCCAGATTTATGTTCACTTATATAGCAAGGCATCCCATAGGAGATATAAATGTTATCTTTAGAGAGAAAGCTGTTGAAATTGGTTTTGTAGCTGGAAAATTTTTTTGTAAGCAAGGTTTTTTTGGGGGGGTTGCAACTATATAATCTGTTTTGAAGACCCACAACAATTGCTTTTACATTTCTGTGGTATTCATGCCACATTGCACCTACCTAAAGTTATTCTATGACTTGTTTAATTTTTTTTTCTTGGGTGGGTTTATTGCCATCTTATCTTGAGCAACATTACTGGAACCTCAATAATGATGCACTGTTTGGGAAAACCTAGTTCACTGGATAAAGGTATTCTTCTGAATGAATATGGATATGAATTAGCAAATAATGAGAGTTGGAGGCCTTTTTCTGAAATTTCTGTGTTGTACCCTATTTTAGAATTTGCAGGATGAGTATTGACAAACAGCATCATGTTTATTTAACTTGTTCCCATTAATTACTTAGAGCACCTTTCCCCCCCTCTAACAGCACAGTTGCTTAAGTTTTGGCACCAGCAAGGGAAACTTACATCTTAATCAGGATTAAGAATCTAGCAAAAACACTTACTATGACAAAAGGGGGAAATAATATTAGTTAATTGAGGTTAGAGCAGAAAATTTGTTATCTCACAGCTCAGAAGAGTAAACAGAAAGAGTTAGCTTGTCTAACAGCTTCTCTTTCAGATGTTAATTGAAAAATGCAATTCAATCACAGGATAAAATCACAGAGTCCAACAACCTATTCAGTGGAGAATGGTTCCCCAACCTCTGCATACACAGAGTTATACAGTTTTTCATATCATCCAACTGGAATCTGGCTTCCTATAAATTTCTTGTTCTGCACTCTGAGAAGATAAAGAAAAAAGCAGGAATCTTCTATGTGATACTACTTTAGTACTTGAAAAATAGTATGTCTTCTCGGTAATCTTTTTTCAAGGTCAACAATTTCTAATTAACATAAACATTGAACATAAACATTGAAATATAAACATTGTGTTCCCAATCCCCCAATCATCCTCATTGTCCAGTCTCTTTCAGCCTGAGGAAGGAGGCAATGGCAAAGACAGCAGGCAGTTGCTAAGAATCAAAATTGACTCAAAGGCATACCATTGTTTTGTTATATTTAAAAGAAGACTTCTGATTATCTAGCTTAGTGTCATATGTCTGTAGAGATTTTCAGATTGAAAGACTACTCCTGATTATATGAAAACATTGAATATTCCTGATTATATGTAATAACACTACAATTTTATTTCCTCTAATTTGTAAGTCTGCTGGAATCAATAAAAGTTACTCCTGAGGAGACACACGTACTGTAAACTTGCTTTAGTCTTTCTGCATTTTTTTAAATTTAGAAGAAATTTGTTTTGTGGATGCCAGCAAACTTTTTCTATACTCTTAACAAATAAAAGGGATTTGTTGATTTACAGTAATTAAGCTATTTTACAGAAGCCCTTTAGTTTAATGTCATATGTCTATAGTGATTCTCAGTCATCCAGGTCATGGTTGTCCCAAAGGTGCCTTTTCAGGAGGCAACTGGACTTCCTTGTTTTTTCGTTGAAGACATTTCACTTCTCATCCAAGAAGCTTCTTTAGCTCTGACAGGATAGTGGGGAATGGAAGGATTTATATTCCTTGCAGACAGCTGGTCATTTGCACCCTTTTCTTGAAGCACTTGCAGGTTTATCTGTGTTCTCAGGGTCACCTGAGTAGTCTTCTGGTTCCTGTAGCCTGCATTTTTTTTCTTTCTCTGGAAATCCATTCCTACTCCTACACCATTCAAAGGGTGTCCATCCCAAATTATATAGCTAAAAGTCTGTAGAGCAGAGGTGGTATTCAGCAGGTTATGACCAGTTCTGGAGAACCGGTAGTGGAAATTTTGAGTAGTTCAGAAAACCGGCAAATATCACCGCTGACTGTCCCCACCTCCATCTATTCTCTGCCTCCCAAGTCCCTGCTGATTGGTTGGGTCTTCTTTTGTTGCCCTGCACAGGAGAACGGAGCTGGAAAGCAGGTTAGTGGGGTGGGGAGGGAATGGGTATTTTGCAGTATCCTTCCCCTGCCATACCCACCAAGCCATGCCCACCAACCCACAGAACCGGTAGTAAAAAAAAATTGAATCCCACCATTGTAGAGGTTACCTGGATGACTGAGAATCTCTACAGACTTTTAGCTATACAATTTGGAATGAACACTCTTTGATTGGTGTGGGAGTAGGAATGGATTTAGTATCATATGCTCATTTAACTGTATATAATAGGCTCCCCATACATAAACCCCCAATTTCACATTGGCTGAAACAAATAAATGGGGGCAATGGTTTAGGAATTGCCATGATCCCAATGCTTAAATGTTTAAGAAAATAAAACTGCCTTCTGCAACCTGCTGTTCCTCCAGATATGTTGGCTCAGAGCTTCTAGACTTAATCCAATTCTTCTGAAGAACATCAGGCAAAGATGGATATAAAGCATAGATTTCTCCCTCTCCTGCCCGCTCCAAATTAATAAATGATGGTGCCAAAGAAGGAAATGCTATTTTTGATGCAGCATACTTTATAAGCTTGTCTGGAACACATAAGAGGTCTTTTGACCTTCAAATCAAAGACAATCTTTATACGCTATCGACAGATCTCCTTTGACAGGCTGAAGTAAGAGATGAGACTTCAGTGATCGCAGCATTAAAATATTATGGTTAAAATATATTTGGTATGAACAGAGATTTGGTCGTTTTCCAAGCATTTTTGGGTGTATGTGGCTGCTGCCTATACTTGTCTTACAACTATTTGTTTAGCAGCTGTTCAAAGTTACAACAGCACTGAAAAAAGTAATTTACGACTGGTCCATACAGCTACCCCAGCATCCTTGCTGTCAGATGATCAAGATTCAGGCACATGGAAACACAAGTATTTATGATGGTTGCAGAATCCTGGACTCACATGATCACCATTTGAAACCTTCCTAACTGGCTTCCAAAAAGCAAATTCAGTGGGAGAAGCTGGATTTGCTTAACACTGTGTGATTCACTTAATGACTGCAACAAAAAGGTCATAAAATTGGGTGCAACAGACAGACAGTTGTGGTCATACTGTATGTTGAGAAATAACTGTAAGGTATTCTTAGTTTCTATTAAATAATACACATATTGATCAAACGGCTTCATGTGAAATATATTTTATGAGTTTTACACATGTCTACTAGTTTTTAACTCTGCTGAAAATCTTTATATATTGTTTGAAAAGGGTATACTTGATATCCTAATCCCTCTCCCCCTCTCCCAGGTTTATTACATCATCTAAATTAAGTACATGTACATCATCTAAATTAAGTGAAATAACAAAAGCACAGAGGATTATAAGATTGTATTTTGTAGGACTAATCGCTGCTTTTAGGATTGTTCAAAATGAGAACTGTGAAATTCTTTCAAACTCCAGCTTCAGAACTGGCTGATTTCTTACCTCTCAATATTGGTTTTCTTGGCAGTTTTGACATCTGTTCTGGCCATTCCATGCAGCCTGAGGATAAATGAGAGGAAATCGGTTTAAAACCCTCTGACATTCTCCTTCCCATGAGCCTGCTGCAATAATCTGTTTGATTTGCAGTGAGTGGGGAGAATGTGGAGAAGAAGAGGAATGGTTTTGTAAAATGGATGGGTTGAACCATGCCAGGGCTCAGTCTCTTAACCAAACCTTACATTTGGAGTCCAAGCATTATTTCAGGTTTGAAGAGGCCATAACAAAATCTCTTTTGATCGCAACTTTGAACATGAGTGAGTTCCTCATATACAGGCCAGCAAATCTTGACAGGCTTATCTAATGGCAGCAAAACAGCATTTCTAAGAATTAGGACTGCAGAAAAAACAATTGCCACCCACCTGCCTTCAATTGAGGATCTGTATACTGCACGAGTCAAAAAGAGGGCTGTGAAAATATTAACAGACTTCTCACATTCCGGACATAAACTGTTTCAACTCCTTCCCTCAAAACTACGCTATAGAGCACTGAATACCAGAACAACTAGACACAAGAACAGTCTTTTCCCTAAAGCCATCACTCTGCTAAACAAATAATTCCCTCAACACTGTTCAACTATTTACAAAGTGCAACTACTATTACTGTTAAACTTCTCACCACTCCTTATCACCCATCCCCTCCCACTTGACTGTTTCCTAGTATGATTTGATTGTTGATTGTACCCTATGACTATCATTAAGTGTTGTACGTTATGATTCTTGATTCTTAATGAATGTACCTTTTCTTTATGTATACTGAGAGTATTTACACCAAGACAAATTCCTTGTGTGTCCAATCACACTTGGCCAATAAAGTATTCTATTCTATTCTATTCTATTCTATTCTATTCTATTCTATTCTATTCTAATTATCCTTTGTTCTATTTTATTTTAACATATCAATGTATTAAAAGTTTCAAAGACTATAATGTACTAGGAATCATGGGATTTTACAAATTTTATACGTGGGCAAAAGAAAACATTTCTCTTTGGAAAATTACTTACCATGAGGGTACAAAAGTTCACAATCGGGCCAAAACCTGTCATTAGAAAGATCTGCATTTCAATCCATGTGTCTCAGGTTTCGGATTTTGATTTTGCTAGCTGGAGCTGACATAATACTTTTCTCTCTTTCAGAGATTTAGGAGGGAAACATTACTGTGGTTGCGGGGGTTTTTTTTAAAGCTCAATGACAAACTCTAAATAATACTTGAAGCCCTTGTGATAGTGAATGCTTGGCAGTGCTTTGGGTTTACAGGTCATTCACCTTTGATTTAATCCTACTCTCTTCTTTGGCTATATTCTAATGATCAAAACAGCCTCTTTATTATTTTTAAATAGCATGTTAGTGATTATCCTACATAACTAATTGATGTTATCCAATCCAACCTTCTAATAACTCATCTATGACAACAACTATTAAAGCATAATGACATGATCACAAAGAACAATGTGGAACAAAGGAGGGCTGCCTTTATTATAACAGAATGATATTGGGGAAGCACTGTGGAAATTTGAAGGTGGCAATTCCCTGATCCCATTGCTTTGTGCTGATAAGAGACTGGAAATATTTTTTAATGCAGAGGAACCATGACATATGGACAGATGTTCACAGTGGGTGTAGCAGGGACACTATGCTCTCAGCAGCTTAACTAGAAGTGGCATATGTAGAATAGAATGGAATGAAATGGAATAGAATAGAATAGAATAGAATAGAATAGAATAGAATAGAATAGAATAGAATAGCAGAGTTGGAAGGGACTTGGAGGTTGTCTAGTCCAACCCACTGCCCAGGCAGGAAACCCTACACCACCTCAGACAAATGGTTATCCAACATCTTTTTAAAAACTTCCAGTGTTGGGACATCCAGAACTTCTAGAGGCAAGTTGTTCCACTGATTAATTGTTCTAACTGTCAGGAAATTCCTCCTTAGTTCTAAGTTGCTTCTCTCCTTGATTAGTTTCCACCCATTGCTTCTTGTCCTTCCTTAAGGTCCTTTGGAGAACAGCTTGGCTTCCTCTTCTTTGTGGCAGCCCCTGAGATATTGGAACACTGCTATCATGTCTCCCCTAGTCCTTCTTTTCATTAAACTAGACGTACCCAGTTCCAGCTACCGTTGTTTATATGTTTTAGCTTCCAGTCCAGACATGGTATTCAGCAGGTTCTGACCAGTTCTGGAGAACCGGGAGCAGAAAGTTTGAATAGTTCAGAGAACTGGCAAATACCACGTCTGACTAGAGATTTTACATGCCCACTAAGCCACACCCACAGAACCGGTAGCAAAAAAAATTGAATCCCACCAATGTTTCAGTCCCCTAATCATCTTTGTTGCTTTTCTCTGTACTCTAGTCTCAACATCTTTTTCACATTGTGGCGACCAAAACTGGATGCAGTATTCCAAGTGTGGCTTTACCAAGGCATTACGAAGTGGTATTAACACTTCCCATGATTTTGATTCTATCTCTCTGTTTATGCAGCCTGAACTGAGTTGGCTTTTTTTGCAGCTGCTGAACACTGCTGGCTCATATTTAAACGGTTGTCGACTAGGACTCTGAGATCCTTTTCATGTAGATGCTGGACTCATTGGTACTACTGAATTTAGAGCTTTGGTGGCCCAGGGGTCTCATTCTGCTTTTACCATACCTGCTTTTCTTTTATGCTTTTATATCCCTGCACTTTAGAATGCAAAATATATTACCTTCCTTTCTTTTATATGTAAAAAAACACTCCTGTTGCAATTTGAAAACATCTTGGACTTGTGGTTTGTGGAGTGTTACCATTACTGATTCCAACCATCTGCTTCTTTGGGCCTGGGTTCTGCTCTTTTTGGGGGTGATCCTGTAACCTCAGGTTGCTTTGCCTCTCCTGAATTCATTTTATCCCCATAGATCAGAATCCAGCATTTTACTCTGCAGATGCAGAAACACTGTCCAGAATCAGGCCAACATTTATTCTCATATTATGGTCTCTTTTATGCAATTTCTTTCTTTCTTTTTTACATCAGATCAAGGGAACATCTATAAATAACTATCGTGCAGTAAAGTTCTTTTTTTCTTAATATAGTGTTTGACCTGAAATGCTGAAATCAGTGGAGCTCAACATTATATTTGCTGGAGCAATTAGAGTCACTAGAGCACAGAATAGCTCTTCATGGCAGAGATGCCAGCAGTGACAATGGGCTTTATTTTCCTACCATCGCTGAAGCAGCAGCATGAGGCTACAGGAGAAATAGAGGACGAAGATAGGGCAATTCACAATCTTTTTATAAACCTCACTAAGCTTGGTACTTTAGGCTCTTTTGTTACCTCAGAAAATGTTAGAAATTACTGAAGCCATCATAATGTAAGTTTTTAAAGAAACTTTGGTACGGATTACAATTATGGTTAGATCACCCTCCACAGCAAACTCAACAGCCATGTTGTTGTTTTTTTAATGGCAGTACACAAGTGGTTTGTTTTCTTCTGGGATTTCTTTTCTTTTTGTCCTTCCAGCCTAGAGCTTGGTTTAACTGCTGCTACACCCTGTGAGATAAATTGGACTGACAGATAGGAACAAGATGGTGGATCCTGCAACTCAGTATTTGCAGCTGAGCATATGGATGTGTCAGTAAGTCACAAACAGTTGAGCTCAGCTTGAAGACAAGTTCTTCTGTTTCCCAGTTGGAGTCTAGCCTTATAAATTTTGATTTTTTTATTAAAGGAATTTCAACAAGATAAAACAGTACAAATTTTGGAGAAGTAAAGAAAATAAAGAAAAATAGTAAATAGATAAAGAAAATTAAAATTAAATAGAAAAAAAGAGAAAGGTTTGCAGTTTTTTACTGTTTAGGGCAGGGGCCTTCAACTTCCAGAATTCCTCCTCCAGTCATGTTATCTCAGGAATTCTGGGAGTTTGTCCACAAGTCTTAAACTTGCCAAGTTTGAAGACCCTTGGTTTAGGGCAACAACATAAACCAAAATTAGTGGTCCCTAAATAGTTTTTTTGTTGGCCAGGAACTTATTTTAATTACCTATCTTTCCCCTTTCTGACAAGTTGACTTTTTTTTTTAAAATGTCACGTTTAGATGTAGAAGTAAGAGATTAAAATTATAAATTTGAAATGGACAGCGCTGATTATTTTTCAATAGTAGCAAAAAAAGGCTTGAACATTTCTACATTTAGTCTCTCCATTTCTCATTCCAGGGGACTAAGGTCATATTCATCAAATAACATCCAACTTTTCTGTATAGCAATTAAGTTAATATAATTCTGTATTATGAACAGGACATACTTTGTAATAATTTACACTCTGAAAATTGAGATCTATTTGAAATGGATAGGTTTTGCATATTGCTGGATGTCTTACTTCCTGGGGGAGATAAGTAACTGGAAAGTAAATTTCTCAGCATCTGGGTCTGCACCAACTACTGTTCATTTTCTAGAACAGGGGTCTTCAAACTTGACAGCTTTAAGACTTGTGGACTTCAACTCCCAGAATTCCTCCTCCAGTCATGTTAGCTCAGGAATTCTGGGTTGAAGTCCACAAGTCTTAAAGCTGTCAAGTCTGAAGACCCTTGTTCTAGAAGTATACCCGGGCTTAATGGCCTTCAAATGTGTTGGATTACAGTGACCATAATTCCATGTTTTGCAATTACTGTGCTTTGTAGAACCTATAGTCCAAATGCAGAACAAATTCAAATTGAGGCATACTAGAAATCAAAGTTCAGAAACAGGGGATTGCCAAAACTCATATTTATTCATGATTTCCCACATTTCTTGATTTAGATTAGATTAGAAAGACTAAGAGTAAGAACAGCTCATACTAAACTTTCTGTTTTTGTGCTCTGGGTCATTAAATGATCACATAAAATATTCACACTGACAAAGTTAGATCTCACTTACAGGGTAAAGTATTTTTTTGGGGGGGGAATGGGAGCTAAGCCAACATCTGGAGTTAGATGACAGGCTGCTCGAGAGATCTGAAGGAGAGAAAAGTACATATTATAGTTTAGTTGGTCAATTATAATCAAAAGAGGCATTTTGCTAGGTGTAGGATGATTAAGGGATTTTCCTAGTTAATAGCAGGATTCCATAGTTTCTCACATCAAATGTATACTAGTTTGCTACTGAACAGAATAAAACTCATTCAAAAAAACAATTTGTAAGATCTTAATGATCTGATAATTATACAGAGAAGTGAAGCTTTTAATATGCAGAAAATGTGACTCATGAATTGTGTTAATAATGTTCAAAAATAAGAAAATAACATGTTATGTTTTAAAAACAGTGAATGGGTACAAGCATGAAGTTGCCATATCATTACAAAAACAACAACAACCACTCTGAGTCTGACAGGTAGGCTAAGATTGACAGCTGAGCCATAGTTCAATTGCCTGGTAGGCACATTTTTCATTTTAGTTGCAAGACCAAACTGGCACAGCAGCTGGAGACTTTGCTGTAACCTGTCTTTGCATCAACACATCCTTCCTTCTCATGAGTGACTAAGCCCTGTTGCATTTGTTTCAATGGGACAAAATCATTTGATTTTACCTGGGCCAGGCCAGATATACTTTCACACTTCAGTATTGATACCACAATATACTTTTAAATAACATTAGCTCCATATGTATGCTGCAGAATGACAAATATGGAGTTCCTATCTGTGGACTGTGTGAACTCTAGTTGTTTGTCTTTTAAATTAAGTCACAAACAATATGATCGAATTTCTGGGACATTGTTTCCCAAACTCAGCAATTTTCAAATGTGCAGATTTAAACTCCCACAATTCTCTATCCAATTGGAATTCTGGGAGTTGAAGTCTAGATATATGAAAGTTGCTGAGATTGAGAAACACTGCTCTGGGATCGTACAGCTATGATTTATTTACTTTATTTATTTTCTCTGTTATATAAACATGATAGTGAAATGCTATGTACTAAGTGCCTCAGGGATTAAACCATGAACAATTATGAAGTTGTAGCTGAAAAACTGTTCCTTATAGCAAGAACAAAGAGAGAAAAAGTAGGCTTTTGCATTCTGGTGCTCCTAATTTTTGCCTTATTTCTTTTTGTTTGTTTCCCTAAGCTCATGCACAGGTAGTCTTTGACTTATGACCATTTGTTTAACGATGGTTTGAAGAAGGAATGGGATTCAAATTTTTTAACAACCAGTTCTGTGGGTGTGGCTAAGTGGGCATGGCTAGGTGGGCACGGCCATGTGATTGGGTGGGCGTGGCTTCTTCTTCTTTTTTTTGCAGCAACCCCCCTCCTCAGTTTTTTTGCTTCCTGGGCCTCAGGGAAACCTCCTGGGGGGCATTTTTGCTCCCAGAAGGCTTTCCTGGGATCCAGAAAGGCAAAAAATGGTGTGCAGGGCCCCCCCACAGCACACCCACACCCGCGTGCCCCTTTTTGCCTCCTGGGCCTGAGAGAAGCCTCCTGGGTGAAGCAGTAAGACAATGAGAGGGATCCCGACAGTAAGGGGGATCCCACTCCTTCTTCAAACCATCATTAAACAAATGGTCATAAGTCAAAGATCATTGGAACAGCTGACTGTCAGGAGGGGGGAAAAAGAAATACCTTAAGGAGTGACTGGACAGGGGAGAACGCAGTCAGCAATGTTGAAGTTATGGTGGCCTTGGAAAAACTGACTTACAATTCATCCTCAAAGTTATGGATGACATACCACCCCACGATCATGTGATTGCAATTTGGGTCCTTAGCAACCAGCTCACATCATGATCATGATTTGTTACCTTCCAAGCCAGCATCTGACAAGCAAAGCCAGATTGCTTAACTATCACATGATTTGCTTAACAACCATGATGATTCACCTAATGACAATAAAAAGGGCAATAAATTTAGGTCCAGTCATATGATGACCTGCTTAACTGCATTATTAGAAACTGAAATTTTGATTCCAATTGTGATGGCAAGTCCAGGACTACCTGAAATCAGGGGTGGGTTTCTACCAGTTCTGTCCACCTCTGTAGAACCGGTAGCTCTGAAGAGTAGCAGGCATAGAACCGGTTCTATGTCTGCTGATGTTTTTGCCCACCTGCCCACCCGGGCTCTTACCTGATCTTTATTTCCTGATTTTTCAACTTCAGCTGCCAAACGAGGCACAGCTGCAATTAAAAAAAACAAGAAAAGAGGGCTGTTTCAAAGGCTGCTTCTCGGCACACAGTGTGCTAATGATGATTAACAGGCGCGTGGCTCACAGCGGGTAGGGAAGCTCGTAAATCCTGAACCAGTAGTTAACCCTGTCATATCCCACCCCTGCCTGTAATGTAATAGGCCTAGGTCTGGCAAGGTAGCTAGCCAGTCATCATTTTAGTGCAGCTCTTTGTTTTTCTAAATAGCACCAAGTAGGAGTTTTTTACTTACAGAATAACTCCAAACTACTTCAAATAAACTTTTCTGTGGTTGGTTGATAAGCCTGCAACGCTAATGTGTGACTAATCTGTGATTATAAATTTTGGATAAAGGCCTTTCTTTAACTGCCATTTAATCTGAAGACAACCCAGAATATGTCTTAAAGAACATGGCTTCTATTTATAGTTGCTGACTTTAATATAAATGAGAGGAACATAATGAGAGTCAATATTCCTTAATGTGTCAGAGTCTTTTACTGGAGGGAACATAGCAACAGCCGTTTAGTCTTATATACCACCCTACAACACTTTACAATACTCTGTGTGATTTTCAGTGTAGAAGCATTATTTGCATATTGCCCCCAACAATCTGGGGCCCCATTTTACCAACCTTGGAAGGATGGAAGTTTGAGTTAACTTTGAGCTCTATCAGGATCGAACTACAGGCTATGGGCAGAGTTTGTCTGCAATACTGCACTTTAACCACTGCACCACCAGGGCTCATACCTGTAGAAAGGCAAGATTCAAAAGTTTAAATGGACAAAGGACTGGGTATCATATTTTTCTGTTGTTTTTTTTAATCAAAATCTTATATCAACCAGAATGAGGAATGACCCATCCAGTTTGATAGGTATAGCTAAATAAATTGCATATATTTTCCCCACATGTACGAAAGACTGTGCTCTAGCGTCATATTAGTTTATGATTTTTTTTTCATGCTAATGTCATCTTCTTCTCTGAAAATGAATTTCAGGATGTTTACTTGCTCTGAATGTCTCTCAAATATGGACAGGTGTTTCCTGAGATCTGAGAAAATGAAAAGAATTGTATAATTGTACCAAGAATTGTATAATTCTAACAAGAACAATATTTAGTGAGTGAGTTATATGTAGAATATACATTTGTTACATTCAGGATCCACAACATGCTTATATGTATCTAAGGTACAAATTTCAGGCAAGATTTGCCCACCTATTCAGTTAATTAAAGGAATACAAAATCATGTTTACGTCTATATGAATGCTGAGCTAATTAACCTGATTAACCTGAGAAGAGAATCCATCATATATAAGTCTCCATGTTTATACATTTTATAATATGCTCTAGATTGGGATAAATGGGTAGAACTCATTGTGAACTTTAATGCTATTGAAATGATTGTAAGAATAATGAGGACTGTCTGATTTAAACATCTGATATTTTTCTAGTTTGCAAACACTATAAATGGAAAAGTCAGTGCTTTTATTTTTGCTTCATAGATAGAAATCTGATTCAAATGAAGCCTCACCACACACCAATATAGCAGGTTTCTTAAAAGTTGAAAAATAAACCATTACTGCAACTGAAATGGAAATACCAAGTAAAAAAAATTCTGAAATTTTCCATTGTTTATTACATAGTGCCAGTTACACAAAACATCTACTGAAACCCATAGTACTGTTATTCAGGGCAATAATGCTATGTATAGAGACTAAATTCTCTAGAATATAATATATTACAGGGGTATTTTCTACATCAGTTCTAAAAGAAACAGAATTCAAACTAATGTAAGTAATAATTTTATAGTATAGCAATCAATGAAATGGTCAATAATGAATTATACCTGTTGTGTATGCAATAAAGATTAATAAAGTGTGAGCTTGGAGTAAGTGCAGGGTTCTGGCCCTGCACTTCTGATTGGTTGTTAAGCGGCCGGACCGGATTAGCCCGTTCCGGGGAATCCGATTGGCCCTTAACAGAGAGTTTCTATTGGTTATAAGAGCTAGTATTCCTAGCTTGTTATTGGTTAAAAGTTACAAGGTTTGCCTATATAAGGCAGGGTTTAACTACTGTTAAAACGAGGAAGTCACAATGTAAATAAAGAGCTGAAGTTCACCGTTCAGAGGCTTGTCTCCATTCTTTCTCACCCATGCTCAAAACATAACACTGGCGACGAGGATGGGATATGGAGATATCTGAACCAACGAAACTTCGAAGAACACCGAGCACGTGACAGACGACGCCAACAACATAACCATGTCCGGCGGCATCGTACCACCCGCTCCGTTCGATCTAACACAAGAAGACTGGGAGTCTTACATGGATCGTTTCCAAATGTTCCTAGAGATGAACAACTTAAAGGACGCCACAGCCGGGAAGAAGCGGGCGGTGTTCCTAACGCATTGCGGTCCAACCGTATTTAAGATGGCTAAAGCACTAGCCAAACCCTGAGAAGTGAAGGCCATGGATTGGGACGACCTCGAACCTATCCTGGGAGACCACTATGCCCCAACCGTGCCTACGCTTGTGAGACGCCACGAGTTTTATCAGAGAAGCCAACGAAAGGGAGAAAGTGTGGCCGACTTCATAGCAGACCTCCAGAATTTGGGAGGCCTCTGCGGATTCACCGATTTAGAAGAAGCACTAAGAGATCGCAAAGTTCTGGGACTAGATGCACCAGGCGTCCAAAGCAAGCTGATGGCGAAAGGCAACATCAGCCTTGCCAACGCCATCGCCGATACTATGGCAGCAGAAGCAACCAGAAAGTCGGCTGCACAACTACGCTGAAACCGCGCTCCGGTACCACCGCCGGCCAGCGAAATCTCACCTAGTTCAGAAGGGCAGCTTGCGACAACGCACCACGAGGACCTCTCTTCGTTGTCAGACAGTGACGAAGAAGGGGTCCATCGACTGCGGTCCGACCGGGACCCTCACCCGAAGCCTTTACGCCCTTGCGCTGGCTGTGGAGCCAACCATGCCAGGTCCGAATGCAAATTCTGCGATGCACTCTGCCATGAATGCAGGAAACGAGGCCACATCGGACGAGTCTGCCGCAGCTTGCCAGGACCCAGCCAGGCCTCAAAAGGGGCTAACTATAGCCAATCAACAGGAAACCGTCCTGCACGGTGAGAACCAGTAAACCACTCCTACAGAAATCGAGCTTTGCAGAGAGAAGAGGCTCACCATACTATCACTATCGGTCATGCTCAACCTTGGACACTAAGAAAATCCGAGTCACGGTAGCCATCGAGAACCAGCCTTGCCACATGGAGGTCGACTTGGGATCATCCCTCTCGATGGTGTCTTGGAAGACACTCAAGCAACTCATCCCCACAATTCAACACCAAGATCTCCGTTTCCAATGCCTCATCCTCAAGGACTACCAAGGGAATCGAATCCCCGTCATCGGTTCCTGCCGAGTCCGAGTCTCCTTCAAGAAGCACACAGCGTTCTTACCTTTAACGGTCATCGATAGAGATAGGCCTAGCCTACTAGGCCTCCAATGGTTCGCACCACTCGGCATTGAAGTGGCCGGTGTAAACCGAGTCAGTGGCTGTGACTGGGAGGAAGACCTTATCTCTGAGTTCAGGGATGTCTTCGCGGACAGCTTAGGCGAGTACAAGGGGACCCTGATTTCATTCAGCCTAGATCCAAAAATAGCTCCCATTTGCCTAAAACCCCGTCGAGTTCCGTTTGCCTTAAAATCGAAAATCGACGAACAACTCGACAAACTGATAGCTCAGGGGGTGTTAGAGCCCATCGATCACTCCCCTTGGGAAACCCCTATTGTAACACCCATTAAGCCAGACGGGTCAATCCGAATTTGTGGGGACTACCAGGCCACTTTGAATCATGCCCTGCAGCAGAACGCGTATCCAGTTCCGGTGGTGCAGCATCTCCTCCATTCCCTGGGGGGCGGGAAAGTTTTCGCTAAATTAGATTTAGCTCAGGCATATCAGCAATTACCAGTAGATGAAAAAAACGGTACAGGCCCAAACTATTGTGACACACCAAGGTGCCTTTAAATGTACCTGGCTGCAATTCGGAGTAAGTGTAGCTCCGGGGATTTTTCAGAGCCTTATGGAAAGGTTATTGCAAGGAATTAAGGGCATGGTCTCCAATTTTGACGATGTATTAATTGCAGCCCCTACAAAAAAAAATCTTACAGGACCGGTTAAAATTAGTCCTAAAAAAATTCCAAGAGGCCGGTCTTAAGGTTAAAAAAAACAAATGTAAATTGTGTACTGACAGCGTTGAGTTTTTAGGGTACCTGATTGATAGCCAGGGCATTCACCCTACCGAAAGTAAATTAAAAGTGATCAAAAACGCTCCCAGGCCATGAAACAAGGCCGATCTCCAGGCGTTCCTAGGCTTTATCAATTTTTATAATGTATTTTTACCGCACAAAGCAACTGTCGCTGAACCGTTACACCGGTTGTTAGATAAAAAAGCAAATTGGCTATGGGGTTACCTTGAAGAACAGGCATTCCAAAATGTTAAAAAACTGCTCACTTCTGACTCTGTACTCATGCAGTATAACGAGACTTTGCCGTTAGTTATAACCTGTGATGCATTGCTTTTCGGGATGGGCGCCATTTTGAGCCATGTACTGCCTAATGGGAATGAAGCCCCTGTTGCATATTTTTCAAAGACTCTTTCAAAAACGGAGCGGAACTATGGACAAATTGATAAAGAAGCCCTCGCAATTGTCTCAGCTGTGAAAAGATTCCACGAGTACGTGTATGGCCAGGCTTTTACTATTGTGACTGACCACAAACCTTTATTAGGGATAATAGCTGGAGATAAGCCGACTCCCTATATATTATCCCCTAGGATGACCCGATGGTCAGAATTCTTAGCTGCTTATAACTATCGGCTGCAATACCGCCCAGGGAAAGCCATTCCCCATGCCGATGCATTGAGCTGAGCACCGCTTCCAGAGACTCTCGACGATCCTGCACCAAAGGTAACCACGTTGCAAATCGAGGCACTCAACTCGCCGCCACTAACCGCCCGAGATATCGCGAGAGAAACCAAACGCGACCACACCCTAGCGCGAGTTCTGGGCTGGGTAGAACGCGGATGGCCATTGGACCAATTATCAGATGACTTCACACTGTTCAAGACTCGACAAACCGAGCTCTTCTCCCAGAAAGGCTGTGTCATCTGGGGCGATAGAGTCATTATCCCAGAATGACTCCAGAAAGCGCTTCTGAGAACCTTGCACGATGGCCACCCCGGCATCGTGCGAATTAAAGCCCTTGCGCGAAGCTACGCATGGTGGCCGGGCATTGACAAGCAAATCGAACAGTGGGTTAAAGCTTGTCCCAAATGCTAAGAAGTCAGCAACGCCCCACTAAAAGCCATGCCTACTGAATGGGAGACACCACGTGGACCCTGGTCCCGAATTCACCTGGACTTCGCGGGGCCAACCAAAGGCCACACCTTCCTGCTTACCGTCGACGCCTACTCGAATTGGCTCGAAATCCATCGCATGACGACTACGACCTCCGAGGTGGTTATCAAAATCCTAAACAGACTCTTTACAACCCACGGATTACCAGACATCCTGGTATCCGATAACGGCCCTCAATTTACCACACTAGCATTCGAGCAGTACCTCGCTAACCGCGGCATCTGCCATGCGCTCATCTCGCCTGCGCACTCTGCGACCAATGGCAAAGCAGAACGCATGGTCCAATTTGTGAAAAAAACCTTGCAAAAGGTAGACTACGACAACATTGACGACAAGGTCAATCAAATCCTCTTCTTGCAACACATCACCTCACATAGCGTCACCAACAAAACTCCCGCCGAACTGCTAATTGGACGAAACTCCACTCCCACCTCGACCGGTTGCACCCAACTTACGAACTGGAGAAACCACTAGGATCCAGCGACCGCTGTTGCACCTTCCAGGTAGGAGACCTGGTTTATGCTAAAAACCTATCGGGCGACCCGTTGTGGGTGGAAGCGACAGTAGTACGAGTAACCGGCCCCAGATCCTACCTGGTACAATGCCTTGACGATAAACTTTGGAAACGGCATATCGATCAATTATGATCGCGGCTTCCAGAGGCCAGTCTGCAACTCCCCTATGACCAAACTGAGGGGGGGGGGAGGTACGGAAGAAGATGAAGTCTTAGGAAACCCGTTTGAAGGAAACGACGGTTTGATAGAAACTCAGGAAGCGGAGTTGGAGGGAGAAACGGTTGCACCTCAGGGAATTGCAGAGAATATGGGCAACGATGTAGAAGTGAACTCTGAACCAGAAACAGCCCCATTGCCAAACAACGATTTACCTCAGCGTGATTGCAGCCAGCCGATACAACGGAAATCAAAGAGACTAATAAGACAACCGTCCTACCTAAGGGACTATGTAACTGCGCCCTGCAAATAAGAAGCCAGGGGGAAGGGGTGTTGTGTATGCAATAAAGATTAATAAAGCGTGAGCTTGGAGTAAGTGCAAGGTTTTGGCCCTGCACTTCTGATTGGTTGTTAAGCGGCTGGACCGGATTGGCCCGTTCCGGGGAATCCGATTGGCCCTTAACAGAGAGTTTCTATTGGTTATAAGAGCTAGTATTCCTAGCTCGTTATTGGTTAAAAGTTACAAGGTTTGCCTATATAAGGCAGGGTTTAACTACTGTTAAAACGAGGAAGTCACAATGTAAATAAAGAGCTGAAGTTCACCGTTCAGAGGCTTGTCTCCATTCTTTCTCACCCATGCTCAAAACATAACAATACCTCTGAAAGATTTACAGTTCAACCGGATCAATGTGGTATAATCTGAACTAGTTTGATGAGATTAAAGATTTTCCTGGGTATATATTTTATGTTTTGGAAATTGTTCAGAATCACATAACTTTTGTTTTAAAATGTTGGTATTTAAAACAATAAACTTACTTTATACTAGTTCTTGTTTCTGAAATTATTACAAATGAAGTAGGTGACTGGAGAATCAAAGATGGATAGTGGGTTCAGGATTCTAAGCCATCATTTTTTAATTACAGTTTATTTATTAAATCACAACTGACATGGTTAAAAAAACATAGATGATCATAAATTTTGTTTAGAGTAGCTATTTGCAAAAAGCTGCTAAGTGAAAACAAAACAAGCCATCTAAACCTAGCTAAACTTATGAAGGCTCTACTCCAGGGGTATCAAACTCATATCGTCACAGTAGCATCACATGACGTATCGGGACTTTTTTCCCCCTCACTAAATTGGGCATGAGCATGGCCAGTGCATGACACATCTGGCCTGTGGGTTGGGAGTTTGACAACAACCCTGCTCTACTGCACTCAGATTATTTTCCATTTTCCATTGGAAAAGGAAATGATGCTTGTAGTTTGCTCATTATAGTTAGCTATACTCTGATTTATTTGGTTTAGCACAATGTATAATCTTAGCTATTATTGCTTGTTGACCAGGCTTTACAGCTTAGCTTTTTATGGGTATGAAGCTAATAGTAGTGTTATCAATATAACATAGTTAATACCTTACAAGTAGGTGTAAACCAGGTTAGTGTATTCATAATTGCCTGGATATGATTGAATCTGACTCCTTCCTTTATTCCACTTCTACCCTAACCTTTCTTTTTAAATTAAATTGACAAATTGCTTTAATAGGCAAAAGGAAGAAGTGGCTTCTGCCTCCTTAGCATTTTTTCCTGTATATTCTTTTTTTCAATGAACATTTGCTGTGAATTAGCACATATTATTCTTTTTTTTTTTAAACAAATTTTATTAATTTTACAGAAAACATAATACACAATCCAGGCATACCAACTTGAAAAGTCTTTTCTAAAAGAAAAATTAATAATTAAAGAAGAAAGCCAATAGAACATATAAAATAATTTCAAATTGTAATATCAATATTTACATTATCTATTTAACTTTATATCTTATCCAGACTTCTCCTTTTATATTTCTTGCTTAATAAAATTTTATTGCCTTTCATAAACATACAAAACACAAAACATAAACAAAACTAAAAGGTCTTTTCTGAAGGCTGCCTGATCCCGGGTTGAAACTCTTCACACAGACACAAATTCAAACATCATATTCACTTTATATATCCTTCTATATCTTATTATCATTTTCTTTTTTTCTTTTTTTTTTATAAACCAATTTTATCAATTTTATAAAAACAATGCACAAAGAATCAAGGCATAACAGCTTATAAATTCTTTTCTAAGAAAAAATAATAAAAGAAGAAAACCAATAGAACCAAATTATAGTATCAATACTTTATCTATTTAACTTCATATCTTCTCCTTTTCATCCAAATTATTTCTTGTTAATTAAAATTTTATTGCCTTTTATCAATATGCAAAACCCAAAAAGACATAAAAAAACCTTTATATATCCTTCCATATCTTATTACCATTTTCAATAACATTCTTTGTCTGTTCTATTTCCAACTATCCATTCATCTTTTTTCTTTTACTATACTTCTCCTATTCATCAATTGGAGTAACGTCTTTAACTCATTACCCTAACTTAAAAGTACTTCATATAACAATTTTTCTTGGGATTCTGTTTAATAGATTCTAAAATTACATAATAAATTTTATACTCTAAATACACATATAAAAACACAATCTTATGTACCCTCCAGAATCCCTCTTTTATCCTAAATTAAATTCACCCATTGTCTCTGAATAAACTTTTTTTTCTTTAGATCTTGCTTCCCCCCATTGAGGCTTCTCCACCCCCCCCTTTCTCTCTTGCTTATTCTTCTCCTTGCCCTTTTTACCCCTTTGTCTCTCCTCCTCCCTTTTCTTACTCCCTTTCCTTTGCTTTCTAACCTTGCCTCCACCTTTCCGCTCATTTTTCTCTTTTTTGGTTGTTTTTTCAATTCTTAAAATCCCCTTTTTCTTATCCTTCTTCTCCTCCTCCCTGGAAAGAACCCATTGTTCATCAAAGATGGCTTCTTCTTCCTCTTCTTCTTTATCCCAGTCCTTCTGCTGCGTAGTCAACTTTTCATAAGTACATAACGCCATTTCTAAAAATTGAAACAAAGTGCCCAAAGTATCTTCCTTTTTATATTTTTGATATTCAGTCTTTAGTTCATCCACAAGCGATGCCATCATGAAAAGAGAAACTTTTCCCAAAACAACCACAAATATTTTTAATCAAAAATAATTCAAAAAAAGTTCCAAAAATTAATACTTTTCTTCCTTCTTCTCTTTCTCTTTCTGGGGTTAATGTTTAATCAAAGAGGTCCAATTACCATATACCTTTCTTTGGGATTCTAGGCAATCTCCTCCTTTTTCAGCTTCTGCTCCAATTTTTTTTCCCACTCCCTTCCCACTTGCAACATCAATTTTAAATAATCAGAAATCCATACCTCTAATAAGGGTTTTCCAATTTCTTAAGTTTTTCAATGTCCAGGAACCCTTTTGTCCCTTAGCTTCAACTTTCCGAATAATTCACCTTCAATGTCCAAACATATTTCATATATGCTGTTTCCATGGGGTGGGAGAGTGAAGAAAAAAAAAAAAAGTTCCCTTTAACAGCTTCTCCGCCGCTTTCGATCTTCTTAGGGATACAATGTATCCTCCAGCAATTCAAACAGCTCAGTTCCAACAAATTTGAAAGATGTTACTTGACCCGGCTCAGACAGCACTTTCACTCTTCTTGCTTCCTCCAGCACAATCTTACCCGGTTGCTGGCTTCTTTGTGGCGGCCATTGCTGACTGCTGCTCCACCACCTTGGGAAAAAGGGGTTTTTCAGGACGAGGAGGGGGTCTGTGACACCCCCAACCCCCTGTCCGGCTCCCCTCTCTCTTCGGCTGTCCCTACAGGGCAGCCATATCCCCCTGACCCATCTGAATCGGGGGTACCTCGGCGGCTAGCCCAGCAGGAATCGCGAGCAGTCGCGAATTCCTGCTGCCCTGAAGCCACGCGAAACCAGAAACCTGAATTAGCACATATTATTCTTGATTACATTCATAAGCAACAAAGTGATCAGAAAAACTCTTGTTTTCCGAAAAGTAGGAAATCCTCTAAAATTATTTGAATGAAGGTCCCTAATTTGAATTCTAAATTGGGAGCATCCTGGGAAATTTTCTTTAAAAATGAAATATGTTGAATAATTAAGAAAAGTTCTGAAGTTGTTCTGAAGTCTTTGAGTCTCTAATTTTTGCTCCTTATAGTTGATTCCTAGATTACTGGGAGAATACCTGGACTATTAAAAAAACCCAAACACCAATGGAGAACACCAGTATGGAAACTTCACTTCAATCTGATGTAGCAAAGCAACAAAAAACATACATAAAAATTACTGGATATGTTACCCTCCGAATGGGATAGACCACAATTCTATTAAATCTCCAGTTATTATAGTTACTGTCACTTTGGTTGTAGATCATGAAGCCTGTTCCTGGGCAAGACTCTTATTGCTTACAGAACTAATAAGACAAGATTAACTTTTTTAGCAGGAGTCTGGAGTTACTCAAAATGCGTATATAATTAGAATAATTTTGTTGTTTCAGCCTTTGCAGCAGGAAAGGGAAGAATCATTAATTAATCATTAGTCTAAAATCTATAACCTGCTTCAGACTGAAATTTTTGCCATCTGCCACAAATCTTTTTGAATGAAAACAGAAAACACTTCTGCAATGTAGGTAGTCACTCTGTGACTAACTATAATGCATTACACACTACCATTAATGTCAATCCTTTGTTTGTGTGTTTGTGCAAGATTCACAACCTAATCAAAGAGGATAATTTGATATTCCAGGGTTCCTCCTTATTGCCTTTGTTAATAACACTGGGCAAACAGTATCTCTTTGCCAAAACGGATTCTGACAATGTCGTATCAACTTTAGCTCTCTTGTAACAATCTTTTCCATGAAAATTTGCCATGTTTATGAAGACTTATACATTACGCATGCCAATTCCAAATATGCCAATCTTAAGCTTGCCAATCTCAAATACATGTTCCATTATTTATAAGGTGATGATGAGAACATTTCATGCTGTTATGAACTAATAAAAACGCTTAAATAAAGTTTATCAAAGCTTAAAGAAAAAGCAGGGTTCTAATCCTGCACTTCTGATTGGCCGATAATAGCGATATCGGATTGGTCCATTCTGGAGAATCTGATTGGCTGTTAATGAGCCACTCTCATTGGTTCAAGGGTTTAATACTTCCATGTTCTCATTGGTTAATAGGTCAGCAGCCTGCCCTATAAAAGGGCTGCTGCTGCCCCAGGTTTTTGCTCTGTTCACGATGATTAATAAAGAGTTGAAGTTCACTGTTCACTGCCTCATCTCCGTTTCTTGCACCCATGTGCAGAACTTAACATTGGCGACGAGGGTGGGATACGGAGACATCAGAGCTGACTGAACACTACAGAGCACCAAACAGAGCACGTGGCTGAAGGCACATCAACAATGGAACCATGTCCGGAGGCGCCGTACCACCCACTCCATTTGACCTGGCACAAGAAGACTGGGACTCATACATAGACCGCTTCCAGATGTTTCTGGAGACCAACAACTTGAAGGATGCCACTACGGGGAAAAAGCGAGCAGTGTTCCTGACCCATTGCGGGCCTGCTGTCTTTAAGATGGCCAGGGCACTAGCGAAACCGGCTGAGGTGAAAACCATGGACTGGGACGTCCTCGCGCCCCTTCTACGGGCCCACTATGCACCACCGTACCAACACTTGTCTGAAGACATGAATTTTACCAGAGGGACCAGCGGAAGGGAGAGAGCGTTGCAGATTTCATCACGGATCTCCGGAACCTGGGAGGCCTCTGTGAGTTTGCAGACCTCAAAGAAGCTCTGAGAGACTGAATAGTTCTGGGATTAGATGACCAGACGGTACAGAGCAAGATCATGGCAAAAGGGGACATCAACCTTGCTGATGTCATCAAAGATGCTACTGCAGCAGAAGCAACCAGGAAGTCAGCTGCCCGAATGCGCCGCACCAACGCACCGCTCCGCCAACTCGCTAGCGATACCTCACCTTGCCTAGAGAGGCACACAACAGCGACCCACTACGAGGACCTCGAATCGCTATCAGAAAGTGATGAGGAGGAGGTCAACCGGCTCCGGTCTGAACGTGACCAACGCCACCAGCGAAATCAAAGACTACCACACCAATGTGTGGGTTGTGGGGCAAACCACCCGCGATCAGACTGCAAATTCTTCAACGCGCTCTGCCATTTCTGTGGGAAAAGAGGCCACATCGGAAAGGTCTGTAGAAGTAAGCAAGGACTCAGCCCACTTCAGAGGGGAAACAACTACCGCTAGACCACAGAGAATCGCCCTGTGAGTCAGGAACATTTGAACCGTCAATGGAACAACCACTTCTACAGAAACAAAATACCGGCCATTTTATCGAGAAGAGAAGAGGCACACCAAACCATTACAATCGGTCATACCTCATCGCTAGATGCAAAGAAGTTCCAAGTGAGTGTCGTCATTGAAAACCAGCCTTGTGTGATGGAAGTCGATTCAGGATCGTCCCTCTCGATGGTTTCCTGGAAGACTCTTAAACAATTAATCCCTGCCATCCGGCGTCAAGACCTCAGAGCCCAAAGAATCATACTCAAGGATTATCAGGGGAACCAATTCCGGTCGTTGGATCCAGCCAAGTCCAAATATCATTCAAAAATCGTACTGCATCATTGCCACTGACCGTCATTGACCATGACCGGCCTAGCTTGTTGGGCCTTCAATGGTTCGCCCCACTCGGGATCGAGGTAACCGGCATTCACCAAACCAGAAGCGACGACTGGGAGGAGGCCATCGTCCAGGAATTCCAGGACGTTTTCGCAGACGGACTAGGCGAGTACAAGGGGACCCCGATATCATTTAACCTTAACCCTGAAGTAGCCCCCATCCGCCTTAAGCCTCGTCGGGTACCTTTTGCCCTTAAACCAAAAATTGATGAGCAGCTAGATAAGTTAATAGCCCAGGGTGTTTTAGAACCAACTGACCACGCTCGTTGGGAAACCCCAATTGTAACACCCATCAAACCAGATGGATCATTAAGGATTTGTGGGGACTACCGGGCTACCCTTAATCACGCTCTTCAACAGAACGCTTACCCGGTACCGGTGGTACAATACCTTCTCCATTCCCTGGGGGGCGGAAAAGTCTTCGCTAAATTGGATTTAGCACAGGCGTACCAACTGCCTGTAGATAAAACAACCGCAGAGGCACAGACGATCGTTATGCACCAAGGCGCCTTTAAGTGCAACCGACTCCAATTCGGAGTGAGCGTAGCCCCAGGGATTTTTCAAAGTCTGATGGAGAGACTCTTGCAAGGGATCAAGGGAGTCATGCCACACTTTGATGATGTTTTAATTGCTGCCCCGAATAGAGAAATACTAGAAAAGCGGCTTAAATTGGTTCTCCAGAAATTTAAAGACTCATACATGGACCAGTTCCAGATGTTTCTGGAGACCAACAACTCAAAGGATGCCACTACTGGAAAAAAGTCAGCGGTATTCCTGACTCACTGTGGACCTGCCGTTTTTAAGATGGCTAAGGCACTGGCGAAACTGGCTGAGGTGAAATCCATGGACTGGGATGTCCTCAAGCCCCTTCTACGGGCCCACTATGCACCCGCTGTACCAACGCTTGTCCGAAGACATGAGTTTTATCAGAGGGACCAACGGAAAGGAGAGAGTGTCGCAGATTTCATTGTGGACCTCCGGAACCTCTTGCAGGGGATAAAAGGGGTCGTACCATACTTTGATGATGTTTTAATTGCTGCCCTGAATACAGAAATACTAAAAGAGTGTCTTAAATTGGTTCTCAGGAAATTTAAAGACTCCGGCCTTAAGGTTAAAAAAAATAAATGTCAACTGTGTACAGACAAAGTAGAGTTCCTGGGGTACCTAATCGATAAACAGGGCATCCACCCCACTAACAGCAAACTGAGAGCAATCGAAAACACCCCAAGACCCAGAAATAGAACTGATCTCGAAGCTTTCCTGGGGCTCATTAACTTTTACAACATCTTCTTGCCCCAGAAAGCGACCGTAGCTGAGCCCCTACATAGACTTCTCAACAAAAAAGCAACCTGGGTCTGGGGATACCGCGAGGAGCACGCATTCTGACAAGTGAAAAACTTACTAACCTCAGATGCTGTTTTAATGCAGTATAATGAGATTCTGCCTTTAACAATTACATGAGACGCGTCACCGTTTGGAGTAGGAGCCATTTTGAGTCATGTGTTACCAAATGATAGTGAGGCCCCTATTGCCTATTTTTCAAGGACCTTGTCAAAGGCTGAACGTAATTATAGCCAGTTTGACAAAGAGGCTCTTGCTGTTGTATCTGCTGTGAAACGGTTTCATGAATATGTGTATGGATGAGTTTTTACTATTGTTACCAACCACAAACCATTGTTAGGGATTATAGCTGGAGACAAGCCAACCCCCTATATATTGTCACCAAGAATGACTCGCTGGTCAGAGTTTTTAGCTGCGTACAACTATAAATTACAACACCGCCTGGGGAAAGCCATTCCCCACGCTGATGCATTGAGCCGTGCCGCACTTCCGGAAACCATCGATAACCCAGCTCCAACCCTTATGACACTCCAGATTGAAACGCTACAGTCACCACCGCTAACAGCCAGAGACATTGCAATTGAAACAAAACGAGATCCTGTCTTATCGCGAGTTCTTAGCTGGGTCGAAAGAGGATGGCCAATAGAACAAACCTCTGACGATTTCACCCCTTTCAGAAACCGGCAAACAGAACTGTTTTCGCAAAAAGGCTGCATCCTATGGGGAGATAGAGTCGTTGTCCCAGAGCGGTTACAACGAGCAGTATTGAAAACATTGCATGACGGTCATCCCGGCATTGTGCGTATGAAAGCGCTCGCATGAAGCTACGCGTGGTAGCCGGGCATCGACAAACAAATTGAAGCCTGGGTAAAGACTTGCTTAAAGTGCCAAGAAGTCAGCAGTGCCCCACCTAGAGCAACTCCAACAGAATGGGAAACCCCCCCGGGGGCCGTGGTCCCGCATCCACGTTGATTTTGCGGGACCTACTAAAGGACATACATTCCTCCTAACAGTGGATGCCTATTCCAACTGGCTCGAGATCCACAAAATGAAGAATACTACAACGGAGTCCATCATCCAAA
This sequence comes from Hydrophis major, assembly GCA_033807585.1. Classification (NCBI taxonomy): domain Eukaryota; kingdom Metazoa; phylum Chordata; class Lepidosauria; order Squamata; family Elapidae; genus Hydrophis; species Hydrophis major. The sequence continues at coordinate 148,964,530 of CM066330.1, forward strand.
AATTGAACAGGCTATTCGCAACGCACGGACTGCCAGACATTCTGGTCTCCGACAACGGACCCCAGTTCACCGCCCTGGCATTTGAACAATACTTAGCGGATCGGAGCATCCGCCATACGCTAACTTCGCCAGCGCACCCTGCGGCTAACGGCAGGACTGAGCGCATGGTACAATTTGTTAAAAAAACTCTCCATGAAATGGACTAAGGGGACATTGATGAAAAAATAAACAGAATACTCCTACTCCAACACATCACTCCGCACAGCATCACCAACAAGACGCCAGCTGAACTATTGATGGGACGCAAGCTCCGTTCCCACCTCGACTGGCTTCACCCTTCCTACAAGCCAGAGAAACCCTGTAGATCCAGCGGGAAATGCCGCGAGTTCAAGGTAGGCGACTTAATTTTCGCTAAAAACCTCTCCGGCGAACCATTATGGGTCGAAGCAACCGTAATTCAAACCACCGGGCCCAGATCGTACCGTGTGCAAACCTGCGATGGAAAAATATGGAAACGCCATATAGATCAGCTTCGCTCTAGGCTACAACCCAGTTCCCGCAACTCCCGGAACTCCCAAACTGAGGGGGGAGGAGATGTCGAAGAAACCGAATTTGAAATGGTGGAGAGCAGAAGCGAAGGAAGTCAGCAATCGGGCGCGATTAATGAAGAAGAATCAGGGAGGGGTATGTCCTCACCACAGAGGAATACCTCAACGGAGGCTAGCCCGCTAAGATCGGAGGACAACAACGACAGAATTAGCGGCACCGAGTTGTCCAGTGAGAATGAGGAACCGCCGGTACCAGATATGTCCAAAAACGTCCCACCGAAGCTGGACTGCAGACGGGAACTGGTGGGACAGCGCAAATCTAATAGACAGTTAAAACAACCCACATATCTTAGAGATTACGTCACCAGACCCCTCAAACGGAACCCAGGGGGAAGGGGTGTTATGAACTAATAAAAACGCTTAAAGAAAGTTTTTCAAAGCTTAAAGAAAAAGCAGGGTTCTAATCCTGCACTTCTGATTGGCCAATAACAGCGATATTGGATTGGTCCATTCCGGAGAATCTGATTGGCTGTTAATGAGCCACTCTCATTGGTTCAAGGGTTTAATACTTCCATGTTCTCATTGGTTAATAGGTCAGCAGCCTGCCCTATAAAAGGGCTGCTGCTGCCCCAGGTTTTTGCTCTGTTCACGATGATTAATAAAGAGTTGAAGTTCACTGTTCACTGCCTCGTCTCCATTCCTTGCACCCATGCGCAGAACTTAACAATGCAGTCTATGGAAGGAAGAGAAATGAAAATTTTTGTAATGAGGGTAAAACAATTAGAAACCAAGAATCAATCATTTCCAATCTTTTATTCATTCATTCATTCATTCAATTTAGGTGCCACCTGCCACCCAAGTACAGACTATATCTGGGCAGCTCATAGCATTTCCTTTTTGTGGATGAGATATAGCTGCACACACATAAAGCTGAGAGAGGTGCAGTATGGATAAGAACAAGTTCTGTTTGCTGGAATTAATATTTTTGGAGAAGGAATATATATATATATATATATATATATATATATATATGTTTTCTTAAGTTTTCGCGGGTACTTACATGTCTGGTATTCAGCTTTGTTCGGGTATTTTCCCACGTGGTGCTTTTAAAGTTGTAGCAACATTTCAGCAGAATCTCATCTGCCATCATCAGGCTTCTGTATGGTGTTTGTCTGTGAGTCAGACTTTTACAGTGGTTTCAGATTTAAATTTGGGGCAGCCTATTGCTGTGTCAGAATGATTTTTTTTTTCATCCTGATTGGTTGAGAGTCTTGGTCTGTGTTTATTGGTCTTGGAGTTTGCTGTGTTCTGCTTCTAATATCTTCTGTCTGTTTTTTTTGGCTCTTTTGGTATCTTGATTGGCTGGCAACATTGTGTTACTTTATTGGAGGCCTTTAGTGCAGCTTGGCTTCGGGTAAATGGATGGCTGTCATTAGTTAGGAAGCTGGGTTTCATCTGGGTGCCTGGTTGGGGTGTGTTTGAGATGGAGGTATCAGGAGGGATCTTTTTGTGCCCAGGTGTTTGCCTGGCTTGTGGTGTGGAGATTTTTTGTTTGTGAGTGCAGGCTTCCAAATGATTGACAGCCTGGTGGAATCATGTCTTCTGTTCATACTTTCTGGTCTTTTTTCAATCTCTTTGGCTTCTCTGATGATTCTGTGGCTGGGATATATATATATATATATATATATATATATATATATATATATATATATATATATATATATATATATATATATATATATATATATATATGTGTGTGTGTGTGTGTGTGTGTGTGTGTGTGTGTGTGTGTGTGTGTGTGTGTGTGTGTGTATAAAGGAGCTGATCATGGACATGAGGGTGTAGGAAGCCCCTTCCCCCAGAATGAAATATTTTGGGGGATGTTAAAAGAGGCAGAACATTATATTTCCCCAAAGGAGAAATATATTCTTAAAGGCAACCCCAGTCTTTCTGTATAGTAAAACAACCTCCAGCAGATGCCTGAAGTCTTTAGAGATGGATATTTTCTGCCCATTAAAAAATCAATCCAGCCTATTCACAAAAAAAACACCTACATCTCCAGTGATGGGATTAAAAGTTGTACCCCCTACCCAAATTCTAAGAACAGGACATGACCTTTAGGTCTTAATAGGTTTAATCCACCACCACTAGAACAGCAAAAGACACCAGGCTCACTACATTGCACAACCTCCTGCAGCAACTCAGAACCCTATAAAAATCCATGTACTCATCAAATCAATTTGCCAGCTGTCCCAGAGCCACATGCTGTTGTTGGTTCTATTCATCAACAAACAGAATCCTTCTTTCCAATCAGCCTCCATTTTATTTGCAGCGTCTTTCTCCTGACTTGGAACCGGACTGGATTTTCTTTCCAACAAGGTGTTGAAGTCATACAGCTTTCCAGTTGTTTATTACCCAACTATAGCTACCAGGATACAGATGGAACTAAATAATACATTCTATTGGATCTGGTAACTACTCTTTTCTTGGCTTTCTTTCCTGCATTTTTTCCAGTCTTTTCCTCCACGGGAATTATGAAAGTGAGGTGCAATGGAATAGTAAATCAGTCTGATGCAGAGGGCTGTCTGATTTAGAAGCAAAGAAAATGATGTTAGTGTTTTGAGTTATTGCTCTGCTTGCTTAGAGAACGACAGCAAAAGCAACCTGGAAAGAGACAAAATTATAATCTATTCTTGGGTCGTGTCTTCTGTGACCATCTTTTTAAAAATCATTATGAACATTTACATTTAAAGATTAATCACCTGTTTAATATATTTAAATCAGGAATCTTACTTATGGATATGTTGCCAAGTAACAAAGTCCTTTAGGCATGTTACTAATAATAAGAACCCATGAGACTATTTTCAAAACAAGAAATCCATATGGGCATTCTATGATAAGCATTCCACATTATTTTAAACAGGTATATTTCTAAATGGATGATCTCAGCTCAAAACACACACTTCTGGATGAATTTTGATACACTCTAGAAGTACGCACTTATGTTGAAATCTAATGAATATCTATGCTATGATTCATACATCTGCAACTATGTAATAATGAAATCCATATTCTGAAACAAATGAAAAATACACTGATAAAAAGAACAGATACCCCAACAGCTCCCCATCTTCAGCAATCAAAACCTATTTATTCACTCAAATTCTCCCTGGTAAATATATATATATGTATATAAAGACAAAACAAACAAACAACAACAAAAACCCAAAGATCTATCAGGAAACTCCAGAACTTGGAACTACCACATAGGCTTCTGCACAGAAGAGTCTAAGATAAATGTGTCCCTTGGCAGGTTACATTAGATAGCTAAAGGCGTTTCGTGCTCATGCTTGCTCCTATTTCCTTTTCTGCATTAATTCTGAGGAAAAAGTGATGTCATACTTTTCAGCTGTCATGATACTTCCAAGCATCAAAATTTCACCATTACTTTCTTTTAAATTAAAAATGAAGAAGTACAGAATTCTTCAACTTCCTCATCTTATTCATGCTTTTAAGAAAAAGTACTTCCATTGCAACATTTGGAATGATTTGGAGGCATTGGCCAATGTAATGAACAACATCATCCATTATTTCTCTGTTGCCCTCTCTATGATGAAATCTGGGGAAAATACCAATTCAGATAAACTTAAGGGATCTGAGCAGAATGATTGAGTTGTTTTCTTGAGGATGTGGGCCTACAGGACTTGTTAGCAATCTACTTGATACTTTTGCCAGTGTCTTTTAAATTCATAAATATGCCTCTATGACTAAATTGTAGCATTGGGTTTAGTTCAACTTCGTATCTTTGCATGTAGTATTTCTATGTTATATTATATAACCTGCAGTCACAACAATAAACTGATTACTTGCTTGTGAAGATTAAGATACTTGTTGTGACATTCTCTAAAACAGCCAGAGTCTTTATTTGCTGCCCACGTAAGGAGAGTATATGATAACAGATGGGAAGGTGCTGATGCTTTTTAAAAATTATTATTAGCCCTGCTGGTAAAAGAAGCAGCATCCAAAAAGAAAAAAGAAAAAAAAAAAGAGAGAGCAATATGGCTTAACAGTAGGGCTGATCTGGCTTCATTTTGATTATGTCAACAGAATGTAAGGAGATGGGGGTGGGCACCATCTCTCTAGGGAATTTGCTCATGAGAAAATAAAGGACAATCTGTTAAGATGCCTGTATAAATTAGCATAATAGCTAGGTTTATATTCAAGAATAAGAGAAGGTAAGAGGAAGAACTCATGCTGCATTTCAAAAAAATATATCTGTAGGGTTCTTCATGTGGAACATCTTGTAATCAATCCCAAATTAGTGGGTTTTATTGAATGCTGTGAATCATCTTAACAGCAACATTACAGAGGAATAAATGTGATCCTGAGGTTTTAATTTGAACTGTGTGTGATCTGATTTCAAACTTTGCCTGAGATAGCACAAGCAACCCAAGATTCATCAGTTTTCAGGAAACAAAGGTGTCAAGTTTTTTTTCCCAAACTGGAAACACATCAGATCAATACAAAACTGAAAACAATTACTGTAATAATAAGAAAATTTAAACCTATCAATAAATGATTAAAGTTGAATCATTCCATTGAAGCTGTTATACATGATTTTTGAGGTCTGAATCTTTGAGAATGCTGGTGTTTAGAGGGAAAACACTAGCAAATGCCAGCATACTGCAAAGTTCAGGGCACTGCTGTTCACCAGGGTTTTGTCAGATTTGAAGTCTGTTTTTACAGTGTTCAGGAGGATTTCCCCTCCCAGCATGGCAGGGGAGGAAAGAAAGATCTCTCTGTGCATTGGGGAAATGGACCTCAAATCCAACATCCCCTCTACATGTAACCTTCCCTGTTGACTCTAGCAGAGAATATTATAAATAGTAATCACATGATTGCAGGATAGGTAGCAATGGGTCATAATTGCCAAGCATCTCAGATACACTGTATTTATGTGACCTGGGAAGGCAGGTATTTTTATGGTGGCTGGAAATGCTTTATGGGTCATAAAACATCTGTTTTGAGGCAGTTGTGACTGCAAATGGTTGTTACATGACCAGTAATAAGTTGAGGACTACCTGTGCTGATATTGAACCCTGAACCGATGAATGATCTCACCCAACAGTTTCATTTAATGTTAAAATATGTCTAGTAGGATATATGAATCAGAATACAGAATAATAGAGTCGGAGGTCTTTTAGTCCAATCCACTGCTCAAGCAGATCTTATATCATTTCAGGTTATAAAGGTATAGGTTTAGTTTGGCAAGATTAGATGTAAGCAAATAAAGAACTGAACTCAATTGCATTTTTGCTGTTTCCATCTCTGGCCTTTGGCCTGAGATCAATCTTGCCAAACTTCAGCTATCTATTAGATAGAGATTATAGGGAGTGGTTACTCTGAATTTTTTCCCCTTCCCATTTCCAGCTCAGGACTGCCCAGTCTTTTAATACAGGTGTCTCTGGGAAAAATCTGGGTTGTTCAAACTCTCCACTGCAGACTGCCTGCTGTTGGCTTGATTGGATTCATCTGTTGGCACAAGACAGACAACTCTCTTTTGCAAAATTTTAGCTTTCCCTCCCACTACAAGTAGAAGGTGCTGTGCAGATACACACTACCAATTGGTTTGCCTACTTTGATGATTTGTGTAAAGCAATGATGCAAGTGAGACAGTATGTGACAAGTGTCACATTTAATTTGGCCCTAGCAGCTAGAATATTACAATTGTAGAAGCGCTTGCTTCTAGGAAAATGTCCTTGGTTTTAATTAGTCCACTGAGCAAGTCATTCTTCTAGGATAGAGGAAGTAGCTCCATTGAGCAAAAAGCATTATCATGCTGATTTCACGAGAAACTGAGGTAGCCAGAAAGTAAAAAGTTCTAAAGTTTAATTTTTTTTAAAAAGGAAATGATCTGGAATTTACATATTCCCTAAACAAATTCCTTATTTAAATATAATGGCATTGTCATCTTATAGGCACTCTGATGAGGATTTTTTCTATGATGTTACCAACTAGAACTAGACTAACAGAGTTGGAAGGGACCTTGGAGGTTGTCTAGTCCAACTCCCTGCTTAGGCAGGAAACCCTACACCACTTCAGACAAATGGTTACCCAGTCTCTTCTTAAAAACTTCCAGTGTTGGAGCATTCACAAAATTTCTGGAGGCAAATTGTGTTCTAACTGTCAGGAAATTCCTCCTTAGTTCTAAGTTGCTTCTCTCCTTGATTAGTTTCCACCCATTGCTTCTTGTCCTACCCTCAGGTGTTTTGGAGCATAGCTTGACTCCTTCTTCTTTGTGGCAGCCCCATAAGATATTGGAACACTGCTATCATGTCACTTCTAGTCCTTCTTTTCATCAAACTAGACATACCCAGTTCCTGCAACCGTGCTTCATATGTTTTAGCCTCCAGTCCTCTCTAATCATCTTTTTTGCTCTTCTCTGTACTCTTTCTAGAGTCTCCACACTTTTTTTACATTGTGGCGACCAAAACTGGAGGTAGTATTCAAAGTGTGACCTTACCAAGGCATTATATAGTGGTATTAACACTTCCTGTGATCTTGATTCTATCCCTCTGTTTATGCAGCCTAGAACTATGCTGGCTTTTTTGGCAGCTACTGCACACTGCTGGCTCATATTTAAATGATTGTCCGCTAGGACTCCAAGATCCCTCTCACAGTTACTACTATTGATCAAGGTACCACATATATTGTACATTTTGTTTTTCTTGCCTAAAAGTAGAATGTAGAAATGTAGCTTTTTGGAATATGCTTTTCCCTGGTATAGTAGATACCATTGGGACTCATCTCCTTGTGTCTATTATCCTTTTTTTTTAATGTGTCAAAGGAAAACAAAGTTTCTAAAGGAAGACCATTCATATGGTAATGAAAGAGGCAGAAAGAACTGGAAACATGCTTCAAGCATTTGATCTAGCTACTGAGCAATCAGTTTCCACACTTAAGGAATAATAGAATAACAGAGTTGGAAGAGATGTTGGAGATCTTCTACTCCAACCTCCTGCACAAGCATATACCATTCTAGACAAATGGCTGTCCAATCTCTTCTAAAAAAACCTCCAGTGATGTAGCACCCATAAATTCTGAAGGCAAGCTGTTCCACTGGTTAATTGTTTTCATGGTCAGGAAATTTCTCCTTAGTTTTAGGTTAATTTTCTCATTGAATAGTTTCCTTCCATTGCTTCTTATCCTGCCTTCTGGTGCTTTGGAAAATAGGTTGATCTCTTCTTCTTTGTCACAGCCCCTGAAATATTGGAACACTGCAGTCGTATCATCCCTAGTGCTTTTCACTAGTCTAGACATACCCAATCCCTGCATCCATTCTTCATATGTTTTAGCCTCCAAATCATGTTTATTGCTCTTCTCTGCACTCTTTCCAGAGCCTCAACATATTTTGTATATTGTGATATTGTGAACCAAAACTGGATGTAATATTCCAAGTGTGGTCTTAGCAAGGCACGATAAAATGGTACTAACACTTCATGTGATCTTGATTCTATCCTTTTGTTAATGCAGCCTAAGGTTGCATTGCATATTTTTGGCAGCGGCAACACACTTCTGACTCATATTCAAGGGATTGTCTAGTAAGATTCCTACATCTCTTCCCTACTTGCTGCTATTGAGCCACTTTCCACCAATTCTATACCTGTACATTTGGTTTTTCTCACCTATGTGTAAAGCCTGACTTTTCTCACTGTTGAATTTTATTTTATTAGATAGGGGCCAGTGTTCAAGTCTGTTGAGATCCTTCTGGGTTTTGAGCCTATTTTCTGAGGTTCTGGCTATTTCCTCCAGCTTGGTGTCATCTGCAAATATGAAAAGTTCTCTTTCTATTCCTCCTTCTAAACCATTTAGGAAGATATTGAAGAGTACTGAGCCTAAGACAGAACTTTAGGGTACCCCACTGCTTACTTTCCTCCATGTAGATGTAGTTCCATTAAGGACTACACATTGTTAGTAGTTTTTGTAGAGATTTTCAGCTCTGATGCAAATACTATAACCAAAGTTAGACCCTTGTTAGAAAATGTGCAGAAGGATACATTACAGCCAGAGAGCAAAAACAATTAATATATATTAGAAATAATCTCAATATGATGATAGCTTCCAAGAAGCACAAAGGTACTGAATGGTCCTTAGAAATGCAGTTAATCCACAAAACAAAATTTGGTAGAGTATCTTGCAGACAAAGAAAAAGGCTTCTTAGAAGTTTGGATCAATTGGGCAATTATTTCTGCTTCAGCCCTTGCTAGCTATAAGTAAGTATTTAAATATATATCTTGGCTCAGGATTAGGTAGTGCCAACAACTATTGCTTCAGTCTTAGTTACTTATTTTGTGGGATCTATCCCCTTAGGGTAAAGAGGTCAAATGAATTGCAATCAAAGTAAATTTTTGACATGCTATGTGCAGCACATTGTACAAATCATGACTGCTGGAAGGTACTGTATGTAGACTTTTAATTTAATAAACATAGTTCTCAGCATACAACTGCAATGAAGTCTGCCTATTATGATCCTATGTCATGACAGCTGATTTTTATGATTCCCTCGCCCCCGCTGGTGGTTGTTTTGTAATTTAGTGCTAATCGTTGAACTGAATCCATATCTAAGAGCTAATTCTCAATGAGGTGATAGCAGATGTGACTAGCCTGAACCATGTTTTGAGGTTTACCAGATGAAATACAGAAGTATAGAGTGCTGGCATCTCAAGCAGAACATTAGACAAGGACTTCTTCTTCATGGTTTTCTACCTTGTGTATGGAAGAGCATTCATTCAACTTTGCCATGGTGGCAGGCCCTAGGTTACAGCAAGCAGAGTTAATGCCACTGAATGGACAGAGGACGCCTAGTCCTTCATGGCACCAGGAGCCACACTGGATAGATCACAGCGACAGCATGGTGAGCTTTTTCTGGATGCTTCCCTTTTGCAAAAGAAAAAGAGGAATGGAAGTACAGCACATTTCAACATGATTGTGGATCGCTTCCAAACAACTTTAGAGCTTAAATAAGAAAAGCACTTCATCATCACAATTACTGCAGAAAAGAAAATGATCTTCTTTTTGGCTTTTTAACATTAGGAGAGATACAAGTATTGTTGAGCTCATTTTCCCTTTGACACCTTTGTCTAGGAAATGAGCAGTTAAAACAATATGTCCTTCTTTCTTGTTAAAAAAAAAGGTTATTACAGTGGTGCTACCAGGAAAAGATATTATTTAATTTGCTTTGTGCAGCCAATGTACAAAAATAGGTGGGGAATGTTCTTCCTTTTCTCTCTTCTTGCCCTTCTCTTTGTCTTTTTATATTTTCCTCTGTGCCCAATTTCTCTATTTTTATTCTTTTGCTCTCACTTACAGTTGATGGCAACCAAACGGCAAGTGAAGTCAGGATAAAGCAGAACATAGGATCAAATGAAGGCTGAAAAATGTGGTTGTTCCACTTAGGACACAAAGAAAGGGAAAGGAGTCCCTCACTGCTAGGCTATGGCTGCGACATGAGTTAAGGAGTGGGTCTTTATTGATCATAAGGGGCAAGTCGGAAAGTCAATGATATTTCTGGTGCCAGGAAACTGGCCATTTTAATTCATTGTTCATATGGGATATGTAGTAATGCCCATGCACTTCACTATTTAAATTTGGCTTCTTCCTAATACAGGAATCTCCAGTCACCCAAGCTTTCTTTTTTAAAAATCACTTCTGCAAATTGCTAATATTATTGTTTCATGAAGTGAAAATAGATGCAGCGCATGGGGTATTCTCATTTGTTTCAATGGCTGGGTTTTATCTGCAATTATTTCTAACTTGAAAAATCAGTCCAGTGAAAGACAACAGAACCTATTGTTGACATTTATATGACTGGACCTCCTCCCAAAGCGGTCTCAGGAAAGAAAGATTAGTCTCTGAGAGTAAACATTAGGCTGCCAAATTTTAATTTGCAGCAGGTTGTTAATTTTGAGAATAAAACATCAGACTCAGTCTGTATCTATGGGTCAATTTTCTTCCCTTTCTTCACAGAGAACCTAGCTGTACAGCATGCTCTCTGTGCTACATTCAGTTCTCATTGACTTTCCAATATTCATTTGCTTGGCTCAGCGGTTTAACTGTCTTTCATATGTAAAGCATCTTTAAATGGATCTCTGGGGAACCATTGATAGCAATATGGATTCTTCCTTGTACCTACTTTTTGCAAAATCCTTTCATAGTGGCATTGAACAAACAGCAGTAGCCAAGGGCACCTATCCTAACAATAAACCTAGTCTATTTCTGTCATGTTTTTAAATCCCATGTGTAATTGATCTTTACCTTTCCAGTAAACCAGCGATCACATCTTTCTAATAGTACCTACAGAATGAGATTTCTCCTGGCAAATATTTCTTTCTGTGGCAAATGAACAGGATTTTATGGTTTTAACTTGTAATTTTATATGGCTCTATTCATTTGTTTGACTGTGTCACACTTCAGGAGTTCTTTGAATGCAAAATACAAATAAAATCCTAAATAAATGGATAAATAAATATTTCTTGTTTGAATGGAATCCTTTTTTTGAGTTAGAAATTGTGCAGTTAAATATGTTTCTTGTTAAAAGCTAAATGTCTATAGGCTAAAGGTAAAGCATATGATAGCTATCTGAAAAACATGTTTAATCATCGATATGTTCTATAAGTTGAATATATGCTGTCAGAAATGAACACTATTAATATCAGCAGTCTGAAATCATTCCAATATTAAGCTGCTATTTATTGATTCATGTATTGATGCAGACACATATATACTGAATTCTTACACTTCAAGTGTTACTATACATAGGATGAGGAATGAATATCAGGTATGTTCACCAACTTGAGTTATTTATAAAAATAATAAAGTTGGGATAAAAGAAACCATAAATTAATAAATGACTGCAGCACAGTCCCTATTTAAAAAAGAACAATTGCACAGAAGAACCATCATTTAGTATTCCTAGTTCTTACAGCTGGCATGTCATGGCAAGTTGCCTGCCAGTGCCATTGTATTCTTACCTCCTATTATTAGGCACTATCCATGTATTGATTTCACATTGTTCATATATATGAAGACGAGCAGATTATATACTTCCTTTGAGGAAAGGTAATTTATTTGGAACTTTAAAACAATTTCACATCTAGGAGAGTTTGCAAACACACACACACACACATGCAAAGACAGAGAATTCTGTTTTTCATTCTGTACTTCCAATGTTTAGATATTCCTCCATAATTTGGTAAAAAGAATGATCAGGATCTTGCCCATTTGAAAAAGATAAGGATCTGTGTGTGAATAATAGGTGTAACTGAGGGATGCTTTAGCGAGAAGAATGGACATTTATATTTTGATATTCTGAGATTTCTATATTTAGATACCTGCTTCTGAAATCATAGAATACCTGGATGAATGTATGACTATGGGATGAATTTGTTATTATAAGTGTGAATGTGCTGGAAAAAAAAACTGAGTGTAATGCTGAAAAGGACATGTGGCTGTATGAAACATATGATTGCTCCATGAGTGGGGAGCTGCCGGTTCAGACCGGTTTGCCCATACTGGTAATTCTGACCACTGGCTAGGCCACCCACCTGTCCCTGTGTTATCCCATCCTATATATCTCACTCATTGGCTCACTCACCCTGCCTACGCAGCCCAGCTGATTTCTGTGCCCCACCCACTGTGTGGGTGATCACTGTGAAATCGCTGTGTGTTTGGTTCTGCACTAGACAAACCAGTTGTTAAAGTATGTGAAGCCAACCTCTGGATTGCAGTCATATTAATAAGAGAGAGATCATCAGTTTAATTTTTAGGATGGGAACAGACTAAATGAAAACACCTTGTAATGGAATACAGTACATGTTTCTGAAAAGAGATGGAGATATGTGACAAAAAATTCTGTAACAATCGGAAATAAGTGCTTTGTTATGATGGAATGCACACTAAAATTATAGATCTATGTTGATGGAGCAGTGACAAGAGCTGATTTACATGTAGACGTGACTTCTAAAATGTAAACATCTGGTTCTTTTCCACATACTTTTTTTTCTAGGAGAAATTTGCTGACAATGACAACAATCAATCAGTGGAACAGTTTATCTTCAGAACTTGTGGATGTTCCATCAATAGAGGTTTTTAAGAGACTAAGCAGTCATTTGTTTGAAATAGTATAGGATCTCCTGCTTGAGCAAGGGGTTGGACTAGAACAGGGGTGTCAAACTGGATTTCTTTGAGGGCTGGATCAGCATCATAGTTCTGCGCGAGCCGGGGGAGCAGGGTGGTGGTGCGGGATGGATATCTTCTGCAGCACTCTGCCGGCCAAAATGGGGAATGGAGGGTCTCCCTGTGTCTCATTTTTACCCTCCATGGCTTCCTACAATACTCTGCTGGACATTTTTAGGACATTTTTTGGGGCCGTTTTAAGGCCGTTTTCAGCTGACAGAGTGCTTCAGGAGGCCATGGAGGGTGAAAATGAAGCACAGGGGGGCTGCACGCAGCCCGTTTTAGTCACCAGAGGCACCACGGGCTGGTCCTTGATATTTCCAGGCCAGCCCCATTGGTCGGATTTAAGCACATTGATATAAATATACACATTTATATTTGTATGGGAATTGGTGGCATATTTTGATGATAAACAAATAAGCCACCCAGAGTTCCCTCAAAGCTAGATGGGCGGCAAACAAATTTAATAAAATAAATTTTCCCATTAATGAAAACATGATGTGTTGTTTTTTTTACAGATACTTCCACATGCATTAAATACGAAAGGCTTTGTGATCATAGAGGATCACATTTTCAGGTAGGTACATTTATATTTCATAGACTCATTAATACAGATTTAATTTTTGTCAGGACATTGTGCTATTGAGAAATTTTTGAATTATTTCTTTCTCTCCAATTTTTTTTAACAGTTCTCTTCGAGTGTCTTTACAGTTGATCATTTTAGGCTGTTTTAAACATAAGGACAACATTTGTTATTAATGTCATATTTTGCAAAGGCAGGTTTGGGTTTTGTAGCTGTTTCAATGTTTCTTTGGTTAAGAAGCAGGGCACAACTTTGTTTAAAGTAATACCGTTCAAAACTGTGTTAACTGAGTGCAATGGTGTGCGGGTACTGTCTGTCTATCAGATTAATTTCTTCTTTACTTTTACACAGGAGGGAATCTCCTTTGTAAAATGGCACTTGCAAACAAAAGACAGTATAGCAAATTAAATTTCTTAGTAATACAAGTCAAACCAATTTGTGAGAACCATCCCTAAACTTTAAGACCGAAGGGTTGCAGTAATACAAAATAACCTTACAAGCAAGATTGCTAAGGGAAGAGATCCAAAAACAGACTGATGAGGACTGATAATGTTCAGTGGCCTTAAAAAGGGACAGTACAATGCTCAAATAGTGATATCAGCAGTGGAGAGGCAGGAAACCATGGGGAGGAGAATGGAATGTGGTGACTTGGAAGAGGACATGGCTGACTGGCACACAAACTGCTCAACAACATTTTGTTGCAGGTCCTATTTATATGCAAGTCCTATTATGTTTTGTACTATTCATTTTGGTCAAAGAGGGGTTTTTCCTCTCCTTTCTCTCCAATGATATACCTTCCATCAAACAAAAGGAAAGACCCTATTTTGGCCCAAGGCTTGAATTAAATCTGGGCAAGCAAATTGCTAACCACATACCAAAACTGGGTGGGACCATAACCCATAACAGTACAGAGACATCCCCTGTAGGCAAGTAACTCCCTGCCCTAATGTGCTTCCTCCTACATGCTTTGTTCTTTCACTCACTCACTCACTTACTCACGCTTAGAGACAAACATTGCAATTGGATACTGTTAATTTATTAAGCTTCTTAAGCTAGTTTTACTCCACTGAGTACAGAAGGGAAGAGGTTTCTTTTCTTTGACATTTCTTGCCTTCTCTGAATGTCCTTGAAAGTTTTTTTGAGGAAAGCTTAAGAATGAATTATACAGAAATCATAGAGAGAACTAAACGGAGCAATGCACAGATAGAAAATATCACAATGAAAATCTCAATAAAGGAAGTGGAAACAAAAAGTTAAACAAAGGTTGACTTCTTCTAACAGATTCATTTAAGGGAAATCTGAGCTTAGGTTGTGGCCTTACAGAGGGAGGAGGTGCAGCACTTTGCAACAGTAGGAAAGTTGCAGGTTTTAAATCCAATCTGCTATATTTAGACAAAGAGTTAAAAAAGCATTTTTATATAATTCAAACATAAGCAAATCTGCTTATTATCCTCTCTGAAGGAAAAGAAGTAATCCCATATTTCCTTTAATTACATCTGTAGATTCAGAATCTTCCCTTAATTATCCTCTTTGCTACATATAAGACGGTAGGATTAAACGGTTATGTTGAACCAGAAGTTTTTTAAAATATCACAACTTGTGGATGTGTTCCAGTGAAGTCTATTGTTAGATTGATAAATGGCCATGTTAAGTCCTTGCTTGGTTTTCAGGAGTGTCCTTAAAGAAATCTAAATGGGACTTCTTGAAGTTTGAGATCTTTATACATTTATTTATTTATAACTCACTTTAATTATTTTTATAAATAATTCAAGGTAGCAAACAAGCATAATATTCCTTCCTCCTCCTACTTTCCCCACAGCAATAACCCTATGAGGTGTTTGGGGCTGAGAGAAGTGGCCCAAAGAAGTAGCCCGCACAGCTGGCTTTCATGCCTAAAGTGGGACTAGAATTCATGAACTCCTGATTTCTAAGATAGCATCTTAATCACTACACCTAACTGCCTCTCTAGTTAGCCAAAGATGGAGCTGCAAATAATGCCCTCCTACCCAATTACCACTTAAAGTGAATTGACCCCCAAAGTTGATTAAATCTGTTTGGCTCTTGAGGCAGAAAATAACAATAAATGTTTTTCTTTACATTGTAAAAGTTCTGATCTGAACAGTTCTGAACAGATCCATATGCATTAGATTATGAAGACACTCATTCAAAATACATATTTTACAGAGTCAGTGGTAGTATTCAACAGGTTCTGACCAGTTCTGGAGAACCGGTAGTGGAAATTTTGAGTAGTTCGAGAACCAGCAAATACCATCTCTGACTGGAGATGTTACAGTAGCCTTCCCCTGCCATGCCCACCAAGCCATGCCCACAGAATTGATAGTAAAAAAAAAAAAAGAATCCCACCATTGTACAGACTCATACTCTGTTAAGTGAATTTCCTTCAGTTACAGATGTGTTTAGAGTTATAGCCTAAGGCACTGAAATACTACATAGGTTGCAAATACTGAAGCTAGTGAGAATGATTTTGCATATTTATGATATAATAGCATAAAATAGAATTAGAACAAAATATCATCTCTCTCTCCCCACATCTTCTTGCTTTTTAATCACTCAGGTGATTTCCCATCCCTGCCCCCAGAATAAATAGAGCAGTGAAGACATTACTTTCAGCCATTGAAAAAGTAGAAATTTCCTTTGTGAATGATTTTTACAATAAGTAAAGAGTATTTTCATGTAGGAAATGTTGAAAAATATAAGTAAAACATAGTAATATAAATTAAACCTACAAATGAAGTCATAGTCAGTGTAATTAACTCAAAATTGGATGGCTATTACATTATATTTTGCATCTACCAAGAGGCGGGTAGCTGCATTTTGTAACACTTGGGATGGTGTGCATAGAGATAGTCCTCACTTAACAACCAGTCACTTAATGATGACTTGAAGTTATGATAGATTCTCCAAAAGCTACTTACAATTTGGTTTCAGAGTTCTAATGGCAGCATCTCTCTCCATGGTGACCGTGTTTCAGACACTTGGTAACTGACTCACATTTATGGTTGCTTGCAGTGTTGTGCTCACATGACCATGATTTATTGTGGGGTGGGGTTTTTTGGCTGATTTCTGGCCTTTTCAGCTGTTTCTGGCAAAATAAGCACCCACAGGAATGAATGGCTTTCTTAATGACCATGGTGTTTGGTTAATGACCTGCAAAAAAAAAAAGTAACATTGGGTCAGTCTCTTGGATTCTTTGACTTAACAACCATCAGGACTTATTACAGACATTTTGGGCTCGATTATGGTTGCAAGTCAAGGACTACTTCAATTTCACATGAAATTATTAAAACACAAAACAACTATTCTGTTGCAGATGACTCAAAAGAAAACTATCTGTGAAATGGACTTTCATAACCTGGTTCCACCAAGTCAACTACAGCCAATTCTGGTTAATTATTGAAATTTGCCAGATGTTTGACAATTTCCTTAACTTCCACCTAATATGTAAGCTATTTTCTACTACAGTAAATCAGGGGTGGGATTCAAATTTTTAAACAACCGGTTCTGTTGATGTGGCTTAGTTGGTGGGTGTGGCTTGGTGGTCATGTGACTCGCTGGGTGTGGCCAACTCAATATCACTCACATCGAGGCACGCATCTCCTCGCCTGGCCTCTCATGACTGTGGGGATGTTGCAACAGTCATAAGTGTGAAAAATGGTCATAACCCACTGTTTTCATTGCCATTGTAACTTTGAATGGTCACTCCACACAAGCAAAGTACCAGCAAAGGAGGGGAAAAAAGCTCCAGAGACATTCCTGTCCTGCCAAGAATGTAGTTAGGGTTAACGGAGAGGCAGTCTCTGTAAGGAACACCAGAATGTTTCCTGTTCTGTACAGTCATTAGCATGCTTGCAAGCGCCGCGTTGTGCTTGGCCAAAGCACACGGCGATCTGATTGGCTGAGTGAGCCGCACTGATTGGCCTGCTGCAAATCCCCCGCAATTGGTGGAAACTAATCGCGGGAGATTCAAAGTGGTGCCATTGGCCGCGGCCACTGTGGCCAGAGAATAAAAGCCGCTGTTTTTCCCCTTGAATCCTGAGTCGGTCTCGGGATCCAATAAAGAGCTGAACTAAGTCGCTGACTCCGAGTCTCCTTCCGCGACGGACACAACACTGGTGACGAAGGTGGGATCTCGAGACTAATCCCCATCAAGCACGTGTCCTGAGGAAGCAAGACCGACAAGATGGCCAGCATCGCACCGCCCGTACCTTTTAACCCAGCTGCCAGGACTGGGAATCGTATACAGACCGATTCCTAATGTTCCTCGAAAGTAGCAACTTGAAGGATGCAACCGGGTAGAAGAAAAGAGCTGTCTTTCTAACACACTGCGGGCCTGCAGTGTTCAAGATGGCAAAAGCTCTCGCAAAACCTGGGAACGTGAAGGAGATGGACTGGGCCGATCTCGAGCCGTTCCTCTGAAACCACTATGCCCCTGCCGTGCCCACCCTCATCATGTGGCACGATTTCTACCGGTGGGACCAGAGATCGTGTGAGAGCATCAGCGACTTTGTGGCTAATCTACAAAGCCTAGGGGTCATGTGCGGGTTCTCAGACATGGACGAAGCTTTGCGGGACCGTGTCATACTCGGGCTCAGAGACCCAGTCCTCCAAAGCCGTCTGATGGCAAAAGGCGACATTGCCCTCGCCGACGCCCTCGCCGAAGCCACCACAGCCGAGGCAACCCGGAAATCGGCGAATTGAATGCGGACACCGGACACCGGGGAACGCACCGCGACCATCGAGATGGGTCCAGCGACCGAGGCCCACCCAGAAGCAAGTCGCCGAGAGACCACCACCCATCATGGCGACTTCCACTCCGCCTCCAACACCACGGACGAGGAACAAGACATCCATCGACTCCAGATGGGATGAGACTGGTGTGATCGGCGGAGTCGTAAGTCGGGACCACATGTGTTGGGTGCGGAGGCGACCACCCTTGATCGGAGTGCTGGTTTTTCGATGCCATCTGCCAACACTGCAATAAAAAAGGTCACATTGCCCGAGTCTGCCGACTGAGGAAAGCCTACAGCCCCCGACGGCGAGATCACAGCAACCGGAGACGAGGCAGCACCCCCCCCAGGGCCAGAGACCACTAAGCCGAAAATCGTTGGAACTGAGACGGACGAGGCCGACGAAGCGGCAAAAACCATCAGAAAGAGGAAACCCACCAGACGGTCGTCATCGGCCACTCATCAAGCGCAGACGCCCGAAAGGTATACGTGGAAGTGGGCATCGAAGGCGAACCATGCAAAATGGAGGTGGACTCCGGGTCCTACCTCTCCATGGTTGTGTGGTGAGAAATCAAGCATTTGGTGCCCGTGATCCACAAGAGGGGGTTGGAAACCCAGAAATTAATCCTTAAAGACTACCAGGGGAACTGCATCCTGGTAGTCGGAACCGGACATTTCGAAGTGACTTTCAAGGGCCACACAGCAAAGCTTTCACTGACAATCGTGGACCGAGACCGCCCCAGCCTTTTGGGACTACAGTGGTTCGCACCACTCAGGATCGAAGTTACGGGCGTCGACCAAGTTGCAGATGCCGACTGGGAAGAGCAACTTGCACAGGACTTCCAGGAAGTGTTCGACGGCACCATAGGCAAGTACTGAGGGCCCCCTATATCCTTCAGCCTAGACCCCAGCATTCCCCCGATATGCCTAAAACCTGAGCGGGTACCTTTTGCACTCCGGCCCAAAATCGACGAACGAATTGACAAGTTCATCAAACAAGGGGTCCTACAGACAATCGATCACGCCCGGTGGGAGACCCCCATAGTCACCCAGTCTAGCCCGATGGGTCAGTGAGAATCTGCAGGGACTATAAGGCCACCCTAAATTGCGCCTTACAACAAAGCGCCTAACCCATCCCAATAGTGCAGCACCTCCTACACTCACTGGGGGGAGGCAAGGTTTTTGCAAAGCTCGACCTGGCGCAAGCCTACCAACAGCTGCCGGTCGATGCAGAAATTGCCGAGGCGCAGACCATAGTCACCCACCGGGGAGCATTTCACTATAAGAGACTCCAGTTTGGAGTCAGCGTGGCTCCGGGAATTTTCCAGAGCCTCATGGAGAGACTCTTGCAAGGAATTAAGGAATTAGTGCCCTACTTCGATGACGTACTGGTGTCAGCAGCCAACCAACAAGAACTAGAGGGTTGTCTAAGGGAGGTATTAACCAAATTCAAAGGGGCCGGGCTAATGGTGAAAAAAGAGAAATGCCAGCTGTACACAGAGCGGGTCGAGTTCCTAGGATACCTCCTAGACCAGCACGGCATCCATCCAACTGCGAAAAAAATCAGAGCCATTAAAGAAGCCCCCACGCCGAAGAATAAAGCGGAACTGCAGGCATTTCTAGGACTGCTTAATTTCTATAATGTTTTCCTGCCCCAAAAGGTGACTGCGGCGGAGCCTTCACATAGGCTTTTGGACAAGGCGGTCACATGGACTTGGGGGAAATGTGAGGAAGCCACCTTCAACAAAACCAAGGACCTGCTCACCTCAGATGCCGTCCTCATCCAATACAACGAGACCCTACCACTTGCAGTCACATGCGACGCCTCACCTTTCGGCGTCGGCACCATCCTTAGCCACACTCTCCCCGACGGAAAAGAAGCACCCATCACCTTCTTTTCGAGGACCCTCACCAAACCGGAGAGAAATTACAGTCAGCTGGATAAAGAGGCCCTGGCTATCGTTGCCGCAGTGAAGAGGTTCCATGAGTGCCTCTACGGCTGCACGTTCACCATCATCAGCGACCACAAGCTGCTGCTGGGAATCCTGGCAGGGAACAGAGCCACCCCGAACATTCTATCTCCTAGAATGACAAGGTGGTCCGAATTCCTTGCCGCCTACAGCTACCGGCTCACACACCGACCCGGTAAGACGATCACCCATGCAGATGCCCTGAGCCGCACGCCGTTAGCTGACCTAGACAACGACCCAGCACCCACGACAGCCACCCTCAGCATAGAGACTCTGCCCGATCTACCCATAACCGCGTCAGACATTGCCCGTGAGACTAATAAAGACAAGCGTCTGGCGCAGGTGTTACATTGGGTAGAAAAGGGGTGGCCAGAAAAGGACGACGATGAATCATTCAGGACATTCCGGAACCGGCAAACAGAACTCTCATTACAAATAGGTTGTGTACTTTGGGGAGATAGGGTTGTTATCCCAGAAAAGTTACAAGGGAAGGTATTGGAGTTGTTACACGAGGGACACCCGGGCATAGTTAGAACAAAAGCCCTGGCCAGGAGTTATGCCTGGTGGCCAGGGATGGATAAGCAGATCGAGACTTGGGTGGCAACATGCAAACATTGCCAAGAAACCAGGCCGAGCCCTCCCGCAGCACCAATCCTGGAATGGTTGAAACCCCCAGCGGACCATGGTCCAGGATTCACATAGATTTTGCTGGGCCCACAAAAGGACATATATTCCTTATCATGGTAGATGCTTACTCCAACTGGTTGGAGGTAAGCAACATGAAAACCACCACCACGGAGGCCGTGACCAAGGAACTCAGCAAGCTGTTCACAACCCACGGCCTCTCAGATGTCATTGTGTCGGATAACGGGGCCCAATTTACCTCGCTGGAGTTCAAAACATTCCTAGCAGAACGGGGCATACGACACGCATTGACAGCACCAGCACATCCAGCGGCAAATGGGATGGTGGAACGGATGGTTCAATTTACAAAAAAAACCATCCAAAAAATTGAACACGGGGAAATCCAAGAAAAAATAAACAAAATGCTTTTTATACAACACATAATCCCGAACACAACAACCAACAAAAGCCCGGCAGAACTCTTAATGGGGAGGAAATTAAGGTCCCCACTCGACAGGCTGCACCCCACATACAACCCAGAAAAACCCCCAAACTCCTCAAGCAAACACCGAACATTTTCACCAGGTGACGCAGTCTACGTGAAGAACCTACCGGAGATCCACTTTGGGTACCGGCAACCATAACCCAGCTGACAGGTCCCCACTCGTACCGGCTGCAAACAACCGACGGACGAGCATGAAAACGACACATCGATCAAATAAGATCGAGAACAACTACGGGAAACACAACCAATACGCAAACAGACACAGACAGCCCCCATAACACAAGCCAAGAGGGGAGGGAATACCCCGGGAACCAAAAACCAATAGAAAGAAACCAGCAATACTCACTGACAAGCAGCCAGCTCGAAGTCTCACCAGGACGAAACAGCCAGGCCAGCTCGACCAGCCCAGAAAGACCAGACGGGAGCGGCAACAACCGCAGCTCAACCAGCCAGGGTAGACCGGGAGGGAGCTGCGACGAAAGGCCCAGTGAGGTTCCACCAACGAGGCAGAGAGCAACACAGAACCCGACCGAACCAGCCGGGAGCCAAGCAACAACTAACCTGCGCAGGTCAAGTAGGCAAGTATGAAGCCCCGCCTACTTACGTAGGACCATACCAAGAGGGGAGGGGTGTTCTGTACAGTCATTAGCATAGTTGCAAGCACCGCGCTGTGATTGGCCAAAGCGCATGGCGATCTGATTGGCCGAGCGAGCCGCACTGATTGGCCCACTGCGAATCCCCCGCGATTGGTGGAGACTAATCGCGGGAGATTCAAAATGGTGCCATTGGCCGCGGCCAGAGAATAAAAGCTGCTGTTTTTCCCCTTGAATCCCGAGCCGGTCTCGGGATCCAATAAAGAGCTGAAATAAGTCGCTGACTCCGAGTCTCCTTCCGTGACGGACACAACATTTCCTTCCTGCCTTCCTTACAGGATTAGGCCAGTAATTTCTTCTAACAACCGGTTCTCCAAACTGCTTAGAATGTTAACAGCCGGTTCTAGCAAATAGGTGCAAACCTGTAGAATCCCACCCCTGCAGTAAATTCTACTGTAATTTTCTTGACTTAAGAAAATTTAAGGAGCAAAATAGCAACTCCACATACATCTATAACAAGTCAGTACAAATTGTTTTGTGTCAGAAGCAAATGTGTCCAGCGGTTTTAACTGTGACATAAACCACAGGAAGCTTAAGCAAAAAAAAAAAAGCAAACGATTCACTCAGTATTTTCCAGTGTAATAACATCACATTGAAAATTCTGCTGAAACAGAACATCCAGAAGCTCCATTACTAATGGACACAGCAGGGGTTCCCACAATATTCAGAAGGGTTCAGATTTCCTCTTACATTTTATAGTTACAAGGTTTAGTAGAAAGAGTAAGAATTATTTCTTCGGTTTTCATGTCACTACTTGGATTTCTAAAGATTGGATTTCCAATCTTTTAAAATTATTTTTGTTAATTTTCATTAGCCGTATACTAATTAAGAACAAAAAGCAGCTGTAGGAAAAAATCTTTGAAGCATTGTTTTAATTATCAGGTTGAGAAAGTTGGAAACTCTGACTTCCACCTTAAACAACATATGTATGGAAATCCTAGTGTTTCAAAAGTTTGGTTAACTTTTGGTGTTTGGTTTAAAAAATAATGCATAGCTATGCATGTGCCTTTGAATCAGTGTTGACTCCTGGTGATTGCCTGGATCGGTCCCTGAAGGCTCTTGGCACTGCATGCTTTCAAGGGCTGAGAGAGAGTGACTGGCTCAAGGGTAGGCTTTGGGCCTAACCACTGCACCAAACTCCCTTTATCATGTTTTAAAATTACTCCTTCAGTAATTCTATTTATTGGTGACCCTGAAATGGTGCCATATGTAACTATCAGATAATGCATCTGGGTGTCTTTTAAAAAATACTCTATTTTCACATTTAAAAAAATATTCCTACTTCTGCTTTCAACATGATAAACTGATTTTTAAAAATGCAAGCAATACTATTATACATGTACATTTTGAGTTTAAAAAGGAGGAAGCTGAGTGGAGAAAATATTTGTTCATGCATTATTTTTGTCTTTCAATTTTCTAAAATAACCTTATTAAGTCTAGGACATACTTTTATTCCATTTCACACTGTGAAGTTCTAGCAGTAAAATGAAGTGATATTAATTTAAATACACTGAGCAATAATGTATTTTACTGTTCGTTTGGGTTTTTTTGGTTCTTTTCTTTGTATTTAAGAAAAGGAAATTCCGGCATACAGAACCTTCATTTTTACCTTCACAAATGATTATGTGTCATTAAATCCAACTTGAATCTTAGCAACTACATAGATAGACCTTCCCAGCTTGGGCTTTAGGCCTTCCAATGTTGTACTAATCACCACTGCGATCGTGTCTTCTTCTTCTCTTTCTACCTTTTCCATCATTATAAATTTCTCAAGAAAGCGAGGTCTTCATATACTGTAATATGTTTAAAATGTGATAATTTGAACCTCAATCTTTCACCTTGGGAATTGTGGATTGATCTGTTCTATCATCGATTCGTCTGCTTTCTTGACTGTCCATGATATTCTCAGGATTCTTCGCCAATAGAAACATTCAAAAGTGTCAACATACTTCCAGTATTAGTCTATTTTATCCCTTTCTGGTTGCACTCTACCTAGTTTTAGTCTCAAGCAAGTTGTGATGTCATTGGAAGATATTGTAATCATTCTATTGCTATGGACAGATCCCTTTCAGATTGCTGTTCAGCTTGTTATCATCTCCTCCCACCCCTCAGAGGAAGACAGTACCTGATCATCCTGCCCAGATGATGGATCTACAAGTATTCCATGAGGGGCTTGGGGTTCTCTCTAAAAATATGATGGACAATTTGACCAAGAACTTAATTCCATGCTGGAATAGATAGATGACATGGGCCTTGAACTGCACTACTTCATGTGGCCTTTTCTTGCATACCGATCCAGTGTGCACTTTGGTTTATCAAAGAGCTCCATGAGATGAAGCAATAGAAGAGATGCCTAGAGTGCCACTGCAGGAAAAGGAGAAAATTTGATGTGGAACATATTTAACTCTATGACTCCTTATGAGGTGGACAGCATTCTCTAAACTGTGAGTTTGGCCTCCTGTCTATTTGATTTAGATACCTCTTGGGTTATTCAAGACTGACTGGGAGGTAAGATATATAGATAGCAACAGCACTTAGACTTATATACCACTTCATAGTGTTTTACAGCCCTCTCTATGCAATTTACAGAGTCAGCATATTGCCCCCAACAATTTGGGTCCTTTTTATCGACCTCGGAAGGATGGAAGGCTGAGTCAACCTTGAGCCTGGTGAGATTCAATCTGCCAAATTGCAGGCAGCCAGCAGTCAGCAGAAGAGGCCTGCAGTACTGCATTCTAACCACTGTGCCACCATGGCTCTTGGTTGTTGAGATAGTCCTCGACTTACAATAGTTCGTTTAATGACCATTCAAAATTACAATGGCATTGAAAAAAATGACATGACTGTTTTTCACATGACTGTGGCAGTATCTCTATCATCATGTGATCAACATTCAGACACTTGGCAACTGACTCATATTTATGACAGCTGCAGTGTCCTGGGGTCATGTGACCTTCTGACAAGCAAAGTCAACTGGAAAGCCAGATTCACTTTACAACTGTGTTACTAACTTAACAAGTACCATGATTCATTTAACAATGATGGCAAGAAAAGTCATAAAATGGGACAAAATTCACTTTAAAATGTCTTGCTTAGCAACAGAAATGTTGGATTCAATTGTGATTGTAAGCTGAGGACTATCTGTCGTTGGGTCTACACAAATGGTGTCAGCTTCCTTGAGTGACAGGGTAGTACCTTTGGCCTTGAAGGAAGCAGTGGTGCATCCTTTTCCCAATGTGATACTTACATTATATCAATGTCTCTACAGACAAGTCATTTACTAATTGTCACACTCTATGCTGCATCCTATAGTATTTTCTGCAATTAAAAAAATGTTAAAAACAGAAGCTGGAATGAAGAGAATCCCAGAGCTGTCTTCCAGCATAATTTCCCCAAATTTTTCTTGTCTCCAAGTGCAAACCATAGAAAACAAAAATGGTAAATGGTTGGAGCCCACTTTGTAAAAGTAAGAATGGTCAGGCATGTCCTGGGAGGGATTATGAGACAGGGGGGCAACATTCAATATTTTGGAGCCTGTCCCATAATGCCCATTTAGAATGGGCAAACCATTGACAGTGTCATGTTATATTCTCAGAATTCCAAATGTCTCCACCAGTTCCAAAACTACTAGGATTTCTGTTTTAGAACAAGCTATCAACAAGCTAGTAATCCCTATTAGTAGAGCGATTATAAAAACAAACAAACAAAAACCCACTCAGAGAACAAACATCAAAATATTTATTTGAAATACTTTTAAGAAAAACATTATAGCTTATATAAATCCTTTACTTCTATAGGATGTGTATCTATATCTGTATCTGTATCTGTATAGCATAGCATAGCATAGCATGGAGGTAGTTTTTGACTTACAACTGGACACTTAGCAATTGTTACAATGGACCCCTGAAAGATACTTATGACTAAGTTACAAAGTTCCAAGGGCAGCCCCCCTCCACATTTTGGGCACTTGGCAACCAGCCTGCATTTACAGCTGTTTGCAGCATCCTGCACTTTAATGACCATGATTTACATTTTTGTAAAAACTCAAGATGTATATCTGGCTTTTGGTAAAACACCCCATAGAAAAAAATGGGTTCATTTAACAACCAGAGATACACTAAACAATCACTGCAAAGATTTTAAAATCAAGTCAGCCATGTATGACTTGTTTTGTGACTGTCATGTCTTACGATCAAAATGGAAGTGAGATGGGTGGTAAATAAGTTGAATAAGTAAGTAGATCAGGGGCTTCCTGTAGTATAAATCCTATACTTGTTTGAAAATAACATCCTTATAACTCAAGGAACTATGTATACAATTCATACATTTGCATTGTAGCCTTGCAATTTTGCGCCCTTAAGCAGTACAAACCTGACTGAATTTAATGGGGCTGATTGCTGAAAAAAAGATCCAGGAGGCAGAATTTATAATGATCTCTTAAACGCTAATCCTGTAAGCCATATATACATTCTATAAAAGCAGTAATTAGGTAGGGTGTTACCTTTTTCTGGCAGCACTCCTGTAATCTGAGTAAAAGGCAGTGGTGAAACCTAGTCATACTTCCTGCTCTCTTGAAAATCTTCCTGGGATACAGAAATCCTGTCAGAAACAAAACTAGCAGCTGCAGGGCAGAGCAGTTGGAATTCTGAATTGCAGTTCAGCTTTGGGACAAACTTAGCTTGTGAAGATAAATGGGTGGGAGGATTGTGATACAGAAAAACTTATGTATCAATTCTGAGATCTATGTATGAGATACAAATGGAAAGAAGAGAGAGATTCTGAAGCTTTGAACTGAAGTCCACTCTCAGTCATGAAAAACCCACTGGTTGATTCTGGGCAAATTATTCAACATCAGCTTGTTGTTGGAAGAAAATAAAGGTGAATCTCAATTTAAGTCTCTCCTTTGCAGCGTGGCGGCCTGGCTGGGGCGGGGGATAAGGGGAACTGGGTTGCATGAGTTGTGGGTTGGTGCATGGGTGCACGCAGCTCTACTCATGGCCTGGTTCTAAATAGGACATGGCCTGGTAGTGGGCCACAGCCTGGGGGTTGGGGACCCCTGCCCCCAAAGAAGAGGTGGGATATAAATCTAACATATAATACAAAATCATATTCATACGTCTGCTGTTCATATAGGTTGCTCAACTGGTTCATATAGGCTACTCAACTGTATCATTTGGAGTCATATTTTTAGGGGGGTAAACTTTATTTGGAAGTGAATTGTCCTGGTTAGCTAATTCCCCTATGCCTTGTGACCCATTTACTGGGTAGTTAGCTGATCCTCCTCACTGGAGACTAAGATGACATCCTAGAGAGGTCCTGTGCAAGTGAAGTCTTCCTAGAAATCTCGTACCTGCTAAAGATGAATGTATCGACAGTGGGAGGAGATGGCTCAATTGTTTTTGAACCCAAAGAATGGCTCAGAGCATGTAAATGTAACATATAAACAATAATACTTAATAATGCAATCTAATACTTGATAACCACATTTGATAACTACAGTAGAAGCCACAGATGATTATTTTACAACATAGTAGAAAGGACAGATGGAAATTTATGCAAAAGTTGTCCATCATTTCTAATTCACAATTTTTTTTTGTCCTTAAATGATCAAGATAGCTGAATAAATTAAGCATGTTAGATTTAGGTTGCATAAAACTTGATGGCCACATGATGGCAGCATAGATACAGATAGTCCTCCACTTACAACAGTTTGTTTAGTGACTGTTCGTAGTTATAAATGGCATTGAAAAATGTGACTTTCGGCTGTATTTTACAACCTTTGCAAGCACCCCCCCCATGATCATGTGATCAAAATTCAGATGCTGGGTCACATTTATGACCATTGCTGTGTCCCACCCAGGGTCATGTGACAAGCAAAGCCAATGGGGAAGCCAGATTCACTTAACAATCATGTTACTAACTTGACAACTGCAGTGATTCACTGAACAACCGTGGCAAGAAAGGTGGTAAAAACGGGGCAAAACTCACTTAAGAAATGTCTCGCTGAACAACAGAGACATCAGTTGAGGACTGCCTGTATTCTTGAGGACATGCTGGTTTCTACCAGCTAAATATGATAGACCTGATATCATGTAACAAACTTGCAACTGATTCACAGGTTTATTTATTTATTTATTTTATTTGGTTTGTCAATCGCTTACAAAATAATAGGTATCCTTATAATCCTGATAACAGGTTCCTGTCTACTCTTATTGCAATACCTTTAAGTTTGCTGATGACACAACAGTGATTGGTCTCATTCGAGACAACAACGAATCTGCATACAGACAGGAGATTGTACAACTTGCCTCATGGTGTAACCGGAACAATCTGGAACTGAACACACTCAAAACTGTAGAAATGGTGGTAGACTTTAGAAGAAACCCTCCCATACTACCACCTCTTACAATACTAGACAACACAGTATCAACAGTAGAGACCTTCAAATTTCTAGGTTCTACTATATCACATGACCTAAAATGGACACCTAACATCAAAAACATCATCAAAAAAGCACAATAAAGAATGTTCTTTCTGCGCCAACTCAGAAAGCTCAAACTGCCCAAGGAGCTGCTGATACAGTTCTACAGAGGAATTATTGAGTCTACCATCTGCACCTCTATAACTGTCTGGTTTGGTTCTGCAACCCAACAGGACAGACTTCAGAGGATAATTAGGACTGCAGAAAAAACAATTACTACCCACCTGCCTTCAGTTGAGGACCTGTATACTGCACGAGACAAAAAGAGGGCTGTGAAAATATTTATAGACCCCTCACATCCCGGACATAAACTGTTTCAACTCCTTCCCTCAAAACAACGCTATAGAGCACTACACAACAGAACAACTAGACACAAGAACAGTTTTTTCCCAAAAGCCGTCACTCTGCTAAACAAATAATTCCCTCATCATTGTTCAGCTATTACGAAGTCTGCACTACTATTACTGTTAATCTTCTCACCACTCCTTATCACCCATCCCCTTCCACTTATGATTGTAACTTTGTCGCTTGTATCCTTACTATTTATATTGACTGTTTCCTAGTTTGATTTGATTGCTAATTGTGCCCTATGACAATCATGAAGTGTTGTACATTATGATTCTTGATTCTTAACGAATGTATCTTTTCTTTTATGTATACTGAGAATATTTACACCAAGACAAATGCCTTCTGTGTCCAGTCACACTTGGCCAATAAAGTATTATCTTCTATTCTATTAATCAGCTGTCACTTACTTCTAACCTACCACAGTGTGAACTTCTGGTGCACTGCGTGCACGAACTCTTTCCCTCAAATGAATTATTATTATTATTTTGAAAATAATTTTATTAATTTTCTACAAACAAACAAGACAAACAAAACATTAAAACATCAACTCTCATATGTACATCTGGCGTGTCGGTTGGTTCATCAGTTTTGTGCATTCCTTTTGTAGTCTCAATTACAATTATGTTACATAACAACTCATATTGTCAATCCAAACTTATATATCCTAATATCGCTATTAAAAAACAAACAAAAAACTTTTGACTATATTTTTAATTATTCATGCTTTATGAGATAACAATACTTTAAACAGTTTATTCTGTAACAAATCATATATTCATTCCAAATCAATCCTAAAAACACTTTATAAATATAGTGTCAAATAATAAAGACAAGAAAAAAAGTAAAGATATTCCTTGCTGTCTAACATTCTAAATATTCTATTATCGTATTTTATCATCTAGCCATTGATAAAAAAGATCCCAAATTTCATAAAATTGTTTATCCTCTTGCTCTCTAATTTCAAATTTCAATCTGCTCATCTCAGCACATTCCAATATTTTCTTAATAATTTCTTCCTGTAATGGTATTTTCTCATTCTTCCAGTTTTTAGCAAATACAATCCTAGCCGCTGTTAATACATTTACAATCGGGTATTTCAAATCTTTACTATATGTATCAGGTAAAATTCCCAATAAAAATATCTCTGGTTTCAAGTCTATGTGTTTCTTTGTCATTTTTTCCCAACCACATGCG
The DNA here is from genome assembly GCA_033807585.1 of Hydrophis major. Lineage (NCBI taxonomy): Eukaryota > Metazoa > Chordata > Lepidosauria > Squamata > Elapidae > Hydrophis > Hydrophis major. The sequence goes on from CM066330.1 coordinate 148,994,418, forward strand.
AATTTTAGTCCAATATTTTCTGGCGTCCTCACAAGTCCACCACATATGGTAGTATGAGCCAGGTATCTGATGACATTTCCAGCATTTTTCAGATTTGTTCTTAAACATTCTTGCTATTCTTGTGGGGGAAAGTGCCACCTGTAAAACATCTTATACAAATTTCCTTTATATGCTGTTGACATTGTCATTTTATAATTTTGAGACCACAATTTTTGCCATTTCTCTAGATCAATCCCATATCCAAAATTCTTCCCCCAAACAATCATAGTTTCTTTGACTTGTTCTTCCTCTAATTTCATTCCCAGTAAATATCCATATAATTTTTTAATCACCTTCTCATCAGTACCCATCAAGATCTTATCTAAATCAGTCTGTTTATCATAGAATCCCTCCGTTTTAGAATCTTCATCATACCTTGAATGTATTTGCGCATATAAAAACCAATTCATCCTTATACCTTGTTCCTCTAAGTTTTGAATCGATTTAAGTTCACCCTTCCCTCAAATGAATTATTTTATTGCAGGACTTTTATTTGTTTCTTATTATTACGTTTGTGGTTGGGGCAAGGGAGATGTTTTTGCTGTCTCATGTAAAGAACAAGATGGAAGCCAGCCAATTCGAGAAGTGCCGCGGCAAGGACAAACACGTTTTTATCTTCCACACATCATTGCTCCCCAATATCTGCTGCCTGGAAAAAAAAAAAATCTTCCTTTTGCCAAGGAAAGCCCGGGGTTTAGAGGATTTAAGCCTGCCCACACCACCTCATGTTTTCCTGTACTGTACACAAGCTAAAGTCCCCAGTTACCAGTCTGTGAAGTAGGTGAAATCAGAAGTGGGGGGTTGCCAAAAACCGGTTAAAAAAAAAATTCTAAGAAACAAACTTGCCTTTTATAAGGCAATTTCGCGCAAAGAAACTGCACCTAAATATATAGAGTGAAACTTACAAAGCGCACCCATGCGTTTCAGCGAATTGTTGTGAAAACACCCGAAGTGTACAATTACCATGTTTCACAGAAAGTGATGTCTCCAGCCCTACCACTCGAGGGGGGTGCGGTGTGTGTGTGTGTGTTGTTTGTTTAAAGCGGTGTGATTTAGCATTCATTCTTTTTCCCTTTGTTGGTGTGTTTGTGTTGTTGTGTTGAGATGCGGACGCTCAACCTCACACTTTTCCAAGTTGGGGCTGTTTGCTACCACCCCCGCACGCCGCCAGGAACCTGGGAGAACCGAGCGCACCTCTCGCCTTCTGAAAAAAGGGCGACGACTCGAGGCCAAACGCTCACTGGGAAGGAGGGGGGGGGCGCACGCGCTCTTGTTTTTCTCCCGCCGCTTCTCCACACCTCCCCCCCCAGGCGGTGTGTCTGCGCCGGGAGGGAGGGGCCGGAGGGGGAATCGCACGCGCAGCCTCTCGGGCCGCCTTTCAGCTGCTGCTCTTCTCAGTCTGCTGAAGAGGGACTGAAAGGAGGCGAGCCGCTGCGGCAGGAAGAAAGGCAAGGCAAGGGAAGGGAAGGGAGGACGCTCGGACAGGAGAGCGAGCGCAGGAACCACAAGCCACAAACAGCAGCAGCGGCGACAGCGACAGCTCGGCGAAACCTTTGCGCTTCTTGGGGAGTTTTCGTGCTCTGGCTGAGAGCGCGGGAGGGCGCGCAACGATGGAGCCTTGGAAGCAGTGTGCTCACTGGCTCATCCAGTGCCGGGTGTTGCCGGTCAATCACCGGGTGACTTGGGACGAGGCGCAGGTGTTCGACCTGGCCCAGACTCTTCGCGATGGAGTCCTGCTTTGCCAGCTGCTCAACAACTTGCGCCCTCACGCCCTCAATCTCAAGGAGATCAACCTGAGACCTCAGATGTCCCAGGTAAAGAGAGATGCGGACGCTTTTGCCCAGGTTTCTTCCGGGTCTCCTTGATGTGTGCCTTTATGCGTGCCTTGAATCACTTCGCCTTGTGTCTTCCCCATCCCGGCTGGGCTGCTTATAATGTCTTTGTTTCAATGCAGCCAGCCTCCAGGAGGTCACTTTGGATTGCTGTTGGGCTTTCGCCGGCAGCCTTAGCCAGAGTTGCTTGAATTTGGCAAAGAGTTGCGAGATGCTTGTTTGGGAGCGCAGATGGAAAGCTGGTTTGCCACATAATGTGCGGGATGAGGAATAGGGATAAAGAAACGAAAGTATAAATCCCTTGAGGGGGTAGTGGTGAGGGTATCCAGGAAGCCAGCAATACAGTTAAAAAGAAGGACTTCGGTTGTACCATAATTGGTATAATAACAGTCTTATTGATACCACCTACTTACATGCTTAAAGTGGTTCAGTCTATTTTTCTCTTGGGTGATGTTACTTTTCATGTGAAGACAGGAGAGGGGGTGATAATACAGGGCAGTATTTGTAGTTGTGCTATTAAAATCCCCCCCCCCCCATCTCATTTTGCTGAATTCTGCCTGAAACCACTTAGATCAGCAAGTAGAAGAAAATGAAAGAGGAACTATGTCATGTAAAAGTGAGACATGTAGGAAGCTGACTGTTTGCATGACTGTTAATTTGTAGTAACAATAGATGGGACCACAAACAACTGTTCCTGTCTTCTGAGAGTCTCAGTTGAGAGATTAAGGCTTTATTAACTTATCTCTTGATTGCATAGATGGGAAATCCTCTCACTGGAAGCATCTTTTAGTCAGACCAAAAAAAAAAAAAAATTGAGAATAGTTGCTATACCTTGGAATAGTGCTTTGGCATCTTTAATGATAGAATTTATTTAAGGTTGCAAATAGGATGGACCTGCTATGGCATTTCAGCCAAAGTACTGTCTAAGCCCCAATGAGTGCAGAGAGGTTATTAAATGCAAACTCAGAAGTCTTGGCTGTGTGATATTTGTAGAAACTACCTTCAAACTATTGTTGGGTTCCAAGTTCCATTAAGCTTAGCCATCATGGGAAATTGTCAGGATTCATGGGAATTAATGACAGTAGTACTTGGAAAGTCATACCCATGGACTGTCAGATTTCTGAATGGAAAATAACTTCATGTCAACATAGTATGATAGACTTGTGGGGCCAGCGCATTGCGCAACAAGGTCACATAGTGTAATAAGATTGGGACTGGGTTAGGGACTTCTGTCCTCACTGTGAGTTGTGTTGGGAGTGTGTGCATGAAGAGAGGCTCAGCCAATCTCATTGTACACATGTACTCCGACAATAAAGGTAATAAAGGTAATAATAGTCCTATGTTTCCCTTCTGTACAAAACAAAATTTTTAAGCAAAGCTAGTCCATCTTCCAGCTTGACCAGGCCATGGAGGAGAGTTTTAACATGATTTCAACTGCATGAAAAAACAGATCTGTCAGAACTCACTGCCACTCTGCCTAGACAACCTACCGTATATACTCGAGTATAAGTTGACCCGAATATAAGCCAAGGCACCTAATTTTACCACAAAAAACTGGGAAAACTTATTGACTCGAGTATAAGCCGAGGGTGGAAAATGCAGCAGCTACTGGTAAATTTCAAAAATAAAAATAGATACTAATAAAATTACATTAATTGAGGCATCAGTAGATTAAATGTTTTTGAATATTTATTTCAAAGAAAAACAGATTAATCAATTTGGGAAACGATCTCACTATCATGAAAGGTTTAATTGATTCACTAACGCAAAAGAAGATGACGATGACAGTGGGAGGCAGGAGTCACTCTCTCCCTTGCAAGAAAAAAGCAAGAGCCGTTCTTATGATCTCTCTCTCTCTCTCTCTCTCTCCCGGGGTTTTTGCATTTGCAAGGTGCAGAGCGGCGGGGGCGGATCCCGCGTGCTGGAAAGGGCTTGACTGTATTACGGGGAGAGAGAGAGATATCATAAGAACGGCTCTTGCTTTTTTCTTGCAAGGGAGAGAGTGACTCCTGCCTCCCACTGTCATCGACATCTTCTTTTGGGTTAGTGAATCAATTAATTTGGGAAATGATCTCACTATTATGAAAGTCAGTGTTCTCTACCAGTGGGGCATTTGGAAGAAAATGCCCCGTGACATATCCACGCACGTGTAAGGGGAATCAGAAATCCCCGTGTTCAATGCCTAGCACAGCAGAAGAGAAAACGCAGCTGCGAGCAAATACTGGGAAAACCTGATTGATCAGAAGAAAGGAGGCAAAAGAAGGAGGGGTGGTGGTGGACGGAGGTCCCACTGGTATTTGTGAAACACTTGGTCGGCAGCGCTTAAAGTCAACGTCCTCGCTCCCACCTACCCAAAGCCACGAAGTCCCCCAATTGCGCAGCCCAGAATCGCCCCCCCCCTCAGGGCAGCAACGACGCCTGGTATTTCCCGAGATGAAGCTCCGCCGTGCAATGAAAGCGCCCTGGCTCTAGGCTCGCGGGTTCAGAAAACAACGCAAGGCAAGGTCGCTTCGGCTCCGCTCAGCTTCGTTTCCTAGCTGCTTTCAGTCCACTCGGGAGGAGGGGGAGGAGGTGGTGGCGGCAGCTTATGTTGTTTTCTGAGCTCTAGGCCACCACCTCCTCCCCCTCCTCCCGAGCGGACTGAAAGCAGCTAGGAAACGAAGCTCAGCGGAGCCGAAGCGACCTCGCCTTGCGTTGTTTTCTGAGCTCTAGGCTCCGCTCAGCTTCGTTTCCTAGCTGCTTTCAGTCCGCTCGGGAGGAGGGGGAGGAGGTGGTGGCGGCAGCTTGCGTTCTTTTCTGAGCTCTAGGCCACCACCTCCTCCCCCTCCTCCCGAGCAGACTGAAAGCAGCTAGGAAACAAAGCTCAGCGGAGGCGAAGCGACCTCGCTTCGCGTTGTTTTCTGAGCCTAGAGCTAGGGTGCTTTCATTGCACGGTGGAGCTTCTTGTCTCGGGAAACACCGGGCGTCGTTGCTGCCCCCTGAGGGGAGGGCAATTCTGGGCTGCGCGATTGGGGGACTTCGTCGCTTTGGGTGGGTGGGTGGATGGGAGCGAGGATGGACGGAGTCCATGAAGTGGGGCTTGCCTGCAGGAAAGCGGCTGCCCAGCTCCGGAGCTCCACACCTTTTTTTTTTTCAGAGGGGAATCTGACTCTAGTATAAGCCGAGGGCGGTTTTTTCAGCACAAAGAATGGGCTGAAAAACTCGGCTTCTACTCGAGTATATACGGTAATTCCTCAATTTACAGTTTAGGGACCTTTCAAAGTTACAACGGCAGTGAAAAAAAGTAACTTATAACCATTTTCACACTTACAACCATTGCAGCATCCCTGTGGTCATGTGATCAAAATTCAGATGCTTGGCAGCTGGTTCATATTTATGATGGTTGCCTGTCCCAAAGTCAGTAGGGAACAACCATGTTGCCAATGAATACTAGTGATTCACTTAAACAACTGTGGCAAGAAAGAAAATGGGGTCAAACCTCACATAATTGTCTCACTGAGCAACAGAAATTTTGGGCTCAATTGTGGTCATAAGTCAAGGACGATCTGTATTCCAAGTTTGCATGCATGAACCTTGTGGCATATGCAGACAAACTTGGATTGCAGTCAGAACTTACTCCTACTCTGTCCAGATAAATAGTCATGAAAGCTAGATTGCACTTAGAACTCTTCCATTATGCTACTGATAGTTGGCTTATCCAAGTTAGAGCAGGGAGTCATTTATGCACCCAAAGACAGAAACCTGTCAGAAATTGGAACCTTGTCAGAACTGAGTCACCAGCTTGTCCTATGAGTGAATTCCGGTGGAATGCTGCTTTGGGTGTACAAGCTTTGTGGACATCTGTCAGAATTTGTTCCTGCTATGCCTGAATGAGCTGCAAAGTCAGTATTTTCTATACTTTTTTTCTGTAAAGAACCAATGAGCCAAAATAAACTTGGAACAAGAAATAAGGGTATTTCTCTCCGTCGCTTCTAAACTTTACTTACAAAATGGTAAAAGTCTTATCATTTTAAAATTTAATTATTTAAAATGATATGCTTATTTATTGCCTAGCTCTAAGCCCACCGAAATAATTAGAGAGCCAGTTTGGGTCTAAAGCATGGGTATCAAACTCGATCGCGTCATGTGATGTATTGTGATGTATCACAACATTTTTTGCATTTACGGAGCCAGGGTAGGTGTGGCCTGTATGTGATCCATTCAACCCACGGGCTGCCATTTTGACACCCCTGGTCTAGAGAGTTAGTGGTTAAGGCCAGGGGTGGGATTCAAAATTTTTAACAACTGGTTCTGTGGGCATGGCTTAGATGGTGGGTGTGGCTTGGTGGTCGTGTGACTGGGTGGACATGGCTTGGTGGTCATGTTATTGGCTGGGCGTGGCCAACTCAATATCACTCACATCGAGGCACGCATCTCCTTGCCTGGCCTCTCATGACTGGGGATGCTGCAACAGTCGTAAGTGTGAAAAATGGTCATAAGTCACTTATGCCATTGTACCTTTAAATGGTCACTCCACACAAGCAAAGTACCAGAAAGGAGGGGAAAAAACCTCCAGAGAAGTTCCTGAGACAGGAAGTCTAGTCCTGCCAAGAATGTAATAAGTGTTAACGGAGAGGCAGTTTCTGTAAGCAACACCAGAATGTTTCCTTCCTGCCTTCCTTACAGGATTAGGCCAGTAATTTCTTCTAATAACCGGTTCTCCGAACTGCTTAAAATGTTAACAACCAGTTCTAGAGAATAGGTGCGAACTGGTAGAATCCCACCCCTGGTTAAGGCACCCGGCTAGAAAGTGGAAGACCGTGAGTTTAAGTCCCTCCTTTAGTCAGCTGGGTGACTTTGAGCCTGTCACTCTCTCTTAGCTTAACTCACCTTCATAGACAGTTGTTGTGAAAATAGGAGACAAAGATATATTGGATATGTTCGCTGTTTTGAGTTATTCATAAAATCAATTCAGTTGGGATGCAAATAAATAAATTAGTGATATTCATAGTGAAAGGCATGGCACAGTGGAAGGAATCATGAAAACCTCTATTTTTATACAGTCATATCATGCAAATTTGAGCATCTTAACTTATTTTGTTACTACTAACATTTATTTCTACTGAAATAGACAAGAAGCTGTCTAATTCCATATAAGTTGATTTGTGGACATTAACAAAACATCTGTCTGCAACTCTCCTGATATTTTTCTAATTTCCAAGATCAGCATTTGGTTTTTAAGTTGCTGATCTGCAAGTCAGTTCTGCTAAAAAAAAAGGAGTGTATTGACGTTTATTCATATAGGGTTGTTGAGTACTTTATGTTCATCATCTCTATGCGGTAGTGTTTATTTTATAGTAGGATAATATTAACAATATGTTTCTGAGAAAGAATTAAGGGGTTAGTTAGTTTAAAATTTAGATCTTTGACCTCTTTGACCTTGAAGGGTGGAAGGGACACTAGTGCTTTTATCTACGAGACACTTCACAGGCATTTCAACTTCTTTATGTCAAGACTTCTTTATATCATTCAAAAGGGGGAAACAATAAGGCTTCCTTCCAGAGATACTGTACATATTGCTCAGGCTTTCTTCTATTAATGGATAGAAAAAATACTGAGTTAATTAGAGGATCAGCTGGCTGATGAGGATCAGACTTTATGATTTCCTACATCAATGGCACCAGGGAAATCATAGATCTCTTTCTTTATGGCCAGGATATCATCCTAAGCTTCAGGTCGGTGGGATGCCAGAAGTCTGAAGTGGAACATTTTGTGATAAGTTTTGTACGTAGCTTACAAGTTGTTTACTCATGATTGGAGGCCATTTACAGGTAGTCCTCAACTTACAACAGTTCGTTTAGTGACCATTCAAAGTTACAACAGAAGGGAAAAAAGTGGCTTATGACCAGTTTTCACACTTACGACCGTTGTAGCACCCCTATGGTCGTGTGATCAAAATTCAGATACTTTGCAATTACTCATATTTATGATGTCTGTAATGTCCCAGAATCACATGATCTCCTTTTGCGACCTTCCGACAAGCAAAGTCAATGGGGAAGCCAGATTCACTTAACAACAGTTTGATTAATTTAACAACTATAGTAATTCACTTAACAACTGTGGCAAAAAAGGTTATAAAATGGAGAAATCCACTTAACAAATGTTTTACTTAGCAACATAAATTTTGGTTCAATTGTGGAGGTAAGTCAAGAACTACCTGTACTTTTATTTTTTAATAACCTTGGAATTGGAAACACACTCAATCAGTCTCTTAACTACTTCTCCAGCTCTTCATATATAACATACATATATTCTCTCAGTAAAATTCCTTTATTTGTAATTTTTTACTGGGTGATCTACTGTATGGACACAAGCTTGCTTATTTACTATTTAAATTATATCCCTGTGAGTGTATTTATGATGCCTATTGCAAACAAAAAATAGAATAGGCAAAAGAAGTTGTATTGACAGTTCGGCTGAACAATACAAAACTTATCTGTATCACTTTTTATTAGAAACCTTTTCTGGGATGGCATTTTAAGACATAGTTTCATATTGATCTATTTGGAGGTATCAACTGCTGAAAATATGCCATCTGAAGTGTTCTCAACAGTGGGCCACATATTGCAACATTGGCATATTAATGTCCAATTCTGTCCAGTGTAACCATACCTCTGGATAAAGTATATCTTTGGACTCTTTTTTTATGCAACAATTTTCTTCTATGTGTGTGAGTACATTCAGTTACATTTCTGACTAAACATAGTGGACAGAATGATGCTACTTTCATTTCAAGATCTAGAAATGATTCTTATGCATTCAGTTGTCAAAGTTGTGAAACATTTTCTGAAGGATCTATCTATCTATCTATCTATCTATCTATCTATCTATCTATCTATCTATCTTTCTTTCTTTCTTTCTTTCTTTCTTTCTTTCTTTCTTTCTTTCTTTCTTTCTTTCTTTCTTTCTTTCTTTCTTTCTTTCTTTCTTTCTTTAGATTGGATATTGGATTTGTTCTCTATTCCTATAAGCAAAGATCTACTCCTTATGTTTAATTGCTATTTTCATAGCCCATATTCATAAATCCAGTGGTGTCTGATATTTTTAAATAGCTCATAATTAAAACCATTTATTTTATTAAGACTTATGTAAATGGCTTAGTGATACAGTCTGGAGTTCTAATCTTATTTGCAAAAACAAAATAAAAACCCTGTTAGTTATCAGTATTCAGCATATTTGAATTGTTTTAGAAAGGCTGTTGAAATATTTACATCCTGTTACATGGTGGAAAGGCAACACTTTAAAATATTGCATTGATAAGTAATATTTCTTCAGCTGTTAGATGATACCAGATATCCAGGCTAATACAAATTATCTGAACCACACTTGTTAAGAAATTATGGTAGTTTCTTGCCTATTTTTAAAGTGACAGACACATTGGCATAGTTTTAGCTCAAAGGTAGTTTGCTTAAATAGTTGCAGTTGTTTTAACTTTCACAGTGTGTTTGACTTTATTTGTAATTTTAGTTAAGATATTGTTCATATTTTTACAAGTCATGATTGCAAGAAAATTAGCATGGATTTTTTTTGATAATTCATATACCCTAATGGTTTAATACTATACATGTGTAAAGTCATAGTTTAATCCTGGTTTTATAAGATAAACCCAAATTGGGTTTGTGAAATATGCTAAACTAAAATTAAACAATTTAATTATGGCTTATTTTAATGTGATTTTTAGATTTTATTGTCTGAAAATTCAAGCGATGAATAAATGACAATAGCAACAATGGATATGTGCTAGGATTGGCTTAGTTTAGTGTATTATAACTAAACTTGTTTGGTTAATTTACAGTTTAATGTATAATATGAACAAGAGTTTACCGGTATTTCATATATTATAAAAAATCTTATCCAGTGCAAAGGAGAATTAATATTTTCTTTAAAGAAGGCAATTTTCTACTGAACTTAAATTATAGAGAGGCTCCTTTTCAGCCCTGATCACTGGATGACATTTTATATTTTTTTCCAGACCAGAGAGCCAGGTAAGTGATCACCTGTAGCTAGTCTGGTTTTTTTTAAAAACAGGCTTCTCCAATCTACTGATTTCTATATGTGCTGGGCTACAAGTTGTATTATCTGGCTTTTGAGGATGGCAGTGAATTAAAGAAGGCTTTTTTAGAATATGAATTAAAACCATTTCATTTTTTAAAAAGTTCTGCATTAGCTTTTGTTTTTAAATGAGCTTATTTCTTTAAAGAGCTTTTTTACATTATTGTGTTTCTTAATACAGGGCTATTACATCTGCTCTCATAAATAACAGATGAGTGTTAGATAACAGGAAAAATACATATACAGACTCAACTTTTTATTGCTATCTAATGATTGTCCAGAATTTTGCCATACAAATCTGATCTGTAAGCAGAAGCCTTCAGGTTTTTAAAACTGTGCAGCCAGTATTGGAATTTATTTTAATTTTATATAATAAAAGCAAACTGGATGCCTTTTGACATACTTCAGTGGTGGGATTCAAATTTTTTTACTACTGGTTCTGTGGGTGTGGCTTGGTGAGCATGGCAGGGGAAGGATACTGTAAAATCTCTGGTCAGAGGTGGTATTTGTTGGTTCCCCGAACTACTCAAAATTTCCACTACTGGTTCTCCAGAACTGGTCAGAACCTGCTGAATACCACCTCTGCCATAGTTTATAATTAATTCTGAGGAGAGGGGGAAAACACTTGCCATGTATTTATTTTGTGCATTTAAGCACAAGAAATTTGAGGGGAAAAAAGTCTTCCTGGGGGGAATAAGTGTTTGGCTGTATGAATTATGCTGGGAGTATCTTTGGAATGAAGTAATAGTAATATTGATTTTAAACTAAATATGGATCAGAAGTTATGGTTCTAGAAAAGCAAATTCAGTTGTAGGCATTTTGGCTCCCCTTTATTTGGTGCTTATTAGACACTATCTTCAATATCCCATTCAGTTTTGGGTACCATAATTTAAGGATTCAGACAAAGAAGACAGAAGGATGACTGGGAAGACATAGTGAAGAACCTGGGTAGGTTAAGTCTTGAGAAGACTGAAGGGATGTGGTATCACTCTTCAAATACTTGAAATGATGGCTGAATAAGGCCCAAGATCTGCTCTTTATTGTTACAGAATGTGGAACATGAATTAAAATATTTTAATCTACAGAAAAGGCAATTTCTAACTGAATATTAGAAAAAAATTCTGAATGTTCAGAGCAGCATAACTGGTTATCTGGAGAAATGTTAACTGGATGTATTTAAGCAGAAACTAATCTGTTCAGTATGTTTTAGGAACAGGACAGACACATGTTGTCCTATTCTTATATACAAATGTAGGAATCAAATGTTTCATAGGATATTATCTAGGAAAAAGCTCATACAGTGCACTAAGTCAGGGGTCGCCAACCTTTTGGACCGGAGGGACCATTGAGTTGCTCAGAGAATCACAGATTCATTCAGAGATCTATCTATCTGCCATTGGTTAGCTCAGTCTGTCGCATAAAATTTGCTTGCAAGCAAACTCATAAAATTAATTCACAATACACCATGCATGTAAATATTGAATTTTTTATTAAAAAAGAGCAACTTTTACCCAAAATCAGGCAAAGCAGGCAGATGGGGATGAGATTTCTCTGCAGCCCACCAAAAGTTTCTCACGGCCCACCAGATTAAATATTTAGGGACATGGTTAAGACCCAAAACAATAACTCTGAAAGAAGACAATTATGTTAAACTATTACAACAAATAGGAAGAGATTTGGAGGTATGGAGCAAAACGCAAATTTCATTATTAGGCAGAATTGCCACAATTAAAATGAATGTTTTACCCAAATTGCTATATTTATTCCAAACGATCCCTATATTATTGGATAAATTGTTTTTCAAACTATTGGATAAAATTATTATGAAATTCATTTGGGGAGGCAAGAAGTCAAGAATTAAGAAAATTTATTTACAAGATAATAAAAGCAGAAGTGGCTTTGGACTCCCTGCCTGGGAAACCTATTATAAAGCAGCAATGTTAGTGTGGATAAAGGATTGGATTAAATTGGAAAACAAAAGAATTCTAATATTAGAAGGATATGACTTACAAATAGGGTGGCATGCCTTCTTGTGGAACCCGAGTAGTAAAAGTCACTCATACTTTCAGAGACATACTTTATGCAAATCTTTGATTAAAAACCTGGTCTGATATTAGGAAAAACCATTACATTAAAGTTCCACGATGGTTGTCAACAATGGAGGCAATGTTCCACCCTAATACAATGGACATCAGTAAAAAGCTCAAATATCACCAAATTTTAGACAAAGAAGGAAAGCTCAAATCGACCCAAGAGTTAGAAAACCAAAAAATAATAATTGATGATTGGTCCTATTTCCAAATAGCAATAAGATATGAGAAAGATTTAAAAGAATTCGGAATAGAATAAAAGAGCAGTAAATTTGATAACATACCTTTGGGTCCAGATAAAAATATAATATCTAAATTATATAATTATCCATTGGAATATGAATTAGCTGAGGAAATTGTGAAAGGACCAATGATAGCGTGGGCAAGAAATTTCAGCCATAATATAGATTTAGAAGACTGGGAAAAAATCTGGCAGAGAAATCTTACAATAACTAAATCCGTGTCTTATAAAGAGAACCTTTATAAAATGATATATAGATGGCATCTAGCACTCTCTAGATTAGCAAAAATATATCCAACATCCAGTCCAACTTGTTGGAAGTGCAAAGGGAATCATGGTACCTTCTTCCATCTCTGGTGGACATGCCCAGTGGTCAAAAATTTTTGGATTGGAATCAGAACTTGGTTAGAAGAAATTGTCCAGGGTGGATTGGAGTGGGAACCTAAATTGTATCTTCTGGGTATCATTAAGGAAGGTTAATCCCTCCAAAGTAAAATATTTATTTATCCATATCCTAACAGCAGCACCTATTTCACTGGCTCAATTCTGGAAATCGCTTAATATACCACCAATACAATTTATTATTCAAAAAATCTGTGAATGTGCAGAAATGGAAAAACTCACATTAAAATTAAAAGCAAAAGAGGAAGCGGAATTTTACTCGATCTGGAATAAGTGGTATGATTGGCTAGAACGTAAAAAAAATAAAAAGGGGAATCAAGGGGGGGAAACAAGTTTATGAAACAGATTACGATATGTACAATAACAAACAGGAATTATTAATGTTAGTCTTAAGTTTCCCTCGTTCTTTAAACAATCAATAGAAGGAATTCATAGGTAAAGATAAATAAGTATAATTCAACAATAAACATTAATAATAGAACATTATGTTTGATAGAACATAAATAACAGAGAACCTATAAGAAACAAGAAATAGCTGCCACATAATATAATTTAGGAAATATTTAACTCACTGTCAATTGTATTAAAGGAAAATTTAATTAGTTTCAGCATAGAGATTATTGTGATGTTTGTTTGTATAAATCTTTGTCTTTTGAGTTTGTATATTTGTATATTTTAACTTTTTGTATTTAATAAAGTTTATTAAAAAATTAATTTTTTTTAAAAAGTCTGTTTGCGGGGACTTTGCTTGATATGAATGATAGGAATTCACATTAGCCTAAATAAAAGGGGTTTTGTTGGGGCGAGGAGTCTGCTTTTGATTTTGTGAAACTTGGGTCAGAACACGTGCCTTTTCTTGGATTCATGCTGCAGGTGCAGAGAGCAACTGCATGAATTCTGGAAAACATGCAGCTGGAATTACAACTTTAAGGAACCGCAACTATTTGTCTCCCCCTGTAGATTTTGAAAGGCCCTAGTGTAAATTCTGCCCTTGAATGAATAAATGAGATGATGTTCTGGATCCCAAAACTTAGTCACCAAACTGGTAGTAACACCGGTTGAATCCCACCCCTGGAGAAAATATCTGAAAGAAACATTCATAACAGAATGAGAATTCAGATATGGGGAAAATATACAATAGAGTAGTGGTTCTCAACCTTTTCTTCACTATGGACCCCCTTTAAATACCTTTTGTGGCCATGGACCATGGCCACAAACCCACAAGACTTAAGATATAAATGAAACATTTCTTCAAGATATAAACATAACATTTCCTCAAGCCTTCATAGACCCTCTGTGATGACATTGTAGCTTCCCAGGGATCCACAGACCACAGTTTGAGAACCACTGCAATAGAGAATGAAATATACCTAAAATAGTAAAATATATGAAGTGCATAAATAAAAATAAATAAAATGATGTATTAAGAAAGAAAAATAGCAATTTTGAAAACTCTAGAGCTGAAAGCAAGGTTCAGTTGACATTTGGGCATTATATGGCCTTTTGTCACATGGCCAAGATCATTATTGTTCCTTCCCTAATAGCATACTGATGGAGGCTTATCACCGAAGGAGTGGCATCAGATATCCAGTGTCTCCTAAAACTGTAGCTTTTATAGCAAAAAATCTGTGTTATAAGGAAGGTAATAAATATTGGGTTTCATCCCAAATCTTTTCATTTTGAGAGAGAGAGAGGGAGGGAGGACTCAACTAGCTGTGCCTGACCACACTTGTAGATGGATTATAAACTTTCTAACAGAGAGGAAGCAGCAGGTGAAATTAGGTAGAATCACATTGAATATCTATTCAGTTAGCACAAGAGATACCTCCAAGGGCTGTGTGCTCTCTCCATTACTCTTTTCTCCCTAGTCTATACCAATGACTGCATCTCGAAGGATTCTTCTGTTACCTTCCCCTATGCCATCACTATGCTAAATACCTAACACCCACAGAACTGTCTTATGCCCATGTAGTAGGCTGTACTGCAATTATCCTTGTCATTTCCTCATCTTTCTCACCTCTCATCTTTCCTACTACTTTCTCCTATTAGTGTATTATGATTTAGCAATTGTTATTTGTATCTTATGATTTATTATTGCATCTCATAATCTATGACTTATCACTTTGTTGTTGTTTGCATGTAGACTGAGACTTACTGGAGACAAATTCCTTGTGTGTCCAATCACACTTGTCCAATAAAGAATGCTATTCTATTCTACTGTTTTATGCTACAGTGCCAATTCCTGTTTTCAGTCACTGGGGCATAATACGTGTTATGTAATAAATGTATTTAAACCACATTTCCCTGATGTTGCCCATCCAGACTTTTGAGTGAGCATAGCTCAAGAATCTGGAGGAGACCAGATCAAAAAATGTTAGTTTATATTTATGAAGTATTTTAGTTAATTGAAGTTGTGGCCAAAAGAGTTATTCATTTATTCCTTCGTAAAATATCTAAGTCTCATTTTAGTCCATCTTCATTTGAAAAGATAAAGATCAATATCTGATCCAGTAAATGGTACAAATAGTCCTTGATATATGACTTTAATTGAGCCCGGATGTGTGATGAGCCTGTGATGGTCATGAAATGGTCACTATATGCAACCCTGCCTGATTTTATGATTTTTGCATCAATTATTAAAGTAAACTCCATGGTCATTAAATGAATGTCATGGTCATTAAATGAATCCATTATACCCAATGGGTGTTTTTTGTTGGAAACCAAAAGTAAATACTGAAAACTAACAAAAATCATCAAAAATCATGATCGCATGATTCTAGAATGCTGCTAACAGCTGTAAGTGTGAGTCAGTTGCCAACTTCCAAACTGTAATCATGTGACCATGGGGCTCTAGACAGTGATCATAACTTTGAATGATGTCTAAGTAGTCATTAAATGAGGACTACCTGTAAAAAATTCTCACAGAATTATAACAAAGCTCTTACACTAAGTATGGCCTATTCTTGTGGAAAGCTTGAAAACTGGAAAAATGATTTGGAATTAGACTTGGCAAAATCCCACTGGTACATTTTGTAGCACAGAATTCATTTTAGATCTATTTTGGCAAATAGTCAAGAACTGAACATAATTCATAGGGCTATATTCTACTGTAATAGTACTGTATCTAGTAACATTTTTTTCCTGATTGTGCTGGCAATGTTGTAAATAAATTGACACATATTATTATATTTGATGGCAATGCCCAACAGTCCTTTATAATGTATCCTGCTGTTGGTTTATTGCCCATAGTTCTTAAAGCATTAAATCGATGCAAATAAGAAAAGGAGTCAATTCCTATTCTTCAGTTCAGGATAGTTTAACAACACACTGGAAAACAAAAGTTCATATTTCAGTGTTTATTTAAGTGTGGGAAATTACGCTGGCTGAAAAATTGACACAATAGAGATTTTTGGGAGAAAGAAGCAGCCCATTGTTTATTAGCTTGTCTTTTTACAAGTGACATTTTGGACAAATGATTTAGAACGTGTCTTTAACATCTTTGTGGTTTTTCATAAGATCCCATCTGTTGTATATTCACACTATCATTTTTTTCATTCATCTATCTATCTATCTATCTATCTATCTATCTATCTATCTATCTATCTATCTATCTATCTATCTAGTATTAGACAACATGTATAAGTATAAGCATGGTTATGAATACATGAAATGGATACAAATATATATACCTTTATTTTCACTGAGTCCCTTAAAGGAATTGTTTATTTATTTCCTGCCCTAATTATTTATATTTTACACCTTACCCTTAGAACCCTTTCACTAAATAGGAGGCTACAAAATAAAGTTCTTTCATTGTCTTTTTAACATTAGGAAAAATATCATCATGCACCTTATTTGCTTCCACTTTTAGCTAAGAGCAATTTGAGAAAGTAATGATCTTGAAATTCTCCTTCCTTTCATTTATACCTCGTTATTAAAATTTTTCTAGCAGGAGCAAGGTTTGTCAGACTTATAGTAGTTTATAAACTCTTACAATGGATAGAAAATACAGTCTCAAGCATGCACATATTGTGGTTAGTTCCAGTTCCAGTGTTTGTATTAGCTGATAGAAAATGTGTCATTGTGGTTTTTATAAATGAGCTGCTGTTGATCAGTAGGAAACAAAACCTATTGTACTGAATTCTCTTACTGGTGATAGTTGTAGTTCCAAGTATAATTTAAGGTTGATTCTCTCCCCCCCCCCATCTTTAAAAGTTTAGGGTGTTGGGATTTATCTCAATATGAACCTGATGAAATATTAGATGGTAGGAGAGGCTTTCTTAAAGAAACCTTTACTTTCTGAGATCTATTTGTTGAGCAGATAGGAAGGGACTTTCTTCTGTGTCATCCCTAGTTAAGAAATACACTTCCTTGGGGCAGGGGGAGGAGTGCTCAGGTCCCATTCTTTCAGCTTTTAAAAAAGGAATTAAGACTTTCCTTCCCAGTTAAGCCTTTTCTGACTGAATCAATCAGTCATTGAACTGTTTCATTAGCTAACGCTATTTACATTTTATTTTTTTTTACTATTAGCTACATTAAGTACCTCTGGGCTAAAAGATGAATATAAATCAAATCCCATCTACTAAAAAATAAGTTTGAATTGGTAAAAGCCTTTTTATGTATATGTTAAAAATACAACAATTCAGAGTCCTTTGTAGACAAAAAATAAGTAATTAAATAACATTTTTCATGGGATTATTGCATGGGTGTTAGAAAATACAAATAAAAGAATTTTTAAAAACTCATAATGCATTATATACATACTTCATATTGCTCTCTTGGTTCTAATTTTTTTGCACATTTAAAATAAATTATTGTTGTTTTCTAAATTATATGCTTTTCTTTTCACTTAATACATTATTTAGGTGCTTTTTGACAGCCAGCATGTAGATATTTGAAAAGGTGTACATTATTTAAATCTGATTCATGTAATTTTGATGGTAAAACAGACATTGCCCATGTTATTGTTGTTTTCATACATTTATTCTGTGTGGTAATGTTGATGAGGTAACCTGGTGAAAGTCCACATGCTAGACATTTATGGGCCAAGGATTTTGGGAAGAAGACACAAGTTTGCCAGGCCTCCTGCAGAAATCTGGATGAAATATTGTTTTGTGATATTACAGCAGCATTATAATTGTCACCTTTGTGTAGCTGGATTCCATCTTGCTGTAATGTAAGGCTTGCTGCGCAGGTTGTATCAAAAACACAGTACGCTCTTATATCCGTTGTGTTTTTATGAGGAACAATAATACTTGTGTAATTGAATTCTCTGGCCAACACACAATGTTGCTACAGTAGTAATTACATTATTCCAAGAATATGTGAATAGAGTCTGCAAATGTCCAAGGATCTTCATTAAAATGAAATACTTATTTGTATAGTATGGAGATGAGGTGAATGATCCTCTAGATCAGGGGTGTCAAACTCGATTTCATTGAGGGCCACATCAGGGTTGTGTTTGACCTTGGAGAGCCAGGGTGGGCATGGCCAGCATGACTTCACTCATGTTGGGGGATGCCTTGGTGGCGCGAGCTCTCTGCCAGCAAAAATAGGCTTCCGAGCTCTGTTTTTGGCTATGATGGCCTTTCTGCAACACTCTGCCAGTGACAACGGAGCTCAGTTTATCTCTGGTCTCGATGAGATACAGCTCTAGAGCCTTGCCGAAAAGCTTGTCTCCAGCGCAGGGGGCAGAGGCCAGCCTCCATTTGTGGCGTGACTCTGCCTGCCAATTTTGGAGCCACAGAAGCCTTCTTGCTGCCACCGAAGACGCCATGGCCCTTGATACAAATTTGGCGGAATTGAGAGTGGCATCCGCAGTGAATTCCGCCACTGCTATAATTTTGTTCAGATTCTGATGAGACCTGAGGTCAGAGGCAGGCAATCGGTCCTGCAGTTGATGGTTTAAGGACATCCTCTGGCTCAGGGGGAGTGCCAGAAGAGGAGAATGATGCAACAACCGGAGTGTCTACTGAGGGCAATGCAAGGGCATTGGCTAGGGATGTGCTAACATTGTAGAACCGCTTGTCCAAAGATGATGGACGAGGACCTGCTGAAGGGGAAGTGCACTGCTCCTTGACCATGTCGAGAAACAAAAGGGGAGAAGGCAATACCTCCGTGTGTACTCCTGGCTTGGAGAAGAATGAGTCTCCTTGCCCAGAGGGTTTCCCTTGTGGTTCAGGTGCTGCTTCCTCAGGTGACAGCTTGGCAGTGACCAGGGCCTTGCTAAGGAGAAGTTTAAAGAGGGCTGGTTTAAAGACTAATGCAGAGGAGGGCTAATCTGGACAAGAGTCTTCTTCCTCTGAAAGATTGCGATCACAGATTTCGCCCTCTTCACGCTCTGAACGAAGGGTTGGGGCTGCCATATGGAGAGTCAGATAGCTCAAGGGTTTTAGTCCAGATCAGACAGCACCCATCCCATAAATTGGTTAGAGCTCAGAGCTATCTCTCTGACTCTCAAGCATTTCAGAGCCTCGGTGACTGGCTTCCATGTTCTCGTGTTGACGGACAATATGGCCGCAAAGGCATACGTCAACAGACAGCGGGGAATGAGATCCAAGGCACTTATGAGGGAGACAGAACGTTTGGGGTTATGGGCAGAGAAACACCTGCTGTCGATCTCAGCAGATCACATTTCTGGAGTCGACAATTCCCAAGCCGACTGGCTGAGCAGGAGTTTAGTCGACCAGGCAGAATGGTCCATTCCTCTGTCCCTATTCAGGGATCTTTCCCTCAGATTCAGAACTCTAGATCTCTTCTCCACTCCTCAAAATGCCCAAGTCAACAGATTCTTCACCAGGTTTCCTTGCCAGGTAGTGGAGGGGACCAATGCTCTTCATTGCAAATGGCCCGCGGGTTTCCTCTATGCCTTTCCCCCTCTTCCCATCATTCCGGTGTTTATACGGAAGCTGTTGGTGGAACGGGAGGAGCTAATTCTCCTGGCACCCTATTGGCCAAGGAGGCCCTGATTTGTGGACCTTGTCAACCTGTCTGTGGCTTCCCCTTGGAGGATCCTGACCCATCTCATCTCCCTGCACCAAGGGGCCCTGATGCATCCGGAGCTCCAGTGGCTGAAGCTGACCATGTGGTGCTTGAGCTAAGGGAGGCTAATCTCCCAGAGGGGATTATCCTCTCCATTCAGGCGTCTCGCAAACCTTCTGCAAGGCGCCTCTATGATGCCACCTGGAGGGTTTTCTCCCAATGATGCCTCAGGGAGGGCCTCTCTCCTTCCTCAGCCCACTTGGCAGAGGTTCATAGATTCCTTCAGGATGGCTTGGAGAAAGGTTTAACCCCCAAAACCTTATGTCGCCAGGTAGCAGCTCTGTCCTCAGTTCTTTCATGGGCTTTGCTTCCTTCCTTGTCCCATCACCTCTCGGTCAGGAGATTTTTGAAAGGTGCTTCCAAACTACACCCTCCTGTGGTGCACAGGTATCCTTCATGGGACCTTCACTTGGTTCTTAATGCCCTTATAAAGCCCCTCTTTGAACAGTGTCTCTCCAATTCCTAACTCTAAATGTAGTTTTCCTCGTTTCTATCACTTTGGCCAGAAGGGTGTCAGAACTGGCCGCTCTTTCTATCAGGCAGGATCTTTGCATCTTTCACAATGATAGGGTTGTTCTCTGTCTGGACCCCTCCTTTATCCCAAAGGTTAACACTTGGTACCACCGGTCCCAAGACATTACCTGACTTCTGTCCTCTTCCACACCATGACTAAGAGCACAAGTGGCATACTCTAGATGTCAGAAGGGCTCTTAGACTTTGCATCAAGTGCACTTCCCCTTTTAGAAAGACAGAAGCCATGTTTGTCTCCTTTTCACCTTTTCACCTTTTCACTTGGGGAGCAAGGCTTCTTCTCCTACTATTAGCAGGTGGGTCAGGACGTGTATCGCACAAGCCTACAAAACGGTGGCTCTTCTGGTACCCCGTGGTCTAATGGAGCACTCTACCAGAAGTGTGGCCACTTCAGCCGCTTGGGCTATCCAGCCATCCTTGGAAGAGATTTGCAGAGCGGCCACGTGGACATTCCCATCTCCCTTCATCAGAGACTACCATCTGGATTCCTTTTCCTCGGCGACGGCGGCTTTCGGCAGACGGGTTCTTCAGCGAGCGGTTCCACCATTGGAGTGATTGGCCGGCCAAGGACCCGCCTGTGGACATGCAAGCTTTGGTATGTCCCATCCTGGGCTCTCGCTGCAGTATGTAGGAGAATGGGCGTTGGTAAATTTACCTGTGAACGCCATTTCTATCTATGCTGCGAGAGAGCCAGCCCCTCCCTTGGTTCATTCGGAGATGATAAGGCACGTTAATGTATTGGATTGTTTGCTTTCAGAGACACTTCTTCAGTCTGTAAATTAAAGCTGGGGATTCTCCCGGGAGCTGGCTTTTTATATATACAAGTACAGACCCAGCTTAATGATGTTATAAGAAGGAGTCTACCCATCCTGGGCTCTCTCACAGCATAAATAGAAAGGGCGTTCACAGGTAAATTTACCAATGCCCACTCCAAGGACTGTACTAGATTGTCTGCCCATATGTGTGCATATTCAAGTGGCTTTGCTGATACTCTTCCAGTCAGGCTTTGCACAAATATTGATGTTTTTAAAAAAGCCTTAAAATCCCCCCCCCCCCCAAATTATCCACTCCTTGACAAGTATGGCTTTGGATGATAGAAGCAGTAGAGAGGAATTATATTTTTGGGTGGAAGGGAAATGAATTGATATGACTTAATGCAGGAGTCACCAAACTTTCGGATCTCAAGGACCACCAAACTCATCATTTTAAATCCCGCAGATCACTAATATGAATTTTGACTGATGGTGGCTTGCTGACATTGGTGAGGAAATCGGTCCCATATTCCAGAGCTTCAGTTGTCACAGGACTGGCCTTTTGGTCATCGTGGAGAAGCTGCTCCTCCACCTCAGTGTGTGCCAGCCTTCCAGGGATTGGAGGAGCTGCTCCGGGATGACCAAAGGGCCAGTCTTATGACTACTGCAGCACTGGAATATGAGACCAGCTTTCCCACCAATATCAGCAAGCCTCCCCAAGGCGGCTTGGTCTTTTGCCATTGGTCTTACGTTCCAGTTCCAGCTCGCGTAGCTCTATTCAAGGTAAAGTTTGTGCTTGGCCGAAGGGTGGGGGCCAGCGGGTGGGTGGGCCATGTGGGTGGTGCAGCCTTGTGTTCCCATGCAGCCTGGATTAATTACTTTGGGGGGAGTGCTTTGGGGACATTTCTCTGCGGACCACCTACATTTTCTTGCGGACCACCAGTGGTCCCCAGCTCACTGGTTGGCGACCTCTGACTTAAAGTACAGAGATTATAGATCAGTGATGGCTAACATTTCGGCACCAAGTGCCCAAAGTGCACATGTGCATCCCCAAAATGCAATGCATGCACATGCCCTGTGCATGCACTCCACCCTCATGTATGTGTGTGCCCCCCATGCATGCATGTGCGACCCCCTGCGCCCTCATGCATGCATGTGTGACCCCTGCATGTGTGCCCTGCCCCTGTGCATGTGTGTGTAACCTGCCACTTGTATGCCCAGCCCCAATGCATGCACGGCAGAGACCTGAAGACCAGCTGGATGGCAGGAGGCACATGCGGATATGCACGGTGGAGCTGAGCTGGGTGCCGAGAGGAGGCTCTGCATGCCGCGAGGTTTGCCATCATGGTTATAGATTGTGAGGAAGGATTCAAGAATAATGGGCAAATAAGCAGTCATTATCATAGTTTCCAATTTGGTTACGTAGAGGTAGTCCTTGACTTACAACACAGTTGAACCCAAAATATCCATTATAAAGCTATAAGGAAGTTATTATGTGAGTTTTGCCTCATTTTATGACCTTTTTTGGCACAGTGAATCACTGTAGTTGTTACATGAATTATGTAGTCATAAAGCGAATCTGGCTTCTCCCATTGTCTTTGCTTGTCGGATGCCGGCTGGGAAGGTTACAAATGGTGATTACATGACCGCAGGACAGTGTAACTATCATAAGTACATGCCAGTTGCCACATGCCTGAATTTTTTTCATGTGACCATGGAGACGCTACAGTGGTATGTATGAAAACTGGTCATAAGCCACTTCTTTCAGTGCTCACTTTGAATGGTCACTAAACAAATGGTCGTAAGTCAAGGACAATATGTATAAGATTGTAAATCAGGTGGAGAATGTATACAATACAAAAATATAAAAATTTGAGAAGTAATTTGATGAATGGTGAAGAAAATAAGACGGAAGTAGCATATGAGCCTCTGTGGCACAGTGGTTAGAGCTATTGCAAGCTATTTCTGCAGCCAGCTGCCTACAATTTGGCAGTTCAAATCTCACCAGGCTCAAGGTTGACTCATCCTTCGATCCTTCCAAGGTGGGTAAAATGAGGACCCAAATTGTTGGAGTCAATATGCTGACTCTGTAAACCGCTTAGAGAGGGCTGTAAAACATTGTGAAGTGGTATATAAGTCTAAGTGCTATTGCGATATTCATACTTGCTCTCTCCTCATGTATTAATTCAACTCAAAAGCAGATATTTTAACATTATTAATACTTCTAACTAAGGTGCAAGTAGAGAAAAGATTGAATAAATACTGCATTTAATTTTCTGTCAGAAGATACGGCTCTATTGAGCTCTATTTGTAGTAGCAAGAACTGTAGCAAAACGTGCTTGGGAGGGAAAGCTCTTTTGCAGAGAGAATTTTTGTCCATTGCAACATTCTGCGACATTCTTCCCTTTTTAGCAAGGCTAAAATGTGCTCATCCAGGCCTTCACTGCTTTACAATTTTATGAGTACCAGGACAGAAATATTCCAGTAGCTATTTTAATGACTGTGATTAAATTGCACAAAACCAGAGATTCCCAACAGGGAAACCATTTCTTTTGTTTCCCAGAATCAGTTTCTTTTTCCATAATCCAGAGATGGACCTTTATATATAATATTTTAATTGAAATAGTAAATGCAAATACAAGTAGTCCTCAACTTATGACCACAATTGAGCCCCAAATTTATGTTGTTAAGTGAGAAATTTGTTGTGAGTTTTGCCCCATTTTATGACTCCCCCACCACATTTCTGAAGTGAATCACTGCAGTTGTTAAATTAGGACCACGGTTGTTAAGTGACTCTGGTTTCACCATGGATTTTGCTGGTCAGAAGGTTGCAAAAGGAGATCACATGATCCCAGGACACTGCAACCGTCACAAACATGAGTCAGTTGTCAAGCATCCGAATGTAAATGTGACCATGGGGATGCTGCAATGGTCGTAAGTGTGAAAATGGTCACAAGTCTGTTTTTTTTTCAGTAACTTCAAACAGTCAGTAAGTGAATTGTTGTAAGGCAAGGACTACCTGTAGTAAATTCAGAGAGTGGAGGAGAAATAGAAAGAATAAAAAGTTCAAAGAAAGAAAGAAAAAAAAGAAAAGAAATATATAAAGAAGTGATTTCCAATCTTCGTCACTAAAAGTGTAAATAAATTGGATAACTCATAATCCCATATAAAGTTTCAAACAAATATCTCTTCTTCTTACAACCCTTCAATTATCTGTATGTTTCATCCACTGTTCAGTCCTGTTTGCAAAAAGATCATAATGCTTAAGCTTTTTAGAATCACAGTGGTGCCGAGGTGCGTCAGGTCTGCAAGGGGAAGGCATTCCATGCACAGGCCAAGGGCAACACCCACAAGGGGACAGATGAGATGACCAGCAGCGATCTGCTCTCCAACAGACAGGGTGGAATAGGCAGGCAGATGCTGTCTGGCAGCAGCTGCCCCACCCCCTGCCTCACCTTGTCTCAGCCTGCAGTGGCGGCAATGGTTGGAGGCAGACGCACAGGGGAAAGGGGTGTGATATGGCCTGCTGGATGCGCCGGGAAGACGCCTGCCCTGTCTCAGTCATGTGGGATGGAGCAGGCACATCCGGTGGTCCACATCACATACCTCGCCCCGACTCTGCCTGCTGCCGGTGCTGCTGCCACTGCCAAACCTGCTTCTTGGAGGGCCAGCCCGGTGGTTGCGGCGGGCTGTGGAGTTCCTGCTGCCGGACACCTCCCTCTCCTGCACGCACAAAGACACACATGTGAAAGACCAGCGAGCAGGGCATGGAGATGTTGGTGCAAGCACAGTGCTGATCTGCAAGCTGGTGGCAACCATCCGGACCACGGCCAGCCTTAGATCTGTGGTGCCACCTTGGCCCTACTTCCTGCATAGGAGATGGCAAGTGCAGGAGGGCTGATGTCCTGGGTGAAAGGGAAGCACTCAGAACGCAGCGCCCAGGGACGCCAGGCCCCATGCACTTGCTGGGGCGGGACCGAGGCTGGCTGCAGTCCAGCCTGGATGACTGCCACCAGCTTGCACATCAGCGCCTGGTTGGCCTGGCCTGAGCCAAGGCCCCATGGGTTCGTTCTTTGCTGTTTCTCATTCAGGCCCTTGGACCAGATCTAACAACCCCATTGACACCCCTGTTACAAAGCAATAAGAATTTATTTAAAAGCATCTTTCATTTTGGAGAGAACAAATTGGCACAGTAGTTTTGAGAGGTGGTAGTTTCTGATATGTGTGTGTGTGTGTGTGTGTGTGTGTATGATATTCAGCTAGGAAAAGAAAAAAAAAACAATTGGAGAAGCTTAGTATATTTAGACCATAATATTATTCAATAGGATAAGGAGTTGAGTACTGACTCTGCATTGAATTTTTATGTAATGGGAAATTCCGAGCTAATTTGGAAGTTATTCCTTCGATGAAGTTATTCCTTAGATGAAAAAAGTTCTGGAAATAACTTAGGTAGGAAAAATCAAGTACAGATTAGGTGAAACCTGGCTCAAAAACAGTAACTTGTGAGAGGGACCTTGGAACTGATCATTTAAATATGAGCAGTGTGCGGCAGCAGCCAGAAAAAGCTAATACAATTCTTGGTTGTATAAGCAGAGGCATAAAATCAGGTGAAGTATTAGTACTGCTTTATAAAACCTTAATAAGAACACACCTGGAATACTGCATCCAGTTTTGGTCACCATATTACAAAAAAGATGTTGAGACTGGAATAAGTGCAAAGAAGAGCAACTAAGATGATTAAAGGCAGATTATTATTTAAGAACTAGGTTTATGTGGGTGAACGTGTGTGCGTATGTGGGTAGGTGTAAAGTAGTCGTTTAAAAAATTTCCTGCCTATTTTTGATTAATTTATAGGAGGAGAGTTATGATTAAACACAATTCTTTGGTGGCTCACTTGGCCTAAGGACTGCACTTCCAAAAGTTGGAGGAGGAGGAGGACCATTTAATATAAACTATTCTTTATTAAATAAATGCAATATTATTACTCCTAACTCCATTATTTCCCCAATTATATATACTCATCATTACAATTATCTTCTATTCCATCATTCATTACTCTTATTTTATTCAGCAACAACCTTCAACATATTAGTGCATTTGAAAATTTCTGACTATTCATTTATCAGGCATTATCTTTAATGAATTAAATTTACAATAAGGTTTCCTTCTCATAGCCATACATTTCTCAGGGATTTGCACAAGAGCAAAAATCTGGCCTGCATATCTCCTGCTGCCTATCAACTATACTATGCTATGCTACATTTCCCAAAGTTTGTTCATTGTCATTCGAAATTCTGCCAAATATTTTCCTACCCAGACTTAACAAACTAGCAGACTTAACAAGTTAGCAGACTTAACACTCACTCTCCTTGGCATTCTGTTTATGAATGCTGTTACTATTCATCCATACATCAGCCCAGATCCAGTCTTCATATATAAACAAATCTCATAGTCACATGTATGTTTTAACATTTCTTCAGTTATACTACTCACACCTAGAGCCTTACAATTTTTCCAGATGTAACACATCTTTTTCTTCATTTTTTTTGGCATTAATGGCATGTATTTAAATTAAACACTTTTCAACTCTGCTATCATTCCCATAGAAATATCTCAAATGTTTCAATTATTTCTTTCTGTCTTATCACAGTTCATTTCATTTCAATTATCCTCTTTAATTTACTCTCTAAACATTATCAGTCTAATTTGGAAGTGGTATTTAGAGGGAATATGATTTCTTCACTCATGGTTTTGATAGGAAGTAAGCTTGGAGAATTATACCTCTGGTGTAGGCACAAAGCAAAATTGTAAGACTAGGTCAATAAGATAGATAGAATTTATCTTGTATTCAGTATCGGAGGTTGTAATGAGTTAACAAGTGAGACTGCTGGATTATTATTAACAAGAGATTACTGGATAATATCATAGCAAGATAAGGAGGAGTAAAATGGGAGTGAAATGTTCAGAGAGATGAACCATTCTGGCTCTGACAGCCATCCCAAGGATGCTTTGCTTACGGAGAAACCAAGATGCATTCTCTCTGGCTTCTGATCAAGATTTCTGCCTGATTACAGAAGGGCAGTAATCTATAGCTTCCTGATTTACAGCCTGCTTTAATACTTTCAACCTTAAGTTTCCAAAAAAGGAAATTATTTCTTGGCTGAATTATCTGCCTTTCTGTACCTTTCATGATGGTTTGTTTTGTTATTGGCTTGTCAGAAAGCCCAGTCGTCTCAGCTCCCATTTTTGCTTACTTGCTTTATTTCCTACAGGGGGTGGGAAAATCTAACTTTCTCTAGTGCTAATTCATTTTTAATGCCAATGCGCTAGTAGTTTATATCAGGATTGTGGGGTTCTTGCTTTGCAGCTCTTATGAACTTGCTGAGTATCTGTTTTTTAATTAACCTTACAAATCATTTCCATTAGTGCCAGTTCCAGGCTTCTGAAACTGGACTTCATCTCCCAAAATTCCCAGCCCACACAGGCCAAACATTAAAGGAAGCTAAAAAGTATTGTTAACATACATCCTTTTCCATGGTTTTTAGTAGAACAAGTAATCCAGTCTCAGACAATGTTGTTGTTATTAAATCAGTCTGTCAAATGTTAGAATAAAATTAATAATTAAATGATTGATCATAGTTGCCTCCTCTCTGCTTGAATTTTTGGCATATCACAGCATGAACGAAGAAATTTATTCTTCTTCCAATTTATAAAATATTGAGAGAGAGAGAGAGAATGGGAGAGGAAGGAGGGAGAGAGAGAGAGAGATTGGTCCAAGGTTATCCAGGTGGCTTTGTGCCCGAACGTGACTGAAGTCACCATTTTCTAGTTTCTAACCTGGTGCCTTAGCCAGTGCCATGACAATTAATGACCTTATTTTAGCACACTGCTTTTTGCCATTTTGCCAACATAAATTCACTAGATCACACTAGTCAGTGTGAATGAATAGCAGCATCACTGAATACTATAGGTTCATGATGGCGAACCTATGGCACGTATGCCATAAGTGTCACGCAGAGCCACTTCTGCCAGCACGCGAGAGGTCACCTAGAAAAGCCCCACAGTGCATGTGTGCGCGCCGCCCTCTGACAGCTGGTTGTTGGGTATCTGGTGTGCAGGGGCAGCGCGCGGGAGACACGCATGCATGTGCAGAGATGCATGGCATGTGCAGGGGGATCGTGCACGCACATGCAGAGATGCATGGTGTGTGTGGGAATTGTGTGTGCATGCACAGAGACTCACGGTGCGTGGTGGGGTTGTGCGGGCATGCACAGGGGGTGTGGGGGGCACCACGCGCATTGCCTTCTGGGTGTTGGCATGTGAGCACGCGCACACAATTTTCGGCATAGGAGCCCAAAAAGCTTATCCGCCACTGCTATAAGTAGTCTTTGATTTACAATAGTTCATTTAGTGACTTTTCGACACTGAAAAAAGTGACTTATGACAATTTTTCACACTTATGACTATTGCAGCAGGAATGATTTGCATTTGGATGCTTGACAACTGACTCACATTTATGAGGGTTGCAGTGTCCCAGAGTCATCTGATCCTGTTTTGCGACCTTCAGACAAGTAAAGTCAATAGTGAAACCAGGTTCACTCACAACCGTGTTACCAATTTAAGAACTGCAGTGTGCTTCACTTAATAAATGTGGCGAGAAAAGTCATAAAATGGGGCAAAATTCATTTAACAAATTTCTCACTTAGCAACATAAATTTGGAGCTCAGTTATGGTCAATAAGTTGAGGACTACTTGTCCTGTTGTGTACTGTCTGTGGAAATAGTATCCCAATCAGGTGTTCAAGAAACTGAAGGAACTGAAAATGTGTAAACTAGATATGTATTGAATGGAGAATGCAGGTGTATATGAGAGGATTTAGTTCATGTGATTCTTTACAACAGCACCCCCCAAAGTTTTGGGCAGTGTGGACAGGTTGCCTGGAGAGTGGTTTTTCTGCAGACTGGAGGGGGGGGGGGGCATTGTTTTGCACACTTCCTGCATCCTGTGCACACGCAGTTGGGGCTTTGCTTGCTTGTGCAGCCTGGTTCCTGGCAGGCCACAGATAGCTGTCAATCTGCAGACTGGGGTTTGTGGACCACTTGCTTTACAGGGTTTCTTATGTCCTAGGAGAAATTTCTTGTATTATAGGGTTTCCAATTGAGGATTGATGTGAATGCATATAAATAAAAGGCCAAGCTTGTTGCTATTCAAGTTTGTGTATTTAAATCTGGGGTGTTTACAAAGAACTTCTTTTGTGACCTTGAGAGTGAAACCCAGTGTGCAGTCTGCAAAAATGCTGTCCCCTGCTTTTTTTGGCATTTATTTTAATTTCTGGTAGCATCTTTACCCTCTAAAATTCCCAATGCCATCCAAAAATGGTTCCTGAAACCACTCTCTTTTACATAATGTAATTCTCTGAATCCGGAAATATGAATGGACATTTGCAAAAGTTCATAGGGACACAAGACTGGGTCAGGCCTCCCTCCTTACCTAACTAGCAGGTTGCATCATTTCCCCTGCCCCAAAAAGCGTAAAAGCATTAAGAAAATCCCCACCTTAATGTACTCTTTGATTAATGCTGCTAAAGTACATACAGCCTGCTTCCTATAAAACCCTAACCTGACTCCTTTTTCTTTTAGCACATTTGATTAATGGGACTCTGTAAGAACATAGCTTTCTTGTTTGTGAATGGTCAATAGAGGCTTGGCATTTTGGAAAATGGCCCTTGACAAGCTGCACAAAGAGAGGCATGGCCCTTGAGCTGAAAGAGGTTGCCTTCTACTTTAAATGTTTGAAAGAAAAATATTTTATTATGTCTGGGTCTCCTTTTCAAATCCCTCTGACGTGCTATTCTGCAACAGCCTTTCAATAAATGAGACTTTTTTCCCCCTCTGCCTCCATTATGTCTGCAGTGAATAGATTAATAATGCTTTTCTGTATTATGTGACATCTCTAGCAAGATGTCAGGGGAGGCGGTGGCAGAATCGTATGAGACTTATTCTGAAGTTTTTGTTGATTTTTGCGGACAAAATTAATCAGATTCCACTTCAGTTTGGACTACAGTCTTAGGATAAGTCAAGGGGTGGTAACCTTGTCAAGTATCCAGTCAGATTTATACAGGATCTCTTTGGCTTCTAATTACTAAGGATGCAGATATATTGTGTGGGCTATCACTTGCCTTCCTGTCTGTTGCCCTTCCTGGTTGATTAAATCAGCCAGATTGGGATTGATTTCATTGTGGAGGCGATCAATACTTCCTGAGCAAATGATATGCCCAATTTGTGCTCAAAGATGAAAAAGCCTACACTGGGAAATCTTTCTAATTATAGGCCAGTCTAATATACTATAAGGCGATTGAGGAAGCTGTAGCCTTGAACTTCCAGTTATATTTGGATGAGTTTCTGCATATATTTTGCTTTAGATTTTATACAGAATATGGTACTAAAACTTAGTAGATGATCCATACAGTATTGGAAGCTAAAGAATAGTGAGAGCAATCCTGCTAGTTATCCTGCACTTCTCAGCAGCTTTTGAGACCATTGACCATGGCACCCTCTGGGCCATCTGACAAAAGTTAGATCTTGGGTGCACTGTTTTGCAGTGATTCCATCCATTCCTTCCTGTTGGGATACACCTTGGAAGTACTACTGAGAGACAACTACTCAATACCTTATTTGATCACCTTCGGGGAGTTCAGTCTTAAATGCTGTTTGATAGCTATAAAAAAAAATCACTGGGGGAGTTTGAAGTATGATGCCAGCAATGTGCTGATGATACTCGTAGCTCTACTATTCCTTACTATCTAACTCCAAGGGAACAATCGGTAACCCTTGATTATAGCCTACTATAACAGGGACACTAAGCTGAAACTAAATTCAGGCAAGGAGGTGCTGTTTGTAAGGGAAAAAAAAACCCTTGGCCTTTGGTATTTATATGAAACTTGTTCAGGAAGGGGCTGCACTCAGAAAAGAGAGGTTTGCAATTTGAGAGTGCTGCATGATTCTTAGATGTCACTGGGTTTATTGGTTAGAGTTCATCTTGAGGATTGTAATGCATTCTGAGTTATCCTTGAATGTTAACTAGAAATTGCAATTAATGCAAAATGTGCCACGTTGACGGAGAACATTTCTATTTGAGCATGTGGTGATAGAGCAGTTATTGTGCCTAGCACTTGAGATGTGATCCAGCTCTACTTCCTGTATTTATCACTTACATCCAAGGTGGGGAAAGATGGCCCCTTTCTCCTCCATGCTGCATCGAGAGCCCAGGATGGGTTGACTCCTTCCTATGACGTCATTTAGCTGAGTCTATACTAATATAAAAGCCAGTCCCCGGGAGAGACCCCAGCTTTTGACTCAGCTCCTTTCAGTCAGTAGCTGTGTCTCTGAAAGCTTTCTGTTAGATAGCACTCACCAGCGATCTTCAGTACTTTTTTTCCTCGCTTCAAGCAGCTCCCAGGGCAGCTGCTCTTACAGGAGAGCAGGGCTCTCTCCTGCAACATTGGGAGCAGCGTTACAGAGCTCTGTGCAGGCAAGCTGGGCAGCATCTGTAGACCTCCCCCACGCCTGTGATTTTGGAGTGATCGTAGAAATGATTGGCAAACTGATAAGAGCACAAGCCAGCTGATCGTGTGGCTGGTTACTGAGTTTTTCCTTTGCTGACTTTGCTTGGGGCTCTGTATAGCCTAAGGAGCAATTCTTCGATTTTGGAGCCTTTTTCCTGTAGTCAGCGGTTATCTTGGATTCAAGCCTTCCACCACGAGGTGAGCAGCCATTTTGTAAGCTCAGGGGCCATTATACCCTAAGGGGCTTAATAGAAAAATTTCTAAACAGCTTCTTTCCAACCCAAGAGCCTTTGTTCTACAAATGGAGCAAGATAAGACTCAGGCAGAGCCTTCCCCCCAGTGGAACAGTCTCTTAAGCCCAATAAGAGAAAAAAATGTAGGCAACGCACCCAATCAGTCCAGAGGGAGGTGGCTGCTAAAATCACAGCTAAAGCTCTAGCCTCTAAGAAAGCAGTTCAGGCTGAATTGAGGGCAGAGAAGTGCAGACATGCAGCTCCAGAGAGACAGTTCAACAGAACTATTCAACAGAAGGGAGTGCAACTACAGCATGTTTCAGGTGATACTCATGGGCCCCATGCAGCCAAGCCCTCCCAGGGGAGGAGAAGTTATCTATGAGCCTTTCTATCCTCCATCCTGGTCTCCTAGGCTCTTGCAGTACAATCAGATCCTCAGGATCTAAGCAGATCTGGGCCTTATTTCCAATAGGCTTCTGTGCCCTATGCTCCTCCCCCTCCTTCCAGGCCTCGAACCTCTTCTCAATCTAGGCCTGAAGCCACCTTCACTCCCACAGCAGCAGGCCTTCGGCCTTCTGCCTCTACCTTTGAGCATAGACCAGGGGATATACAAGATGTTGTCTCATTAGCCATTAGGCAGGGATTGGCTGAAGGCTTCAAGCAAATTCTTCAACCTCTGGAAAGCGTTCAGGCCCTTCTTCCTTCTCAATCTATAAGTTCCTTGCCTCATCATCCTGATTTACACAGGTCCCAGGATCTCAGGGTCCATTCTTCTCTACCAGAATGGGAAGAGGTTGATGAGGAAGGAAGGCCTTCACCATCTGAACAAGTTACTCTTCTCATTCAGAGTGTGAAGAGGGCAAAATTTTTGACCAAAATCTTTCAGAGGAAGAGGATTCTCACCCAGAGCAGACATCCTCTGCATCGGTCTTCAAACCTACTCTCTTCAGGCCATTACTGAGCAAGGCCTTGGTCACTGCCAAGCTGTCGCCAGAGGAAGTGGCTCCCGAGCCACAAGGAAATCCCTCTAGCCAAGGGGATTCGCTCTTCTCT
Organism: Hydrophis major; assembly: GCA_033807585.1. Classification (NCBI taxonomy): domain Eukaryota; kingdom Metazoa; phylum Chordata; class Lepidosauria; order Squamata; family Elapidae; genus Hydrophis; species Hydrophis major. Next base: position 149,027,287 of record CM066330.1, read on the forward strand.
GAGCCTGTAGTGCATGTAGAGATTTTACCTTCTCCCATTTTGTTCCTGGACATAGTCAAGGAACAGTGTGCTTCTCCTTCGGCAGGTCCTTGCTCATCTTCTCTGGATAAGCGTTTCTACAATGTCAGCGCAGCTCTGGACAATGCCCTGGCAGTGCCTTCTGTTGACATTCCGGTTCTGGCCTCGTTCTCATCTTCTGGCACTCCCATGGAGCCAGAAGATATCCTGAAACTGGATGATAAACGCTCCGAACAGACCCTCAAGTGCAATCACCAGGCTGCTACTTGGGCTGTTCGGGCTTCAACAGCAACATCCTTTTTCATGAGGGCATCGATATGGTGGCTGTGCCAACTCCAGAATAGCTTGCCTGCTTCTGATCTTCAGTCTCACCAAGACCTTAATAAGATTATTGCAGCGGTGGAATTCACTGTGGATGCCACTTTCAATTCTGCCAAATTTGCATCCAAGGCCATGGCATCTTCTGTAGCAGCAAGAAGACTTTTATGGCTCTGAAATTGGCAGGCGGAGTCACACCGAAAATGGAAGCTGGCTTCAGTTCCATTCCTAGGCAATAAGCTTTTTGGCGTGCTCTGGAACCGTATCTCATCAAAACCAGAGATAAACGTAAAATTCTCTCTTCCTCTGGGAAGAAAGCCGACTATCGCCCTGCTCCTTATCACCCTGCTTCTTATCGCCCTCCTGCCTTCCGAGCGGAGACCTCATCTCGCTTCCCCTGTTCTCACAGGCCGTACTCCCAATGCCAAGACCAACGGGCGGAAGCATCTGGTAGGCAACAACCTTCTACTGGTAAACGGCCCTTTCGGGGGGGAGGGGGTCATTCCTTCCGTCACTCTAAGTCAGGGGTAAGGAACGTTGGCTCTTTTATCACTTATGGACTTCAACTCCCAGAATTCCTGAGGGAGCCATAAAAGGTTCCCCATCCCTGGCCTACTGGTTTTTTCAGTTGTGAGGGAAATCAATTTTTGACTTGAATGGGACTGTTTAATATACAAATGTAGGACATACAAAGAATATATATAAAAATATGTCCTACATTTGTATATTAAACAGTCCCATTCAAGTCAAAAATTGATTTCCCTCACAACTGAAAAAACCAGTAGGCCAAGGATGGAGAACCTTTTATGGCTCACTCAGGAATTCTGGGAGTTGAAGTCCGTAAGTGATAAAAGAGCCAACGTTCCTTACCCCTGCTCTAAGTAATCCCTTGTTCTCCCCACCCATCGGAGGTCGCCTAGCCTTGTTTGCCTCCAAATGGGAGGAGTCAACGACGGACGCCTGGGTGCTCAACACTATTAGGTCAGGGTTACAATTGGACTTCTTAATGCTACCCCCCCAAATTTTTTTGCTCTGTCATGTTTCTCGGGACATTTCCAGGCAAGCCCTCATGAATCAGGCCATTCAGCATCTTCTTGAAATCAGGGCTATTCAATCTGTTCCCCCCCTCTCAATGGGGACGTGGCCTTTACTCTCACCTTTTCATCATTTCCAAAGCCTCAGGGGGGTGATGAGCCATCCTTGATCTAAAATTTCTCAACCAATTTGTAAAATACGATTTAAAATACAGACTCTGCATTCTATTTTACAGAGCGTTCGGAAGACCGCCTCTCTTCCATTGATCTCACTGAGGCTTACCTCCATTTCCCAATTTGGCCTCATCATCACCAGTTTCTCCGTTTTTGTTATCAGAATACCCATTACTAGTATCGCGCCCTTCCTTTTGGCCTCTCATCGGTTCAGAAGGGTCTTCACAAAGATTCTAGCAGCTTGGTGGCCTCATTCTGTTCCAGTGAGGATTCAATGCTATTTGGACGGCATGTTGATACTGTCCTCCTCCATCCACTTGGCCCATCGGGACTTACAAATTACTGTGTCTTGCTTCCAAAGTCACGGATTTTCCATCAACTCTAAGAAGAGCCATCTCTCACCCACAACCAAACTGCTATACTTGGGAGCAGTCATCGACATGACTTTATGCCAGGTTTTCCTGTCTCCAGCTTGGGGAAAAAGCCTTGCAGAGATCAACAGCCAGATTCAACAACAACAGACTGTTCCACTGTCACTGCTGTCCAAACTACTGGGGAAGATGGTCTCCTGTATTGGCATCGTCCTGTGGGCACGGCTTCACTCCCGATCGCTCCAATGGTTCCTGCTCCCTTTTCAATGAGAAGGAACCAGCCACTTGTCAAGGTTCTGCTCTCTCAATAGGCCCGGCAGTCCCTCAATTGGTGGCTCTCCCCGTCCCTCTGGAAGGGGCTCCAATTCAAGGAACCAGACAGGCTAGTAATCACCACAGATGCCAGCCTTCTGGATTGCGGCTGCCATATGGAGGGTCAGATAACTCAAGGGTTTTGGTCCAGATCAGACAGCACCCATCCCATAAATTGGTTAGAGCTCAGAGCTATCTTTCTGGCTCTCAAGCATTTCAGAGCCTCGGTGACTGGCTCCCATGTTCTCGTGTTGACGGACAATATGGCCACAAAGACACACGTCAACAGATGGGGGGAACGAGATCCAAGGCACTTATGAGGGAGACAGAACGTTTGGGGTTATGGGCAGAGAAACACCTGCTGTCGATCTCGGCGGATCACATTTCTGGAGTCAACAATTCCCAAGCTGACTGGCTGAGCAGGAGTTTAGTTGACCAGGCAGAATGGTCCATTCCTCCGTCCCTATTGAGGGATCTTTCCCTCAGATTCAGAACTCCAGAGGTAGATCTTTTCTCCACTCCTCAAAATGCCCAAGTCAACAGATTCTTCACCAGGTTTCCTTGCCAGGGAGCGGAGGGGACCAATGCTCTTCGTTGCAAATGGCTCGCGGGTCTCCTCTATGCCTTTCCCCCTCTTCCCATCATTCCAGTGTTTATACGGAAGCTGTTGGCGGAACGAGCTGAGCTAATTCTCCTGGAACCCTATGGCCAAGGAGGCCCTGGTTTGCAGACTGGTCAACCTGTCTGTGGCTTCCCATTGGAAGCCATCTCATCCCAGCCCATCTCATCTCCCTGCACCAAGGGGCCTTGATCCATCCAGAGCTCCAGTGGCTCAAGCTGACCATATGGTGCTTGAGGGGCAGCAGCTAAGGGAGGCTAATCTCCCAGAGGAGGTTATCCTCACCACCCAGGTGTCCCGCAAACCTTCTATGAGGCGCCTCTATGATGCCACCTGGAGGGTTTTCTCCCAATGCTGCCTCAGGGAGGGCCTCTCTCCTTCCTCAGCCCAGTTGGCAGAGGTTCTTAGATTCCTTCAGGATGGCTTGGAAAAAGGTTTAGCCCCCAAAACCTTACATTGCCAGGTAGCGGCTCTTTCATCAGTTCTTTCATGGGGTTCGCTTCCTTCCTTGTCCCATCGGTCAGGAGATTTTTGAAAGGTGCTTCCAACCTACACCCTCCTGTGATGCACAGGTATCTTTTATGGGACCTTCACTTGGTTCTTAATGCCTTTACAAAGCCCCCTTTTGAACCCCTTAGAACAGTGTCTCTCCAATTCCTAACTCTAAAGGTAGTTTTCCTCATTTCTATCACTTCGGCGAGAAGGGTGTCAGAAATGGCCGCCCTTTCTATCAGGCAGGATCTTTGCATCTTTCACAATGATAGGATAGTTCTCCGTCTGGACCCCTCTTTATCCCAAAGGTTAACACTTGGTTCCACCAGTCCCAAGACATTGTGTTATCTGACTTCTATCCCCTTCCATACCATGACTAAGAGCACAAGTGGCATACTCTAGATGTCAGAAGGGCTTTTAGAATTTACATCAAGCGCACTTCCCCTTTTAGAAAGACAGAAGCCATGTTTTTCTCCTTTTCACCTTCTCACTTGGGGAGCAAGGCCTCTTCCCCTACTATTAGCAGGTGGGTCAGGACGTGCATCGCACAAGCCTACAAAGCTGCGGCCCTTCCGGTTCCCCGAGGTCTGACGATGCACTCTACCAGAAGTGCAGCCACTTCTGCTTCCTGGGTGACCCAAGCATCCTTGGAGGAGGTTTGTTGTGTGGCCACGTGGACATCCCCATCTCCTTTCATCAGACACTACCATCTGGATGCCTTGGCCTCGGCGACTGCAGCCTTCGGCAGACGGGTTCTTCAACGAGTAGTTCCACAGTCGGTGTGAAGAGCCGGACAAGGACCCGCCTGTGGACAAGCAAGTTTTGGTATGTCCCATCCTGGGCTCTCGCTGTAGCATGGGTGTTGGTAAATTTACCTGTGAACGCCCTTTCTATCTGTGCTGCAAGAGAGCCCAGTCCCTCCCTTGGGTCGTCCGGAGATGGTAAGGCAAGTTAATGCATTGGATTGTTTGCTTTCAGAGACACTTCTTCGCCAAAGCTGGGGATACTCCTGGGGGCTGGCTTTTTATATATATAAGTACAGACTCAGCTTAATGACGTCATAAGAAAGAGTCTACCCATCCTGGGCTCTCTCGCAGCATAGATAGAAAGGGTGTTCACAGGTAAATTTACCAATGCCCATTTGCCATTCCTCTTATTTTTGAGGCTTGATGAAAAACAATTCAATAGCTTTCACTTCTGTTGGCTGCCAGGGCTCAGGTTAAAATATTCAGCTTTACTGCTTGTGGAGTGAAGTTGACTTGTTTGAACTAAGTGTAGTTAAGTTTAAAAAATAGTTTCCTAGACTTACATTAAATAGTAGACAATTCAGTGGTACCATGGTATTCAACTGCTTTGAAACTCATCAAATTTGGTACTCAACGCATTTTGATGTAGAATTTTTGTCCTGATTCTTATCATTTGTTTGGTATTCAATGCACAAGCTAGAACTTGTTGTCACCAGTCTTGTGACTTACTACATTATTCCTAATGGGGGAAAAATGGTTTCATACTCATTGTTTTTGGTACTCATTTCACCTCCCAGAACCAATTAACAATGAGTACCAAGGTACCACTGTAATCCTAAAGAGAAGTGAAAACAAGGCTGTGTGGCTATGTAGATAGTGGAAGCCACGTTTTGCATGCTTAAAGCAGTCTGTAGCATCCTGTGTGAAACATCCTAACTGCTTGTTGTATCCATAACTACCGTATATACTCGAGTATAAGCCGAGTTTTTCAGCCCATTTTTTGTGCTGAAAAAACCGCCCTCGGCTTTTAAATGAGTCAGATTCCCCTCTGAAAAAAAAATGGTGTGGAACTCCGGAGCTGGGCAGCCGCTTCCCTGCTTCTGTGTTTCCTTTGCAACTTTTAAGCATGGGGGTAATCGGAAGCAGAAAAGTTCTTGCATGAGGAAAAATTGTTTTCTCTTTTTTTAACTGTTTTTTTTTGGGGGGAAAGACCCACCGCCATGTGAGAATGCTCAGACACGAAATCTATCCAACCGAAAATAAGTGTGTGTGTGTGTGTGGATTTTAACAGAGGGAAGATGTAAGGAGAAGGCAAAAGCGATGGAAGATCCTTCAGGGGAAACTGAGGGGGAGACTCACCCTTGGTCCAGATGAGCCCCCTTCCCCGCCCCTAAGGAAGCAGAGGTAGCCAGCAAGGGCAGGCAAGCCCCACTTCACGGACTCCGTCCATCCTCGCTCCCACCCACCCACTCACCCACCCACCCAAAGCAACGAAGTCCCCCAATCGCGCAGCCCAGAATTGCCCTCCCCTCAGGAGGCAGCAACGACGCCCGGTGTTTCCCGAGACAAGAAGCTCCACCCTGCAATGAAAGCGCCCTGGCTCTAGGCTCAGAAAACAACGCAAGGCGAGGTTGCTTCGGCTCCGCTCAGCTTCGTTTCCTCAGCTCCAGCTCTCTTTCAGTCCACTCGGGAGGAGGGGGAGGAGGTGGTGGCGGCAGCTTGGGTTGTTTTCTGAGCTCTAGGCTCGCGGGTTCAGAAAACAATGCAAGTCGCCACCACCACCTCCCCCTCCTCCCGAGTGGACTGAAAGCAGCTGGAGCTGAGGAAACGAAGCTGAGCAGAGCCGAAGCGACCTCGCCTCGCGTTGTTTTCTGAACCCGCGAGCCTAGAGCTCAGAAAACAACGCAAGCCGCTGCCACCACCTCCCCCTCCGCCCGAGTGGACTGAAAGCAGCTGGAGCTGAGAAAACAAAGCTGAGTGGAGCCGAGGCGACCTCGCCTCCTGTTGTTTTCTGAGCCCGCGAGCCTAGAGCTCAGAAAACAACGCAAGTCGCTACCACCTCCCCCTCCTCCCGAGTGGACTGAAAGCAGCTGGAGCTGAGGAAATGAAGCTGAGCAGAGCTGAAGCGACCTCGCCTCGTGTTGTTTCCTGAGCCCGTGAGCCTAGAGCTCACAAAACAATACAAGCCGCCACCACCACCTCCTCCCTCTCCTCCCGAGCGGATTGAAAGCAGCTAGGGCTGAGGAAACGAAGCTGAGCGGAGCCGAAGCAACCTCGCCTCGCGTTGTTTTCTGAGCCCGTGAGCCTAGAGCCAGGGCGCTTTCATTGCACGGCGGAGCTTCTTGTCTCAGGAAACACCGGGCATCATTGCTGCCCCCTGAGGGGAGGGCGATTCTGGGCTGCGCAGTTGGGGGACTTTGTGGCTTTGGGTGGGTGGGAGCGAGGACGTTGACTTCTATGAACAAGGTTCATTTTAGGATAAATACGTGCTGTTTTCACTGTGCCTGCAGCTTCCTTGATAAATGATGAGGCTTAAATCCTTAGGTTAGCAACTAAAATTTTTCTGAAGCCCAGCAAGAACACATAACAGCATTTCCAAAAGTACCTTTTATTTATGATATGCATCTATTCCACCATCTGCTGGGTTAGGCAATGTGACATTATTGATTCTTTTGAAAGTGGTAAGTATATGAGTGGACATGATGGTTTCCTGACATACTATAGCTATAAATATCAAATGGGCAGAAATAATAATATATGGATTATTGGAAATAAATATTACCGTATATACTCAAGTATAAGTCGACCCGAATATAAGCCGAGGCACCTAATTTTACCACAAAAACTGGGAAAACTTATTGACTCGAGTATAAGCCGAGGGCGGGAAATGCAGCAGCTACTGGTAAATTTCAAAAATAAAAATAGATACCAATAAAAACTTTCACTAGGACAGTTGAGAATAAGTTTGATGTTTACAATTTCCTCTTTGAAAGAGACCAGTAAATAGGGAAAAAGAAGATGAAGAAAAAGAAGTGTGTTTTTTCACACTTTTCACACTGCAGTGAACAAAAATGGCATCATAGGAACAGGCTTATTCTTAATCCAAAGGATCGTTTCTGATTTCTTCCCTGATTTAAGGGAAATTTGGGAAACGATCTCACTATCATGAAAGGTTTAATTGATTCACTAAGCCAAAAGAAGATGATGATGACAGTGGGAGGCAGGAGTCACTCTGTTCCTTGCAAGAAAAAAGCAAGAGCCGTTCTTATGATCTCTCTCTCGATCTCTCTCTCTCTCTCTCTCTCCCCGTAATACAGTCAAGCCCTTTCCAGCACGCGGGATCTTCTGCCGCCGCTTTGCACCTTGCAAATGCAAAATCCCGGAGTTTTTGCATTTGCAAGGTGCAAAGCAGCGGGGGCGGATCCCGCGTGCTGGAAAGGGCTTGACTGTATTACGGGGAGAGAGAGAGAGAAAGAGATCATAAGAATGGCTCTTGCTTTTTTCTTGCAAGGGAGAGAGTGACTCCTGCCTCCCACTGTCATCATCATCTTCTTTTGGGTTAGTGAATCAATTAATTTGGGAAATGATCTCACTATTATGAAAGTCAGTGTTCTCTGCCAGTGGGGCATTTGGAAGAAAATGCCCCGCGGCATATCCACGCGCGTGTAAGGGGAATCAGAAATCCCTGCATTCAATGCCTAGCACAGCAGAAGAGAAAACGCAGCTGTGAGCAAATACTGGGAAAACCTGATTGATCAGAAGGAAGGAGGCAAAAGAGGGAGGGGTGGTGGTGGACGGAGGTCCCACTGGTATTTGTGAAACACTTGGTCGGCAGCGCTTAAAGTGTATGGTAACTAGCAATATACTGTAGTGTCTGGATTTTTAAATTTAAATGATATATAAATCCATGAGTGGGTGGGGCATATAACTATTTCTAAAACGTTAAATTATAAAATGTCTAAAATCTTATGTCCAACAGTGAATTCAAAATGGCTTACAACATACTATGTTAAAACTTTTGGTACTTTAGAATAAACCCCTTCTAGATTCAATAAGTAAAAATGTACAAATTATACTGCATTTAGTCAATATTCAGGAGTGCTGTTCAGATTTCTCTTGTTTGGGTATCACTTCTGAAGTACTTTGATATTTTTGTAATAGATGAAATGAGATCTCATGTAAGATCAGAAATAAGACTATCTGGAGATCAAGCCATGAGTTATTAAACAGGAGAAAAGACTATTTTGATACATATTTTTTTGCAAACATGAAGTTTCTGTAATCCTTCCTGTTGAGAACAATGGCAGGTTTAGAAGGGAAAGCAGGCTAGGTACCTGCAAACCCTTCATGGACCAAGAAATTGCTCCAGTCAATTTAGAAATTCATTATAAGGAGAAAGTGAAAGTCAAAGGATCATGTGACCTACTCAAGTGATAAGCAAAGCCAACGGGAAGCCAGATTTGCTTAATAACCACATGTTTAGCTTCATAACTGCAGTGATTCCCTTAACAACCAAGGCAAAAAAGATCAGAAAATTGGGATTACTCATTTAACAACTGCCTTGCTTAACAACAGAATTTCTATGCCAGGTTGTAGTTCTATGTTGAGGACTTCCTGTTTCCTCATTACCACATACCTACCTGTCAACCACAACAATACACAGGCACACAATAGATACAAACCCAAGGTAAACCGCACCAAACTTGATTGCAGGAAATACAACTTCAGCAACAGAGTGGTCAATGTCTGGAATACTCTACCTGACTCTGTGGTTTTTTTTCCCCAAACCCCAAAAACTTTAACCTTAGACTGTCTACTATTGACCTCACCCCTTTCCTAAGAGGTCTGTAGGGGACATGCATAAGTGCACCAACGTGCCTAACGTTCCTGTCCTATTGTTTCTTTTTTTATTCGTATCCATTTCATGTATTCTTAACCATGTTTATATTTATACCTGTTATCTAATACTTGTTTGACAAATAAATAAATAAAATAAATAAATATTGTGATTGCATTTTTTATTCTCAAAACATGAGAATATTGGCTGAATGAAAATGAAAAAAATAATTGTTGATTTAATATATAAAAGAATAGTCATGTTCTTTCTGGATGGAGATTTTGATGAGGTTTTTAAAATAGCAATAATATAAAGCATTATTATTCAAATAATATTTTATATTAAAATAGCATTAATATAAAACATTTATTATTACTAAATAATAGTTATTTAACTCTTGTGCCTTAATGTTTACAGTTGATATTTCTTAGCTCTGCACAAAAACTTGGAGAAGCTTTGTTTTGGTCTGGAGGAATTGACATGAATGCCAATTTCTAAAAGTCAATTGGCAACAGCTGTTTTGCCACATTGCTTTGTAACTGTCTCCTTACATGAAAAAACAGTTTCTGTGTGAAAACAAAACAGCAAAAGTTCCTTGTGCATACATAACCATGTGAGTCAAAGCAGTTATTTTTATTAATCTTAATTCTCAACTGTACTGTACGTCTGTATTGTTACATCATTTGTTACTTCCGTCCAACTTTCTATTTCTTTTCCTGTGTCTACTTTAGCATGCAAGCAGAATTTGTCCATGATAACTCCTTAAGGCACAACCACACCAATTGCACAGTGATATTTTCCATAAAGAGGAAACAGTCGTTTTTATCTTTTGCTCATGGGCTCTAATATGTTAACATTAGACAATATATTTAAACATTTCCGATCAATTCCATATTTATGTTTTAAGTTTTTGAGTAGTATACAACATTGAATTTCCAATGTTCTATTTTCTTCCCCTGATCACTATCTGGAATCCTCCAAATATATTAGAATAACAATTTGACTAATTCTGGGAAATACTACTGTATTCCCACTCGGGATGGACAGCTGTGGGTTGTATTAGTTGTACTACCCTTATTGATGCAAGCCCCACAAACTACTTGCCATCATTTCAAAAGATGAGTTTGAAAAATGAACAGATGAAATAGAGGATGCGACTTGAATGGTTATTGAAACAAGCTGCAGGTTTTGAAGGCACTGTAATAGAAATATTGATATAAACTTCAAGTGCTAGCCTATGTATCTCTGAGCACAGAGCGGTAGTGAGAGTCATCTAACTTGCCATAAGAGATTTTTTTTTTCAGATACGAAAATAATCAGATGCTTTTAGGCTGGAGCTGCATAAATAACCACAAGTAATCACAAGAGAAGGAATTTCTTTTTTGCTTCCTTTACTTCCAACTGATGCAAAGACATAATGTCAGCTGTTCATCTGTTAGTACGTTTGATGCAAGGATTGGCAGCTGGTGTAAGGGTAGGGGAAGAGGATCAGCTAGGTATAGGATGGCCGGTTCTAATCCTTAAAGAATTTCATGAAGTATTAAAATGTAGATATTTAATACCTTCTGTATCCTTTAGCAACTTTAACTTCCGATTCTGTAAACAGTTTACAGATGAAATCTGTCTAGCACTTGGCTTTATTAAGAACTCCTATTCCAACCCCAACAGATCTTAACAGATATTTCTGACTGGAAATAAAATATGCAAGCTTCTAAATATTTATTACCAACATCAGTTTTTAATTTTGGAGATTGATTTATCATGCACCTGTAGGAAAGAAGGTTTAGGACAAGAGTCTTCAAACATGGCAAGTTTAAGACTTGTGGACTTCAACTCCCAGAATTCCTGAGCTGACATGACTGGAGGAGGAATTCTGGGAATTGAAGTCCACAAGTCTTAAAGCTGTCATGTTTGAGGACAGTAAATTTGGGATAATGAAAGGAAGGTGGTTAGAAATCTTTGTTATCTTTGTTTCAATAGATAATAGCTTTAATTTGGCTGCATATATGTTGAAAGGTGACCTGCACCTATAGTAGCTTTGCTTCCTTTTAAAAGATTAGTGCCATATTTGATTTTATGAACTTCATCCTAGAATTTTTTTCCTGCTACTTCAAATGGTTTGCCAAATGTTCATATCCCCCATAATCCCCCAGAGTTTAGAAGGTGGCAATACCTGCCTATTCAAAAGCTAAGCAGAGTCAATCCCAGATAATATTGGGATGAGTGGTTTATCTGGGAATTCCGAGACTGTATGTAGATTTGGAAGTGGAAAAAAATAACTATTTCATGGATGTAGATGAGGCATATTTTTTCTAACTTGTGATGCCCCAAACATAGTCATGTATACTTCATAGATTTTTTTGGGAAAATGTGCTAAAGCCAAATATTTCAATTATAAAGCAACACCATCAGAGAATTCTAATCAATATGTCAGCTGTGACTTAGTAAATGTTTTATAGAAGATACCTGAAGGCGAAACAAATGGAGATTCTATTTTTAAGCTCTGTGTGAGTCAATCCTGATGTCTCTGCTTTTTGTTGGCTTTTCTCTCTTTTTTTTCTTGCTGTTTCTCTCTGATTTAAACTGATTAAAGCTCTGCCAAGGTGATAAGAATCCAACTGCTCCAGATAAGCATTGGAGGTTCCAGGTTTATTTTGAATTTATTTTAGTGTAGTCAGTTTCACTTTGAATTTCTTTAATGATAATTCCATACTAATATTTATTTGCATTTAGTAAGTTTGTGCCCTGCCTTCCCTTTGAAGACTTCAGAATTCCTGATGTTAGGTACTTTTTAAATAAAAAGCAACCTAATAAGTTAATGCCTTGATTTACAGAATGGACTAAATCATTATAAATTGCAAAATTCTGAATGATCACTAGATGGCAACAAAGAGATAAAGTACATCCTCTTAATTCTTTGCTGCCATTAAGTATTCATATGCTCACATAGAATAACCCTAATATATGATCTCAGTCAATTGTAACTTATTTATTTATTTATTTGATTTGATTTGTCAATTGTTTATAAGATAATAAGTATAAGTGTATACATAGTTATGAATACATGAAATGGGTACATACAAGGAAAATAAAAGAAAATAAAAGAAACAATAGGACAGGGACAGTAGGCACGTTGGTGCGCTTATGCACGCCCCCTAGAGACCTCTTAGGAAAGGGGTGAGGTCAATAGTAGACAGTCTAAGGTTCAAGTTTTTGGGGTATGGGGAAGAAACTACAGAGTCAGATAGAGTATTCCAGACATTGACCACTCTGTTGCTGAAGTCATATTTCTTGCAATCAAGTTTGGTGCGGTAAACCTTGAGTTTGTATCTATTGTGTACTCTTGTGTTGTTATGGTTGAAGCTGAAGTATTCATTGACAGGTAGGACATTGCAATGTATGATTTTATATACCATACTTAAATCAGACCGAAGACGGCGTAATTCAAAGTTTTCTAGTTCTAGAATTTCGAGTCTGGTGGCATAAGGTATTCTACAACAAGTAGAGGAGTGGAGAACTCTTATTGTGAAATATTTCTGGACTTTCTCAATTGTGCTAATATCAGATACGTAATGTGGGTTTCAGACTGATGAGCTGTATTCGAGTATTGGTCTAGTAAATGTTTTGTATGCTCTAGTTAGTAGTGTATATTACCAGAGAAAAAGCTAAGTAGGATTAGGTTAACAACTGTTAATGTCTTTTTGGCTATGTAGTTACAGTGGGCTCTAGCACTTAGATCATTAGAGGTGAGTATTCCAAGGTCCTTTATAGAGCTTGAATCATCAACAAGATCTTGACTATTCAACTTGTATTTTATTTTCTGATTTTTTTTGCCAATATGTAAGACAGAGCATTTATTTGTTGAGATTTGAAGTTGCCATTTGTTTGACCATTCTGATACATAGTCAAGATCTTTTTGAAGGGTAGCAGTATTGTCTGTGGTATTGGATTATTCGATGAATTGAGGTTAATTCACTATGAATTAAGTTACCAAGCCTAAGGAAACCTTACTAACCTGAAAATCGTCCATAACTCTGAACATCTAAATAAGATGATGATAATTTTCTTTTCATTCTTCCTCCTCAAATACCCGTCTTGCATCTTTTCTATTATTGTTTATTTTTAGATGTTCTGTTTCAATTCTTGCATTTCCAGTTAAAAGGCTTAAGACAACAGAGTAGGCCAGGAGCAACTCTATTAGAAGTATGCACATTTGAAAATAATGGCTCAGCCTATAATCCCATTGCCTGGTAATTTATTTTACTCTGCCACAGGTGCTGTGAATGGGAGGGTGCTCACATTTGCATTATATTTCTCTTTGCCGGCCAGAGGCTATATTAGCTGAAAGTAGGACTACAGGGTTCTGGGCTGCAAAAATTGAGAGAAATATTGGGAGCCTAACTTGATAGCAAACAGAAAACTACAATTTTGTTGCCATGTGGTGGTTGTCGTGTTGTGCAATCCAAATCTGATAACATCAGGGTGGAGGGTAGAACATACATCTGGGAAGCAATATTTATTTTCACAGAGGACAAAACAAAGTAAGCAAGAGACCTGTTCGCTAATTTTGCTTTGAATAGCTTGCCTTTTTACATGAGTCAGATTTATTGTTGATCAAATATTTAGAACTTCGTGGCACAAAAATAAGCTATCATTCTTGAGATGCTGCATTTCACTATCTGATGATCTAAAATAGTGCAGTTTTGATATCAGTGCTCTAATGGTGGATTTTTTTCCCCTAGTCTAGGTATAGCTGACAGCAAATTTTATGAGTTTTTGGCATCAATTTAAAACATCCATATACCTCCAAGCTTTTAATGTAATGGTCTAAAAAGTATTGGTCTGGCTTGATTCTTTTTTACTGGCGTATAATTTAAGGAGGTTGATTAGGAAACCAATAATTCAATTCTTCTAACAATCTTTTTTTTAATTTGCTTTTCGTCTCTCCTTTGGGGCCTCATGAGGAAGCATTGGGGGTATTGTGTATTAGCATTTTTATGTGTTCAATTAGAATGCTTTCAGCTATTTGTATTGAACATGATGACAATTACTTGTGGTGGTGGAGCAGAACTAATTTAATTTATTTGGTTGTTGAAAACTGTAAAAAAGCAAGGAATGATTTCTATGGAGGAAAATGGTTAACTTTTGTCAGTATTTTTAATTAGCCTGCTGTCCTACTTTTGGCTTTCTTCTTCAACACTGCATGTTTGTTACATAATTTATTAAAGTTACCACAAGTAGGGTGATCCAAATCCAGGTCTGAATTAGTCAGATCCCCCAGCTCTTACTTCTGTTGTACAGTAAACAACTAATGTTGTACAGACTTTTGAAAGAATACTTAGCATGGATAAAGTTTTGAATGAATCGCCCCTTCAAAGCATTTCTCTAAAGAACTGTGGTGTGTTACTTCTAACCAGTGAGTGCATGTGTGATATGCACATGTAAAGAGACCACTTCTGTTGAAGGACCTGAGTAAGGTGAATTGGCCTCACTAAGGCAGAGCCATGTGTCACCAATAAGTGTAATACACTGTGGAATAAGATCAATTGCAATCATACCCAAAGCCTACAAAGCACTTTCTTTATTAGGTTGTCTGCCTAGGAATAGTGTACATTATGTTCCATTGTTATTATTTACATCTTTTTAAAAACATCTTAGCTTAGGTGCCCAAAGACCTATTACTTTTATGGAATTGGCCTACCCCATTCATGCCTGCAGTATGTTACTGTATGCCAGTGTATCCCTAGCCTGCTTCTAGTCTGTTTTTAAGTGTGCATGCCAAGATTCTTAAGCTGTATCCATAGATGCATGCTCGTAGCCCTGGTGGATAGTCAGGAAATATTCCTGCAAAGTTCTAAAATCTTTTCAATAGTGAACCTAGTGATTCAGAATGGAATATATCTAGATTAAATCCCATTATAATGACAGAGCTTTCATCATGAGTATGATAGCATAGAAATTGTGTCAATGTAACCATGTTTAATTATCTATTTGCTTCTCAAATCTGCATGTTTTTTTAAAAGCCACTGTTTTTCCTTTCATTTTCTATCATCTTGCATTGAATTTCAGTGTTAAAGGTACTCTCAGAAGTCCAGATGCCTTTTGGCAGCTAAAAACTTTTCCTTCTTTGGTGTCTAATTAGCAGTTTTCACTCTCTGCTTCCTGTAATGGGCTCTTTACATTTCCCACATCAGTCTTGCACAGTGGAATGCCAGACTGAATAACCATCAAATATATGGTCTTCTGCATGCCTTCTACACAAAAACATTCTCAGTTTTTGCAAAGATACTTTCTATTATTCATGATTCTTACTTTTTATCCTAAAACATTTATCATGCCATTTGATATTCATGTTAGTTTTAAAGCAGTATTTTTTTTTTTAAAAAAAATTGCATTTTTCTACCAGGTAATGAATGGGGTGGCATTGCTGGAATTTAGTTTAATTTTCCATAACATGTTTCACATGGAAGCATTTCATAATCTGCTGTCCTCCCATCACCCCCTGTATCTATATAGGTATGCAGTATCCTTCTTCTTAAAAGGGAGAAGCATAAATATGGAATGAATGGTTTGGGTGCTAAGTAGCGCATCTTGATTTAAAGACCTCTCCAGATACAGCTTCTTTCTTGGTGACTGCATGGACACCATTATTTGGCTTCCATAGTACCACAACAGAAATGGTTTGCTAGGTTTGTCTCCTGGGTGGTTTTGACATTTCAGCCTAGTATAGAATCCTGGTGTTTTGTGGTGCCAGTTATGCACAGGCAGATTGCTTCAGGGTCTTTATTGCATTTATAAATCTTCAACACAAAATAAACCAAAAACAAGTTATGGGCTAGAAATCCCACTTAAAGTATATGAAAAATATAGGCACAAATGTTTACTTATCAAACCAAAAGAGATAAGGAGATCCAGAAAGAATTAATTTCCAGTGTGCAGTTCAGCCAGGTAATCCAAACAATGCACAGAAATTCAAGAAAGAAGGTAAAATGCTATTTCCCACAAAGAGCAAGTCAGAAATATGTCCTTTTAAAAATACCTCTGACTGCCAGCTTGACTAATTTGCTGAATTATTCTTCTTGCTTTCAAGTAGGCTGCTTGATTTACATTTTTTTACCTTTATAATTTGTAGTGTGTTGCCTTGCCTAACAAACTCTTGGTTAACTGGCCCGGCTTGCAACCCCTCATTTTCCTGTTTTTATTAATTCCTGAAATATAGGGTAAGTGTCTATCTGGGCAGGCTGTCCAGGTTCTGAATCTGATGAACCAGATTGAGCCCTATCTAATTCAGGTGGTTACCTGTCCAAGTATTAACTAGACACATCCCTGCTTAGTTTTTGAATCCTAGACACGTTCAGCGAAGTGCTAGCAACAGAGTGTCATGCACAGAGAAATTTATATTTATTATAGGTATCAATTGATTTATGACCACAATTGAGCTCAAATTTCCATTGCTAAGTGAGACAGTTATTAAGCAAATTTTGCCCCATTTTACAACATTTCTTGCAACATGTGTTAAGTGAATCACTGCAGTTGTTTGTCACACTGTGGTTAAGTGAATCAGGCTTCTCTATTAACTTTGCTTGTCAGAAGGTTGCAGAAGGTGATCACATGACAATGGGGCAAGGCAACTGTCATAAATATGGGCCAGTTGCCAAATGTCTGAATTGTGATCATGAATGAATTCCACTATATAAACAAAAATGAAACTATCAACATGATGAGTTTTGCAAACAATAAAGTAGAATTTGGCCATTTTCAAAGAGACAAATTGGGGTCTGAATGGCTTAGGAAATTTATTAATGGAAAGAGTAATGGAATATAATCACACATCAAACATACACATATGTGTCAATATTTATTCGAAGAACAGAAAAGTCTATCTAGTGTCTGAATTTTTTTTATCAAGTTTGGTTTCTTATAAATCATTTGCTAGAAATTCTGAAAGTTAAAGATTCAATTGATTTGGACACTAGATTAGGGAACAAGGGCTATCAAATTTAAGAAATCTATGTTTAAATATTTCCCCACTACCATGAAAGAATAAAGGTATATAAAAATTCCTTTTAGTAGGTGAGGCAATAATGGCTATTTCAAAGCAGCATTAGGTTTATAATGTTTAAATTACACTATGTTTAACTTTTTTGTGCGGTATCTGCCATCCCGCATCTGATGGGTGGCTCATGATAGGGAGCGAAGGGAAGAGAAACGACAGGAAGCGAGGTTTCCTCTTGATGAGCGCGCCCCGAATGTCTTGGCACACGCTCTTTTATTGTGCTTTTTTACAAGAAAATGATTTAATCAAAGCTCAAGTCAAACATGATAATCTCATCAGGATGTGCATGTTTACAAAGCTGCATACCGGACAGATCATTTACAGTGTGGATAAGCTTATGAACAACCGTCTAGCTCCTTGTCCCTTGTACGTGCCTTGCAAAGGTCACTGAAGAGACAGAAGTTAATGATTACACGTGAATGATACAATGTTGCAAACACATGAATGATACATAGTTGCAATGATACATAGTTACAACATTTTTGTAAATTTATTTTACAAAATTGCATTACCAGAGCTTCCAAGTGTATAGACATCTGACAATCTCTATGAATTTAGTTTGTCAGATATACATTAAAGACATTGTAGGTTGTACAATTTATGCATATAAGGAAAATACTTTAAAACAAATTCTGAGGCAACAAATAGTGGGTTAAATATTTTGGAATAATTACTGGTAATTGCTAATATTCAGCCAATGATGCATATAAAAAGATTTTAATAGTTGGCATTGTCTATTTTTTACATTACAGTTCCACTCTCATTTCAGGATCCAAATGTAATTTGGAAAAGTTATATAAATAAAATACATTTTAAAATTGTTTATATATAGATTGTTTATATATAGCTATTTGTGCACCACACCTGTCAGGTCAGGTTTGATGCTTTTACTCTGAAATGGAATATTTCATTTAAAAAATAGTTTGCTACCAATTGCATAGTTGTCCCTCTAGAATTGTGAAGTAGATTCACTTATTATAATAAAATAGCACACATTTTAAGATGTGCTTTAAGATGTGCTTTGATTTTTACAAAATCTGCTGCCTCAGCCAAGTTTTTATGCCCTTTGAAACAATATAGCCTGTTTTTCTTTTTCTTCTTTAAACATACAAGTTTATTTGTTTGAAAAGCAACATGGTTTCTATCGGCAAGATAGTCACATTTACTCATTCTATCAATGTTTCCCTTTTGTAAAAAGTAATTAGTTCAAAAATGTTTAGCATTGTTTGGTTTTGTGCTGTAAAATTGTTTTTGTGACCCCCTACAAATGATGAAAAATGAAAACTATAAGTCTGTTTTCCTATAGAAGCATTAATACCACATTTGGACAATTAATTGGATTAGGTTAACTATTAAGAAATAATCTTTTAATCTGTTTGAAAGACAAAGGAGTTGACTGTGGGGTCATTAAATCTGAAACCAAACACTCAAAGTGCATTTTCAAGCAATAGAAGTGATTTCATCCTATTGTCAAGGGCCTTGTTACTTAAAGGAATTACTTTTGAGTGTTGTAACCAAAGATGTGTCTCATTTTCTATTGGAGCCGGGATTGGCAAGTGCTGATAAATAGTTGTTTTAATGCTCTTAAATACACTGAGTAACTCAAGTCAATGTCATAGCCCCATTTCACCACTGATGTATCATATTACACGTTGATTTATTATCTACTATAAAACTGTGAGTATACATAGATTACTAAATTTGAGTAACATCACCTAAAACATATGCATGTTAACTTTGTGGATATTTTTATGCTGTTGAAAAATAGTAATTTCTCCCTTGTAAACAGGATGGAAAAACTGAAATAGAAAAGAAACAAAACTCTTTCTCAGTTTATAAAACTCTCCAATCCTGATTATCTTAAACATCACTTACTCATCATAAGGGAGTAACTGATTTGTAAACATAAATTTACAACTTTTTCACTCAAGGATACTGATAAGGAAATCCTCTGCCTCTAGATTCCATCCCTCCCTCCCAGAGGATATTAGTCCTTTGCTTCTTACAACAGTCATTTTGTCTTTTAGCTGCATAGGATATATCTTTTATTTTAAAAAAAAACCCAATAACTTGATTTTAAAAAATACTATGTAAGATCTGTGATAGAACTGAGATCTGATAGATCTGAGATAAGATCTAAGATAGTATAAATACACTTCCTTCTCCCCCCTGACAAGTACCCTGTTTCTCTAACTTTTCTCCCACAATATATAATACTCTGAATATTTTATTCAGGGCCTGCCTGCGAGGTTCTTGTAAAGTGAATGCATTTCTTGGACTTTGTTACAGAATTCTTAGAGTGTATTCAGTAGTATACTGTGCAGATACTGCAGAAGTGGAAGAGATTCCCTTTGAGGTGACTGTTTGAAAACATGTACCTCAGCACAAAATGTGTGAGTTTTAGAACAAAATTGTGAGAGAACAGATTCTCACAAGGTGACAAGGAAACAGCTTGATACCAAATCAGTCCATCCGTTATCAAAACAAGAAGCAGATGGGAACCATTGCTCTCTTTCAAAAAAAATTG
Organism: Hydrophis major; assembly: GCA_033807585.1. Taxonomy (NCBI): domain Eukaryota; kingdom Metazoa; phylum Chordata; class Lepidosauria; order Squamata; family Elapidae; genus Hydrophis; species Hydrophis major. The sequence goes on from CM066330.1 coordinate 149,046,791, forward strand.
GCTTCTAAAATGGATGAAGATATCTCCACAAAACCCATGATTTGGAAGTACTTCTCAACTTGCTGCTGCTGTTGCTTATGTAACAGGAGGATGTGGCTGGGGGAAGTCTTCACCGAGTTCTGGTATGATTTTACTTGGACCAAGTTGCTTTGGACCTGGTAACCCATGCCTACCCTACCATCTGCTTAGACTGTTATAATGCTGCCTTTGAAGACAATCCAAAACTTAATTGATACAAAACAGGATAACTGGACTCCTAATGGGAATAACACCTGTTATGAAATTACTGAATTGATTGCTGGTAGACTTCTGGGCTCAATTCAAACTCATGGTTATCAACTTTTAAAGCCATTTACAGTTCAGCATTGGATCATTCATTCATTCATTCATTTTCCATGCCCACACATCTCCATCAATGAACTCTGGGCAGCTTACAATTTCAAATACATATATCAGGCAATGCCTTGCTAAAACTGAACCACCCTCCCTTGATCCCTTTTCCCATTGTCCTTCTTGTGATGTTCATGGGTTGCAGGCCAAGTGACCGGCCTTCTTCCCAGCGGTCCCTAATTTAGGGAACACTCTCTATCCAGAGAGTATTTCAAAAGCAACTATTTTGAAAACAGATCAAAGCAGCACCATTCTAGAGAGTTTGGCCTTTAGATTAAGCCAGTGGCACTTTTGATATGTTGGGTAGAAAGAAATAAACAATACTATTTCTGCCTTTGCCTTACTTTGATAATTGATGCCCTAACTCGCATATATGTGAGGGTAGATGCAGAAGCAGATTCTTCTGCAAGAGCAATATCTTCTTCAGTCTTGAAAGCAAATGGCTTACAATCTATTCTAGTTCAAGGAGGGAAAAGAAGGAAGAGGAAACTGAAAAGGCTGTCTTAATAGTGTTGTTGCAGTCTAAAAAACAGAGGTTGCATTTAAGTTGCTTTTTAGCAGTTGAAATGGAAATATTAGGATCAGCAGATTTTCTCGAATCAAATCAGTTGTTTTACATCTCATTTTTTGAGATGCAGAGCAGGGGATATTGTTAAAATGCTAATTATTTCCATTCTGTGTTTACTAGTTTTCATTTTTACCAGTACTTGCATTCTGTTGTGGGGGTGTAGTTACTTTTCATTCTGCTCTTGCCATAAGCATTTGTGGCTTTTTAAATTTTAAGTACTGTAAAAGTATACTGTATATACTGTAGATTCTGGTTTTCTTCCAATAAAGCATTCTGGTTACATTTGCTCCCTAATGTTAATTAGTTATATTATTAACAAATTGTGTAACCTCATTTACCGAGTTAACATTTGGGGTAATTTAAAAAGACAACTATAACTACAATTAAAATTTAGTTAATTAATTACTGTGCACTTCTATTGCTCGGAAGTTGGATACTTGCTATTAATGGCAACTTTTCTTTTTTTAAAAAACAAATTTTATTAATTTTCAAAGACAATACAAAGACAAACAAAACATATAACATAAGAACATAAAACATCTTTTCTAAAAACTGCTTAACAAAACAAATAAAACATCTCATTTAAGTATATTACTCTTTTCCAACTTCTCACTGTTTCTTCCTTTATTTCTGTTCAATTTTATTCATTAAACTTATACTTTCATGTATTTCATATTACTATATTTCATATTATTACTATTTCATATGTTCTTATCCAACATCATTAATCCTCGATAAACAAACATAAGCAAACAAAATACATAACATAAAAACATAAAACTTCTTTTTAGAAAGCGGCTTAACCCCGGGTTATAACTTTTTATACAACATAAATCAAATTCATGCTCATCTTATATACGATTTCATATCTTCTCTTTTCACTCTCTTAATTCTATATTATTTATTTAATCTCAATTTAAATAATTATACTTGTATCTTTTGTCCGTTCTTTTTCAATTATCTATTTATCTTTTCTCTTTACCACAAACTTTTTCCTGTAATCACTGGTTGAAGTATGACAACTTTCTATTTTCCCCCCAAATTTAACACTTAAAATAATACATAGTTTCTATTCTGATTCTGCTTAGTACATTCTACATAACATTTTAAAATATAAAACATAATGATCTTATATTAAAACTAATGTTCCATAACAAATTAATTAATTAAACTCTATTAATTAAATCTTAGGCATTTTACACATTCCCTACAATATTCTATTAACACATATTTCAAATACAAATACTACAATACAATCTTATGTACTTTTGCAGAATCTCTTTTTAAATTATGTTTTACCCTTTATCTCTGAAAAAAACTTGTTTTTTAGCATCTTGTTTGAAGCCTTTATAACTTCCCTTCATTTTTTCCCTTCCTTCCTGGTCAAATCTAGCCTTTTTACCCCCCCCCCCCCGCTTTCTCAATCTCCAGCCTTTTAGTCTCCCCTCTGTTTTATTCCTCTCTTCTGTTGCTTTCTGACATTATATCAATTTTTCACCTTATTTTTCCCTTTCTTGGTTGTTTTTTTAGAACTTAAATTCTCCATTTTCTTTTCCTTTTTACCCTTTTCTTTCTCATTCAAAATCATATGTCCATTAGAGATGGCTTCTTCTTCCTCTTCCAAGCCTTTTTCTTGTTGCATTTCCTGATAAGTAGAAATCGCCATTTCTAAGAAGCAAAAGATAGATCCAAAGGAGCTCTTGCCTTCTTCTTCTTCTCTTAATTTTTCAAATTGCATTTTCAGTTCTTCAGCAGATACCATTGTAAAAAAAAATTTAAACAGTCCAAATGTTTTCATAGTCTTTCAAATGATAGTTCACAAAAGTCCCAAAGTCATCAAGCAATCAAAGTCAGCACAATCAGCACAGTCTGTTTCATTTAGCACTTTCTTCTACTTTCTCTTCTTGGGGTAGCATTCAATTACACAATTCCAAGGTATTTTTTGGAAGTTTTGTTGCAATTTAATCTCTGATCTTATAAAACTCCAAGCAATCTCCTTCAACAAACATTAATATAAATCATTTGCCTCTCTTCCTTCCCACTTAAAGCAAAAAGATTTTAATTTCTAAATGTCAGTGTTTAGAAATCTAATGTCCCCTTGGCTTTAATTTTCAAAGTCAGTACCTTCTGCTGCCAAAGGGGTATTTCCAATTTCCATCTGCTATCTCCGTGGGGAAGTGAGGAGGAAAAAAAACAACAACCTTTCCCTTACTTTCCACCGCAGCTTAACGATCTTCTGGGAAACAATATATCACTTAAAAAGCCAAAGTTCCAGGGTATTCAGATGTTAATTGTCCTCCCGGTTCAGCCAAAAGCCTTCTCTTTCTTCACTTCCTCCTGCACAAAACTTGTCCGGCTGAGAGGTTCTTTGTGATGGCCATTGCTGACCGCCACTCCACCACCTTTGGAAAAGGGAGTTAAGCCGGCTAGGGAAGGGGGGTGCGATATCCCCCGACCCCTGCCCGGATCTCCCCTCTCTTCAGTTATCCCTACAGGATAACTATAGCCTCCCAATCCAATTGGATCGAAGGCACTCCAGCAGCGAGCGCAGCAGGGATCGCGCACAAACGCGAATTCCTGCTGCCTCCGAAGCCTGACAAACTGGAACTCCATACTTGCTATTAATGGCAACTTTCAAAGGCAGAAAAAGTAATATTACTATGTAAAATCAGGAAGAGTCACTATTTATATCAGGGGTCAAAACAACTTAGGTATAAAGTAGTTCTTCGCTTACCAATCATAAGTTTAATGAAGTTAACAATAGCTGAAAACAGTAACTTTCAACTGTTCCTCTCCTGCAATCATTACAACATCCTGACAGTTATATCCAAATTCGGGTGCTTGGTGACTGGCATGTATTTATGATGGTTGCAGCATCCTGGGGTCATGTGATCACTATTTCTGATCTTCCCAGCCATCTTCCAGAAAACAAAATCAATGGGGGAAGCTCAATTCAGTTCATGACCACCTGATTCACAGTGAACCACTTAACAACTGTAATGATTTGCTTAACAACCATTGCCAAAAAAAGCTCACAATTTTAACTGCAACTCACTTAACAACTGCTTTGCTTAATGGAAATTCTGGTATCAATTGTGATTGTAAATCAAGGACTTCCTGTATTAAGTTTTTATTGTATGGATTGAAATTTCATTTTGACCAAAGCAGCCAGACAAGCACCATTAATGCTCTCTCTCTAAGTCTTTACTCTGCTTTTTAGTATACCAAGATAAAAGAGCTCTTCCTAGTTCTTTTTTAGTTGATTTAGGAAACTGTAATATATACTTTGGGGCAGCTTTCCCTGTGCGCATTTCCTGTGTTGGATTAAAACTCTTACCATGCTTCGATGGAAATTAATTAATTAGAGTATTGATCTGAATGAAGATTTTAAATATGAAACTCCCAATTTGGAAAAGCTTCTCCAGTGCTATAATCCACCAGAACTATGAGGATTTAAAAAATCATGAAACCAGTAGCATAAACCCAGGGAAGTTGGAATTTCTTTTTTCTTGAGCAATAGACTTCCAGTGAATGAATTCTTTTTGAAATGCAATTTTCTACATATTGGAGGATCAATTAGTTAAAGAAAATGTCAACCATTCTGTTATATTCTCTGACCTTCCTCTGCAAAGGTTTCATGGTGTAGCTTTTTATAAAGGTTCTAGGAAATTATAATAATCGAGGAAAGTCCCTGAGAGGTTCATACCTTTGAATGAAATTGAATATCCTTGCTGATAATTAGATAGTTGACTAAAAGTATTGTCTTTCCCCCCCTTTAGTTTCTGTGCTTGAAGAACATAAGAACATTCCTTTCTGCCTGCTGTGAAATATTTGGAATGAAGAAGAGTGAACTCTTTGAAGCATTTGACTTGTTTGATGTTCGTGATTTTGGAAAGGTATTTACAAGACATTCTTTACCTTTATATGACTGTGTTTATACATGTTACAATTAGTGCAGAATGATTACTCTCTTTATTGATGCAACTGATGATTGATTAATAGGTACACTCTTTTTTAGGGGAAATTCTAAAATGATTATAATGTATTAGCACTTGTTCAAAATTGTCTTTGCAACCCCTGTGATTGTAGTTTGTTTTCTTCACGCTGGGAAATGTTTATAAAGATGTATAGTCACAGAGAAATTAAAGGTAATGTTACATTCATTTCAGTGAAAACAAAAAGATTAACAAATCTTGAAATAATTTATTAGCTTGACCTAATCGGAAATAGCCCTCCCAACTTGACACTGCATTAACTGAAGATAAATTGTGATTGTAATCATCAGAATATTTTAAAGGAAAGAATGCTTAAAGTAATAGTGGACATGGTTTCATCAAGGCATGATACCCTTAAAAAACCAAGTTTATGCTTTTTTGGCAGCTTTGATTGTTGATGCTCAGTGTGTTTCCTTTGTGAGCGTTGGGAATTACACTTGCATGATCTCTAAAGTAATTTGGACAGGAAGGATGACACATAGCTTTATTCTTTTGTCTGGTGTTTTATAAACTTTTCTTTAAAGGAAAAAAATTCAAAAAAGCCATAGTTAAGTATCAGTCACCCTGTACTATTTTAAAATTAAACTAGAATTAGAATTAGACTAGAAGCCTTCCAAGGTCCCTTCCAACTCTGTTTTTCTATATTCTATTCCTGTTTCAAAGACGGAATAATGAATTCTAGTCTGGAGGAATTTAGCAGTTTTACAAAGTTTTAGTTCAACCCTATTATCAACTTCATTTTTTTTTATTGTACACTGACTGTCATGGCTACTCAGGAGGAATCTTGGAAAGTTACTGATAATTCCTTATCTGACCTTTCCCACAGAATTTCCAGGGTTTTTAATTTAAAAACGATTACATCAGTGGAAGCCTGCAATGTGGGCACACATTAGAAACTGTACAGGATTTTTTTTTTTAATGCTGAGCCAGTTTACTAGGACAACTAGAGATAAATGCTTTGAATAGGCTTTGTATTAAGAATGTTCACCTTTACAGGAAAGGAAGAAAACTACAAATTTAAGATAAATTTTACCTCCCTCCCCAAAAATTTAAGACAATTCATAAAAAAGAAAAGAAGGAAGAGGAAGCAGAGAGAGAAAAAAGCCAAACAAAAGTGCCAAATAAAATTACAATTGTATGGGTGCAGATATATACCAACTAGGAATTATGCTAAAAAGGACAGGGCCAGAAGAAAAAGCTAAATTAATATTAATTTAATTAGCAATAGTAATAGCATTTAAACTTATATACTGCTTCACAGTGCTTTACAGCCCCGTCTTAGCGGTTTACAGAGTCAGCATATTGCCCCAACAACCAGTGTCCTCATTTTACTGACCTTGGAAGAGGAGCCAAATTGCAGTCAGCCGAAATAGCCTGCAGTACTGCATTATAACCACTGCGCCACTGTGGCTTTTAATACATAATTATTAATTAATTCTAATTAAAATAGCCATGTCTGTATGGAAAGAAACTGCATTTGCATCCAAGCATGCAAACACATATACTCCTTTTCTATTTCCCAGCAGAAACAGGGGAAAAAAAGGAATAGAAATCAACAGGATGGAGATGGGATAAAGGGAGGAGGTACTATAGAGGGAATGTAAAGGAAGGGGAGGAAGATAACCAGGAGGGAAATGAGACAAGATAAAAGATACTTGGGAAGGGATGGGAAAGACTATTTATGACAAGTTGCATTGAATTCAATGACTATTACTCTAGAGTAACTAAAGTAATTAAAGTAAAGTAAGTAACTAAAGTCATTAAAACTGTTATCTTATTCTGGCTGAGGAGTATCCTCAGGTAAAGTTAGGGTTTTTGGTTCTGTGAGTTGTTGAAATGGTCATTCAGTGAAGCAGGATGAGAGACGAATAGTCCTACCATCCTTTTGATGCCATTCATGTATAGAGGTGAATGCAGGGAGCCAGGGGAAGATGACTCACCCTGAATTTAACAGAATAATAGAGTTGGAAAGGACTTTGGAGGTCCTCTAGTCCAGGGGTCCCCAACCACCGGGCCGCGGACTGGTACCGGCCCGTGGATCACTTTGTACCGGGCCGCAAATAAAATAAAATAAAAAAAAAATGGCGGCTTTCTTCGCCTTCGGTGAATGCTGCTGGGATCAAGGACACAAATGAAAGAAGGGGAGGGAGGAAGCAACCAAAGCCTGTCCTGCTCTCTGGCTCAGCGGCTTCGGTTTCCTCCCGCCTCGTTCCTCTCTCAGTCGCTCTCTCACTCCTCCACCAGCCCAGGAAGAAACTGCTTCAAAGAAGCTGGCAGGGTGGCTTCCTGTTGGCGCAGCTCCTCCGAAGCGCCTATTCACCCCCACCCAGCTGCCTGTGGTTCAATCCAGTGCTCCGTTCTGCCTGCCTGCCTGCCTGCCTTCGTTTCTGGTTGTTTCGGAGCAGCTTCGGCTGAGAATAATAACTATTCGCCTCTTTTTATCAGCCGAAGCTGCTCCGAAACAACCAGAAACGAAGGCAGGCAGGCAGGCAGGCAGGCAGAACGGAGCACTGGATTGAACCGCGCACGGGCGGCGGGGTGGGGGTGAACAGGCGCTTCGGAGGAGCTGTGGCAACAGGAAAAGCCACGCTGCCGGCTTCTTTGAAGCAGTTTCTTCCTGGGCTGGTGGAGGAGCGAGAGAGCGACTGAGAGAGGAACGAGGCAGACACCTGAAGGAGGGAGGGAGACACCTGAGAGATGGGGCTGAGGAAGGCAGGGCTGAGAGCCGTGGGCCGCCGCCGCCCAGCGCTCAGTTTTGAAGGGGCTCCTCAGCCCGGCACAGTTCCTGAATCTGCAGCTGAAACCCTCCATTTTAAATGTCCCAATAGAAGAGAATATCTGTCACTCAGGGTTGCAATGAGGAGGCATTGGCGCTCCCTGAACTTGGTGGTTTGCTGGCAGACGTTTTATTACCCGACTAGGTAACAACATCAGATGTTACCTAGTCAGGTAATGAAATGTCTGCAAGCAAACCACGAAACTCGGACTCCCCCACCCTGGTCCTTGAAAAAGTGTTTCTGCTTGAAACTGGTCCCTGATACAAAAAAGGTTGGGGACCACCACTCTAGTCCAACTCTGATCAAACAAGAAACCCTGTACCATTTCAGACAAATGGTTGTCCAATCTCTTCTTTAAAAATATCCAGTATTGGGGAACACCCAATTTCTGGAGGCAAATTGTTCCAATAATTAATTGTTTTAACTATCAGAAAATTTCTCCTTAGTTCTAGGTTGCTTCTCTCCTAGATTAGTATCCATCCACTGCTTCTTGTCCTGCCTTAAGGTGCTTTGGAAAATAGGTTGACCCCTCTTCTTTGTGGTAGCCCCTCAAATATTGGAATACTGCTATCATATCTAATCCTTTGCATTAAACTAGGCATCCCCAATTCCTGCAACCATTCTTTCTATGTTTAGCTTCTAGACTTCTAATCAACATTGTTGCTCTTTTCTACAAAGAGTCTCAGCGTCTTTTTAATATCATAGCAACCAAAACGGGATGCACTATTCCAAGTGTGGTCTTACCAAGGTATTATAAAGTGGTATTAACACTTCACGTGATTCTGATGCTACACCATGATTAATGCAACCTAGGACTGCGCTGGCTTCTTTTATTTGAGGCATCTCCTAATAATGATAATTCTAGAGACAAGGATAGTGCTCATAGGGAGCCTTAGTGAGACTGGGTGATTTGTCTGCCTTTCTGCCTTCGTTCAATCTCCTTGCTGGCATTACTTACAGTTAGTCCTTGACTTACAACCACTCATTTAGCAACCATTTGAAGTTAGAATTACAACAGGTCCTCACAATTACACAATTGTTGCAGCATTCTCCCACGTTTACATGATCAAAATTCGGGCACGGCAACCGGCATATATTTATGATGGTTGCATCATCCTGGGGTCATATTATCACATCATTTGCGACCTTCCCAGCTTGCTTCCAATAGGCAAAGTCAGTTGGGGAAACCAGTTTTGCTTAATGACAGTATTATTCATTTAACAACTGCAGTAATTTGCTCAGCTATCGTGGCAAAAAAAGGTTGTAAAATGGGTGGGATTCACTTAGCAAATGTTTTGCTTAGCAGTGGAAATTCTGATTCTAATTCTGGTCATAAGTCAAAGACTACCTATACAACTATGTGCCTTTACCTCCTTCCAATCCCCTCACTTTTATATTATTTCTCTATAGTTGGCAAATGTGGGGCTGTATTAACAATTATTATTGGGGAGAGATAATTTCAGTGGTTATTACAGTTTAGTTTTACATTCAATACAAATACAATGCCCATCAGGGCAATGTTTTCAGGTGGATTATTGTTCTTGCTGTGCCTTTTGTCTCTAAGTCTTTTCCTTTGCATTTTGTTAATGGCAAAATACAATTTGAGTTCAATCTATTTGTCTTGAACAAATGCCATAGCGTTCAAATTTAGAAAAAAGCAGTGTAATTACTGATTTCTATTTTAAATCTTTAGGAAAAATGGAAAATAACTCAAGATTATGAAGCCCTGGTTTCACTTGAGAGACAGACAAAAGCATCATTTGTCACAATTTTTCTTGTAACTTAAACTCTTCATTGCATATTCACCATTTGTATAGATGTGTTGTTTTGTTGTCTTTACCTTCTAGCTATTTTTTAAGAAGTATAACTTTGTGTTAAACTGAACTTTTCTATTTATAATGGCAAGAAAAGTGTGGAGGAGTTGTTGTATTTCTTGCTTGTTTTCCCCTTCTTTCATTACTATGGTGATATAAACTAGATATAAACACAATTTCTTTTCTGGACTGCTACATAGCTCTACCGTTAACAATTCCAAATACTGGAAAGATTTTTTTTGATGTGGGCATTTCTTGCATGACTTATTTCTTTAATGTTCTTCTGCCCATTTTTCTTTTACTCCATATTGCTCTGATTCCAGTTTTATGTGAGTGTAGCCTGCTGTTTCTAGTATGAAACTTTGCTGCTGCTTCTTTTTTTCTTCCATTTCTCCCTTTACTACATACTGAGCCAGGATCCACCCAATAAATAAAGTTGCATAAACTGTGCTAAAAATATGCTATGTAAGAATACTCTGCATTCTTTACTTCTCAATTTTTATGATAGCTTATTGTCATGGATATGTGTTTCTTATCAAATTTGATGCAAATTTGGCTGATATTGATTGGGTGGACAACCTTTAGAAAATTCCAGGGACATAGCCTAGATATGATATTATGAAACTGCAGAACATGCTAGCAATGACCAGATGTCTATTGATGTGAATGAAAAACATGGACATGCCCATAAGAATTAACAGGAGTTGATCTTCAGTCAAAGGAGATGTCATTCTTAATCAGTCAAAGTGACATGCTTGAACTCCTCATTTGAAAGGTAAAAAAATATCCTTGGAATTTAAAACTCCGCCTACTTCACTATTCAAAATTTTGGTAGAGTAGGGTAGGTAATTTACTGGCATGTAACTGAAACAAGGTGTCTATGTTGTGAACAATATAAATGGGTTAGGAGAATGTTATCTTAATCCAAATCAGACCAGAATTTATCTAGGATTAAACTATCACCTAATCAACTATGTGGCATAACTTATCCTGAACTGGTACAAACTCTGCTTATTATATTTCAAGGAAAAAGCGTGATAGAAAATTGCTGAAAAGAAAGCCCCCTCCAAAGTTCATTGCCAAGGCCTAGCAGGGCAGAAAAAACCTCTAAATGGCAGTTGGCCAAAATGGCCATGCTACCTTCTACTTTCTGTCTTCTTCAAGGGGAAGTCCTAAGGTACCTTACTACTCGTACTATCCTAGTTCAAGGAAACCATGCATTTCCTGAAGGATGTAGATGGGAATTCAAAATATCCCCTTTAGAGCCAGTAAATTTAACTGAGTGCTTTCAGAACCACTGATTGGAAAGGGGCTCATAGGGTTAACTGTGTGAACAGAGCAATTAAGTGACTTGAAACCTCCTGGTTTTGTATTGTAAGTAATGTAAGTGGCTGTACAGTTCTACCCACACTTCTCTTTTTTTGCAGTCTAGGCATAAAATTCCTTTAGGTTGCTTGCTGTACAGGTCTGGGATTTAGGAAGCTGGCTCTTGAAATGGGAATCTCGTGAACTGATAAGATGGTACTTGTTTGGTTGTTGTGTGTAGTTTGGGGTACCTTCAAGTCTTGGGGTCAGCTGTAGACAGGGAATAAGACCCAAGATTGGGTCTGTTCATTTGCAGGTACTACAATGGAAGAGGGTTACTACCCAAGCTTGTTCCCAGAATATGAGCTGTATTGCTTGGCTTTAACTGCTGCCATCTCTTCCCACTCTCCACCTGTCTTGTATGAGAACTTCTGCACCCAGATTGCTGGATTCATGCAGGTAATTTGTTTTCTCTAAGAAATTTCTACATTCACTGTCTACAATTACTTAGGACTATAAATGTAGGAAGTACATTAAACCCTTTCAAGAAAGCATTCATGTGTAGAACTAGACATGTGAAGGGTCCCTTCCTTCTGCAAAGTCATGTTGTGATATCCATGAATAGCGGGTGGCCTATGGGTGTGAACAGCCTTAACTTTTGAGGACAGCAGAGGGAGAAAGAGAGAGAACAAGAACTTATGAGATTTCCAGCTTCACACCTTAACCATAGGTTAAGTTGTGGTTCCCTCGATATGAAAGTTGAAAATTCTCAGCTTTTGTAAAAATCACACAAAACTTCCTATTGCAGACAGACATGTTATGGCAATAGCAATTAGACTTATATACCGCTTCACAGTGCTTTTACACCCTCTCTAAGCGGTTTTTACAGAGTTAGCATATTGCCCCCCACAATCTGGGTCCTATTTTATCAACTTTGGAAGGATGGAAGGCTGACACAACCTTAAGTTTGGTGTGATTTGAACTGCAAATTGCAGGCAGCCAGCAGTCAGCTGAAGTAGCCTGCAGAACTGCATACTAACCACTGTGCCATCGTGGTTCTTGTTGTAAGTGTAGATGATATCATAGTATAAATTGTAAAGGAGTAGGACTGATCCCAATTCCTTGCATATCAAGATCCTCTGATCACCTCTGACCATATAGGTATGGATTAAAACTTGTCTTGCATCTCTTATATTGGGTTCTCTTGCCCAGTTGGTTTATGATAAATGTTAACAAATTGTTTCCTAATAAGTTCAATATGTGAACATGAACTGGCTGTACTTATAAAACAAGGTGGAAACCCCCCCCCCCAAATAAATGAGTGCTTGTGTTCAGGGTTATACCCCTCCCTTGAACTGTTACCCATATTTTTCTTTTTTTATAGGGCGGGAACTGGTCCTGATGTTGCGATCCCCTTGACCAAGCTGATTCTTGTTTCTTGTTTTTCGGTTTAACTAATACGTTTTCAACACTCCATGTCTGACTTTGCCATTAGAAAGAACAAAATTGTGCAAGTGCAGTGCATTCCACTATATTTATTCTTTTGTGTGATGATGAAGGGAAACCTAATGTTTTCTAACATAGTTGTGACATACTGACAAACTATTAAAGGAGGTAATGCGTAGACTGTAATTTTCTGGAAACAAGGACCAGAAAAAGAAAGAACTTCTCTGATAAGGATTTGGCTGCACGGTTTTCTATAAACCCTTTTTTGAATCTGTCGCACTTATTATACCTCAAGAGTTTTCAGTAATACATTGTATGAGCATGCAATTATTACAGTTTCTATTTCTTAATCAAGGATCTTGCCATTACTTGACACAGTGTAACAGTCTTTCTTGCCAAAGAATGAAAATAATGAAAAGGGTGTTATTTTTAGTTTAAGTCTATTTGTAGAAACAGCAAAGATACACATTTGATATTAAAAGCATACATAAAAAGAAACATTTAACTTGGGTTTGCTTTTCCCTCCCTGTTTCAAGAGAACCGTGAACAGCTTTTTATAGGTTTGTTGGCAAAGATCACAGTTGATGAATTGTAGCTGTAGCATTACATATGATTCCTTTATCTTCCATTCTCTGTGCAACAAAAACTCTTTAACAGCAGATGTAACAATAGCTGGGACTATATGCGTAGTCTTTAGTATTGCACATTGAATTTCTCCTTTTAATGTAACCTTTAAAATATAACTTGGTTGTGCTTAAAGGTGGACTCATTCTCCATTTAAAAATAAGAAACTCAACTTCTGTTATTTGCGAAATGCATATTTTGCCAGTCTTTACTGAATATTTTTATGAAAGCATTTCATCATGATCACTTCTTGGCTCTGTTGGGTAGAAACACCGCCTATAGATTTACTTTAACTGATATAGAATACTTACATTAATGGGGGAAAAAACTTTCCACAGCTTATAGAACACTTTAGAATCATTTTCTGCTCCAGAGTGGTCCTTTGTTTGGAATTGTCTTATGCATTCATTCCATACACCCGCCTCTCCACAATGTAAATTTGGCTTTGAATCTATAGTCAAGCTATTTTAATATAGTTAATTTATACTAAAATAGCTTTGTGTTGCCTTAAAAATGTTATGAGCTAAGCTTTTATGCATTTGAAAATGCTGAGTCAAAAAATTTGCCACAAGAGGTTCATATGGAACTACCCTTTAACAGATATTTTTTGTTGACCTTGTGGGCACTGAAATGCAGAATTTGGGAAAGTGCCATGCAGCAGCTTTTTCCTTCTACATATTTCTGTTTGTATGTATAATTCTGTAAAGGGGATATATTGAAAAAAAGCATTTATTGCGAAAGCAGCACTAACATTTTTCCAACTTTATTTTTTGCCCTAAAGAAAGTTAAAAAGTGAAACATCAAGAGCTTGCTTCAAATTGCTCTAAAATGTTTGGTCTGCTCTTTTTTGAAATCAAGGCAGACATCTTGAAATGTGCAAAAATTTAATTTAAATACATTTCATTGTTTTTTGCCTTACTTCTCTGGGTGGGATATTTATTTATTTATTTATTTATTATTTTATTTGGTTTGTCAATTGCTTACAAGATAATAAGTATAAGTATACTTATTATATGAATACATGGATACATATAAGAAAAATAAAAGAAACAATAAGACAAGGACGGTAGGCACGTTGGTGCGCTTATGCACACCCCCTATAGACCTCTTAGGAAAGGGGTGAGGTCAATAGTAGAAAGTTTAAGGTTAAAGTTTTTGGGGATTGGGGAAGAAACCACAGAGTCAGGTAGAATGTTCCAGATATTGACCACTCTGTTGCTGAAGTTATATTTCCTGCAATCAAGTTTGGTGTGATTAACCTTAGTTTGTATTTATTGTGTGCTCTTGTATTGTTATGGTTGAAGCTGAAGTATTCATTGACAGGCAGGACATTGCAATGTATGATTTTATATACTATACTTAGATCGGACTGAAAGCGGCGTAGTTCTAGGTTTTCTAGTTCTAGAATTTCAAGTCTGGTGGCATAAGGTATTCTGCAACGAGTAGAGGAGTGGAGAACTCTTCTTGTGAAATATTTCTGAACTTTCTCAACTATGTTAATATCAGATACGTAATGTGGGTTCCCGACTGATGAGCTGTATTCGAGTATTGGTCTAGCAAATATTTTGTATGCTCTAGTTAGTAGTGTGATATTACCAGAGAAAAAGCTACAGATTAGGTTAACAACTGTTAATGTCTTTTTGGCTATGTAGTTACAGTGGGCTCTAGCACTTAGATCGTTAGAGATGAGTACTCCAAGATCCTTGACAGAGTTTGGATCATCAACAAGGTCTTGACTATTCAGCCTGTATTTTATTTTCTGATTTTTTTTGCCAATATGTAAGACAGAGCATTTATTTGTTGAGATTTGAAGTTGCCATTTGTTTGACCATTCTGATACATAGTCAAGGTCTTTTTGAAGGGTAGCAATATTGTCTGTGGTGTTGAATAGCTTTATATTGTCAGCGAAGAAAACGTAGTTGCTCTTAATATGATCACAGAGGTCATTTATTTAGACTATGAAGAGAGTTGGTCCTGGAACACTGCCTTAGGGGATGCCACTGTTGACAGGTACTGTCAACAATTTTTTTTTTTTTTGTAATTTTGTGGTGGTTTCCTACTGTACTGATTTTTTAAAGCTATGAAAGCAAATACAAGCTTTGCATTTTATTGGAGTACATGCTGTAATAGTTGCCTGGGTTATTTATGGTGTGACGTCAAAAATGTTACAAGGTCATTTTTGAAATATTGCTACTCCACCGGAGGGCTGGATTGTCATCTGACAGCTGGAAACCTGGTTGTATATTTTTCAAATAACTATTTCTTTCTCAGACAAAAGGAATATTGCAGTGCAGAGTCCAGAAAAAAATAATGGAATAATAGGTCATAATGTATGCAGTCATTATAACCACTCTGTTGGTATTCCGGAAATCCTGGATATGATGCAGTGGAACAAGATGAACCACCTGTGGTAGCAGATTATAAAGCTGGATTGCTGGTTGGGGCAGTGAAATACTTGCATGTCTTTCTTTCTTTCTTTCTTTCTTTCTTTCTTTCTTTCTTTCTTTCTTTCTTTCTTTCTTTCTTTCTTTCTTTCTTTCTTTCTTTCTTTTTCTTCCTTCCTTCCTTCCTTTTCCCTCTCTCCCTCCCTCTACACACACACACACACACACACACACACACACAAAACATCCAGTTTTGAGAGTTGCAAATTACAAGAACATTCTTTCCCAGAATATTAAAACATGATAAAACATATTTCTTACAGATGCAGAATTTCTGAACAGAGTAGACAGGAAATGGCCTAGTTTTCAAAGCAGCAAGATATTCAAGATAGCAATTCTGATGTTCTTTTTTCTTTGGTCAGATTTTAACTACAGTATCTTGAAGGATATGGACAGGATGTGATACATCCTGGCATACTGACATGCACGTTGGTATCATGTGTTGAAGCAAAGACCATTCATTGTCATTATCAGCCCTTTGAAGTAGGCCTGATCAAGAAGAAGACACTAGGATTATAAGAGTATAGGTAGTCCTTGACTTATGAACACAATTGAGCCTAAAATTGATGTTGTTAACTGAGACATTTGTGAAGTGATTTTTGCTCCATTTTATGACCTTTCTTGCTTCAGTTGTTGAATGAATCACTGCAGTTGGTAAGTTGGTAACCTGGTTGTTAAGTGAATTTGGCTTCTCCATTGACTTTGCTTGTCAGAAGATCACAAAAAGTGATCACATGATCTTAGGCCATAAATATGAACTAATTACCAAGCATTTAAATTTTGATCACATGACCATGAGGATGCTGGAAAGGTCCTAACAGTGAAAAACAGTCGTAAGTAACTTTTTTCAGTGCTGTTGTAACTTTGAACAAATTGCTGTAAGTCAAGGACTACCGGTACCACTTTGGTGTTGTAGGGTATAATAATAGAATCCTAAAAATCTACCAGGTTCTTGTCTAATAGTTTAACAGAATCAAGACAAGGTTATTTTGAGTTTCTTTTTCAGGTCTTTCAACATCCCGGGACTGATTTGTCATTTTCCATTAATCTATTTCTTCACCAAGGTTAGCTGTACATTCTTTTTTACACTAATGAATATCTGAGGGCATGTAATAATATTAGTGCACTTAATTAAATTAAGCAAAACAGGTTGAAACTATTCTTTATTTGGGTTAATGTAAATTTGTAAATATCTGTGAGAAAAGATGCAAGATCTGTATCTCTTTTTAGATACTCTGACCTGTTAGGTTTTTTTAATCATAGTAATCTCAATCTTGAGACTCAGAAATCTGTATCCCCAAAAGAAATTCTCAACCATCATCACTTCCCAGTGGTTTATTTTCTAATTCTAACTGAAAACATCTTCAAGCAAGCCTCTGCTAGCTCGCCCACCATCAGGGAGTTTTAAAGGTCCACCAGTTAGACTGAGCAGCCCAAGACTTTTCTAGTTTTATTTTCCTCCTATCAGAATCAAAGACAGACAAAGAATCAGAAAGGACAATATCGATTTGAAGCAGAGATTGATGCAGATCTATTGCATGAATATGTAGACATGCAAAAATGACTTTATATAAAAAATAATAGATCCTGAACTCAATAGGAATGAAATTCCTCCTTCTCCCCAGTCCTGCTTTGGAAAAGAAGTCTCTGTTTTTCACTCACTCACTAGGCAGACTGTTTTCAAAACTCAGTGGAACACTTCTCCCACTCCAACAAAGTGAGGAGTGGGAGGAATCAACCCACTCCTCACTCTGTTGGCTTCAGTCCTCTTTCCTCTCTACATTGGGTTGATTCCTTCCATATGTGGAACCTGCCCTTCCTCCCCCTACTTCACCTGCATGGAATGCAGGCAGGCCTGGCATAGAGCAGGTACGCAGCTTTGGGCACCTCCCTTTCCCTCATGTTCATGAAAATTCATTTAATCACTTACTTTCCCAACTGGAATACTGTACTTGGCCTCTTACCTTCTTGCAGGGCTGCCAACTCTCACGCAATCAGCGTGAGACTCACGCAATTCAATCAATTTTGACTGTCTCACTCTGATAAACAAAATCTCACGCTAAACCCCCAAAATCATGGAATGTACAAAAATATCCCTACATTCTCTTATTATATTTCGAATATTCCCCTTAGGACAGGGGTCGGGAACCAATGGCTCGCGAGCCAGCTGTGGCTCTTTTGATGATTGCATATGGCTCGCCGTCCTCTCCCAAAGTTACCCGGAAGAATGCCAAGTCCCTTCCCTTTTCAACTTTTCAACGTGGTCAACCAGCTGCTGACAATCCATCCCTTTCTTTAAAGCAAAGCACCTGCAGCAAACCCAATCCGAACCATTATTTGGGGCATAAAATACGAAGGCCACCTACACGCACCCTCTTTTCAAAAGGAAAATCGAAGAGCCGCGATCGGAAAGGACGTACCCGGGTTATAATTAATGGCTGGTTAAAATCGATGCCTCCCGACAGCCTGAAGCCCCAAGGCGGAGGTCCGGGAAGAAGCACGTTTTGTGGCATATTTGCGGCTACTTTGGGGGGCGGGGGACGGGGGGGGAAGCTCTGTCCCGCGGACTCTGGCTCTGCTCCTAAGGGCGAACTAAGGAGAACTCGCTCGCAGGCTGCGTGTTTGGCCGCTTCCCAGGAGTCTTCCCCCGGCTGCGCTCTCGCAGCTTCGAGTTACAAGCCTCCTCCGATTTTAGCTCTGCCTGCAGCTTGCCGGGCGGTGAGGTTTCCCCCCCTGAGCGGCTTCCGCCTTACAGCCCGACGTTTCTGGAAGGGACAAGATGATAAACACTTTGGGAAGAAAGAAAGAAAGAAAGAAAGAAAGAAAGAAAGAAAGAAAGAAAGAAAGAAAGAAAGAAAGAAAGAAATATGGGGCGTCCCTTAACCCGTAATAAAGGCCGTAGGATCCACCTGCCTCGCTTTCTCCGGCTCCTCTTTATTTAGTTGGATTCCCCTCCCAGTTCAACATTGAAAGCTCCTCGGGGCAGAGTGTTCTTTTTGAAGTTTATGGAGATCAGACGTATAGCTAGTACTCCCAGCATGAATACTTCGCGAATGGGCAATTCGATCAAGCACTTATTTCTTCTTAAATTAAAACCACCAACGTCTGCCTTCCAACAGATGTTAAGATTTATTCATGTTATCTAAACATGTTTTCCCAGCCCCTTGGGCAAAATGGAACCTCTTCAGCTTTTATCCCATGTGCCTCTATCCTCCTTTTGAGAACCTTGGTGGGGAGATGAATTTAAGGTTGCCAAGATGGTCTGAATGTCACTCTTGCCAGCTTCATCCAATCTTAGCCGCTGATAAAAGATTTAAGGATTTGCACCCCAAAACGTCTGGTAGGCAAGTAAATAGCTTGTGGAGAAGTTGATTGTCTAATTCTTCCCACCCTAATCTGTAGTTGTGTAGGTACTTACACAAGAGTAATCCCCATTCAATTACAATATGCAAAATATCAAACTATGGTAAATCCATTCCATCACTGGATCTGGACTTGATACTTGTTGAAATTAGCCTAATATATAATGAGTTAGGCTTGGAGAAAATCAGTGTAATGTAGAGTTCATGCTATATTAGGTTATATTCATACTGAGATGCTAAACAAAACTGCTTAAAGATCTAATTTTCCATTTGAATGTAGACAGGTTTATTCAACCACATTATGTCCAATCCTCAAAGGCAGGGTTCCAAACAAGGTTTACTTGTGGTTAACTCATCTTTGCTTAGTTTTATCCATATCTAGAAATTAACTTTTTGTGAAATTTTTCTTCAAGCCTTTGGTAACAGGTGCCCAAGGAAAATAGGAACAGAAGAAGACACAGAGCTATAATAAGCGCTCTACCTCTGTGTTTGATGGAGTCATTTTTAAAAAAAACCTTCAAAGGGACATCCCCAGGGATGGGCAAAAAGCCAAAGACCAACTGATTCTCAAAACTTGGAACGCGCTTCTTGTCACATACCACACACTGCAGCGTGTGAGTATTGCTGTGTTGACCATGTTTGGATCTACGTATGCATGTGAGCAGTCATTCTCACATCTTAAAAACATCAAGTCCAATCTACGATCACGTTTAACGGATGAAAGTCTCAACGCTTGCATGAAGCTTAACCTCACCAAGTACCAACCAGACTACAAAGACATCAGCAAATCCATGCAGCACCAGAAGTCGCATTAATTATTATACTGACATTTAGTTGAATTCACTTTTAAAATATATTATATGGCTCTCACTGAAATAAATTTCCAAATATTTTGCTTTCATGGCTCTCTTAGTCAAAAAGGTTCCTGACCTTTGGCTTAGGAGAAGGATGAGCTCCCAGCGCCGCCCTGCCCTGCCCAGCCACCCCGCCCTGCCCAGCCACCCCACCACGCCTCTTTTCCCGCCTTAATCCTTCTGCCGGCGTCCCGTAACTGTCACGATGCCGATCATTATCGCTTCAGGAAAGCGAAGAGCAGGAGGCTTCTTCGCCGCCCGGGGCGCTCGCAGCCACTTTGCCCCGCCCTCTCCCTCTCTGCAATGTTCTCTGGGACAAGCCAGCTGCCCTAGGCTTTCCAAAGAAGGACACGAGGGGGCTGGCAAAGCCTCTTTACAGCCTCGGCCAGTAATAACAATGGTAAGCAAAGCCAACGGAGTGGCTTCCATTTAACCCTTTGGTGTTTAAATCTTTGGTGATGTTTCTTTATTTTCTCTGGCTGGATTTCTGACCCAGGGGAGAAAGACCATTTAAAAAAGCAAAAAGGACAGAAAGAACACCAAGAAAGAATGGGACAACCCCCCCCCCCAAAAAAAGAGATCCAACACAACTCTGAATAAAATTATTATTATTTTAAATTTTATTATTATTATAATTATTATTACCACCCCTTTACACGCCTTATGCTCTCTTTTAGCTGATCCGAAAGAGTCTTCCCAAACCAGCAAGGCGAGAAGCGCGCCAGGCTGATCTATAAAGGGGCTGGGCAGCTTTTTTGCAAAATACTTAATAGAAAGGTTGGAGGACTGACAGGATTACATCTCTGGCAGTGGATGAAGGAATCACTTTTTCCTCTTTCTCCTTTGAGTTTAAATCCTAGGTCTCCATGCACCAGATCGACAGGACTGTACTACATTATTATCATATTTTCAAACCCTTAGATAAGGACTCAATAAGGACTTTTTTTGATGCCAGTAGGCTTCTCAGCCCCAAATTGGGATAGCCCTGACTCAACTAGAACATATTCTAATCTTAACACAATTTACCATCCAAAGAGCAGTAAGACCATTAAGTTCAGAATCTAAACTTACCCAATAAATAATATACTGTTTCCTCACTGTGCTCAAGCTTCAGAATACAGTAGATGAGTTTTACAGTTAACAATATGTATATTTATATGAAGCACTCATTATTTGATTAAATGTTTAGTTTATACATGTCTGAAATTATGAACCCCTATTTCAGTCAACAAGTTAGTATATAATTAAAGACTGAGACTATAGCATTTGATATTGGCATGTAGTATGGTATTTGATACAGAAAGAAGAATACCCATTGATGTATTTGCATTATCTCTGTAGTTGTTTCGGGTTTTTGTCTTTTTGTTGCACATTGAATTCATCCTATAGTGGTCTATAGTACATCACTAAGCTAATAAAGTCAGTTGATGTAGAATACTGCAGTTACAAGTCAGGAACTTCAATTATTCATGGTCAGTGAACTGCATTATTAATATCTTACAAATCCGGTTCAAGTACATTGGTGCTGCTTGCATGTATGTATGTATGTATATGTCCAAATCATGACTAAAGTATGCATCAGATTGCACCATTTAAAATGTAAAATTGTCAAAGCTCCCTACCGTGGAAGGGGGGGCACCCCCCTTCCACACCATCCCCCCCTCGGTCGCTTCGCTCCCTCGCAGTGTCTCACTCTGAACTATCACTCAAGGTTGGCAGCCCTGCCTTCTTGCTTGTTTTCTTAAGCTGTCTGACTCATGAGTAATGCCAATTCTTGGTTTAAAGGTTCATTTCCTTTCTGATTCTGAATTATTCCTTTTGTTTCCTTTGAAATGCACGTGAGACTGATCTGGCTGTGATATTTTTCACCCCATTGATATCTTTTACCCCACTGAGTTGATTGGCTGATCTGGCTTCCCTTGAAATCTCTGATTCCTTTTCATTTCTTTACATTGTGTTCTTAAATTAAGAACTGATTTTTCTCTCCCCCCCCCCTCCCCAGGCCTGGCTTCCTGAACTAAATCTGTTTTGTTACATCTGTGCTTTTGTATCTCTTTGCCATACTATTTTTTTTTTCATTTTCAAACTCTTCTAAGTTTTGTTTACCTCCTTCAAGGTGACCTCCCTCTTTCCTTAATCCTATTTTCCGGCAAGTCCTCTGATACCCCCTTCTATTAAGGAATGCTTTATCTCATCCTTTGACCCAGTGACCTTAATTCTCCCTGTTCCTCTATCACGCCTTGATGATGAACAATCTTGAGCTCCCAGATAGCTAGAACTAAGTTATTTCCTTGTCTCTCATGACAGCTTCCTGCAGTTTGTGTCAGCTTCACTAATTTCCCCAATTTGATTGCAATCCTCTGGGCTATACATGTATTTATGCTAAATTATCTCCAAATTATGTGCTTAGGAACATAATAGTTGCATGAAGAATTCAAGTTTATTTTTGTTCACAACCATTTAATCCTGGGAGCTCAACATTGTTATGAATTAGTGTTGAATTATTGACCCTCAGTATAAAAGTATTCTTATTAAGTGAAATTCATCTTTTCAAACTTTAAATGATTGAAGGAATATTGGCATCTGTCATTGCAATAGCAAGAAGACTTTTTATTAAAAAATATGAGATGCAGCTCACCATTGAAGTGGAAACTTCCTTTTCTGAAAAACTGGTAGTAGGAAAGTTTATTGTACCAATTATTTTTGATTGAATTGGTTAAAATAAGTCATTTTATTGTATGAATAGTATACTATCCCATTTTAGGATAACCAGGTTAAAATAACCCATCATTTTTTAATGTTTCTTTTTCTTCATTCAAGTTACCATATATTTTCATTAAATGGTACATATATGTACAACTTATATGAATGTCTTTGTAATATTCTTTATCCCCAAACAAATTATAGTGAATTTTGCTTGTATAGAACAGGGGGTCTTCAAACTTGACAGCTTTAAGACTTGTAGACTTCAACTCCCAGAATTCCTCCTCCAGTCATGTTAACTCATGAATTCTGGGAGTTGAAGTCCACAAGTCTTAATGCTGTCAAGCATGAAGACCCTTGCTATCGAAAACAACAATATGTCATTAACAATATAACAATATACCCACCAACTAAGCCACACTCACAGAACAGAAATTATTAAAAAATTTGAATCCCACCCTTGGTTCTTATATTCCACCATACTCTCCCTCTTTCCTAACCTTGAATTGTAACTGTTGAACAAGCCATAACCCTGTTGGGTACATTTAGCTAGGACTATTTTCCCCTCCTTGCCCTAGTGGTCTTGGTTATATATGCCAGGCCCATGTCATAGTCTTATTACAAACTGATGTGGCATTCACTAGCAACAGCCTAAGGCCAAGGTGTCCAGAAATAAGACACCTAGGAGCTAAGGAACAGGCAGCTGAGGTGGAAAATGAGCCTGGAACTAAATTTCCAATTAAATTACCAATTTTCCTAGATGAGGAATGCATGGCATCATCACCTTCCATAGTATCTCCCTCTGTAACTTATAGTGGAAATTTCTCTATAATATCCTGTATCTTTCCATCTCTTCCCCCCCCCCCCCCCCGAATTTAGGAGTATCCCTCCTACAAGTCTTTCTTTTCTCATCAACTACTTCCACAAATTTTGGGCTGATATCTCTCCTATCAGGCATACTGATTTCATTTTTCCTAAACCGTATCACATATTGCTATCAACCTGGTATTCCTGTTCTGTGGATCATTCTTCTACTAATGCGTTCCCACCATTGTTCTACTTGAAGTTATTTTTTCCACAGTCCCTTTCTCTCTCTCTCTCTGTCATCTAGAGAGTGAAGTTTTATTAGTGTCCATAGCCAGATAATAATTACTGTGTGCTACAATTTATTGAATCTGACATCAGTTAGTGTACCATCTGAAGAGCTGTTTTATTCTGTCATTGTTTCTGTTCCCTATTTGGAGAGGGATTGTTTTCACGATCCTGCATTTTCAACTTCCTGCAGTGGTAACCTGTACAAAAATATCAAAGTTTTAAAAATGTTTATCATTAGTTTTTGATGGAAACCATGTGTACGTAATGTTAAAGTTAAAGCAGAAGTTGTAATCTAGCTAAAAAAAAAAAAGAAGGTAAAGATTACAGACCAGTTACAACCCCTTTTTGTCTGAGTAGGATGCTTGCGAGAGCAGTTTGTGAGAGATTACGTATTCTTCCTTCCTCCCCGACATCAGAACTGATGAAGCTTCTTGGATGAGAAGTGAAATGTTTTCTTCTTCCCCAAGAAAAACAGTCCAGCTGCCATTTTGAAGAAAAAAACATAGTTGAGACAATTATGGCCTGGATGACTGAGAGTCACTACAGACATTTCTGAGAGATTCTTGGATGAAGCTGCTCATTTAGAATCCATGCCTGCTTTTGGAACTGAAGTCACCTTAGGTGCACTTCAAGATGAGAGCTATTGAAAGGAAGATGCTAAGCTTCTTCATAGGTCAGGATTTTTTTTAGGGCCTGATAAGACTTCAGAGTTTTATCTCTCTCTGTAAAGTTTTCATCCATTGCTGTTTATTCTCCCTGCATCTAATAGTATTCTTTTAAAAACTGTATGGAAAGATCTATCTATCTATCTATCTATCTATCTATCTATCTATCTATCTATCTATCTATCTATCTATCTATCTATCATCTCTCTCTCTCTCTCTCTCTCCCTCCCTCCCTCCCTCCATCCATAACATTTATTGGCCTTAATTCAGGGCAGCTTATAGTTACATATACAGTTAAAAAAAAAAAAAAAGTTAAAATCAGACATTAAAACCAAGGACACATGGGGGAGGATGGGAGTAGAGTTGGGGGAGCAAGTGGTATCTATTATTATTCAACCAACCACCTCCATTGCCCTGTTCCCCCACTGGGACTCCAAGCCAACTAGCACAGCCACATCTTTAGGCCCTTATGACAAGAAAGGAGGGTTGGGACCAACCTCACATTGGGGGGGGGCAAATGTCCCAGAGGGCAGGAGCAACAGCCGCTTCCCACTCCCGAACAGCCCGGGCGCCGCTAGTCAGCCTCGCTCAGCGCCCGGCGTGGCATTGCAGGTGCAGCCTTTTGCAGAGCCGAGCCGGGCCGCGCCTCACCTCCTTCTCTCGCTCTTGCAAAGCGCCGCCGAGCTCCAAGAGCGGCTCCTTTACCCAGCAGTAACTTTCAAGTTGAGGATGCTGGGTGCTGCTGCTGCCGCTACTGCTCCTCGGGGCTCTTGAAGCTAATCCTGGTTTGTTCGTTCCCGTTCATTGGAAAGGAGAAAATAAAAGACGGAGGGAGGGAGGGGGGCACAAAGCAGCCCAAACGCGTAGCAGTGGAAGGAAGGCGCGCTGGTGTGAGGAAGGGAGAGAGAGAGAGAGAGAGAGAGAGAGACACATACACACACACACACACACACAGACAGACAGACGTCTACACACACACACACACTCACTTCGCCACTTTGCACCTTGCAAATGCAAAATCCTGGGGTTTTTGCATTTGCAAGGTGCAAAGTGACGGGGGCGGATCCCGCGTGCTGGAAAGGGCTTGACTGTATTACGGGGAGAGAGAGAGAGGGAGAGATCATAAGAACGGCTCTTGCTTTTTTCTTGCAAGGGAGAGAGCCTTGCTTTTTTCTTGCAAGGGAGAGAGCTGCCACCAACACCTCCTCCTCCCCCTCCTCCTGAGTGAGTCTCCCCCTCAGTTTCCCCTGAAGGATCTTCCGTCGCTTTTGCCTTCTCCCTACATCTTCCCTCTGTTAAAATCTCCCCCCCCACACTTATTTTCAGTCGGATAGCTTTCGTGTCTGAGCATTCTCACATGGCGGTGGGTCATTTTTTTTTCAGAGGGGAATCTGACTCGAGTATAAGCCGAGGGCGGTTTTTTCAGCACACAAAATGGGCTGAAAAACTCGGCTTATACTCGAGTATATACGGTAATTTGTTTAAAGCCCTGACAAACCTGAGCCTAAAATATTGAATTCCTAGTAATAAATTGTATTTATTTATGTTAATAAAATATTGCTTTCTTCAGTGTATTCCTGTCCTAACCTCTGAGATCCTTATGAGAAAAAACCACACCCTATGCTTAATGTTGTCAGCCTCTTAAATGCTTATTGAATACTTCCCTTGCTTTAGAGAATGGCACCTGAAGTCAATACTGTATTTTCTTTCAATTTCAACAACAAGCTACCACATGAAATTGTGAGGGTTTTTTTTGGATGTTTTAATAAATGTCTTGCTTAGCTATATAAATTTTGGGCTGGACTGTGGTAGTAAGTTGAGGGTTACCTGTAGAGGTATTTTTCTGGGAAAGAGGCTGGAAGTAGGATTATTATGTCTTCTGTTCTAAAGAAGGACAGTAGAATTGGAGTGGAGGCTTAGAGTCTGTGGCAGAGTCAGGATGCAATTCACCAAATCTCAGGCATGCTTGTGTACACGACCTGTTATTGCTATGTCAAAATTATATATCATATTTATCTTATAACCTTATTTAGCTTATCCTTGGCTATTACATCTTTTACTTTACCGAGTCCTCTTGCTGAACATCGGCAATATCCATCTAATTTTTGCTTTTTCTATAGATTTTGGCACCATGCCTTCAGATGTATTCTCTGAAACAGCCTTTCTTAACTTGCACTTTTCAGTGTGTGGACTTCAGCTTCCACAATGCCCAACAAAGGTCATGCTGGCTGAGAAATTCTCGAAGTTGGAATTCAGATATTTTGAAAATTCCACTGTTGCTTAGGCCCCTACAGCATAGAGTAAGAGCTGGAGAAATTTCAGTTTTCCTCTTTCATTCATACTTTCAAATTTTTGTTTTGTGACATAGAGGATGTTGGTTATGGGATCATATAGCGAAACCATTACAAAATAGATACCCTTATCTTATACAAAGGTGATTCAGTAGAACAATTTTCTTTTTTGGAGAGTGGCGGTCATTTTCACTGCTGTTATTGGTGGGGCAGTGGTTAGACTGCAGTACTGCAGGCTACTTCTGCTGCCTGCCAGCTGCCTGCAATTTGGCAGTTCAAATCTCACCAGGCTGAAAGTTGACTCAACCTTCCATCCTTCCGAGGTGGGTAAAATGAGGACCCAGATTGTTGGGAGCAAAATTCTGACTCTGTAAACCGCTTAGAGAAGGCTGTAAAAAGCACTGTGAAGCGGTATATAAGTCTAAATTACTATATTTCTAACCTGTCCAAGGTTTCCTTTCTGTTTCATTAAAGTCCAGAAGGAGTTTCCCCTCAGATGACATCTTTTATTTATTATTTCATGAATTTCAACATTGGACTCCTGGAATAGCTGAATACAAACTGTTTAGTCTATATTCTAAAATAGGGGTGTCAAACTGGTGGCATGCGGGATGGATGTGTCACGGGCAGGCCACTCCCACCTCAGCTCCATGAAAAGAAAAAACATTACGACACATCATATGACGGCAAAGTGATGCCGTGAGTTTGACCTCTGTGTTCTAAAGCAATATTCTGCAGTGACAGAAAATTATTATTCCTAAAGTGTGTATGTAGGAAATGAGGGAGAATTAAGGTTTTTTGAATTGTGATGTGTTTGTTCCATTCTAAATTCCTAAATGGACTTAAAGCCACTGATCATAAGCATGAAATTATGTTAGATAATATCTTTAAAATGTTTGTGTTACCTCACTCAATAACCTTCATTGATTTTTAAAGTTTTTAATGTGATTTATGGAAGCTTCTTCCACTGCTTGTGTGTGAGAAGGATTAAATAAAGATTTTCAGCGTTTACCTGTTGAAACATTACCTCCAGATTTCTCAAAAGCCTTTTGTGGATTTATAAATCACAATCCATTTTAAATTTCCTCTTTCCAGAAGGTTTCCATGCTGGTTTCAATATAACCAATTGATTGTATTAAGCTTAAAAGACATTTGGATTCCGTGCTCATCTTGTGTACCATTACCTATCTTATTTACCATTCTGTATCTTCTATACAACTTCTCCCCACTTTTCGTTCTTCTTATTTCTATTTTATTTAATTCATTTTAATTTAAATCATTATATTTGTATTTTTTGTCCATTCTTTTCAGATTATCCATTTATCTCATTCCCTATAGTAAAAAAAAAGAATTTCTCCTGAAATCACTACTCAGAGTATGATGCCTTTCTATCCTCCCCCTAAATTAACATTTAAAATAACACCTGATACCCATTCTGATTCTGCTTAGTACATTCTACCTACCAACCTTCAAAGAGAAAGAATAATAAATTCATAATAATTAATATTATTAAATAATAAATCTAAATATTAAATCTTATAACATTCCGATTGTCTATTTCAAAAAACAAGTGCTACAATTTTATAAATTTTAAAATCAATCATTACTAAACATTTTAATATTTTAATCTTTTATCAATTCTTATAACATTCTAGTTTTCTATTTCTAATACATAATACCATCTTGTGTATCTTGCAGAATCTTCTTTTTTAAAGAAATTATTCCTTACCCTTTATCCCTAAAAAAAAATCCTTTTTTCCCATCTTGTTTCATACCTTTGTGGCTTTTCCCTCCCTTTTCCCTTCCTTTCTTATCCCCCCTGGCCTTTTTACCACCCCCTCTACTAACCTCCGCCTTTTTAACTTTCCCTCTCTGTTGTAATCCTTTCTCCTTTTGCTCAGTAACATTGAGTTGATTTTGCATCTTATTTTTCCCTTTCTTAAATGTTTTTTTAAGTCTTAAGTCCTTCATTTTCCCTCCTTTCTTTCTCCTTTCTCTCTTAATTAATTTTTGAAATTCACCGAAGATGGCGTCTTCTTCTTCTTCTTCTTCTTCTTCTTCTTCTTCTTCTTCTTCTTCTTCTTCTTCTTCTTCTTCTTCTTCTTCTTCTTCTTCTTCTCCTTCTCCTTCTCCTTCTCCTTCTCCTTCTCCTTCTCCTTCTCCTTCTCCTTCTCCTTCTCCTTCTCCTTCTCCTTCTCCTTCTCCTTCTATTTCCTCCATCTGTTGTTGTGTTTGCTGATAAATAGCAAGCACCATTTCCAAAGAGAGGAAAGCTTCTTTCACAGCTTCCTTACTTTCTTGATATTCCTTTCTAAGTTCATCATCAGATAGAGCCATTCTTTGTTCTTCTTAGAGCAACCAAAATGTTTCAAAAGTTAAAACAATTCCTCCAAGTCCCAGAGACATCAATCAATCCAAACAACACCCAAAGTTCTCACTTTCTCTTCCTGGGGTGGTATCAGTAAAAGGAAAAAGAAAAAAAGCCCAATCTGTATTTTACAGCCTTGTTCCAATCAATTTCTAGTCTCAAGATCTTCAAGGCATCTCCTTCAGCAAAATCTTAATATATTTTCCTTTTGTCCTCTCCTTTCCCACTTATAACAGGAAGCCAAGTTTTTACCTTTTATAAAAAACAACAGGTTTCTCAATGGCCATTTGTTAATTCCATAGGGAAGGAGAGTAAACTTTCCTTTCAGCACCTCAATTTTGCTGCTTGAAATCCTCCTCTGGAAACCACGTATTTTTCAAAAAATCATAGTTCTCAGGATTAAATGCCTCTTAAAGTCCTGGATCAGCCAAGAAACTTTCTCTTGAAAACTTTCTCCCCTCTTCCTCCTGCTCACTCTTACCCAGCTGCCGGCTTCTTTGTGGTGGCCATTGCAGACCGCCGCTTGACCGCCTTGGGAAAAGGGAGTTTTGCCGGCTGGGGAGGGGGTCTGCAGCACCCCCAAACCCCTCACCAGCTCCCCCCTATCTTCGACTGCCTCTGCGGGGCAGCCTTAGCCTTCAAACCTGTACAGATCGGAGGCACCAAAAAGGCTAGCGCGGCAGGGATCGCGCAGGATCGCGAAACCCTGCTGCTAGCGAAGCCGACAAACCGGAACTTAATTGAAGTCCATACAAAGAGAGGTAATCTGGGGCCAAATTACTTTCTTAAAAGAAGTTTTATATTTTTGTGTTTTGTGTGTCTATGTTTTGTTTGAGAATTAATAAAACCTTGGGGGAATGTTGGATGAGAATAATGGTAATCAAGTCAGAGAGGAATGAAGATGATGATTTTAAACTGGATAAATATAGAAAATAATAATAACAACAATGAAATTGAATACGAAAAGAGAAATAATGAGAAATTTGTTAAGAGATATTTATATGTTTATATTGAAATGGTGTAAAACAATTATGTTGCATAAAATAATATTTTACTTGACTTGTAAAATTAATAATGGAAAGAGGTTTTATGTATTTAATGGTTAATGATGGTTTGTTTGTCTTTAAAATCAATAAAATTTGTTAAAAAAAAAAAGACATTTGGATTCCATGAGTTGAATTATAATTATTTTTCTGGCTGTGGTTTTTAGCTGCTTGTTAAAGAAGAGTCATGTAATCTGTACTTAACTTGAATATGGCCTGCTGTATATTGAACACCAATGAAACAACTGTATCTTACATCTAGAATTGCAGTAGGTTAAGCAACTTTCACCTTACTGACCTCCAGTATATTTTTCTAGTAAACATAATCCGAAACTGCACTACTGTAATGTATCAACTGTCAGACACATTAAATACCAACACAATATTAATCTGAGTGTTTGATTTTGCTGTGATAAATAGTATATCTGCTGCCATGCAGTGAGGTTACCTTTAATATCATTTCTGCCAGGCCTGATCTTTGATTCTGGCACAGTTCTACATAATTATGTCATGAGCTCTGTGAAGGATATATTTCCAAACGATGAATACGGAAAAGGATTTAAAAATACTTTCTGTAGAGTGGGTTTTACATGTTTGTATATTTATATTTATAACTGTATTAATAAGCAGGAAGTGGCATACGCTTTTGTCTTCTTCACTTTTTTTGTCTTTGTTATCAGAATTTGTTTTCTCTATATGGAGAAGAACAAGTCATTGGGGGAACATTTTATTTGTTTTATTTTAAAATGGAAATTACCCTTAACTGTTGTAAGAACAGTTTACAGCAGTTAAAACTGTAGAGTCAAATTTAAGATGCTAATAGCAGTAAGAAAAAAGTAAATCTTGCATTGCTTTGTCGAGAAAGGTCATTGGCAAATGATTGCAAGTCTGATTAAATAAAGAACTGCACGGATGCTGCTGCGTTTGAAAAGCTAAATGTATTGTCTTAAAATTTCACTAATTATATTAAAACATTAAACCAACCTATCTGAATCCCATATTGGAAAATTTATTACATCCTTAACTTTATTTAATATTTATTCACACTGCTTGAAGAAAGTACATGTGAAAATGTTCATTCCCTGCCACCAACATTTGCAAAGAAGATAAAATGTGAAACTTTAGGGTTTTGTTAGGAATGTCTTGTTACCCTTCCATTCTAAAGAGGTTGCACACTCAATTTAGTGCAAATCAGTATTAGAGAGGAAAGCCAGGCGGGTGTAGTAGTTAAGTGTAGAAACCAAGAGTCTGTGAGTTTACTACCAACTTAGGCACAAAGCCAACTGGTGACCTTGGGCCAGCTGCTTTCAGAAGACAAACCTCTTCCAAAATTATGCCAAGAAAGGTGCAGGGACAATCACCAGGAGACAACATTGACTCAAAGGCAAAGAATGACAAATAGGATGATTTCACATCAGTCAGCAATCTTCCTTCACTCCATATAGTATTCCAATTCCCATGATACTGGGATAAATGTAGTTTGCTCCTGATAGTTCATAAGAATGCCCTGTTCTGACCAAGGCTTCCTAAGATTGTAATTAAGCACACGCTTAGTTAAAACAATTGTTGTTTTATTTCAATACTGGGAATTATGTTCATTCTCCGTAGAACTGCTGCAAGCATCCAGAGAGTGGGAGGTGCTTCAGTCTTCATTTCTCACAGGCTGAGCTGAAATTGAGGAACGCCCTCCTCCTCCACATGACTCCTCCATGCGTTCCCCCCAGTTTTAGCTCAGCCTTCGAGAAGCAGGCAGCTTTTTCTCGTTCCTTGGCCGTTTCAGGTGATCGTTGAAAGTTGGATCAGGTTTGATATCATTTTTTCCTCTCCCTGCAAGGCTAGTGCGATCCCAAATTTAGTTGGTGGAGCGATTTCGCTCCCAGGAAGGAAGTAAGGGGTTTGGAGCCTTTTGCCCCCCCCCTTCTAATCTATCCTCTGCCGTTCCAAGCGTGCTGGGCTCAGCTGCTTGGCCCTGCGCTGTATTTTAAAAGCGCAATTGCGTCTTCCCCCCTAGAACGCCTCAGAGGAAGCAGCGCTTCCTCTCCCAGCTCTTTCCTTCGCTCGTTTGAAGTTGCGGTGGGCTGGTGCGCTTCTGAGCTGTGCACTCTGAGCCGGGCGGCCATTTTGGGCACGCCTTGTGGCCTGCGCCATTTTGTTTTCTGAACAAGTAAGGCATTCTTCTTTTTGGATTGAGAGTGAGCTGCGAGGTTTTTTGTAGGCCCTTTACCGGGACCGTCAGGCCGCGTGGAGCCTTTGATTTTACTGAGAGAGCACTGTGGTCCCATGCCCTGTTGTCTCTCTTAGAGTTAATATTGTTGGCTTTCTTCCTTGGCCCGCAGCTAGTTCAGAAGCGCAGGCACGTACTCTCCATGTTGTTGGGGGGCTGCCTACAGAGGTCCCTTTTTTCTTGTCTTGCCTTTTACAATTGCTTGGCCTCAGCGTTCATTTGGTCTATTTGCAATTAAGTTATTATTATTATTTTTTTGCTGTACCTTTTTGGATCTATTTGGTTTTCCTTACTTGAACCTGACCCCTTTTTTTGTATTTAATTGCCAGTGTATATATTCAGGTTTTTAATTTAACTGCTAGATTTTTTTCTGTTTTTTTATTGCATAAGGTTCAAAAAAAAAAAAAAAGAGAAAGGAGATTTTTTTGAATAGATAATAGCTAGTTCTAGAATAAAATTTCTTTCAAAAAGGGGGACGTGATCCAATTTTAGGAAAACCGGTTTACGTTTGTAGACCGAACTCCTAGGCGTGCCAACCGCCATTTTCTTTCAATACCATGGCAGAGGCTAATCCTACTGGCTCTTCTCTGAAGGCCAAGTCTAAGACGCACTACCTTCGCAAAAGGGACAAGGATTCTTCCAGTGCTTCTCAAAGAGATGCCTTATGACATCATAAGGCCCTAGAAAGAGAATTTAGCAAGCAGGCTAAAGAGTCTCACTCTATAACATCTGCCTTTCCTTCTACCCCCCCCCGCCGAGCCAACCATCTTCCTCTAGGGGCGGTACTTCCACCCGAGGCCGCCAGCCCTCCCATGTACCAGAGGCGACATTTACGCCAACCACTGCAGGCCTACGCTCTGAGGATCCTGCTCCAATTATTGTACCTGAGAACATCAGGGAATGGATGCAGTCTGCCATCCGTCAAGGTATAACTGAAGGAATGCAGCAGCTCGCTAGACTGGATTCCCGAGGGAGGACTCCCGAGGCTGAGTCTTTATCCGGGAGATCTCCTTCTGCACCAGCGTCACAGCATGGTCAGGTACCTCCTCACATGGATGTTCCATTCCCAGAGGGGGAGGATACCCAAGAAGAAGAGGGAGTGGGCCTTGAACCGTTCAGAGAGTACGAAGGTTCTGATAGAGGTTCCTTACAGTATTCGGAACCCTTTCTGGAGGGGGACCTAATGGAGGGAGAAATGTCGGAAGATGAGGGTCTTTCTCCTGAACAACCTGCTGTTGTGGGTCTTTTTAAACCCCATTTATTTAAGTCCTTGCTATTTAAGGCAAAGAACATTTCAGGTCTGACCTCTCAGCCTCCTTCTGAACCGCCTCCATCGAGTCCAGAAGGTCCTGATGACCTTATGTTCAGACAGCCGACAGTGGCAGCAGACATTATTCCGCCCCCCCCCCCAATCTTCTCAGATCTGGTAGCAAAGCAGTTGGCCTCGGTGGGTCCTTCTCCAGCCCTTTCTAGTCAGGACAAGAGGTTGTTTACCCTGGATCCGGATTTCTCAGCTATGTTAGACACCCCGGAAGTAGATGATCCGATTGTAAGACTTGCTTCCTCTTCCAATCCTACCGATGCACTGGAGGCACTGAAGCCGGAGGATAAGCGAGCGGAGATGGCGCTCCGGCGGGCTCACACCGCTGATGCCTGGGCTATCCGGTCGGCCATGGCCGCTTTTTTTTTCACCCGATCCTCCATCAGGTGGCTCAGACAGCTGAAGCAACACATTTCCCCAGCTGATACCAGAGCCCATCAAGATATTGCAAAGATCACGGCAGTGGTGGAATTTGCAGCCGACGCTACCTTTCATTCGGTTAAGTTCTCATCCTGAGCTATTTCTTCCCATGTTTCTGCCAGACGATTGCTTTGGCTTCGTCACTGGCAGGCTGATATTAAAAATAAGTCTAAGTTGGCTTCAGCCCCCATAGTAAAAGGGAAATTATTAGGGCCCGCTCTGGAGCCATTGCTCCTGGAAACCCGAAATAAGAAAAAGTTTCTGCCTTCACTTTTTCGTAGGCAGGAAGCCAAGAGTTCCCAGTCCTTTCGGAGGGACTCCTTTTGTCCCTCCTTCCAGTCATCATTCTCTCCTAGATTTCAGGGCTCCCCCTCATTCCGGCCGTCCTACCAGGGGAGACAGAAGCAAGAGAGGGGGCAGCTACAGAAGGCCCTTCAGGGGTTCCGGGAGTAGAGCGGCCCATTGGCCCAGGTAGCATTGCAGGTTTACCATAGGCGGCCGCCTCAGGCATTTTGCCGACAAGTGGGAGGAATCCACCTCTGATACTTGGGTTACAAATTCAGTGCGCTTTGGCTTGACCCTGCAGTTTCTCACTCCTCCCCCCGAACATTTCAGGGTTTCACCCATTTCTAGGAATCCTACTAAACGAGCTCTTATGACTTCTGCCATCAAACATCTCTCTGATATTAGGGCTATTCAACCTGTACCCCCATCCCAACAGGGATGGGGTTTCTATTCACTTTTATTCTTGGTGCCTAAACATTCCAGGGGATGGAGACCCATTTTAGATCTTAAGAGGTTTAATCGTTTTATTGTACGCCATAAATTCAAAATGCAGACTCTGCAGTTGATTTTACAGGGCATCAGAGAAGGGGACTGGCTTATGTCAATTGACCTTTCCGAGGCTTATCTCCATATTCCCATTCATTCCTCGTATTCTAAATATCTCAGATTTTGTTATAATAATCAGCATTTCCAGTATGTAGCCCTCCCCTTTGGTCTAGCCTCAGCTTCGAGATCTTTCACTAAGGTGTTGGCGGCTATTGCAGCTCACCTTAGACAAATTCCCATCCGGATCCACTGTTACCTTGATGATATCCTGGTTGTATCCCCTTCCCGACATCAAGCCGATAGCGATACTAGCGCTAGCTACCCTCTCGGTACTTCAGTCCCACGGGTTCTTAGTGAACTGGGAGAAGAGTCAGCTTACCCCCTCCACTAGTATATCCCATCTAGGGGCTGTGATTGACTCTGTTGAAGGAAGGGTCTTTCTATCCCAGGAGAGACTTATTAGTATCCGCATCACTATCAGGGATATCCGGTGGACTGGGAAAGCATCGTTGCTCAATTTATCCAAACTGCTAGGGAAGCTAGTTTCCTGTATTTCCAGTATTCCATGGGCTCGCTTGCATTCCAGATCTTTGCAATGGTTCCTCCTGCCGTATCAGCGTTCAGGAAGGAGCACGTCAAGGTTTATAGTGAAGGTTCCGCCGAAAGTTCTCGCCTCCCTCCTGTGGTGGACGCGACCATCTGTCAACAGAGGTCAGTTATTCCAGGAACCTCAAAGGGTTGTTCTCACGACAGACACAAGTCTTTCCAGATGGGGGGCCCACCTACAATCTCTCTCAGCACAGGGTGTTTGGACTCATGTGGAGCAAAGTCGGAGCATCAACTGGTTGGAGCTTCGTGCAGTGTACCTGGCTCTGCGAGCATTCCTTCATTGGGTAAGGGGGCGCCATGTCCTGGTCCTAACAGACAATACTACAACCAAGGCCCACATCAATCGGCAAGGGGGCACCCATTCCATCCTTCTCATGAGAGAGGCCGAGCGACTGTGTCGATGGGCAGAAGCGCACCTTTTATCCATCAGAGCAGAGCACATCTCCGGGGCCTCCAATGTCCAAGCGGACTGGCTCAGCAGGGCAACACTGGATCAGGCAGAGTGGCGCCTGCACCCACATCTGTTCAGAGAAGCAGCAGCCAGGTTCGGTCAGCCCCTAGTAGACCTTTTTGCATCTCCGCTCAACGCGCAAAGACTGAGGTTCTTCTCCCGTTATCCCTCCAGCGGAGCAGAGAATCACGATGCCTTGCGTTGCCCGTGGCCTCCCGGGCTACTGTACGCCTTCCCTCCGCTTCCATTAATCCCCAGGGTGATTCGAAAATTGATAGCCGAGAAAGCAGAGATCCTCATGGTGGCACCTTATTGGCCCAGGAGGCCATGGTTTGCGGACCTCCGCAATCTGTCAGTATCTCCGCCATGGAGGATTCCGTTGGATCAGATTTCGCTGTCGCAAGGCCCGCTGCTCCATCCAGAGCCACAGTGGCTACAGTTGGCCATTTGGAGGTTGAGCGGGAAAGGATGATTGAGGAAGGCTTATCAGCACAGGTCATTAACACCATTTTGGCCTTCTACCACTCGCATTTATGATGCAACCACTCGCATTTATGATGCAACCTGGAAAAGTTTCAGGAAGACCTTCTGCCACTCGCATTTATGATGCAACCTGGAAAAGTTTCTGTAACTGGTGCCACAAATCATTCATCGACCCATGCTCTCCTTCAGTTGCACAGATCCTGGCCTTTTTACAAGATGGCCTAGATGGAGGTTTATCACCTAACACCTTAAGGAGGCAGGTAGCGGTGCTCTCAACGGTGGTTGCTGGCGGTCCTTTCGGTCCCCTTTCCCATCATCCTCGAATCAAGGCTTTTCTTAAAGGGGCTTCTAATTTGCGCCCGTCAGTAGTGCACAGGAACCCGACATGGGACCTTAATAAAGTTCTCCTGGCCTTGACTAGATCTCCTTTTGAGCCTCTCAGAGAGGCGTCACTTCAATTTCTTACATTTAAGACAGTTTTTCTGGTGGCTATTACTTCGGCTAGAAGGATATCTGAAATTGCAGCTCTATCCGTGAGAAAAGATCTGTGCATCTTTCATTCAGATCGGGTGGTTCTGAGACCAGACCCAGCATTTATGCCGAAGATCAATTCACCGTTCCACAGGGCGCAAGAGTTGGTCCTGCCTAATTTTTTTTTTTTTAAAACAAATTTTATTGATTTTATAGAACACAAACAAAACTAAAAGATCTTTTCTGAAGGTTGTCTGATCCCGGGTTGAAACTCTTCGCATAGACACAAATTCAAACATCATATTCACTTTATATATCCTTCCATATCTTATTATCATTTTCTTTTTTATATTATATATATAAACCATTTTTATCAATTTTATATAAACAATGCACAAGGCATAACAGCTTATAAGTTCTTTTCTAAGAAAAAATAATAAAAGAAGAAAACCAGTAGAACATAACAATCCCAAATTATAGTATCAATACTTTGTCTATTTAACTTCATATCTTATCCCAACTTCTCCTTTTCATCCAAATTATTTCTTATTAATTAAAAAATTTTTTTTTGCCTTTTTTCAATATACAACATCCAAAAAAAAAAAAAAAGCATAACAAAACCTTTATATATCCTTTCATATCTTATTACCATTTTCAATAATATTCTTTGTCTGTTCTATTTCCAACTATCCATTCATCTTTTTTCTTTTACTATACTTCTCCTATACACCAATTGGAGTAACATCTATAACTCATTACCCTAACTTAAAAGTACTTCATATAACAATTTTTCTTGGGATTCTGTTTAAAAGATTCTAAAATTACACAATGAATTTTATACTCTAAATACACATATAAAAAACACAATCTTATGTACCCTCCAGAATCCCTCTTTTATCCTAAATTAAATTCACCCATTGTTTCTGAATAAACTTTTTTTTCTTTAGATCTTGCTTCCCCCCATTGAGGTTTCTCCTCCCCCCCTTTCTCTCTTGCTTATTCTTCTCCTTGCCCTTTTTACCCCTTTGTCTTTCCTCCTCCCTTTTCTTACTCCTTTTCCTTTGCTTTCTAACCTTGCCTCCACCTTTCCGCTCATTTTTCTCTTCTTTGGTTGTTTTTATAATTCTTAAAATCCCCTTTTTCTTATCCTTTTTCTCCTCCTCCCCGGAAAGAACACATTGTTCATCAAAGATGGCTTCTTCTTCCTCTTTTTCTTTGTCCCAGTCCTTCTGCTGCGTAGTCAACTTTTCATAAGTACATAACGCCATTTCTAAGAATTGAAACAAAGTGCCCAAAGTATCTTCCTTTTTATATTTTTGATATTCAGTCTTTAGTTCATCCACAAGCGATGCCATTATGAAAAGAGAAACTTTTCCCAAAACAACCACAAGTATTTTTAATCAAAAATAATTCAAAAAAAAGTTCCAAAATAATACTTTTCTTCCTTCTTCTCTTTCTCTTTCTGGGGTTAATGTTTAATCAAAGAGGTCCAATTACCATATACCTTTCTTTGGGATTCTAGGCAATCTCCTCCTTTTTTAGCTTCTGCTCCAATTTTTTTTCCTCTCCCTTCCCACTTGCAATATCAATTTTAAATAATCAGAAATCCATACCTCCAACAAGGGTTTTCCAACTTCTTAAGTTTTTCAATGTCCAAAAATCCTTTTGTCCCTTAGCTTCAACTCTCAAAACAATTCACTTTCAATGTCCAATATGTCCAAACATTTCTGCTGTTTCCATGGGGTGGAAGAGTAAAGGAAAAAAAAAGTTCCCTTTAACAGCTTCTCCGCCGCTTTCGATCTTCTTAGGGATACAATGTATCCTCCAGCAATTCAAACAGCTCAGTTCCAACCAATTTGAAAGATGTTACTTGACCCGGCTCAGACAGCACTTTCACTCTTCTTACTTCCTCCAGTGCAATCTTACCCGGTTGCTGGCTTCTTTGTGGCGGCCATTGCTGACCGCCGCTCCACCGCCTTGGGAAAAAGGGGTTTTTCTGGAGAAGGAGGGGGTCTGCGACACCCCCAAAACCCTGTCCGACTCCCCTCTCTCTTCAGCTGTCCCTACAGGGCAGCCATATCCCCCTGACCCATCTGGATCGGGGGTACCTCGGCGGCTAGCACAGCAGGAATCGCGAGCTGTCGCGAATTCCTGCTGCCCCGAAGCCACGCAAAACCGGAAACCCGGTCCTGCCTCATTTTTATCCGAAGCCTCTGCGCGAGCAAGAGAGGCAGTGGCACACCCTTGATGTTCGAAGGGCTTTGCGTAATTACATTTCTCGTATGCAGTCCATCAGGAAGGCAGAGTCTCTATTTTTGTCATTTCAGCCAAAGACACTAGGCTGTAAGGTTTCTCCGTCCACGGTAGGCAGGTGGATTAGGGCTACCATATCCAAGGCCTATTTAATTCAAGCTATTCCAGTTCCCAGTGGGGTTACCGCTCACTCCACCAGAAGTGCAGCTATCTCGGCAGCCTGGGCTACTCAGGCGTCTGTTCTTGATATTTGCTGGGCAGCCACCTGGACTTCCCCATCTCCCTTTATAAGACATTATAAGATTGATGTTTACGCCTCAGCTGAAGCATCTTTTGGCAGGCAAGTTTTGCAGCAAGTGGTGAGAGATCCTGGGGAAGTTCCAATCCAGACGGACTCCCACCCGTAGGACAGACTTGCTTTGGTATGTCCCACTCTCTGGATGCTCGCAGCAGTTCTACGGAGAATGGGCGTTGGTTCTTACCTGATATGCCTTTTCTCGTGGAACTGCGTTGAGCATCCAGCCCCACCCTGTTGGTCCGTCTGTAAAGGGGGAAAACCTGTTTCGGCCAATGATTTCTAATGTTGTAGTTCATGTTGTTTAATACTTAAGAGTAGAGGGTTGTTTTTGTCCTCTCGTCTTCGATAAAACTGGGGGGAACGCATGGAGGAGTCACGTGGAGGAGGAGGGCGTTCCTCAATTTCAGCTCAGCCTGCGAGAAGTGAAGACTGAAGCACCTCCCACTCTCTGGATGCTCTACGCAGTTCCACGAGAAGAGGCGTATCAGGTAAGAACCAACGCCCATTCCCAGCCTGTAATGAGTCCCAAATAGTCCCTTGAGATAAGCACCCACCTTTCTCTCCTTTGAATTACTGCCAACAACTAAAGTGCCAAATGAACTATAAAAAACCAACCAAAGTACAAAATCCATACAGAGCTTCAAGGATTAATCCGAACAGAATGAACGACTTTGCTTCCAATGAAGGTTTCTTCACCTTTGCCTGTCTTTTATACCTTATGGGAGGGGCAATAACCTCCCAGCCTTACTCCTGAGTCATCCCTTTTTTCTCAGCTGCTCTTGCCTTCTAGCGGCTCTGTGCACACGGTCACTGGGAACAGGCTCCCCTTGTTCCTCTGCCTCGCTGCTGCCAGACTCCAGAGGCTCCGGAGTCAGCACACCATTCCCAGATGGTCCTCACCCCATCTCTGCATCAGATGCAGGACCCTCGTCCAAGTCCTCTCCAGACTCCTGGACTGGTCCCCATTCTTCCCCATTGTCCGATTCTGCTGCCGTCTGCACAGGCTCCCAGCGAACCACAACATCCCCCTACAGTTGGACCTTTGCACTGCAAAGCCAAGGCAGGCAAGCTGCTACTTATATCTGAGCAGGACTGTCATCAATTCTCTGGAAGTGAGCCAGAGGTGGTATTCAGCAGGTTCTGACCAGTTTTGGAGAACTGGTAGCAGAAATTTTGAGTAGTTTGGAGAACTAGCAAATGCCACCCCTGACTGGAGATTTAACAGTATCCTTCCCCTGCCACACCCACCAAGCCAAGCCCACTGAATCGGTAGTAAAAAAATTTGAATCCCACCACTGAAGTGAGCCTTTCCCCATGAACCCCTTATTATGTTTTGGAGCTTAAAGGGAGGAAATCTCTGCTTTTCTAGCTACAATTTGCACATTGGCCTTTTTAATATTAACATTCACTATTTACAATACTTATATTTGTTTGTGTAGTGACTAGTCATTTATACAGATTTTAAAAAATCAGTATAATCTTCAACTTCCTACCTAATTGTTATAACCAGGGATGGGATTCAAATTTCTTAACAACCCGTTCTATGGGCGTGGCCTAATTTGTGGATGTGGCTTGGCAGTCATGTGACTGGCTGGGTGGTGCTTGCATGTAAATATTATAAATATTTATGTAAATATTGAATTTTTTATAAAAAAGAGCAACTTTTACCCAAAATTAGGCAAAGGAGGCAGGCAGATTGAGTTGTTCACAGAATCACAGATTCACTTAGAGATCTATGATTCTGCAATCTGCTACCTGTCTGTCACATAAAATTTGCTTGCAAGCAAACTCATAAAATTTGCTAGCAAGTACATTCACAAAATTAACTCACAACATACCATGTATGTAAATATTGAACTTTTTATACAAAAAATAGCAACTTTTAACCCAAAATCAGGCAAAACTGGCAGATAGATTGAGTTGCTCACAGAATCACAGATTCACTATGATTCTTCAATCTGCTATCTGAGTCTGCACTGAAAAATAGAAGCTTCAGTCCTAAGGAAGGTTCTGCTCTGCTTTTAGATTAGCTAGAAAGCAAGAAATCCAATGATTGGATTGGATTTCTTGCTTTCTAGCTAATCTAAATCTCCTGGCACAGCAGAACAGCTAATGAAAAGATGGTCAGGAAAAATAGCAACTTACCTGGGTTTGCCCAGGCAAGTTTGATGGCACACATGCCAGGAAAGGAGTGAGTGGGTAGGGCAGAGCCAGCCAGTGGTGCGATTTGCCAGTTCTCCAAACTGGGCAGAATCATAACAACCACTTTTATAGAACCGGACTGACCAGGTAGAATCCCATCCCTGGTTATAACTCAAGAGTGTAGAAAATAGCAGTCCATATGGTAATTTACTCTTGGGGCAGATGAAAGAAAACTGATAGACAATCAAGCTTTCCACTCACCACATAGTTGAAGGCAGATGGGAAGATGTTAGAACTAGAGTTTACATTATTAGAGAAGAAGTTGAATGAGGAAGTGAATTAACTGACCTTTTTTCTCCCCTGATGCTACTCAGTAAAATAATGTACTGGACTCAACCAGCGACTACCAATTAATCTACACATTATTACAAGGCTTACTTCCTATTTGGAAGGGTATCATAGAGTTTATTCTGATTATCTTTTGATTTCAGGAATATTATTTTCTGATGATAACATTGTATAATATTTTCATCAAATGGGTGTTTTGGCTTTTGATTACTGAGTCATGATTCCTTAGAACCATTCAATGTCTTTCTTTGATGAAGCAGAGATGTTTGGAATATATTGTTTTCTGTTCATTCTGGCATGAATCTTTTCATTTGTCAGTCATATTTTCAGACAAATGAATCATGCTAGCATGACTTCTTCTTTAGTCATGTTGTAATTACTTTCTGCTCAGCCATGGATGCTTTCTCAGATTTAATCAGGTTTCCTGTGTTTTTCCATACTTTGCCTTAACTGATACGTGTACTGTCTTAATAGAACTGACTCATAGTTATTTCTGTGCTAAAATCTACAGTCCAGTTTTTCAACATTTCTTCTTTTTTTTAATTTTATTTTCTGAGGATTAAAGAATTCCTTTTGAGTTTCTTCGGGCGTTGTTTTGGAGTGTATATTATTAGCAGAGTTAGGGATATTCTCATCAATGTTCTATACTGTACTATACTATACTATACTATACTATACTATACTATACTATACTATACTATACTATACTATACTATACTATACTATACATACTTCTATCACTCTGATGTGTCCAGCTGTCTATACTTCCTAATTTCAAAACTGACCAGCTGGGACAGAGCCCTCTCCTGATTTTTTAGAAATTAGAATGTAATTGAATAATAGGAATCCAGGGTGGCAGTAGATGTCTGTAAGCAAGAAAGGGCTATTCATTTATATCACTCTCTTGGCCACCATGAAAATAAATAATTGTTGGTATATTACATTCCTACCATAACTTTTCACTGAAAAAAATATATATTCATTTTGGAAGCAAATTTCCTTTCATAAAACTGAATGAAAATTAAGAGGGAAAAAATACTTGATTTTTTTTTGCACAGTATTATTTAAGGCTCATACACTTACTCAAGGAAGTCTTGTAGTAGCCATCTGTTGGACTCTCTGGCTCAAGTTCAGAACTTGTCAGGCTTACTGACAAAATTGGCAGAAGATGTTCCCTAGGGTTCAGCATAGAACAACTGGATAAGAATTGCATACTTGGATGAAGACACTTTAAACAGTGGGTTGCACTTTGTGCAGATTCTCCTTAATTTTGGTTAATTGTAGCAAGTTGTTTTTTCTCTTGCCTTTCTCTTCCCCTAATGAACAGCTACTCTTGTGGTTTTCAGTTGCGGAGCTAAATTTTATTGGAAGTTCAACATTCAGAAGGCTTCTTCTGATTTTTGGCTACTTTACACAGCTAAGTCTCTTCCTACTACATTGGATGTTGATATAACTGGACTTCTTGCTCCCAAAATAACCTGAGGATCCCTAGATTAAAACTATAGTGGAAGGTAAACAGCCGCCTCTGTCTATATGGGGTCTCATCTTGATTTTTTTCCCTGATCTCGTAACTGATTGTATGTTAAGACAAAAAAGAGCCATTGTTAAGAACTGTGTGGAATATATTTAGTTTATACAGAATAAAAATGCATGGGTTTCTTGACGTACAGGTAGTCCTTGACTTACGACCACAGCCTAGAACCAGAACTTCCAATTTGCTAAGTTGTTAAGTAAGTTGTACCTGATTTTGTGACCTGTTTTTCTTTTAAAGTGAATCATGTAATTGTTAAGCAAATCCCTATTGGGAAACCAGCTGGGGAAGTTGCAAGTGGTGATGAAATGACCCTGGGCCACTGTAACCATCATAAATACATGCCAGTTGCCAGGTGCTTGAATTTTCATTATATGGCTATGGGGACATGTGACAGTTATAAGTGTGAGGAACAGTCATAAGTCACATTTTTTCCAGCACTGTTGTAATTGCAGACAGGCACTAAATTTATGATTCTAAGTCAAGGGCCACCTATATACAATCTAGTTCTAGTGCAATGATCCCCCCCCCCCCCCGAATCCATGATGTGAAACCATTTCAGGAGACCTAGACTATATGATGTATTAATATTTCAAACATACTTAAATATATGTCAATTTCAGTTGGGAATAAAATGAAGGAAGAGTGCAAATATAATGTGGTAATTAAGTTATAAGACCAGGAAGGAACTTTCAGATGTAGGTCGGTTATGCTTTGGGGTTGGTGGCATTGAATTTTCTTTGGTGCTGGTTGAAGAGAATTTAGGCTGCTTAATTCTTGGCTTGAATTTTATGGATCATAAAGTTGGGTGAAGAATAAGTAAAGGCTATATACTACTTTGGTTTATTCCGAGATATAGATTACAGATTAGCAGAATTGGAAG
This sequence comes from Hydrophis major, assembly GCA_033807585.1. Classification (NCBI taxonomy): domain Eukaryota; kingdom Metazoa; phylum Chordata; class Lepidosauria; order Squamata; family Elapidae; genus Hydrophis; species Hydrophis major. Next base: position 149,090,800 of record CM066330.1, read on the forward strand.
GGACTTTGTAAGTCATCTAGTCCAGGGACCACCAACCTTTTGGATCTCAGGGACCTCCAAACTCATAATTTTAAATCCCGCGAACCACGAATATGAATTTTGACTGATGGCGGCTTACTGATGTTGCTGAGAAAGAGAGATCGATCCGATCTAAACTTGGAGGGCTGGCGGTGATTTTCTCCCCCCCTCACACACACAAACACACATACACAGAGGTCCCCCCCACACCCTCCAAGGCAGCCACATTCCTTCACTAACCTGCTTTGCAGCTCCGTTCTTGGGGGAGGGGGAGAGAGAGAGACACACACGCACACACACACACAGCTTGGATTAATTGCTTTGGGGGGGATATTTCTCTGCGGACCACCAAAATTTTCTCACAGATCACCAGTGGTCCACAGCCCACCAGTTGGCAACCACTGATCTAGTCCAATCCACCCACCCACCCAAGCAAGAGACGCTACATCATTTCTGACAAAACCGGTCATTTATGTATGTTTTATAAAGATACCAATTCCAGTTATGCTGGAAACAAGTTTTGTTTCATCGTTTGTAAGCTGTTAACTAATATTCAGTTGGTTTGTATGTTGGAATTTTGCTTTCTAGCACAGAAATAGGTGTTGTGATGGATAGAGGATTAATGTACCGCTCAGGCTTCGAAATATGTTTGGATTATTTCAGCAAAAATAGTTTAAATATGAAGTTGGCATGCCATCTGTAGCATTCATTGCCTATATTCCTTTTAAAGAAAGCTTCTAGAACAGTGTTTCTCAACTTTGACAACTTTAAGATGTGTGGACTTCAATTCCTAGAAATCTGCAGCCAGCTAATTTTGGGCTGGCTTCATATTTCTTGCTAATCATGTTTAATAATTTAATTAATTGCTTCTCATTAATTTTACAGTTCTAGAGCTCTTGGATGTTTTGCAAAAAGTAATGATTGGTGCTGGCCCTTCCTATCTAATTTTCCTAAGCATTTCTAGTATGGTTTTATTATATTCTGTGATCATAAAAAGTATAGCAGTTCTCACCCTCTGAAAGATTGCCAGCCTTGATTTGTTTTTCAAGGCTTTGTTTATGAGCATATTGTACATTTAAATCTCTGACGGTGTTTATTTATATATTATTGCTCCAAAACTTTCATTGCCAGTTTTGTATTACTAATGCTACTGCTATTGCTCAGAAGTGGAGTTACATAGGTGTTTTCATAGGTATCTGGGGATAAATTTACATATGTTTTTAGATATGTTAAATCTTTGCATATAAAACTTGCCTGTTTCAGAAGAGCTTATTCCAGTGTACTTTCATGGGGATTAATTACCACTCAGTAGTCAATATCTTCAATAAATAAGCTGTAAATACAAGCACTTGTTAGTCATGCTGTATGATATTTAATGAACAAAGTTATGTGGAACAAGCCAGCATGCCAGGGAACAAGCTTGTTACAGGATGTAATTGCTGTAAAATGTTTTTTTTAATCTTAAAAACTACGATAATAATTGCGAAGTATAAAGACATTTCTCTAAAGACCTTTACAATGCAGCATGGCGGACTCTGATAATTATGCATTGTAATATCTTTTGTAAAATAACTTCTTTTTAAAACTTACTGCTTCTCCTGAGAGCCAGTCGGATCATCCAGAGAGTGTCAGTCTGCGTTGTTGAAGGCTGAGCTTAATTACTGAGGAATGCTCCGCCCTCCGTCACGTGGCTCCCTTACATTCCCCAGTTTACGCTCAGCCTTCGTGAGAGTAGGCTGTGTACTTCACCACTCCTTGGCCGATTCAAGAGCTCTTTTTTCATCAGGTTTGATTATCATTGCCCCGGTTCTCCTTAGCCTCTAAGCGCATTGGGATAGTTATTTAACAGGGGAGCGCGTTTCTTCGCTCCCGGGGGGGCTGCACAGTGGGCGGCTTCCGTGCTCTGGCACCAATCCCCCCCCTCAATTCGATCCTCTTCCTGCCGCTTTTCTACGCCGCACTCGTAGCGACTTTATTTGATCGCGCTGTAATAGCGCAGCTGGTGTTCCTCCCCACCATAAACGCCGATTGCCCCAGGAAGGGGCGAAAATCACCTGGCTGCCTCTCTTGGTCCCTAGACGTGCCGGAGAGGCTGATTTTGGCCCTGAGCAGCCCGTGAGTAAGGGAGCGTGGGCGGCCGCCATTTTGGGCGCCGCCGCATGTCGGGCGCCGCTTTTAGAGGCCTCATTGAGCTGCGAAGGGACTAGCTCTAATTATAGGCCTTCCAGCCTGTGAGAGCTATCAGATATTTAGGGTAATTGGCAAACTTGTTGGCTTTCTGCAGCACGCTCAGGGCAGGAAATAGCAGCCTATCCCTCCCGGTTGTTGCCTGGGAGCTCCAGCTGCCTGAGGCCTCACTCCAGCCTCAGGCGTTTTATTTGGCACATTGGCAATATTAACAGCAATTCCTGGGGTCACTCCTTCCTGGGAGCTCCAACCAGACCTTGGATTAAATGTGGTAAATAATAATAATACTAATAGTAATATTTATCATGACATAGATATCTAAATATATTTAGATACACAATTATAGATAGATAGATGGATAGATAGATCGATATATGTATTTGCATATATATATATTTACATCTTATCAATATTTGGCTATTTCATGTTGCCAACACTGGTTGGCTTATATATCTTGATCGTACGCTTAGGCATAAAGGTATTAATAATTATATTAGTTTATATACATTTAAAATTCCAAAAGGGGGTGCGGGCCAGCAAAAGGACACCCGGCCTTTGTTGTAGGTTGAACCCTTGGCGAGCCAACCGCCTTTACATTTGTATTACAGTCCTTTCCTCTACAATGGCAGATGACAATTCCGCTAAAGGCCCTTCTTTGAAGGCCAAATCTAAATCCTACCACCTGCGCAAACAGGCTAAGGAAGCCCCTAAAGAAACTTCCAAAGCTTCTCAGAGGGACGTTCTAAGACGTCATAGGGCACTGGAGAAAGAATTTGATAGACGATCTAGAGAGACACAACTGGTATTTCCAGCCCCCCCACCCTCTGCTCCCTCTACCTCCAGACACCCCCCCTCCTCCAGATTGCTCTTCCCTCTCCAGGCGCAGCCCATCCCAGGGACACCAGATTCCTGGACCAATGACCAGGCGGACGCCGGAAGCAACATTTACGCCCATGGCCGCTGGTCTGCGCCATGAGGAGGTCGCCACAGTTGAGATCCCTGCGCACATGCAGGCATGGATGGAACGGGCTATTCGCCAGGGGATTGCAGAGGGCCTGCAACAGATGTCCAGGTCTGGTCCTCCCTCGATGGCGCCTGAACACGACTCGCCATCAGTCAGGTCCTCGCTTAGATCGGACCCCACTTTTGGTCAGGTACCTTTACAGAAGGGCAGTCCTCTCCCAGAAAGGGATCTGGAGGAGGCCATGGAGGACCTAGATCAGTTCGGGGAGGAGGAGGAATTGGAATGGGGGTCTACGCACCAGGGGGAGCCCCTATCAGAGATAGACCCTATGGAGGGGGACATGTCCGAGGATGAGGGCCTCACCCCGGATCAACCCACCTTTGTGGGCCTGTTCAAGCCGCACATGTTTAAATTGCTTCTATTTAAGGCCAGGAACATTTCTGGCCTGTCTGTACAGTCCTCCTTGGCTCTCCCTTCCCCAGCAGAGGGACAGGAGGATGCCATCTTTAGGCAGCTCATGACTTAGTCTCAAACCAGTTAGACTCCACAAGGGTCCCCCCTGCCCCATCTAGCCAGGACAGGAGGTTCTTTAACCTTGAGTCGAGCTTCTGCAACCTGCTCAACACTCCCGAGGTAGATGAGCCCATCGTTGGTTTGGCATCCTTGTCCTCCCCCAGTGATCCCCTGGAGGTCCTGAAGCCCGAGGACAAGAGGTCCGAGCTTGCTTTACGTAGGGCTCACCAAGCGGACACCTGGGCCATTAGATCGGCCATTGCCGCTTCCTTCTTCACCAGGTCTTCGATCCTGTGGCTCCGTCAATTGAGGCAGCATGTCCCCCCCCTCTAACACAAGGGCACATCAGGACATAGCAAAATTGACGGCTGTGGCAGAATTCTCGGCCGACGCCACATACCACGCGGTTAAGTTCTCTGCCCGAGCAATATCCTCTCATGTTACAGCTCTCCGCCTGCTCTGGCTCAAGCACTGGCAGGCGGATGTAAAAAAACAAGGTTAAGCTGGCCACCGCCCCCATAAAAGGGGACAAATTATTCGGCACCATCCTGAAGCCATTTCTATCAGAAACCAGAAGCAAGAAAAAATTTCTTCCCCCCCTTTTCCGTAGGTCAGACTCAAGAACACAGCCCTTTCGGAGAGGTTCCTCATGACCTTTCTACCAGTTTCCTTTCCCGCCCAGGTACCCGAGACCCCCCTCCTTCCGGCCTTTCCAGCCCCAGGATCGAGCCGATCCGGGTGACAGGAGCAGGAGGGGCGGCAGCTACAGGCGCCCCTTCAGGGGTTCAGGAGGGAAGCCCTTCCGGCTCAACAGATAGACCCCGTCCACCCCTCCCCATCGGTGGACGCCTCAAGCATTTCGCTGACCGGTGGGACTTTTCCACCTCCGATGCCTGGGTCAGGGAGATGATCAGACTGGGCCTCGCGCTTGAATTTAAGTGCGCCCCCCCTGAATTTTTTATGGCATTCCCCCCCCTCCAAGGATCTCACCAAATGCAACCTAATGGATTCAGCTATCCGCCATCTCCTCTCCATACAAGCCATACAACCTGTACCACCATCCCAGCGGAGGCAGGGGTTTTACTCTCACCTCTTCATGGTCCCCAAATCTTCAGGGGGATGGAGGGCTATTCTAGACCTGAAACGCCTTAACCGTTACCTGACCTACCGCAGGTTTAAGATGCACACCCTACAATCCATTCTACTAGGCATCAGGTAGGGGGACTAGCTATCCTCCATAGACCTTTCAGAGGCGTACCTTCACATCCCAATCTGGCCCTCACATTCCAAATTCCTCAGGTTCTACTACAATCATCACCGCTTCCAATATGTGGCACTTCCCTTTGGATTGGCCTCTGCCCCGAGAACCTTCACTAAGGTCCTTGCGGCCCTAGCGGCCCACCTCAGGGACCTCCCGGTTCGTCTCTACTGTTACCTGGATGACATCCTCATCCTGTCTCACTCCAGACCCCAAGCAGAAAAGGATATCAGAGCTACTCTTTCTGCCCTCCAAGATCATGGGTTCCTAGTAAACTGGCAAAAGAGCCATCTGTTACCATCTACACGGATCACCCATTTGGGGTCCATCATTGACTCGGTTGAGGGAAAGGTCTTCCTTTCCTCTGAGAGATTCCGTAGCATCGAGGAGACTGTCAAACATATCAGACGATCAAGAAAGGTAACACTTTTAGAATTGTTTAAATTACTCGGTAAAATGGTCTCATGTATTTCCATTGTTCCCTGGGCCCGTTTACACACTAGATCCCTACAATGGTTCCTGCTCCCATTCCAAAGGACCGGCAGAAGTAATTCAAAGGCCGCGGTCAAGGTGCCTTCATGGGTCCTCACATCTCTCCTCTGGTGGACCAGTCCCGCCATCAACAGGGGACACTGCTTCAAGGAACCCAAATGCCTCATCCTCACCACAGACACCAGCTTGTCCGGTGGGGCGCTCACATCCACTCGCTCTCAATACAGGGCAAATGGTCACAGGTAGAACGCACATGCAATATAAACTGGTTAGAACTTCGTGCCATCCACCTGGCCCTGCGCAACTTCCTTCCCCACGTACGCGGGCGGCATGTCCTGATACTCACGGACAACGTCACCACCAAGGTTCACGTCAACCGACAAGGGGGCACCCAGTCCATAAGTTTGATGAGAGAGGCCGAGTGCCTCTGCCGTTGGGTGGAGCGCAATCTCCTCTCTCTCAAAGCCAAGCACATCTCAGGGGTCTCAAACACCCAAGCAGATTGGCTGAGCAGGACCATGGTGGACCAGTCCGAGTGGCGCATTCACCCATCACTGTTCAGGGAAGCGACCGTGATGTTCAGCCTCCCGTCAGTAGACCTCTTCGCATCCCCGTTCAACACCCAACTCCCCAGGTTTTTCTCGAGGTATCTCTCCCACGGGGCTGAGAATCACAACGCCCTCCGCTGCCCCTGGCCCACAGGGCTTCTATATGCATTCCCTCCGTTGGCCCTGATCCCCAGGGTCATCCAGAAGCTCATCTCCGAGAAAGCAGAGCTGATTTTAGTGGCACCCTACTGGCCCAGGCGCCCATGGTTTGCGGACCTCCGCTATCTATCGGTGGCCCCCCCTTGGAAAATTCCCCCGAACAGGATATCCCTTTCCCAGGGGCCCCTCCAACACCCGGACCCTCAGTGGTTCCAGTTACCCGTTTGGAGGTTGAGCGGGAACATCTAAGGAAGGAGCAGTTCTCTGGCCAGGTTATTGATACCATTTTAGCTGCAAGGTGCCCTCAACAACCCGAATATACAATGCCACTTGGAATAGCTTCTGCAAGTGGTGCCATAATTTCCAGATCAACCCTCTTTCACCCTCCATTGCTCAAGTTTTGGAATTCCTCCAAGAAGGTCTGAGAAAGGGACTTTCTCCGAACACCCTGAGGCGTCAGGTAGCAGCCCTTTCAACTGTGGTTATTTGCGACAATCTGGGTACCCTCTTCCTCCACCCTCGCATTAGGGCGTTCCTTAGGGGAGCAACTAACTTATGTCCCCCAACCGTACATAGATACCCTACCTGGGACCTCAACAAGGTCCTGACGTCCCTTACTAAACATCCTTTTGAGCCTCTCAGGGAATCCTCACTCCAGTTCCTAACTTTCAAAGTCGTATTCCTGGTGGCCATTACTTCGGCTCGCCGAATATCGGAGATAGCCGCCTTGTCGGTGAGGAAAGACCTTTGCATCTTCCATGCCGACCAGGTGGTTCTACGGCCGGACCCTACCTTCTTGCCTAAGGTCAATTCAGCCTTCCACAGGGCACAGGAACTCACACTTCCGAACTTCTGCCCAAATCCCTCGCGGGAAAGGGAGAAGCTTTGGCACACCCTGGACGTAAGACGGGCCCTCCGCATTTACATTAAATGTACCCAGCCCTTTAGGAAGTCTGAATCCTTATTCCTTTCCTTTCAACCTAAATCCTTAGGACACAAAGTGTCCCCGGCAACCATCGGCCTTTGGGTTAGAGCTACTATTTCCAAAGCTTACTTGTCCCAGGCTCTGCTGGTGCCCAGCGGCATAACAGCACACTCCACCAGAAGTGCAGCCAGCTCGGCAGCTTAGGCCACAGGCTCCAATTGCTGATATTTGTCGGGCGGCCACCTGGGCCTCCCCATCTCCCTTCATTAGGCATTATAAGATCGACATATTTGCCTCGGCGGAGGCTTCGTTTGGGAGACGAGTTCTCCAGCGAGTCCTCAAGGAACCGCAGGGACTTCAGAACCAGACAGAGTCCCTCCCGTAGGACAGCCAAGCTTTGGTATGTCCCACTCTCTGGATGATTTGACCGGCTCTCAGGAGAATGGGCGTTGGTCCTTACCTGACACGCCATTTCTCTGGAGCCGGGAGGATCATCCAGCCCCACCCTTTTAAGTTCACCGTCTGGTGGGGTCTTGTTTCGGCCAAGGAACCGCTTAGCATAGTAAGATGAGAGCACGATCTTCTCTTCACTCTCGTCTTCGCGTAAACTGGGGAATGCAAGGGAGCCACGTGACGGAAGGCGGAGCATTCCTCAGTAATTAAGCTCAGCCTTCAACAACGCAGACTGAAGCACCTCCCACTCTCTGGATGATCCTCCCGGCTCCAGAGAAATGGCATGTCAGGTAAGGACCAACGCCCATTCCCACATACTGTTAGGGGAACTGTCATGATGTTAATAATTGCAATCTCTGCAAGTACATCTACAGATGTCTGCAGGTACAGTTTCCATTTTAACACAATATTGGTGAAGTTTCTGGAAATATTGTACTCTTAGGTAAGTTATATAACCTGCCAACAAAATGTGTTAAGCAACTTTTTGAACAGAGTAGATACAATGTAGCTGGAATTGAAGATGTCACTTGCTAAATTATGGAGCAGAATTTATAACTTATTCAGGGATCTGCACATTTGATAGGAAAAAATAATTGACTTTTCTAACAATTTTGAAGCCATCATTCAGAAATGATTCTACTTTGTAATTGTTCTATAAATTTATAAGAATTCTTTGACAGGTGATTTTATGGATTAAAAGAGTGTTACACTTCTTTCATGGGCTTATTAAATTACTAGTGTTGGAAGCCTTTTGGAAACAGGAAGTTCATACAGATTGAAGTCTATAGGGATTGAAGTCTATAGTTCACTTGAAGATGAAGGTAGAGTACGAGTTTGGTGTAATGGTTAAAGCACCATGCCTGAAACCCGGAGATTGTAAGTTCTAGTCCAGCCTCTTAGTCACAAGCTAACTGAGTGACCTTGGTCTGATCTGGTCTGGTCTCGCCTCCCTCCCTCCTCCCTCTCTGTCTCTCTTTCCTCTAGGAAGAAGGCAATGACAAACCAGTTCCAAAGGTTTTGTCAAGTAAACTGTCCAGGGCTTTGCCAGGAGGTAACACTGACTCAAAGGTGTACATGTGTAACACCCACACAGAAACACAGACAGACAGACAGACACAGAACATGAATAGATTCCAGTGAATGGGGAGATTTTTGCCAGAGATTCTGATAAGAAAAGTGATTATAAGTATCTCAGAGTCACCTTATATTATTAAATTATTCTGTTGTATTATTATGCGCTAGAATATCTCAACAACCATTTACATATTGTTATTTGAGTGTGAATCTTAAAAATCTAAGCATAAACTGAGGTTAATTGTGTTGCTATGCTGTATGTTGTTGGGATATTGAAGTGGAGCTTGAGAATGGTTTGTACTTTAGTGCCCTCTTTTGGTGATTAGGTAGGAATTAAACATCATTTTTTTTACTCTGGGTGAGTCAAGGAAAACCATGCATTTTGACTTGATAAAATAAAATAATTTTTTCTGTTGTCTATTTTGCTTCCCCCCTTTTGTTTGTAAGTTTTACTTACCAAGCATTTATTAAATGTTTACAAAGATATGTGATTACTCAAATAAGACAAACATCTGACAAATGGTTTTGGTTTCTGACTATAAATAAACTCATGCATGCCAAACAACAGCAACAAAATAAAACAAAAACAATGGAATAGGTATGAAGGCAATTGTATTTATTGTATATATGCTGACATTAATCTTGTGTAGGTTTGAACAAATACACTGAAAGAGAACATTTTGAGCATGTGTCAGAATATTTTAGAAACTTACATATACTGCTCAAAAAAATAAAGGGAACACAAAAATAAGACACCCTAGATCTGAATGAGTGAAATATTTTTATTAAATACTTTGTTCATTGCATAGTTGAATGTGCTGACAACAAAATTACACAAAAATTATCAATGGAAATTAAATTTAGCAACCCATGGAGGATTGGATTTGGAGTTACACTCAAAATTAAAGTGGAAAAAAACACTACAGGCTGATCCAACTTTGATGTAATGTCCTTAAAACAAGTCAAAATGAGGCTCAGTTGCGTGTGTGGCCTCCACGTGCCTCTATGACCTCCCTACAACACCTGGGCATGCTCCTGATGAGGTGGCGGATGGTCTCCTGAGGGATCTCCTCCCACACCTGGACTAAGCATCCCCCAACTCCTGGACAGTCTGTGGTGCAACATGGCGAGCGAGACATGATGTCCCAGATGTGCTCAATTGGATTTAGGTCTGGGGAATGGGTGGGCCAGTCCATAGTATCAATGCCTTCATCTTGCAGGAACTGCTGACACACTCCAGCCACATGAGGTCTAACATTGTCGTGCATTAGGAGGAGCCCAGGGCCAACCGCACCAGCATATGGTCTTACAAGGGGCTGAGGATCTCATCTCGGTACCTAATGGCAGTCAGACTACCTATGGCGAGCACATGGAGAGCTGTACGGCCCCCTAAAGAAATGCCACCCCACACCATTACTGACCCACTGCCAAACTGGTCATGCTGGAGGATGTTTCAGGCAGCAGAACATTCTCCATGGCATCTCCAGACCCTGTCACATCTGTCACATGTGCTCAGTGAGAACCTGCCTTCATCTGTGAAGAGCATAGGGAGCCAGTGGTGAATTTGCCAATCTTGGTGTTCTCTGGCAAATGCCAAACGTCCTCCACAATGTTGGGCTGTGAGCACAACCCCCACCTGTGGACATCAGGCCCTCATATCACCCTCATGGAGTCTGTTTCTGACCGTTTGAGCATGCACATTTGTGGCCCACATTTGTGGAGGTCATTTTGCAGGGCTCTGGCAGTGCTCCTCCTGTTCCTCCTTGCACAAAGGCAGATGTAGTGGTTCTGATGCTGGGTTGTTGCCCTCCTAAGGCCTCTTCCACATCTCCTGATGTACTGGCCTGTTTCCTGGTAGCGCCTCCATGCTCTGGACACTACGCTGACAGACCCAGCAAACCTTGCCATAGCTCGCATTGATGTGCCATCCTGGATGAGTTGCACTACCTGAGCCACTTGTATGGGTTGTAGACTCCGTCTCATGCTACCACTAGGGTGAAAGCACTGCCAGCATTCAAAAGTGACCAAACCATCAGGCAGAAAGCATAGGAACTGAGAAGTGGTCTGTGGTCACCACCTGCAGAACCACTCCTTTATTGAGGATGTCTTGCTAACTGCCTATGCTTTCTACCTGTTGTCTATTCCATTTGCACAACAGCATGTGAAATTGATTGTCAATCAGTGTTGCTACCTAAGTGGACAGTTTGATTTCACAGAAGTGTGATTGACTTTGTGTTATTGTGTTGTTTAAATGTTACCTTTATTTTTTTGAGCAGTGTACATTTGTGATATCAATTGCAAGAATAGCCTTGTACATTAGGTCATTGCAGTATTATTATCTGTACTTTATTGACTTAAGATTTTAGGCTGAGAGATACTGAGGAAAATCTGACTACTGAGTTGGTGCAACTTGAAGACTTCATCTTTTCCAAATCAGACAGATAGAGTTGATGTTGTAACAGTCTACTTTCCTTGCTCCTTTTTTAGACTTCCTACACTATTAATAGATCCTCTGTGAACTTGCTATGTCCCTGTAAATTTGCCATCATGAAACAATTTTTATTAAAAAAAAAAAAAAACATAGGACATGGATAGATAGCCAGTGTGTGTGTATAAAGAAAAAAAAAAAAAGGTTTCTCCTCTACTGCTCCTGTTCACCAAAACTAGTGATCTCATATTTTATTTGAGAGGAATGTATTTAGGAACCTTAAATAGTCACCCATCTCACAGATGTGACTCTGCATAGAATAAACCAATAATTAAAACAATCTTAAATAATGACCATTAAAAATAGCAGTAGCAATAGCACTTAGACTTATATACCACTTGACAGTGCTTTACAACCCTCTATAAGTGGTTTACAGAGTCAGCATATTACCCCCAACATTCTGGGTCCTCATTTTACCAACCTTGGAAGGATGGCTGAGTCAACCTTGAGGCTGGTGAGATTTGAACTGCTAAATTGCAGTCAGCAGTCAGCAGAAGTAGCCTGCAATACTGCACTCTAACCACTGCGCCACCATGGCTTTTAAAAATAAGATAAGCAAGATTGTGGGAGATTGCATCAGATCATCAGATTGTGGGAGAATACAGCCAGCTCGTGCACTCTGTATCACCAGATAGTTTAGCAAACCCCAGGCCTGCTGAAAAACACATGTTTTGAGAGATTTCCTTTTTAATCCAGTATAGCAGTGTTCCCCCAACCTTTTGGGCACAAGGGACCTGTTCTGTGAAGAGAGGTTTTCCTGTGGACTGGAGAGTGTGGTTTTATCTGCATCTTGCGGATGGGGCTTTGCTTTGTGTGGCCTGGTTTCTGGCATGCCACGGCCCGGTGTCAGTCCATGAACCGGGGGTTGGAGATTTCTGCAATATAGCTACCCCTTCCCTATCCAATTCTTGTTTATCTTATTTAAGCAATGAGGATATGTGTGTGTGTATTTGTATATGTGTACTTGTGTATTTCTGTGGCGGGTAGGTTGTGTGTTTGAGATAAATTAATTGAAACTTCACATTTGATTGTGGAAGGATAAAAATATAATACATGAACTCTTCCTCTGCATTTACAGCATTTATTTTATTAATGAGGTAGTTTTATTTAGAGGCAATTAATTTTAATTAGTAATTGGTAATTTGGTTAGTATCAACTCATTTTTCCATTGTCAGCTCCCCACCCCCATTTTGTTATTTGATAATAAAATACAGTAATCTGCTAATTATACAGCAGCATTTAGGATGTATTTGGTGTTGATTCCTTCTCAACTATAAATCTGCATAGTCAATTAACTAACTGCCTGTTGAATGATAATTCAGAGAGAAGTCATTTGTGTCAAATTAACAGCTGCTCTGACCATAAGTACTTTAATATTTCTGCACTAACATGAATGATTAGATCATTAGACCTACCAGACTGGGTGGCCAGGATTTTCTCTATCATTGCATAATAGAAAACTGGTTTACAATATGCTGTTTCCTGCTTAATACTTTTTAAATCTAAGTAGCATTTGATTATTTTATTATTTTTAAGCAATAATAATAAATGAATAAATGTGAGCATTGTTAGGGTTTTTTTTAATTAAAAAGAACTGGATGAATATCAAAGGGAGATATTTAAAACATTGGTGTCCATGGATGTCACCCTCCTTTCCATGGTGTCTACGGTGTGATTGCAATGGTCACAAGTGTGAAAAACAGTCATAACTCATTTTTTCAGTGGCTTCGTAATTTTGAACAGTCACTAAGTGAACTGTTGTAAGTTGAGGATTACCTGTATAGGGTATATCTGTTATATTCCATTATATTAAGTCTGGCTCATTCTCAAATCAATTATTATAAGTGCCTGTGCATTTTGGACCACTTTAAGAGAATTATAGTAAATATGAAAGTAATTTTTTTTACTATTATTATTATCATCAAATGATCCAATATTAACTAAATTGCAAAATTAATTTTTATCAAATTTAACATTAAATGATGATATATTGATTGTCAAATATTAACTACAAAATTAAGTAATTCATTTTATTCATATTTATAAAAGTGATCCAAATTATTTATAAGTATTACAATTTCATTTTAACAATAATCAAAGTAATAGTACAACTTCATTTTAAGTGTGTTTGTGCCAGCTTCATTTAAAATCAATATTATATCTAAAAATATTTTAATTAGAAATGGCATATGCGTTTTCTTTGTATCTTAGCTGATGGATGATATTTAAATGATACTTGAAATAATTTTTGTTGTCACTAAATCCATGTTTTCCATCCCTTTTGCAGGTTATAGAAACTTTATCCAAACTTTCTCGCACCCCTATTGCTTTAGGCACTGGAATAAGGTACAATATAGTTGGGATTTTTTAAAAAAGCAAACACTGATTTTTGTTTATAATACAAATATTTGCTTAGAAAATGAACTGCAAATTGTTTTTGTTTCAAAGTAATTCTACTTTTTTAAAGTTACATTTTAGAACTGAATGATCTGCTTGAAATTAGTTACATTAATATACAATATACAGATAAAATGAAAAATGAAATACTTCCTCAGGCATGCCAATAAAGTCATTGATATGATCATTTATTTATTCATTCAAATAAAGGAGTTATATGGTCCCCATCTTATCTATGATAATACTGGCGGATTCACAAAAGCAGCAAAAGAAAAAGCACAAAAAGAACAATAATATGATTAAATCAGATTGTTCATTATGATAATTTTTAACTTTTGTGTCTTTGTTTTTTTGTCTCCATAGGCCCTTTCCTACCGAAGAGAGTGTTAATGATGTAGACATATACAAAGGCCTTCCAGATTTAATAGAGTAGGTCATATTGTGTATTAATTTTGCATTCTAATTTGTAGGGTGTTGACATGCTGATCCTATGGAGAAAATATTTCAATTAGCATTTTGCTGTTTACTTTAAATTCTTTTAAGTTATTAAGTTTGTAATTAATTTTTATTTTGTTTAGAGTTGACGATAAATTCACCCAATGAAGACTTTCCAAACTTGCCATTCCACAGGTCTCAAATAGTCTTATAAGATAGTTAATAGGAATCATGGCATCCCTCCTCTGTTTAAAAATAGGACAAAAATAAATGTGTTAAACCTCTGTTAAGGTTAATCTTTCATCATACACTCAAAATCAAGGTATTCTACTTCCAAATTTGATCTTTATGATATCCACGGCTTCATGAATTAATACCACTGTCATAAATTGGGTAATAATTAACATTTTTTACTGATTTTAATAGTAAATAATGTAAAATAGATACAGACAATCTTCAATTAACAACCATTTCTTCAGTGATCATTTGAAGTTCTGATGGTGCTGAACAAGTGGCACCTAGGACTGGTCTTTGAAGTTCCAACCATTGAACCATCTGTGAGGTCAGATGAATACAATTCAGGAAATTCTGGTCCAGTTACTATTGTTAAGTGAAGACAACCTGTAAGCTTATAGAAAGGCTATATGCACAAAACAGTAAAACAAATCAGCAACTTTGAACCTTCAAATTATCTTAAGATATGGTTTTAGCTACAAAGATGATATATAGTATATTGACTCCCAGATCTCCAATAGTAAAATAGTTTCTCTTGGTTGATGAAGAGTTTTCCCATCCTGATTTACTGTTATAAAAAAGGAGTATAGTATAGCCCTTTACTGAGCGAAAGTTATGGCTCCTACATTTGTGGTACTGATGAGAGAATAGAATAGAATAGAATTCTTTATTGGCCAAGTGTGATTGGACATACAAAGAATTTGTCTTGGTGCAAATGCTCTCAGTGTACATAAAAGAAAAGATACATTCATCAAGAGTCAAGAATCATAAGGTACAACACTTAATGATAGTCATAGGGTACAATAAGCAATTAAATCATATTAGGAAACAGTCAATATAGATCATAAGGATATAAGTGAAAAGTTAGTCATATAGTCACAAGTGGGAGGGGATGGGTGATAAGGAGTGATGAGAAGATTAATAGTAATAGTAGTGTAGACTTTGTAAATAGTTGGACAGTGTTGAGGAATTATTTGTTTAGCAGAGTGATGGTGTTTGGGAAAAACTGTCCTTGTGTCCAGTTGTTCTGGTGTGCAGTGCTCTGTAGTGTCATTGTAAGGGAAGGAGTTGAAACAGTTTATGTCCGGGATGTGAGGGGACTCGTGTAGAATACAGGTCCTTGATGGAAGGGAGGTTGTAAAAGAAGAATTTTTTCAAAAATCTGTTCTATCCTAGATTGTTGTCTTTGAACCTAAGGGCAATGTATTGATGGTAATTATGAATACATAGATTCTTACATTTACTGGCCACAGTAAAGGTTTATCATAGTTTAGTGTTCAAGTGATCTCAGCAACTTAAAGCCAAGCCAGCTGTCTCTAAGTTTGCCGGCAGTGCACAAAATGAACAGGAGATCAGAGGGGACCTTATACAGTGTTTTGTTATACTCATCTAGATTTTTAAAAGAGGTCCTATTATGCGCTCTGAATTGTTTCCTTTCACATTGTATTCTAGTGAAACGAGAGTGAATGAAGATGAAGACCTTTATGATTGTGTTTATGGGGAAGATGAAGGAGGTGAAGTGTATGAAGACCTAATGAAAGCTGAAGCAGCACATCAGCTTGTGAGTTATAAAAAGATCCAGCTGGACATAAAAGAAATAGTGCAGTAATATATTTAGTCCATAATCCAAAATTAAGCCTATTTCAGTCCCATGGATTTCCAATGGAGTATTAAGAGCCAATTAATCATACTATCGGCAACTTGGCTCCAGTTTTTTTGCTAAAAATCTTTCACTGTCATCTACCTGGTAAATTCTTTCTTTTCACATAAATATTTTGACCTGTCATCATTCTGGTCCGTTACTTGGAAAATTAAGTGAATGTAGCCTAAATTGCTTCATAACAAACATACTAATATATAATAGCATTTTGAAATGTCCCGTTCTCATTTAAGAAGTTTTAAAATATGAAACATAGAGAATAAAACTATGTTGGTTCTTTTGCCTGCATTAGCTCTGCCACTTCTCATGGCTTCCCTCAGCACTTTTGCCCAATCTCCCACAGTTGGAAGCCGACTGTGGTCTCTTTCTCTCTTCCTTCTACCATTTCTTTAATTGATCGATATTCTGATCAGTGAAGTCTGAGTTTAGATCAGTTGCCACGGCCTTTTCTCAATTCAAAGGTCCACACAGGATACAGGTGAGAGTTGGAATCTCTCCTGGGAGAGATTCTGTTCCGATTTATTCTTTAAATTGGAAAGATGTGGGGCAAGGCAGATGTGTCTGTTAGACAGCATGTTGCTGAGTTCAGATCTACAAGATAGATTAGGATGCTGACTATCATTGACAGTTGATAGAGAAATATGGTCCAGCTGAAAAATACCCAGAAGTGTGCTCAAGTATTCAAGTAAACTCTTATTGACTTGACAGAAGTGTCCTGAGAATGACATAAGAACTTGCTGTCTTTCGGAAATAAAACAGACTGAAGAGAAATACACCGAAACACTGGAATCAATCGAAAAGGTAAAATGGTGTGATAAAAAAATCAGGAAGTCATTTCTCACTTATTGCCAGGGGAGCTAAGAGAGTAGAAAAGTTTCAGGCAAGGATGTATACATAGTAGAGGTGTGCACAAAATAGAAAGCATGTTTGGTTTTGACCTTGAAATAAAACAGCTTCATTTGAAATGTTTCTTCAAACTGTTCTGAGTTTGCTTTGTTCTACAAGACAGCACTGTTTATCAGAGGGAATTTGAGACCAGTTACCATTCCCTCCCTTTTTTTTCACCACTGGGGCCACAAAGATAAGCAGCGCATAAAATTTGGTAAATTTATTTATATTCAATAACTGCCATAATCCAAGATCCTCAGTGCTTATAAATAACTCAAGGTGGTGAAAATATACAGTACTCCTTCCTCCTCCTATATTCCCCATAACAACAATCCTTTGAGGTGGATTGGACTGAGAGAGAGTGACTGTCCCAAGTTACCCAGTCAGCTTGCATGCCCAAGGCAGAACTAGAACTCACAGTCTCCTTGTGTCAACTGTCCAACTAATGAACCCAAAATAAGGAAACACTCTCAGGAGCTTTTAATTCCCAAAAGTAAAACTTTATTGGATACACCATTCTGGTACTGAAGAATCAAAACCAGCTCTGGTTTTCCCACACAAATGCTTGCTTAGTTAAACAATAGCTTCTCTTTCTCCTCACCTTGGGGGATCACATTGTCCAATTATGAAACATCCTTTTGTTATGGGAACATTCCATCTCTTTCCCAAGCACCTGCAGTGATGACCTTGATGGTTGCCAGGCTCTCACGCACACATTCTCAGCATTCTATTTCCCTCTTCCTTCCCCCCAGTTCATTGGCAAGTTGAAAAGCATTAAGGTTTGACAGAAGCAAATCAGTTTAATCTTGAGACCTTGTTTCTAACATGGCACCTTAACATAGATCAAATTGGCTATATACCATATGTATGGGTGTATGTTATTTATTTATTTATTAACTTAAAAATAAAGAGTTGTGGGAAACAATGGGAATATGCTCTGTTGTCTTTCATTGAAATACCTATAATTTGTCAAAAAACAAAATAAAAAAAAACAACCCATCCACTTCTCAACAGAGAGTACAGATAGAAGTTTTTTTTCTATTTAAGTAAAACTTTAGATTACTTAACTACTATTACAGAACATAAAAATTTGATAATCTCTGCAGTATTTCTATCAGTGAGTACATCATATTTGTTAATTTTTAAAAAACATTTTTAAAACAATCTTTCAGCCAATTTTTCTCCGCAATTAGTGACAACTGAATTTAGAAGGATCAAACAACATGTGACAAAATTTGTTAAACTCAGATAATTGAATGAACTGTTTCAGTGTTGAAACATTTCAAGATCCCTAATCTACCACAACTTTCTAAATTTTACTGCTGGATACATTAAACATTAAATAATGGATCAGTTAAGAGCATATGCTGTTACATGTTTATTTTACATCACAGTATATTCCACTATTTCAGTGTTACCAATGTATGACAGATCACTCATTTTTCTTTTTTTAAGTTATATATATCTACTCAATAAACAATTTCAAAACCTTGTGGCTTGAGAAATAATTAAATGTAAGATTGAAAAATCCACCTTCTGTACTTCTGTACGGTACTGATTCTACCTTTTTTCAAGAATATTCTGATGTGGAATGAGTTGCAAGTTATTAAATGATTTATATCAATGTTTCTCAACCTCAGGAACTTTAAATTATATGGACTTCAACTCGCAGAATTCTTCAAAGTTCTGGGATTGAGAAACCCTGATTGAAGTAAAAGGGAATTTCATGCATGGTGACAATTTCTTTGAGGAAAACATCTGAGAAAAAGACAATAAAGCATTTTTCAAAAAACGACAAAAGAGTTTGTTACCAAGATGAACTTTGCTCCAAATATTCTCTTTTATTGCTACACTAGATACACAAACAACAATCCAGTGGAGAAATAAATTATCTATTATAAAATTTGGGGCAATGTAATTTTATTTAGATTATTACTGCTAACTTTTTTTGTGGGGGGCGAGAACTGGATCATTTAATCTTACTGCAAAAATATAGTGGCTATACCTTTTGTCCATAGGAATTAATCAGAGGAAAATCATCTTCACGTATCTGAGGTTTGGTAAATGCTGGTTTTTATCAATTCATCCTTAATGTGCAAGGCTGGGGACTTGATCAAATGATAAGGTGTTCTAAGACATACTGTATATATTTAAAACAAAACATGGACATCAAGCACCCTAAAAAGTTCCATTGGGCAGAATGTATAATATTACTTGCGTGTCTGTGTTTTTCTCTTTACAGTTTTTTATGGTGCCATTGAAAAGATTTCTGACACCATCAGAATTTGAAACAGTATTCATCAACATTCCTGTAAGTAATATTTCTAGAAGTTGTGATATTCACGTGAAGACTATCTACAAGGCATTGCTGGAGAATTTAAACAAATAGGATGTACAGAGAGGATCCTTTGATACTTAACAGTTGAATTGATAGATGAGCTTAGCAAATGGAAATTATAGCTCACCTATCGGTCTTACTCCTTCCTGCTCACATACCCACTTATTGCTGTTGCTACTTTGTCTAGCCCATTCCCTTAAGGAGGAAGAGTTTACCAAGAGAAGATTAAGGCTTCCTACAGAGAGGTTGGGAAGAAATGAACACATGTTTCATTTCATACAAAGCTCTAAAGGGAACAACAGCAACAAAAGTGAAAAAAGCTTTGTTGTCAGGGTGCTTTATTGTCATTGCTCAGGAAAATGTAGGATTGAGGGTGCTCCACTGGTGAGCTATTGTTGGCTTAACCTTGTCTTTCCTGTTTAGTTGTCCAAGGTAAAGGGACAGAATTAAGGACAAGGCTGCTGTTTACCTTGTCTACTAGAATGTTATTTTAAAATGTCACATCAAAACATTTGGTGGGGTAGAGGAGAGATGATGTGTATCTTTCTCTCTAATCTGTGAGTGAGTTTCATTTTTTAAGATAGAAGATGAGAGCCAACTCTTTTCCATGAAAAAATACAATAATACATTAAATAACTAAGCAAATTAATAACTTTTCCTAATGGTCTAAATTAACTGTCTGATGATTTGAATGGATTAGTTAATTAATTGTGTTTCAAATCCATTTTTCAGCCAAGTTTTTCTTCTTTTTTTATGTAGAGGGTTTATACATAGGTAGGCAATGGGATTCATTGTACCATCATTCTCTTCTCTATTGTGTTTAGAATTTCTCTTCTCATACACTGCTTGGGTAGTTTATCTTGACTTAAAAAATGAAAACAAAGTCAAATCTTCTAAAAAATACCACCGAGAAAGTGTTTTTTTCAGTTAGGGTGATGATGTCAAGGGAAATAGTAGAGGCATCTCCATTCTCTGTGTTAGAAGCTGCTAGTCAGCAATCAATAGATTCCTTGTCTGTTGGCGAAAGGTGTCTCAAATTCAACAACTTTCCTCAGGAGGCTTCTGATATGTGTTGCATTGAGCATTTACACATTCACATCTGTCCTTCTAGGCAGTTTTTCAGTGTCTTGTGGAAAAGAAAGTTCTGGCAATATACACATTTATTTTGTTTGAAGTGGAAAAACAGGAACAAACAATCCTTTGAATTTATGACTCAGTTGTGTGGACAAGAGCTTTATTTAATAGTAAGAAATTTACAGTTTATTTAACTTTTGAGGAGCAAGACATTAACATTAAATTTATAAAGGTAAATGGAATTTCCTCCATGTCCCTATGTCTGGACATTAAACCTGATTGCAGTCAGGAATTTAAAATGTAATTAAGATATTTTCTGAGTTTATTTTGACCAAGTGAAGTCTTACTATGCAACCATGGATCTGGAAAGAAAGAGACTGAGAATTAATGCCTTAGCAATAGAAGATAGAGTGAAGTTATCCTATCCTTAATCTAGATAGGTAAACTATAAATAAGGTTTAATGTGCCCAGTTGACTTAAAACTGTGATTGTGAAATCAATGTTTTTTTAAATTTATAATTTCTTAAGAGTTATATAACAAATATATACTGGTAAGTTTAAGGTAAATAAATGTTCATTATAATAACCATAATGATAATACTTTTTAGTTTTTAGTGTGAAATAATCTAATCACTGTATTTCATTGTATGAAAATAATAACTTTATAATGAAAAGCTGATACGATAGCACTGAAGACACTTATAAAATGTTTATATTTTTGTTTCAGGATTTGGTAAAAATCCACAGAACTTTAACACAAGATATTTATGAATCCATTGTAAGCAAAAGTGACCAGAACTTGTATAAAATATTTATTAGCTACAAGGAAAGGTAATAGTCCTTTATACATATAAATTGTATATTTCAAAATGTGAACTTGAGCTGTTGGTATTAATTTATTCATGATAAGTTCCTAACTGTATTTAATGTAGTTTAAGTAAAAGTTTTGTGTTCAAATATGAACAGTTTTCATGTTTAGTATGAATCTATAATACATGATTTCAGTGCATTAAAAACTCAATTAAATTTCATAGAAAGTAATTATGTAGAATACATTATATCCACCCCTTTTTCCTTTTGTATATTTTGTTATGATTTTCTTGGATATTAACCTTATTTATTTGTGTGTGTGTGTGTGTGTGTGTATTATATATGTGTGTGTATTTATGTGTATTTCTAGAAGTACTGGAAGAGAGTTAAGGTTGGGATTGGCCACAAAAACTTCATTATATCCATTCCTTCATGTTATTATTTCGGGATGGGGAATACATGGGACAATTTAAACTTTCTATAGCCAGGACACAATTGATGCAATCACTAATTCAAATTATGTGATTCCTTCCCTTCTGCATTGAGCTTTCTGAGGGTTGTGTTACAAGCAGTCCTTGATTTATGACTGTTTACTCAACTCTTTGAAATTACAACAGCACTGAAGGAAGGGAATTTATGACTTGTACCCAAAGTTACAGCCACTGCAGCACCTCTGCTCTCATGTGAACAAAATTCAGATGCTTGGCAATTCTCCTGCCCTTATGACTGAAAGATGTTGCAGCAGCCTCCACCCACCTATCTTGCTGAAAGCTTGGTCCAGGAAACGTTCAGTGCAGGCTGGGCCTACATCAGACCTCTTAAGGCCTGCCCCAGCCCCTGAGGCAACTCATGCTCTGCTTAGTGACTCACATGGTTGACCACAACAGGGAGAGCAGGGATTGTGGTCATTAAGCAAAGTGATCAGCTGGGCTTAATGACTGGTACAATCTTGATTGAAGACTACTTTAATAATAAATACTAACATTATTTTGTAAAAGGTCTATAGTTGTATTTTCAGATTAAAGTCATAACATTTACTTTTGAGACTGAGATTTTTAAACATCATTTTGATTATAATAGTTGCTGAGAAGGAACCACATGCACTTAAAAATTTACAGGTAGCCTCTGCTTACAACCGTTCATTTAAAAAAGATTCACAGTTACAGTAGCAATAAAAAATTGACAACTGGTCCTCGCACTTATGACTATTGCAGCATTCCCCACAGTCACATGATCAAAATTCATGCACATGGCAACCGGCATGCATTTCTTTTTTTTTTTTTTTGAAAGAGATTTTATTAATTTTCCACAAACAAACAAGACAAACAAAACATTAAAACATCAACTCTCATATGTACATCCAGTGTGTCAGTTGGTTCATCAATTTTGTGCATTCCTTTTGTAGTCTCAATTACAATTATGTTACATAACAACTCATATTGTCATTCCGAACTTATATATCCTAATATCACTAAGAAAAAAGAAATTTTTGACTATACTCTTAATCATTCATGCTTTATGAGATAACAATACTTTAACCAGTTTATTCTGTAACAAATCATATAATCATACCAAATCAATCCTAAAAAACCCTTTATAAATATAATGTCAAATAACAAAGTAATAACAAAATAGCAAAATAAAGATATTCCTTACTGTCTAGCATTCTAAATATTCTATTATCGTATTTTATCATCTAGCCATTGATAAAAAAGATCCCAAATTTCATAAAATTGTTTATCCTCTTGCTCTCTAATTTCAAATGTCAATCTACTCATCTCAGCACATTCCAATATTTTCTCAATAATTTCCTCCTGTAATGGTATTTTCTCATTCTTCCAATTTTTAGCAAATACAATCCTAGCCGCTGTCAATAAATTCACAATCAGGTATTTCAAATCTTTACTATATATATCAGGTAAAATTCCCAATAAGAAGATCTCTGGTTTCAAGTCTATGTGTTCCTTTGTCATTTTTTCCAACCACATGCGAATTTTAGTCCAATATTTTCTAGCGTCCTCACAAGTCCACCACATATGGTAATACGAGCCAGGTATCTGATGACATTTCCAGCATTTTTCAGATTTGTTCTTAAACATTCTTGCTATTCTTGTCGGGGGAAAGTGCCACCTGTAAAACATCTTATACAAGTTTTCTTTATATGCTGTTGACATTGTCATTTTATAATTTTGAGACCACAATTTTTGCCATTTCTCTAGATCAATCCCATATCCAAAATTCTTCCCCAAGCAATCATAGTTTCTTTGACTTGTTCTTCCTCTAATTTAATTCCCAGTAAATAACCATATAATTTTTTAATCACCTTCTCATCAGTACCCATCGAGATCTTATCTAAATCAGTCTGCTTATCATAGAATCCCTCCGTTTTAGAATCTTCATCATACCTTGAATGTATTTGTGCATATGAAAACCAATTCATCCTTATACCTTGTTCCTCTAAGTTTTGGATCGATTTAAGTCCACCCTTTTCATCCAATAGTTCCCCATATCTAACTGTTTGTTCCTTCTTATAAATTATAGGAAAGGAAAATGCTTCAATAGTCGATAACCAAACTGGAATTTTCAAATAACATTGTCTTTTTATCTTCTCCCAGTTTAATCACAAAGACTCCCGTATATAATGTCTTCTAAAATAACCCTGTGTTTTAGTTCCCTTATACCATAAAAAAGCATGCCAGCCCAACAGCAGATCATGACCTTCTGATGTCAACAATCTATGCTTTCTTAATGTTGTCCATTCTTTGACCCACATCAAACTTGCAGCTTGATAATACAATTCCCAATTTGGCAGGCCAAAACCTCCTCTAATTCTAGCATCTTGCAAAAGCTTTAGCTTTATTCTCGCTTTTTTACCTTGCCATATAAACTTCAGCATGATTTTATTTAAATCTTCAAAATAGTCTTTTCCAAGCCTAATTGGTATTGTTTGGAACAAAAATAAAATTCTGGGTAAAATATTCATCTTGATTGTTGAAATTCTCCCTATTAATGACAATTGCAACTTTACCCACTTCTTCAAATCTGTAGTTATCTGTTGTTTGAGTTTAATATAATTATTCTCTTTTAATGTGCTACATCTTGCTGTCAAATATATCCCCAGATACTTAACCTTATTTGTAACTTGAATTTTCAAAAGATCTACCAGTTCTTCTTTCTGTCTCAATAGCATGTTCTTTGTCAAAATCTTTATTTTATCTTTATTTATTTTCAAACCAGCCATCTCACCATATGTCTCTATCTTTTCCAATAACCTTGGAGTTGTTTCTAACGGGTCTTCCAGAATAAAAGCTAAATCATCAGCAAAAGCTTGTAGTTTAAATTCTTCCTTCTTAATTTTCATTCCTTTTATGCTTTTATCATCCCTAATATTTCTATTCAACACTTCCAAGGTCAACACAAATAGCAAAGGAGATAGGGGACACCCTTGTCTTGTGCCTTTTCTTATATTAATAAGATCTGTAAGTTCCCCCTCCATCATTACCTTTGCTGTCTGTTTATTATATATGGCTTCTATTGCTCGAGTAAATTTTTTAGCAAAACCCATCTGTTCCAACAGTAATAACATAAATCTCCAATTCATGTTGTCAAATGCCTTTTGAGCATCTAGAAATATCAAAGCCATTTGCTTTTCAGGATGAGCCTCATAGTATTCCAAAGTATCTAAAATTACTCTCATATTGTCTCTAATTGTCTCTTTGGCAGAAATCCATTTTGATCTGGGTGAATAAAATTATTTAAATATTTTTTAAGTCTTTCTGCTAAAATTGAAGCAAAGATTTTATAGTCTGCATTCAATAAGGAAATAGGTCTATAGTTCTTAATTTGCAGTGGGTCAGCCTCTTCTTTTGGAATAAGTGTGATATAAGCCTCTGACCATGTTTTGGGTATCATCTTCTTTAACATAACTTCATTCATGACTTCTAACAATGGGATGCTCAATGATTCTTGAAATGTTTTATAGAATTCTGCCGGAAGCCCTTCTGGACCCGGTGCTTTCCCATTGTTTTGTCTCTTAAATGCTTCATTTAATTCCATCATTGTTATATTGCTTTCTAGCATTTCTTCAGTCTCTTTAGGTATCTTCGGTAAATTAGCATTCTGTAAATAATGTTTGACTTTTTCCTCATCAATATTCTCTTGTTTATATAATTGCCCATAAAAATCTCGAATAATTTCCTTTTTCTCCTTATTACCGTAACAAACTTGGCCTTGATCATTTATTTGCTTCAATATTTTTATTGATTCCTTCTCCTTTCTCAATTTATATGCTAGCCATCTACCTGGTTTATTTGCATCTTCAAAGTAATTCTGTTTAGAATTTCTGATTTTCTATGCCAATTCTTCTTTCTCTATAAATTCCATTTTATGTTTAATTACATACAGCTTCAATTTAATATCTTTTTTCTGTGGCATTTTCTGTAATTCTTTTTCAAGTCTTTTATACTCGTCTTCCAAGGCCTTAGAAGCTTGCCTTTTCCTAATATTCTTTTTTCTTGTACAATCTATTATCAGACCTCTAGCATATGCCTTCATTGTATCCCAAACATTCTGCATTGAAGTATCTTCTTTTTTATTTTCTCTGAAGAAAAAAGCCAATTCCTTCTCCATCCATTGTATAAAGTCTTTCTTCTTTAAAATAGTATTATTTAATGTCCATCTCGATCTTTTTTTTTGTCCCTTCCATTTAATTGTCATTGGGCTATGATCTGCCCAAGTACTTGTTTCAATATTTGTTTCTTGAATATTGGATATTAATTCTGTTGAGATCCAAATCATATCTAATCTGGACCATGATAAATGTCTATTTGAATAAAAAGTATATTGTTTAGCTTTAACATTTCTTTCTCTCCAAATATCTTTTAAAGTTAGTTCGTCTGTCATTTTAAAAAAAGATTTAGGGAGACCCTTTCTATTTTGCTTTGTTGTTGTTGCTATGTAGTCCAATTTATTGTCCACAATTCCATTAAAGTCTCCCATCATAATTATATTAACATAGTTATATTAACATATAAATGGACTTAATTCAGCTGTTAAAAAAAGGAAAATTTTTCATCAATTAGAGAAATTAAAATTTGATATAATTTGTCTACAAGAAGTTCATATTAAAAAACAACATGAACAATTGTTAGTATATAGTCCAGTCCAATTATTTTCATGTGTAGCTTTTTATAAAACTCTTCTTGTTTGTCATTCGGAGCATAAATTGCAATCAAGAGTATTTTTATATTATTGTCCATTATTTCCACCATTAATACTCTTCCGTCTTCATCTGTGTAGATCAGTTTTCCTGGGATAGCCTCTTTAATGTGTAGAACCACTCCTCTTTTCTTACATTGAGTCAAAGAAGTAAATATTTTCCCCAATTTTGGCTGTACTAACAATTGTTCATGTTGTTTTTTAATATGAACTTCTTGTAGACAAATTATATCAAATTTTAATTTCTCTAATTAATGAAAAAATTTTCCTTCTTTTAACAGCTGAATTAAGTCCATTTATATTCATTGTAATCAGTTTTTTTTCTTCCATGATTATGCTTTATATTTAGGTCTAACAGCTCTCGTGGATCTCACTTCACGTTGTTCTTTACTATCCACCTGTCCACCTACAGCTCCTTTCTCTTTTTCAGTCTCCAGTTGTTCCGCTTGAAACTCAATTAATGAGACCTCTTTCTCTGCCTCCTCTCTTCTTCTTCCAAAAAATTCTGCATGGAAAAGTTCTGCTTTCTCAATTGAATCAATTCTATGTCTCTGCTCTTGCCACGTAAACATTAACCCTTCTGGAATCAGCCATCTATAATTCACTTCGTTTTCCAGTGGCATTTTGGTCAGAAATCGATATTCTCTTCTCATCTCTCTCACTCTTCTGGGTATTTGTTTTAAAACCACAATCTCTTTACCTTTGTATTTCAATGTTTTCTCTCTTACCACTTGTAATATTTGTGTTTTAATGGATTTTTTGGTAAATCTAATATGAACTTCCTTTGGTAATTTATTTCTCATCGCATATCTTGTATAAACTCGATATACCTCATCTACTCCATCCATTATCTTTTCCTCTGTAATTTCCAAAGCATCTGCCAAAATTTCTATCATTATCGCAGCCAAATTTTCTCCTTTTTCCTCTTCTATATTTTGAAATCTGAGATAAAATTCTGACCTTTCCATCTCCCACTTCAACATCCCACTTTTTTCTTGTTCAACCACTGTTAGTCTACTGTCAATATTTCCAATCTTCTCCTCACTTTGTTTTCCTTCTTCCTCAATTTTTTGAAATCTCTCCTCATACTTCCCCATCATTTGTTTAATATTTTCCACTTTTTCATCAGTCTTCTCTGTTCTTTGTTCAATGTTCTCTATTCTTCATTCAATGGTGTCTGATTTTGTCTTGAGATCTTGGATTCCTTGCATAATCATCTGTAAAGTTACTTTTTCTTGTTCTTTATTTAACATTGTCTGAATTAAACGTTTAACATTGTCTGAATTAAACGTTGTCCTCCAGCTGGTGGGGAAGCAGAGGTAGAAGTAGAAATGCCAGATGGTATTGGTTTCCTGCTCATTTTAATGCTTCCAAAGCTTCAAATTCTTTTTAACTTTTAATCCAACTGGTAGAGTAGCCAATTATAATCCAAAATGGAAAAATCCAACAGTAAAAGGCCCAAAACCAAAGAAGAAAAAGGAAAAAAGGAAGAAGAAAGATCTTCAGGTTCTTCTAGACCCTAATCCAATTAGGAAGTAGTCCACCATAAAAAAGGAAAAATAGAAAGGAAAAAAAAAACAAACTAACCCAAAAATAATAATATTGATTAAGAGCAAAAAAAAAAGCAAAAAGAAAAGAAGAAATTCCTTCAGGTTCTTCACACCTTAATCCAGTTAAGAAGTCACAATAATCAAAACAGAAAAACAAAGTGATCCAAAAACGTGGATAGGAAGAGCAAAGAAGTCCCAATAAAAATAAGGAGAAAAAAAGAAAAATAAAGAAAAAACTCTGAGGCTTTCCCTTTAAAATAAAAAGCAAAAATAAGAATATTACTAAAATTGAAATTTACAAAAAGGCTGGTGAGTAGGGATATCACAAGTAAATATATATATATATGTGTGTGTGTGTGTGTGTATCTTTGGTTATTCGGGTTTTCTCCCGCGTAAGATTGGAAGTATCTAGGCAACGTTTCGATGAAGTCTCATTCATCATCTTCAGGCTTGGTCTTCAGCTCTGTGCTTCTCAGAGTGATGTGAGCTTGCAGCTGCTTCTTCCTTTTAACTGCTAGTGGGGGTGTGACTTGATTGGGTGGGGGCTTGGCTGTGTTCTGATTGGGTGGGGGGGTGTTCTCATTGGTTGGGGGTTTGGCTGTGTTCTGATTGGCTGGAGGCGTGTTCTGTTCAGGTGGGGGCTTGATTGTGCTCAGGTTAGTCTTAGTTGCTGGAGGGTTTGAGCTGTGATCTTGCTGTTTGGCTTCGAGTTCGTGGTCGTGCTGCATCTTCATGGAGGAGGTCAGTTCGCTTCATGTATGGCTCAGAGGGGTTTGAAGTAGGTAGTGATGCAGCTGCAGTGCGGCTTCTGGTCCGTGGTCGTGTTTCATCTTCTGTGTGGGTGTGAGTCTGCTTTCTACGTGGAAGTGTGGTGGTGGCATTTTGTGTGGCTCTCAGGGGTATGGTCTGGTGTCATTCTTCATGTTAGGTACGCGTCTGTTCATGAGGGCGGGTTTCCAAATGGCTGGTAGGCAGGAGGCATCATCTCGTTTATTCATGCTGTGTGGGCATTTTTCTATCTCTATGGCTTCTCTGATGATTCTGCTGCTGAAGTGTTCGGTTTTGGCGATAGTTCTGGTATTTTTAAAGTCAATCTCATGTCCTGTGGCTTTGAGGTGTTGGACCAGGGAAGAGGTCGGTTCTTCCTTTTTGATTGAGTTCTTATGTTCTTCAATGCGTGCACCTATTCTTCTGTTAGTCTGTCCAATGTATGTGGTGGGGCAGGCAGTGCAAGGGATTTCGTATACTCCTTGATTTTCTAACTCGATTCTGTCTTTAGGGTTTCTTAGGATGGTGGATATCTTTCTGTTTGTGCAGAATACTGTCTTAATGTTGTGTTTTTGGAGGATCTTGCTGATTTTGTCCGTAGTGCCTTTTATATATGGGAGGAGGGCTTTGCCATTCTCTTGTTCTTTGTCTTGGATTTTGGTTGGGGTTTCTTTTTGGATTAGGTGGGTGATCTTCTTTCTTTGGAATCCATTGGCTGTCAGCACGCCGGTGAGAGTGTGTAGTTCGGTCTCTAGGTGTTGTTCATCGGCTAAGCATTTTGTTCTGGAGATGAGTGTCTCGGCTACGGAATTGATCTGTGCTGGGTGGTGGTGTGAGAGTGCGTGTAGATAGCGGTTTGTATGTGTTTTCTTCTGGTAGATGGTGTGTCCTAGGGAGCCATTGGATTTTTTGTATACCAAGACATCTAGGAAGGGAAGTTGGTTGTTAGCTTCTGTTTCCATGGTGAATTGTATTTTGGGGTGTTGGCTGTTGAGGTGTGTGAGGAAGTTGTTCAGTTTTTCTTTCCCGTGTGGCCAGATTATGAAGGTGTCATCTACGTATCTGAGCCAGAGTTTGGGTTTGTGATCATATTTTTCTAGAGCTTGTGTTTCAAAGTGTTCCATGTAGAGGTTAGCGATGACAGGTGAGAGGGGTGATCCCATGGGTGCTCCTTCTATTTGTTTGTATTTTTGTCCGTTGTAGGTGAAGTATGTATTGGATAGGCAGTGGTTGGTCAGATCTAGGATGTGCTTGGGGGGGTTGTATTTGTTTTGGATGGCTGTCAAGGCTTCTTTTATTGGCACTTGGGTGAAGAGGGATATGACATCGAAGCTCACTAGTAGGTCACTGGGTTGTAAGTTTTGTTTCTTTATGATCTCGATGAACTGGAATGAATTTCTTACGTGTGAGTTGATGGATTCTGCATAGGGCTGTAGTTGTTTGGCGAGAAATTTGGCTAGGTTTTGTAGAGGTGAGCCTATGGAGCTGACTATTGGTCTAAGTGGGGTTCTTTCTTTGTGTATCTTGGGGAGACCATAAAGTTTAGGGCATCTGGATGATTTCTCTCTGGGTATGATTCTTTGCTGGATTTCTTCACTGATGGGGGAGGCTTTTATTTTGGATCTGGTGGTTTTTTCTAGGTAGGTGGTGGGATCTGTCTTTAGGGGTTTGTATGTGGGGTCTTGGAGTAGGTTGGTTAACTTGGATTGGTAGTCAGATGTGTTCATAACCACTGTCGCATTTCCCTTGTCTGCTGGTAGGATTATTATGCTGGTGTCTTCTTTCAGGTTAAGTAGTGCAGTTTGTTCTTCTTTGGATAAGTTGCTTTTGGGTGGTTTGCTAGTGCAGAGGATGTTGGTGATTTCGAGTCTGATTCTATTAGCATCATCAGGGTTGGTTTTGGTCAGGCTGGTTTCAACTCCGCATATGATGGTTTCTGTGGGGATGTGTTTGGGAGCGACAGCAAAGTTGAATCCTTTAGAAAGGACCTTGGTTTCGGCTTCGGTGAGGATCTTGTCTGAGATGTTGTGCACTGTTTGTTTCATGTGTGGCTGTGAGGGGGGAGGAGTTGGTTTCTGGCGTTGTTGTAGTTTTCTGAGTTTGTTGGTGTGTGTGTCTGTCTTGAGGGTGGTCTGTGTTTCGGCTCTCCAGACAGCGAGCTGTTTGGATTTGTCCCAAAGTAAGGGGTGAATCTTGTTGCTGAGTCTGAGGTGAAGTGTGATGAGATCTTTGTTGATTTGGTCTAGGAGAAATCTTTTTGTGTGAAGTTCATTTCTAATTAGGGCCAATTCTGTTCTTTTTAGGATGCGTTTGGTGGCTGCTGTGTTGGTGTGGAATTTCAATTGGAAGCTTGTGGGAATTAAATTTTGATCTCGGCAGTTGCATAGGAATGCAAGGTCACATAAAATGGAAGCTCTTTGGACTTCTTTGGACTCTTTGGACTTTTTCATAAGTCCTGGTCAGATGGTGGGTTTCCTCCCCGTAGAGGTGCAATATTTGTTTTCTGAGGTGCTCGCGGGTATTTGTATGTGGATCTTTGGTTATTCGGGTTTTCTCCCGCGTAAGATTGGAAGTATCTAGGCAACGTTTCGATGAAGTCTCATTCATCATCTTCAGGCTTGGTCTTCAGCTCTGTGCTTCTGAGAGTGATGTGAGCTTGCAGCTGCTTCTTCTTTTTAACTGCTAGTGGGGGTGTGACTTGATTGGGTGGGGGCTTGGCTGTGTTCTGATTGGTTGGGGGGTTGGCTGTGTTCTGATTGGCTGGAGGCGTGTTCTGTTCAGGTGGGGGCTTGATTGTGCTCAGGTTAGTCTTAGTTGCTGGAGGGTTTGAGCTGGTGAGTGTGATCTTGCTGTTTGGCTTCGAGTTCATGGTCGTGCTGCATCTTCATGGTGGAGATCAGTTCGCTTCATGTATGGCTCAGAGGGGTTTGAAGTAGGTAGTGATGCAGCTGCAGTGCGGCTTCTGGTCTGTGGTCGTGTTTCTTCTTCTGTGTGGGTGTGAGTCTGCTTTCTACGTGGAAGTGTGGTGGTACCCAGAGAGAAATCATCCAGATCCAAAGATCCACATACAAATACCCGTGAGAACCTCAGAAAACATATATATATGAGCACACTGCACTTTATTTATTAATCCAAGGCTCTTATTATGACTCTCTTCTCCAGCAGCTTCAAAGCCAAGCCTCAAGTGTTGAAATTTTGATAAGAGTCCAGGAAAGCACCTGTAATAATATTTTTCTGTGCTCTCCCTCTATCTTATCACGTTGAAATGTCCTTGAGAAGGAGTCTTTTTACAATTCTCTCCAATTCAAATAAAGTATTTTCAAGCCTCTAGTTGGCAGTGTTGCAAAGTTTCTTAATGCTCTTCCCCCCCCAGCCAGAAAAAAGGAGTAATGTATACAAAAAAAAGAAAAAAAATAGCCAAAGGGAGCCTCTATCCTAAAGAAAATTAAAAAATCAGAAGGAGCATAAAAATATACATAGGAGAAAATTCAATCCGGTTACCTATAAAATCACACTAAAGTCCCCAGAAAAAAAGTAAGAAAAAAAATAATCCAAGCCTCAATTTGACATCACTTTAAAAAACGCTGCTCAAACAGTTTTAGTCAAAAAAAAAAAAAAAATCTCACAGATTTCTTCTTTATTCAGGATGCCCTTTCAAACCTCAGCAAATTTACAACACAAAAGAAGTTTCTCACCCAGCCGACACACTTTCTTTCTAGCCACTTTCTTTCTGGAGCTGTCCCAACTTCAGCAGCTATGAGGGCTGCCTCTCCGCCGCCAGCAAAAGGGCTTCTCCCAGATCAAACCAGAGATTTTGCGATATCTCTGGGATCCTGGGACAGTGCCCTTCCCAATCCCTCTCTCTACGGGACAGTTTAGGTCCGTTGGGACTGACCAGGGGCGAAAATATTGGCTGCGATCTCAGAGCCCCGAGATCGCCGCTGTATCGCCGAAATGAAGCTCTGCCTTCTCCCGGCATGCATTTCTTATGGTTGCAGCATCCCAGGGTCACGTGATCACCATTTGCGACCTCCCAGGTCAACCGCCAACAAGTAAAGTCAGTGGCGGAAGCCAGATTTGCCTAATGACACGATTCACAGAGATGCAGTGCTTAACAACCATGGCAAAAAGGTTGTAAAATCAGCCATGATGACTCACTTAACAATTAACTTGTTTAGTAATGGAAATTCTGGTTCCATCTGTAGTTGTAAGTCAAGGACTATCTGTAAACTGTAGTTAGGGAAAAAGTTAAAATAAACTTGTTGAATGTAATAATATATAAATGAATATTAATAATACACCAATGAATTGATGTATCTCTCTCTCTTTTTGTATTGTTCTAGATTGGTGATTTATGGGCAGTATTGCAGTCAAGTAGAGACGGCTATTTCCTGTTTAGATATAATTTCCAAGACAAAGGAAGATGTTAAGCTGAAATTGGAGGTGCTGGGACATTTTATTGGTTTATTTACAAATAGAAACATTTTGATTTGAATCAACTCTTACAATAAAACTACTATCTATCTATCTATCTATCTATCTATCTATCTATCTATCTATCTATCTATCGTAATTTTGGACAGTTTACAATGTTAAAAGCTTTAAAACCACATATTTATATCTGACAATCTCTCTCTCTCTCTCTCTCCCTCTCCCTCCCTCTCCCTCTCTCCTTTCCTTCCCTATCCCTATCCCTATTCCTATCTCCAGAGATGGGCTTCAAAAATTTCAGCAATCATTTTTCTGCCTAGTTGCTGGGTAGGCATGGTCATGGTGGGCATGGCCTAGCCAGTTTCCTGCACCATGGCGGGAAGGGGGCATTTTCACCTTCCCCAGGCTCCAGTGTCTTTCCTCGAGCCTCTGGGAGGGTGAAAATGGCTCCCCTGGACTCCAGAGGGCAAAATGGCCCCATTTCCAGTCTTCCGAACCTCTGGGAGGCCTGGTTTTCCACCTCCCCAAGCCTCTGCACTTATCTCGCATCCAAAACGGGCCACATGGAGACTCCTGGGAGGGAAGGGAGGGGAGGGATGGGGAGGGATGGGGAGGCGTGGGGAGGGGCAGGGTGGGAGGGGCTATCCAGGGGTGGAATTTGGTGGTTCTCTGAACTGGCCATAACATTAGTTATGGATTCTCCTGAACCCGGGCGAACCCATAGCAACCCACCCCTGCCTGTCCCTATTTCTCTATCAACAATAAGAATACAAAATTATGATTAAAAGATGGAAGGGGAGGGAGCACGATGTGTAAGGGGAAAAGGTGGGATCTACTATTAGTCAGTTTTATGTATTGCATGCCAAATAGGTGTTCCAATCTATGTCTGCTAATTTTATTTTTACAATGAAATTGGAAATTATGATCTGTGTAAATATTATGCAGACTATGGTGGTTGAGGTGGTGAGATGGTTAAAGCTGAGATGGAATGGATGGAACAATTTCCAAATGCAAATGGAGTCTGAAGCCCCTCCCCTATAGATAACATGTGTCACCACTGAAGGGGATTAGGTTGAAGGGCCGAGTGCAGTTCATTCTCTGTCATAGGAAAGAGCACTTTGCAAGGCAGATTTGAGGGACAAGAGCCCACAATTCTGTACTGAAGAAGTATATTCTTTTCTACTACACTTGCAATGCCACCTCATTTTCCTTAACGTGCAGACCAAGAGTTAAAATTGCCTGTGAATTTATTTACCGCAATAAATCATAGAGCCCTCTTGCAAGTTTTAATTACTAAGGGTATCCACACAGGGCTACTTGAGCCCTCCAGAGTGGTTCTAAAAGTTGTTGCTGAACTACAATTCTAATAGAGGAAACTTATTAAATACATGGGGAGTAATCATGTTGACTACTTAATCAAGTTTAAATTTAATTATATTTATATGGACATTAAATTAACTTTATCCTGGCTCCATTTACTGTTCTGTCCTGGCTCCACTTACTTTTTGGATGTCATCCCTTGATATTGTACCCCAACAGAAAAGAACTCCTGAGTAATCTAGTCAAATATTCCTGAATTGGATTGCCAGCCAAAAATTTCCTGAATCATTTTTGAACTGTGCTTGATCTTTGAATTACAAAACAGTGGGGCTGAGTGAGAAAGAAGACTAAATCTAAGAATCCCAGTATTCAAGCTTAATCAAAATTCAATATAATTGAATAGTTGGTGCAGTTTGAGAAATACATCTCTTATCTTACGAAAAAAATAACATTGCTATTTTGATTATGTGCCAGAGTCGCCCTGAGACATTTTATTTGTTCAATTTTTGGTTATTCTTTCATTAGGAATGTTCCAAAAGAGCTAATAATGGGAAGTTTACTCTGCGCGATCTCCTTGTAGTTCCAATGCAACGAGTTTTGAAGTATCACCTGCTACTTCAGGTATTTCCTTTTTCTTTTGATTGAGATTGTATCTTGCTAGTTCTATCTCTATGCAGCTATTTAGAACACCTGCTGTTTTACTGTGAATTTGCACTATTGAGAATACACTTTTAAGAATTTCAGCTGCAAGGTGTCACCGGACACAGACTGATTGATTATTGGTTATATGCCATCAAGTGGGTGTCAACTCTTAGCAACCAAGTGATAGATTCTTCACAAGCGTCTATCACTAACCTGGTCTTTTGGTCTTTTATTTTAAATAAAAGGTTAAAAGGTCATTTTAAAACACCCTGTCAATTTTAATTTTTTGGGGGGGAATGGAGCTTTTTTAGAAACATTGCACTCACTTTCTTTGGGGAGGAACTCACAATTCTCAACAACAGCAACAGCTTGTTATCCCACTTAAAATAAAGCTACCACTCAGAACTGGTGCTACTGTAGCTTGCTGATGTCTAGTCTCAGCCATTGTATTGTTTAGTAATGTCTAATCCACACTGGTGCATTCCAGTTGGGAATTGTAATGCAACATCTGTAAGGTTGAAGAACCTGATATGATATGATGCAGTGAGCAGGTCAGTTCTATTAAATTGTTGGGTTTTGGTTTTTTTTGTCAGCCAAGGTATGTATCGGTATAATATATCATCAGCAAGAGCATAACAAACCCATAATGGCTCTGATCCATGTGGAGAGTTGTATTAAATTGTACAGCTGTCCACCTGGTAGGTGTTGCAAAAGTTGCCCTAGGAATCAGCTATGAAGAGTATAGTGTCTAAATCAATTTAGAGAGATTGTGGATTCTCATAGTACGGTAAATGTGAGGGCCTACAGTATACAAGAAGAGAAAGATCCTTTGTCTAGAAAGGTTCTCCACCAGCCCAATCCTATTGGAATTCAGTTGATTTCACAATAGCTGAGTGGTTGTCTGTCTGTCTACCTGTCTTTTTAAAAAGATAGTATAAATCAATACCATATACTAATCTTAGATAGTAGACGAAATGTTTTTTTTTTTTGCTGTACATAATTAAGGTTGAACAGGAAGCAATCACTTCTAGGTTACTTCTGTTCTGTGCTGGATTATAATAATGCCGTTTTTATTGAGAATGTTTCCCATTACAACTCCCAGAGTGCTGGCTCCTGTGCAGTTAATACTGTAATGGAACTCGAGAATCTTCTAAATATCATTTGATAGCTTTGCTGGGGGACACATTAGTACAGCTGTAGGGAACTACACTATTGCATTAGATTGTCTGCATTTCTCATACTTATAAAGTGTCATTTAAAAAAGAACTTCTGTCTATGCAAGAAGCAGTATTTTGTTTCTGTAATGCCTTGTTACATGCAATATATCAAGGTTCCATGGGTTTTATGCATTTTAACTGCATTTGTCATTGATACATCACTCTTTGCAGAAAGTTCTAGTATGATTTTAACAGGAATAACTTTTATTTTAAAACGTTCGTTTGAATAAAAGTCAGTATCATGCTGCTAATTTTCCCAGTTGGTAAAACTTTCAGAAACATTGCTACTTTTTTTAAAAAAATCTGTTTTATAAATTGTGAAAGAATATATAGAACAAGTAACACAAAGAAGAAAATAAGGGGAAGATACTGAAACATAAGCAGATAAATAATAAATTTAAATGTTAATATAACTAATATATTCCAGTACATCATTGAAAGCTTATAGTATTATAAAATATTTCATATTTACTAGTCACAATCCACACATCTCTATTGAGCTTTAAGTGTGGATTAGTGTAAATACAAAACTTATACATTTTTTAAAATTGGGGTTGGGGATTGAGTTTATGTTCCTTACAGAGAAAAGGGTATGTGCATCTAAATAAAAGATGAATTAGAAACAATGTGATCATGTTAATCTGGGGGCATTTAATCAATATCCTGAAATATTTGCTCTGCTACACAGAAAAGCTGAAACTGAAAAGTAAAACCTAAATGTAACGTTGGCTAAAAGTCTGTTTTAAAATCTCTAGATTTATTGGTGAGCTGAGAAAAAAACAACACACCTTTAGAAGAACTTTGAGTAATGGTAATATAATTGGTGCTTTAGATTGAGCTACATTGATTATAGCACATCCATAATTTTCTGAGTTTCTCTCCATTATAATGGGTTGACAGTAACTGGCATTCTGTAATATAGGAGCTGGTAAAGCATACTAATGACATAACTGAGAAGGCAAATCTAAAGTTGGCCCTTGATGCAATGAAGGTAAGTGTGATTGATTGACTATAACCTCTCTAATATAAAATGAAAAGAGTCTTTTCTAGAAAGAAATTAACAATTAAATATTTTGAAACTTGCTTGGTTGCTATCTTGTGGCAAGTTGGCATAACATGCTTATAAATGAAAGCAAACAAGCTCATTTCACAATCCAAGGGCCCATGTTTAATTTATAATTTGATTATTTGTCAAACAATTGGCTTTCAAATAGAAAAGCCAATAGTTTTCGAATAGAAAACTCTGGCTTTCAAATAGAAAAGATTCTATAATGTTGCTGCACATCACATGCATACAGACTATACTTTGGCACATTGCACATTCTATTTCATGTTATCAACTAATCTTTTCAGTGCAGAGTTTGGTGAACATTGAGCAGAAACTGTATCTTTTACAATGGTGTTAAAAGATTTAAGGACTTGGGTCAGCCTTTGTGACCCAATTTCTCCTTCCCAAGGATGAGAAGTTGATAATATGTAGTGTGTAGTGTGTAACATAGTTTTTCCAATATGTTCATGCTGCCATTTAATGTATAGTTGTTTAATCAATCTGACCTAAGTCACACTCCCTGAATTAAACTGAAAATTAGAATACACTTATCTTTAGATTGCATTTTTTAAAAATGTGATGCTGTATTTTCTCTATGCAAAAATATGTATATTAGGGGAAGGTTCATATAAAAATAAATGGCTTTTTTTTTTTAAAAAAAATCATAACTATAATGTTGAAAATTGGACATGAGTGGCTTTCAGCCCTTAATCAACAATCAATCTTTATTCCACATCAAATTTCTTTTTCTTTTCTGTGTTTTAGGACTTGGCACAATATGTAAATGAAGTGAAGCGAGATAATGAAACCCTCCGTGAAATTAAGCAATTTCAATCATCAATAGAAAATTTGGTAGGACTTTATAAGATGTTGCTTTCTTACTTTTTTGGTGTCTTTTTCCCTTTGTATATTTTTCATTAATAGACCTATAAGCAGTGAGAATTCTGGCAGGGTTATGATTAAAGTCTGTGTGAAAGCATGTTCAGAGTCAATATATATATTTTCTCAAAAAGGTTTGAATATTCCAACTGGAATACTGAGAGCCAGAAAAGGCTGTTCTAGACCGTAACTATGCACATGCTTAATTTAAAAACAAGACTTATTTTATTGCAATTGTTTTCATTCCCAGCCAGAATTAATCTCAAACAGTCCCTCGAGATAAGCACTCACCTTTCCTTTCTGTGAAGTGCTGCCAATAACAGAAGTATCAAATGAACTAGAAAAAAAACCAATCAAAGTTCAAAGAGCTTCAATAATGAATCTGAACCGAACGAACGACTTTGCTTCCTGCAAAGGTGTCGTCATCTTTGCCAGTCCTTTATACCTGATGGGAAGGGCAATCACCTCACAGCCTTACTCCCGAGTTGCTCCTTTTGTTTCAGCTGCCATTGCCTTCTAGCAGCTCTGCACACACACACACACTGGGAACAGGCTCCCCTGGGTCCTCTGCCTTGCTGCTGCCAGGCTCCGGAGGCAGCACCCCACTCCCAGATGGTCCTGGCCCCATCTCTGCATCGGATGCAGGACCCTCATCCGAGTCCTCTCCAGACTCCTGGACTGATCCCTGTTCTTCCCCACTGTCCGATTCCGCTGCCATCTGCACTGGCTGCCGGCGAACCACAGCAAGGGCTATCAAGAGAGTTTGAAACAGGAACTCTCAGGCACAAAGCTTTGACTCAAGAAAGGAAAAAAAGAGATAAGAATCTGTAATGGATTTAAAATATTAAGAGTGTTTGAATTTGCAAACTTTAGGGTGTGCGTTCATGTGATTTTCTTGGTTTCAGTTTAGTATGATTTAGAACTCTTTAATTTTCACCTAGTTCACAAACCAAGGGTAAGTATGTTGTTTGATTTATTATCCAGAGTTTATCATGTAAGAATGTTTTGTAAAAATAGTCCTATGAAAAGATTAAGACAATTATAGCAATTGAAAGTTATGTTATGGCAGTTACTAAGCCACACAATACAGAACTCTTTTAAGGCACAACTCCTTAAGGCAGAGATTGATCTCTGGCATAAAAACTAAACTCAGATTATTCTTCAGTTGCTTTTTTAGTTTTGTAGCATAAAACCTGGAGAGCATCAAGTGTGTGAAGAATGACTTATTCCTTACGGCTCTTTTTTTTGTCTCAGGCTAAAGAAAGGTTAGATCTCTGACAATTCTACTAATTTTTCTTACATGAAGAAATGTGAGGCAATGTTGGGCAGAAGTGATGGGATAAGAAACTGAGCATAGACAATCATGCTAGTTCTTTTGGGGAAGGGTGTAAGAATGTGCATGTATTTTGATTCCAGCTCACGATAAAACAATGCCATGAAGCATATGGGGTCTGCTGCATTTGATAAGACAAAAGCTGAAATGGGTTGAGGGTTGTGACTATAAAAATCATAGGGAAAGTGAAACAAGCCCCTTGCTGTCATATTTTATCCCCAGGAGTCGCCAAAAAGGTGGGATGACTGTCCATTCTAGATACTGCTAGACAACCCTTAGAAAGTCTGGCAATATTTTAAAATGCTGTCATAGAATTAAAAAAAAAAATTTTTTTTTAAAGGAAAACATGGTTTTGAGGATGAGAATCTGTTGCTTAATAGTTGATAATTAACATAATCACAGAATCTGTTACATGAAAAGCTGTCTAGGTTTCTCAGTAGAAAAAGCGGTAGTCTTCTCAATTTCTTCAAGTAAACTCTTGGGAATATTTAGCAAACACATTACCCTGAATGAGATAAACTTTCTCCTTAATTTTCCTTGGCCAGATTTTAGTAGTTAGTCATCAGATGTCAGCCAGCTAAAAGCAGCAGAGACAATTCAATTTATTGACTGGATCCCCATTCCTATCAGACTTGTTTTGTTCTTAAATCACTTGTAAACATATTTTTAAATGCTGCCACCTGTTGCTTCTAAGAACTCTTACATGAATGTTACAAGTTGCTGGTAATTATAAGAATGTAGTACTGCTTCAGCTGACTTCATGGCATTTAAATGCATTCTGAAAAGCTCTGAAGCACCCAGTCAGGCAGAGATGAGTTAGGAAAAGTTAGGTAGGACCCTTTTAAAATAAGAAAGAGAAAGAAAGGGACAGCAGAAGCTTATCAAGCCATCTTGGGTGATGTCAGTCTTGGCAAAAAAAAAAAGTATCAAGAAGGCCTAGAAGGATGCTGAAGAGTATCCTGAAAAAGCTCAACAAAGTTACCCAAACCAACATTGTATTTCCAGTATTCACATGTTCACCTATAAGAGCAACGTTTGTGAATGAAGGAAAGTTACAAAAACTGCTTTCCCATGCAAATTCCAACATAGCAATGAATCAGTGAAAAAAGAAAGTGATTGGCCAATCAGATTCTATGACTTATAGTGATAAAAATCCTGGGCTACGTCTATTCTTAGGGTAAGAGGGCATACACTACTATGATAGAAAAGTAAAAACTTGAGGTTTGATATTAATGCCTTATTCCACTGCAACAAAGGAGTTGGAAATCAACCTCCTCTTTTTTTCTTTTCTCTCTCTCTTCCACATTTCTCTCTTCTCCTTTGCCTCCCTTCTGTGTCCTATTACCGTATATACTCGAGTATAAGTCGACTCGAATATAAGCCGAGGCACCTAATTTAACCACAAAAAACTGGGAAAACTTATTGACTTGAGTATAAGTCGAGGGTGGGAAATGCAGCAGCTACTGGTAAATTTCAAAAATAAAAATAGATGCCAATAAAAACTTTCACTAGGACAGTTGAGAATAAGTTTGATGTTCACAATTTCCTCTTTGAAAGAGACCAGTAAATAGGGAACAAGAAGATGAAGAAAAAGAAGTGTGTTTTTTCACACTTTTCACACTGAAGTGAACAAAAATGGCATCATAGGAACAAGCTTATTCTCAGCCCAAAGGTTTGTTTTTGATTTCTTCCCTGATTTAAGGGAAATTTGGGAAACGATCTCACTATCATGAAAGGTTTGATTGATTCACTAACGCAAAAGATGATGATGATGACAGTGGTAGGAAGGAGTCACTCTCTCCCTTGCAAGAAAAAACCAAGAGCTGTTCTTATGATATCTCTCTCTCTCTCTCTCCCCCTCCTCCCCCTCCTCCCGAGTGGACTGAAAGCAGCTGGAGCTGAGGAAATGAAACTGAGTGGAGCGACCTCGGCTCGCGTTGCTTTTTCAGCCTAGAGCTCAGAAAAGCCTCCCCCTCCCATGCTTAAAAGTTGCAAAGGAAACACAGAAGCAGGGAAGCGGCTGCCCAGCTTCGGAGCTCCACACCATTTTTTTTTCAGAGGGGAATCTGACTCGAGTATAAGCCGAGGGGTTTTTTTTCAGCACAAAAAATGTGCTGAAAAACTCGGCTTATACTCAAGTATATACGGTATTTGCTTTTGTATTTTTGTATTTAATACTATAAACTAATAAAAAAAGAAAGAGGACACACACAAGCCCGAGAACAGTGTTTCTCAACCTTGGCAATTTGAAGATGTGTGGACTTCAACTACCCAGAACTGTTTACACTGCCAAGAAACATTGCCCTAGAACAGCGGTCACCAACCGGTGGGCCCTGAGAAAATTTTGGTGGGCCGCAGAGAAATCTCACCCCAGAGCACCCTCCCAAAGCAATTAATCCAGGCTGTGCAGAAACACAAGGCTGCGCCACCCACATGGCCCGTGGGAACCCTCCCCACCCACTCACTCCTTACCTGGTAAACTTGTCTGCTAAATTGCTATTTTTCCTTTTTCCAACCATCATCTGTTCTGCTGTGCCAGGACATTTAGATTAGCTAGAAAACAGGAAATGGTTGGATTTCTTGCTTTCTAGCTAGTCTTTAGATCTTTGGCTCTGCTTTT
Organism: Hydrophis major; assembly: GCA_033807585.1. Taxonomy (NCBI): domain Eukaryota; kingdom Metazoa; phylum Chordata; class Lepidosauria; order Squamata; family Elapidae; genus Hydrophis; species Hydrophis major. The sequence continues at coordinate 149,132,740 of CM066330.1, forward strand.
AAGTACACCTAAACCTCCCTTAGGACTGAAGGTTTGCTTGCAAGCAAATTCAGTGTAGATTCACGGCAAGCAAATTTGAGAGATTTAGCTAGCCGATGGCAGATAGATCACTGAATGATTCTGTGAGCTACTCAATCTACCTGCTTTGCCTGATTTTGGGTAAAAGTTGCTCTTTTTAAAAAAAATAAAAATTTCAACATTTACATGCATGTTGTGTCCTGAGCTAATTTTGTGAGTTTATTTGCAAGCAAATTTTATGTGACAGACTGAGCTAGTCAATGGCAGATAGATAGATTTTTGAATGAATCTGTGATTCTGTGAGCAACTCAGTTTACCTGCTTGCTTTGTCTGATTTTGGGTAAAAGTTGCGCTTTTTTAATAAAAAATACAATATTTATATAAATATTTATAATATTTACATACAAGCCATGCCCAGCCAGTCACATGACCACCAAGCCACACCAACAAATTAAACTACACCCACAGAACCAGTTAGTGATCCCTGGGATCTAAAATTATGAGTTTGCTGGTCCCTGAGGTCCAAAAGGTTGGTGACCCCTGCCCTAGAAGATATCTCAGAAGTTATAGCTAATGCACAAGAGTGGTGGCCTGGCTTGTTAACTGGAAAATGCAACTCCTAGAAGAATGTCACTGGCTCTGTATACAAGGCCTGATTGTTGACGGAGGATTTCTTCCAGAATGCATTACATATTAAAATTTGTTAAGTACAGAATACACATTAAAAAAAATCAGAAAATAAAATACAGGCTGAATAGTCAAGACCTTGCTGATGATCCAAACTCTGTCAAGGATCTTGGAGTACTCATCTCAAATGACCTAAGTGCTAGAGCCCACTGTAACTACATAGCCAAAAAGGCATTAAGAGTTGTTTACCTAATCCTATGTAGCTTTTTCTCTGACAATATTACACTACTAACTAGAGCATACAAAACATTTGTTAGACCAATACTCGAATACAGCTCATCAGCCTGGAACCCACATTACGTATCTGATATTAGCACAGTTGAGAAAGTTGAGAAATATTTTACAAGCAGAATTCTCCACTCCTCTACTCGTTGCAGAATACCTTATGCCACCAGACTCGAAATTCTAGACCTAGAAAACCTAGAACTACGCTGCCTTCGGTCCGATCTAAGTATAGTATATAAAATCATACATTGCAATGTCCTACCTGTCAATGAATATTTCAGCTTCAGCCATAACAATACAAGAGCACACAATAGATACAAACTCAATGTTAATCGCACCAAACTTAATCGCACGAAATACGACTTCAGCAACAGAGTGGTCAATATCTGGAACACTCTACCTGACTCTGTGGTTTTTTTCCCCCAACCCCCAAAACTTTAACCTTAGACTGTCTATTATTGACCTCACTCCTTTCCTAAGAGGTCTGTAGGGGGCATGCATAAGCGCACTAACGTGCCTACCATCCCTGTCCTATTGTTTCTTTTATTTTTTTATTTTTCTTATATGTATCCATGTATTCATAACTTAACGTTTTTACTTATACTTATTATCTTGTAAGCAATTGACAAATAAAATAAATAAATAAAAATAAATAAAATGAATAGCTGAGTGAGATATTATATGCCCAGCCCTTCTCTGTTGTGGCATCTTGGCTCTCATTGTTCTCCTGGAAGCGAAGCTGGTGCCTTTGGAGACTTGCCCGCACCCCCCTTTTTATAAATATATGGGGGTCTTAGCCATAAATAGCCACAAATGTTTTGCCTCTCTAGCCAGGCAACTATGTTTTTATTGCATTCATTATTCCTTTTGTTATTTTATTTTATTTTTATTGTGTTATGCTGCTTTTACAGGCTGGAGAATATGCAGGCTCTAAATATTTCAAAATAAGTACATAAAATGAGAGGAAATGAAATGGCAAGGAAGGCAGAGTTTTTCATTTCTCTCCCCTGTAACTAGTGCCCATTACTCTAGGTTAAATCTGAAGAGCTAAAACCAAAACCCAAGAAGAATCCTATTAAACTAGGACAGCTTGCAGCTTGACTCAAAAACAGCGTGTTCAATTTCCAAATTTCCAGCTGAAGGTGTGGCAATAGCATTTAGAGTACAGGCACTGGCTGTAGCAGACTCCCTGGTCTTTACTCTTCTTTAGCAACAGCAAAAGCATTTTGGATCTATGAGTCATGTGCCTGTTTCTCAACACACAATTGTCACCCCAATGTCTAAGCCAATAGCAGTAGGTTTAGGATCACTCCCTGCAGGCTAGAAAAATTAAGAACAAGCTAATTGCTTTTTCACCACAAAGATCCAATTGCAATGTTCTGAACAGATGGAGAACTAAAATGTTTCAGATGGCTAATGTTGAACTGGAACTACTTGAAGTAAATACTTTGCAATTGAAATGTTTTACATACCCCTTGTAGAGTGGGTCAGAGATGCTCTGGGCCATGCTGCCAATTTTGCATATTTATTTGCCATCTGCCTTACATCCAACCATTTTTCAAAATGTTGAACGCAGCATCTTCCTGCAATAAAATTGTTGGATGTCTTTTAAATGATTAATGTAATTTTTACTTCTTTCAGAACCAATCCCTTTTACTCTATGGAAGACCACAGGGCGATGGTGAAATAAAGATAACGACTCTGGACAAACGAGCAAGACAAGATAGGTGAGAAGAGCTTCAGTTTGTTTTTTGGATTTATTATTTTGCAATGATCCCAGATCAATACTTCTGAAATGGCACAATACCTGCTGTTCACTAGTTGCGTAACTATAATGCCAATGAATTCAGTGATCTGACCATGAGAAGGAAGCAAATGTGCCATAGCATTATATTTCTTTTCAGCTAAGAAAAATAATCTTGGAACGTGCACTGGTAGATAGATTGGATGATAAAGACAATCCCATTGGTCTAATGTCAGTGTCTATTGATCATTCCAAATTAAGTGCTTTAAAAATATTTTTTAATATAAGCAAAGTGTCAAGATACACATTAAATTCAAAAATCCATAAAAATAAAATGATAAACAAACAAGAAATAAAGGAAGCAAAGACATTCTACCTTATATATGGGTAGTCCTTGAGTTATGATGGCAGTTGGGACTGGAATTTCCATCTCAAAGCAATGCAGTTATAAAGGCCAACACCACTGCAATTCTCATTGTCATTATTAAGCAAAGATTTTGGGTTCTTAAGTGAGCACTTCCTTGCAACTTCCTGCTGGCTTTCAATAGCCACAATTCAGTGGAGAAACTGACAAGAAGTTTGCAAATCCCAGGCAGCTCGCAAGCAGGATGATAGAGAGTAAGGCGGTGTTGAGATGGCTGGAGAGACACAGCATGAACGTAATGGGACTTGTGGTGGTTGTTGCCAGGTGGGAGAGGTACCTCAGTGGTATGGGTGGTATTTGAAATATTAAAAATGCTTGGAGACTGTGTAGGTCTGAATAAGGTACAATCGTCTTTATCCCAATCCTACTAAGACTCTGAGTGTCTGTAAATGTTGGGACTCCTGGAACTTACAGACATTTCAACCTTTATCTTGGGTGGGGTTTCGCTTCCCCCCTGAAGCGTAGAAAGCAATCTGGGAGCGTTCCTGGAGTCTTAACTCCTGCTCAGTGAGCATATGGCAGCTTTGGCCTAGAAGGCCTTCCACAGCTTCATTGCTGTCAAGTAAACTGGTGCACCCATTACTAAATCCAGAGACCTTTTTGTTGGAGAATAATCATCCTTGTTGGGAGGAGGGCCTTGTTGTGAGGAATCAGCCTGGACTCACTCCATAAATGCAAGGTCTGAGGTGCACTGATTACCCTTCTGTTTCTATGTTCAAGGTCATGACTTATAAAGCCTTACATGGCATAGAACCTGGTCATTTGGGGACTGTCTGCTTCACATGATATCTTCCCAGCCAATAGAAACTGATAGTGTTAGAATGCTTTCAGTTAAACACTTTATCTGCTTTCTTACTTATTTGGTTGGCTTTGTTTTCAATTGTTGTATTTTATTTTATTTTATTTCACATTGTAATAGTTGTTTGGAGATGTGCATCTAAATCAAATTAATTAAATTGAAATTAAATAAAAAATAGTGTCCAGTCCATTTCTCCCTCTCTTGATAGGGATTTAAGTGTTGTAGAATAGAATGAAATTTGTAAGAATGCTGCATAGAACTATGCAGTAAAAATCTAAAAATGCTGTTCAAAATACATATTTAAATTTGAGAGAAAATTTCAACTTAACAGTCAGATTTGACATTGTAATGTTTATTAAAAATTAATTCAGATAAATTCTACTCAAATATTTCTCAGATAGCATTTTTAACCACAGGTTTAAATTCTTTACAACTTCTTATACTTTCATTTCTCCCCCAGGCATATCTTTTTATTTGACTTGGCTGTAATAGTATGCAAACGGAGAGGTGATAATTATGAAATGAAGGATATAATTGATCTTCAGGAATACAAAATAAGCAATAACCCTACCACTGACAAAGAGAGTAAAAAGGTAAAAATATAAAATAGGCCTGGATCCTTGACATGTTCTGCTCTAAAATAGTAAGATTCCTAATTAACACTTAACTACTAAAAATTTCTATAAGCTCTTTTTCTAATTTATTTATCTGTAGCCTCTGTGTAGGAAACTGGGAATTAAGAAAAAAGTTTATCTTCTTGATTCGTTGCTATTCTTTCCCCCCCAATAACTTTTTAATATGGGAAAGCATTAAAACATGCAGAATGGTGCAGTGGTGCATTCTACAGCTTTGGTTTATCTGTTTAATATTTGCAATGGGATTAAAAATATATATTAAGATTCCAGGAAGCTCAAAAGTGTTCTGGAATGTTGTTACAATTATTGTTATTACATTTCCCTGGAACTTTGCTAAATTTGAAATGTATGTCCTCCAGACATTTCCCAAAGTGGTTGCCTCTCTGTTCTTAAAAGTTAATTCCTGAATTTTCTTCCTGTTCAAACAGTGGTCTTATGGCTTCTACCTCATCCACATACAAGGACAAAATGGCTTAGAACTGTACTGCAAAACCAAAGATTTGAAGAAGAAATGGCTTGAGCAGTTTGAAATGGCCCTGTGAGTAATCATAATACATTCAGAAATAATTGTCCAGATTGATTGGTATTCAGTGATCAATTATCTAGCAGAGATTTAAGATTTGAAACACTTTCTGGCACGTGCAAAATTTCTAAACATATGATTAAAAAGCTTTAGAGTTGAAATGTATAGGGGCAAAAAAGGTTTTCACAGTGAAAGGTAGAGGGCGCTCTAAGCTATATATTCATCGTGCTTCACTTCCCTATGAAAGTTATACAGTGCCATAGTGCTTTAAGGAAAATATTAATGGATTTAGCAATAAATATTTAACATAATTGTAGCTGATTTTGCTATCATTGCGTTGGTAAACTAAAATGTATTACTAAGGGAGATGGGGATGTTGGCTCTTTTCCTAGTGGCTTCTAACTAATTTATTATGTGGTATTTGGATCAGATTTCCTGGTTTATTTAATTTGACTTCAAGAATTTGATTCCTCTCCCTCCCCTTAACGTGATAGCACAAGCGTGCATATACCACAGTATCCTTTCAAAGAAATATAAATAGTTGAGAGCTGCCTATTGAAGTCGTGATATTTTGTACAGTATCTGTTTTTGTAATTTTCCTAACTCGTAAGTAATACCCCTCCCCTCAATTCTGCATGCCATTTCTATGGTTTATGAAGATCTTAATTAAGCATCAAATAAATAAGCAACTTGGACTCAGTGGAATGACTTCAGGTAAATACTGAGTTGTGTAGTTCAGGGAGGTTTATCACCATTTCTTTAATCTGTTATGTCGCATATAGAATAATTTACATTGGCCCATTTTATCTGTATAACATCTGTAGCTGTTTAACACTGCAAAACACCTAAAATAATAAATACTTATTCATCAGAAAACATTTAAGCAATTCTACACATTCTTTTTAAGCATTTAATTATCTCTCAGGTAGAAGTAGATGAATTAAAAGGCAACTTTTAAATTTATTTTTTCATAAATGCCAGTCTGTTTCTCCGAAACTGAAGAATTAATCCTAATTTGGGATCAAATTAACTAAAACATTTCTATTTCCACCTTTTACATAAATATTCTGTTTCTTCACCATATAAACTAGTAGTAGAGACATAATGATTGTTTTGGGAAATGACCAGCATATGTTTTTTTCTGCTTGCTTTTTTATATAATATAATACACCCTATTCCATTCCACATCTCTCTTTTTGCCCTATTTCATCCAAAGAAATTGACGGATATATTTTACAGGTAGTTTATGCCATCATAACTGTCTCATATCACTTAGTGAATTTTCATAGCTTCACGTTGAATTGAATTTTTTTAAGATTTATTTTTCAACCCAATATTATTTTTGAATTGAGGCATATTCCTATAATTTAATTCCTTAATGAGAAACACAGAATATCCAAGCAGGTATAATCATATGCATAGGCAGTTTGTTATACCTTGGGGAAATCTGAGATTTAATAATCATTAATAGGAAAAAAACAGGCTGGAAAGAGAATTAACCTTTAGAATTTCTTTTATTCTGTTGCAAATCATTTTCCAGAATTGTGAGCCACCAAATATAAAAAACAAAAACAAAACAAATCCCAGCTAACAATGTTTAGTTGATGAATTATCTGTGTTCAGCAGTGATATAACATACTGTTGGTCCCATTGATTTTGTACCTGTTAATTTAATTTTTCTTTGCTGTTCCTATTGTTGCATGTTAGTTGAGTCCTGCTTAACAACCTGCATGTCTTGGGGTTATGATGACAACCAGGATTGCCTGGATTTCGGCCACTAAGTGATACAATCACATGGTGTCACATTTTATGAGCATGTCACTTAATGACGGCAATCCTAGTCCCAACTTCAAGCGTAACTTCAGAACCAGTTGCAGTATGGAGATCTTCAAAATTGAGATACTAAAGCAGGGGTGGGCAAACTTTTTGGCTCGGGGGCCGCATTGACTTTTAAAATTTGGCAGACGGGCTGGGTCAGCACACAGCTCCGCAAAATCAAGTCACTGTGCCTAATGCGCAGACATGATATTCTTCCAATTAAAAACACAACATAGATAGATAGATAGATAGATAGATAGATAGATAGATAGATAGATAGACAGAGTCTTCGCCTACGAATAAACGACTGTGTGTGTGTGTGCGTATATATGAATGTACCCCCTCAGCTTACACAAGTTGGCCACTTATAAGATAAGAAATAAATAAACGTCCACCCCCCAAAACAATAACTCCTCCGGTGCCCACGGATAAACTGTGAACCACCAATTAATAGCAGGGCTGACCCTTCCTCTTGAATCAATGTCTAATTGGGGGGAGCAGACCGGCCTTCAGTCTCTTGCGAGAAACTGCTGGCTAACCCTGCAAACCGCTTGCTGAGGTGTGTGTGTGTGTGTGGGCTTTCACCTGCCTTTCCCCCCGCCCGCCCAGCGCCCATCTCGCTGCCGCTTTTGCCGTTAAACCGCAAGTCCTCCTGGGCGCTTGGGAAGCTCGCTCGGCAGAAAACATCTGCGCGCCTCTCCCAGGACCTGCCCGCTCCGCCCAGCCAAGATGTCCACCACCGAGCATGCCTTGGTCCGGCTGCGAGGTCCCGGCACCAGCGCGCTGAGGGCGCCGCTTTTGTTCTCTCCCATCTTACCGCAGGGGAAGGCCGTGGAGGGAGATGTGAAGCGCCTGCTGATGCTCGCGTCTACGGGAATACGCAACACAACAGCGGGCGTTAGGGGAGGAAGGAGGCGGCAGTGGAGCTGCTGCTGCTGGCTGAGAGGTGAGGGAAAGTTGCGCCCAGGACGCAGCGAGCCAGATGTCCAAGAGTGCACGGCAGGTCGCTCCAAAGCCGGATGTGGGAGAAAACCTCCCCAGACCCCCCCCTGCACAGGTCGGCCCCTCGCCGCCACTGCCAGTCCCGGCCACTCCAGCTGCCAGTTGCTCCTTGGGGCGCAGCTCTTAAAAGCCTGCTCCTAGCACCCGAGCAACTTTCAGCTTCCTTTTAACTCGTGGGCGCTCGCGCCTGGCCCCGAACCGCGTGGCAGAAGGGAAGCCTGGAGCACCGCTGGGTCGCCTCCTCCAAGCAGCCCGCCTGCCCACCGGGCTTCCCTTCTGCCACGCGGCTTGGGGCCAGGCGCGAGCGCCCGCGAGTTAAAAGGAAGCTGAAAGTTATCGAGAAGTTGCTCGGGTTTCCGGGGCTTCCAAACTTTGCACAGACAAAGTTTGCAGGCGGGAGCGTCTTCCTGCCAAGGAGCGGGAACGGTTCCGCCCAGCGGGCGGGTGGGCTGCTTGGAGGAGGTGACTCGGCACTCCGGGTTTCCCCTCCGCCGCGCGGCTTGTGGCCAGGCGCAAGCGCCCGTCAGTTCAAAGGAAGCCAAAAGGTGCTGGGAAGTTGCTCGGGTGCTGGGAGCAGGCTTTTAAAGTGCCGCCCGAGCAGGACTGCCGAGCCGGGAAATGGGGCACCAAGGCAGGGCAAGGCTCCACCAGCAGCGGCTTAGCTTTAGGTGGCTCCAAGCAGCCTGCCTTGCCCACCGGGCGGAACACTTCCCGCTCCTCAGCGGGAAGACGCTCCAGCCTGCAAACTTTGCCTTTGCTAAGCCCTGGAAGCCCCGGAAACCCGAGCAACTTCCCAGCAACTTTCGGCTTCCTTTTAACTCGCGGGCGCTCATGCCTTGCCCTGAGCTGCACAGCAACCCGCTCCAAGCAGCCCACCTTGCACGCCGGGCGGAGCCCTTCCCACTCCTTGGCGGGAAGACTCCCCAGCCTGCAAACTTTGCCTTTGCAAAGCCCTGGAAGCCCTGGAAACCCGAGCAACTTCCCAGCAACTTTCGGCTTCCTTTTAACTCATGGGCGCTCATGCCTTGCCCTGAGCTGCACGGCAACCTGCTCCAAGCAGCCCACCCTGCACGCCGGGCGGAACCCTTCCCACTCCTTGGCGGGAAGACGCTCCAGCCTGCAAACTTTGCCTTTGCAAAGCCCTGGAAGCCCTGGAAACCCGAGCAACTTCCCAGCAACTTTCGGCTTCCTTTTAACTCACGGGCGCTCATGCCTTGCCCTGAGCTGCACGGCAACCTGCTCCAAGCAGCCCACCCTGCACGCCGGGCGGAACCCTTCCCACTCCTTGGCGGGAAGACGCTCCAGCCTGCAAACTTTGCCTTTGCAAAGCCCTGGAAGCCCTGGAAACCCGAGCAACTTCCCAGCAACTTTCGGCTTCCTTTTAACTCATGGGCGCTCATGCCTTGCCCTGAGCTGCACGGCAACCCGCTCCAAGCAGCCCACCCTGCACGCTGGGTGGAACCCTTCCCGCTCCTTGGCGGGAAGACGCTCCAGCCTGCAAACTTTGCCTTTGCAAAGCCCTGGAAGCCCTGGAAACCCGAGCAACTTCCCAGCAACTTTCGGCTTCCTTTTAACTCATGGGCGCTCATGCCTTGCCCTGAGCTGCACGGCAACCCGCTCCAAGCAGCCCACCCTGCACGCCGGGCGGAACCCTTCCCACTCCTTGGCGGGAAGACGCTCCAGCCTGCAAACTTTGCCTTTGCCAAGCCCTGGAAGCCCTGGAAACCCGAGGAACTTCCCAGCAACTTTCAGCTTCCTTTTAACTCGCGGGCGCTCATGCCTGGCCCTGAGCTGCACGGCAACCCGCTCCAAGCAGCCCACCCTGCACGCCGGGCGGAACCCTTCCCACTCCTTGGCGGGAAGACTCCCCAGCCTGCAAACTTTGCCTTTGCCAAGCCCTGGAAGCCCCGGAAACTCGAGCAACTTCCCAGCAACTTTCGGCTTCCTTTTAACTTGCGGGCGCTCGCACCTTGCCCTGAGCCGCACGGCAACCCACTCCAAGCAGCCCTCCCCGCCCGCTGGGTGGAACCCTTCCCGCTCCTTGCCGGGAAGACGCTCCAGCCTGCAAACTTTGCCTTTGCCAAGCCCTGGAAGCCCTGGAAACCCGAGCAACTTCCCAGCAACTTTTGGCTTCCTTTTAACTTGCGGGCGCTCGTACCTCGCGCCGAGCTGCGCAGTGGAGGGGAAGCCCGGAGCGCCACCGGGTCGCCTCCTCCAAGCAGCCCGCCTACCCGCCTGCCAGGCTTCCCCTTCGCCACGCGACTCAGTGCCAGGCGCGAGCGCCCGCGAGTTAAAAGGAAGCCGACAGTTGCTGGGAAGTTGCTCGGGTGCTGGGAGCAGGCTTTTAAAGTGCCGCCCGAGCAGGACCGCCGAGCCGGGAAACGGGGCACCAAGGCAGGGCAAGGCTTCACCAGCAGTGGCCTAGCTTTAGGTGGCTCCAAGCAGCCCGCTCCAAGCAGCCCGCCCCGCTCGCCGGGCAGAACCCTTCCCGCTCCTCGGCGGGAAGACGCTCCAGCCTGCAAACTTTGCCTTTGCAAAGTTTAAGCCTGGAAGCCCCGGAAATAAAAGGGGGATCGGCGGAGACTCACCTTTGGAGAGGTCGCATTCGAAGGTGATTTCAAACTCCCAGCCGAGGCCTTTGCAAATTTATTTTCTTTCTTACCCCTAGATCGCTCCGCACTGTTTTGCAGCTTTGGGGGCCACGTGGCACAGGGCAATACGCCACGCCCAGTGATTTTTTTTCAGGGGCGGGCCAGATTGGACAGACCAATGGGCCGGATGTGGCCCACGGGCCGTAGTTTGCCCACCCCTGTACTAAAGGAACGCTTTTTAACGTGAAAAATTGGTGTGGAACCTTTTAATAAATAAGCTTTATATAATTGTAATAATACATGTCACACAATGTAATCAGAAAATGTCACATTGGGCCTCTTGGGTTCTGAGGGACAGTTTGGGAGGGAGAATTTTCTGCAAAAATTTAAAAAGTGTCTTCTGCTTGCTTATCAGTGCTTATGCCAGATAGAAGATTCATGCTATGAGTTTCCTGTCTGTTTCTTGTGTAGTCCCTAACCACTGTCGGTGTCTCCTAATTTTGCTTGTGATGTAATGGAAAATTGCTGTTTCTGATTACACAAGGGCTTCTTTTTCAAAAGCTAGCACTTTATTGTGTGTTCTAAAAGGATTCAGTGAGAATTTGATTATTTCCACTAGGAGCTTTATACCTCATGCAGCTCAAATGACCCAGCAAATGCATTGTACACATTAGAGAGAATGAACAATGGATGCTTTGAGTATCTTACTTAGCAACTGCTGCTGTTTTGATGATCATGTTAATGCTTGTTAAGTCTTCTAGGTGTCTGCTTTTCTGCACACAAGCTGTACTTAGGTAACTGTTGGGTTGGCCATCAGCCACAAGCAACAACACTCATAACCATCCTTCGGTAGAGTTGATTTATAGTTGTTGATTATCACAACTAAATAGGATCAAGGAATCTAATGACTTGGTAGTTTAATGTTCTTGTCTTCTATGTTTTGGATTCAAAACTTAACGTTAGATTAGTACTGTCAGTCAACTAGCATCAAGGACATAGAGATATGTAAGCCTAGAGCAATCTATAGCCCAACTTGTTGGATCACTAAGGGTCATTTTACAAATTACATAGTAATTTCTACTTCCTGAGGTATATTTTTGCTCAGAAACTAAAGGTGGTTAGTACACCTTAAATGGAAGTGCATTTTACATATACATGCTTGTTGCAATCATACTTGCCTTCTTCATTTTTTGAAATTTAACAGTCACTAATTTTCAGAGTGCTTAAATTAAAGATATCCTATTTTCTTTCCATACAATTAGCACTTTTCTATATTCTTTATGATTTCACCTTCCCTTAAATGGAAAAGAAACTCTTGTCACATTCTTTCCAAATCAGGAATATTTGAGATGGAAGATAAATGGAAAAGTTGAACTTTCTCCAAACTTTTCCATTAATTTAAGTAGTACTTTTTCTGATTAATAAATTTTATTAAAATGTTTTTAATAATAGTTGTTAGTTGGAAAAGCTGTTACCAGCCTCCAAATATTGAGATTGGGTTTTGTTTTCCCACATATCTCTATGAACATTTGTACTAGGAGTTTTGAAGTGTGTGGCTAGCAAAGGTTGACTTTCAGTGTTGTCCAGTATAATTGGCACCCTTATTTTAGCATCCACATTTTGATTTGCTAATGCCAAATTGAATAAGCTGCTTAAGGGTGGAAAAAGTTCCTTATTTTCCAGTAGAAGGTGCCTATTGCCTCTCTGATCTTACACCCACTTTGCTTTTTTGTGGACTGATATATTGATCCTAAGAAATCTTCAGACATTATCTGAGAAATACATATGCATAGCATGCAGGAATATTTAATTTCTGAGATACCAAACACTGAATTATTAAATTAAAGCTGTTCAGTGTAAGACTGAGTTTTGGTCCTGCTTTAGACGCAAAGCTATTGGGTAACCTTGGGCCAGTCATTTTCTCTCAGCCTTAGAAAGAAGGCAGTGGCAAACCACTTCTGAAAAACCTTGCCAAGAAAACTGCAGGGACTTGACCCGGAAGTCTCTGAAAATTAGACATGGTTAAATGAATGAAAAAACAAATATTTTTGAGAAGGAAATAAATAGGTGAATGCATATGATATGGATGGCATGAACAGGGCATTAATTGAATATCATTAAGCCTGGGTTCCCCAACCAGGGTTAAGGAGACAAGCTAAACAGAATGTGCAGCGTTAGTCAGATAGGCACACAGATAAATGAATGAGATAAGTTTGTATGTTTGTTACAGTAAAAATAACAGATACACTTGTGCTATCAAAAATATAGTTTATTCCATTATGAGCTCATAGCATAGTCAAAATAACAGTCCATTAGTCATGTATCATTTAGTCAGTCCATTCAAGGATATTCAGTTAGCAAAGTCCGTGTAGAATATTCTATGTCAGTTCACTTACAAATCAGTCCTTTGTTTATCTCTCCCGTTCGAGTAACGCAGTCTTGAGTCCATGCAGTAATTAGGTATCATCAAAGCCAGAGAGAGAGCAAGTTGTCGTCTTGCTTCTTTTAAAGTGCTTTCACAACCACTCCCCTAATTACATTCCCATATTTAAAGTTATAGACACTTTAACTTATAAACCATGATTACATATTTATTATTTTACCTGAACCATTTAGGGTAAACAATGTTATCCCTAACAGTTTGCACTTTTTGTAAATAGTAGTACAAAAGCACCTGCACTTTCAGTTTTTTGGGACGCTGTGATTTGACTTAAGCATCTTGAACATGAACAATTATCTGTCCAGATATTCTTAAAACTTATGATATCCAGACATTCTGGGCAGATAATTATCTGTTAACCCGAGGAAACTGCTGTCTTCTTGCTGTTTATGTTTTAACCTTCTGAAGTCAGTTTTGATTAGCAGTCCAATAAACATGTCACCAAGGCCTAAAATTAATCTTCTCTATTTAAATCTAGGTTGATCCAGGTATGCTAATACTCACATGTTAGCTTGGTCACCATGTTTGTTTTCCAAAAAAAATTAATATCCTGCTAAACTAAAAGTTTTATTGATTAGTTTGGAACAAAAATTGTTACACAAATTTGTAAAGAACTCCAAGGAAGAGGTCAACACCAGTACATCTCCTACTTCCTAGTAGATCATAAGATCACTACAACCCATAATGCAATCAAATGTTGCCTTGCTGCGATAAGGATAAAGCAGAAAATACTGTCTAATAAAACTTAAAGTCTACAATTTGCAAAACCATTGTTTCCTAAAGTGGGATAAAAACATAATTACAGTATTTAATGATCAGTCGAAAACAACTTTGATATAGTTGTGGTGGATGGTATGAATGAAAAATTGTGCCTTTATAACTCTTTCTTATTACAGTTGCTATCTAGTTACATCAATGCATCATTGCTAACCTTCTTCTCCAAAGGAAAAATGAGGTCAGAACATAGTCATTTTCTTGACTGAAACAATACACTACACATCCAGAAAGCTAGTAAGATTAAATTCTTTAATCTCTGAAGGGACAAGCTGTGAAATAAAGTCTTAGCAAAGTCTTAGAAGTAAATTCTGTTCTGTTCATCAAAAACATAGTTTACTTGTGATACAGTTAATTTAATTAGGTAATAAGCCTTTCTCTTAGATGCTCTTTGGTGTGACAAATCAGAAATATACAAGTATTAATATAATGGAGATTTGATTGATTGATTCATTCATTTAACACTGTTCGCCAGAAATATTTCTGAGCTATTGCTACAAAGTCTGAAATAAAAAGGAAGAAATAAAAAACAAGGGAAATAATTTGTTTTGTGAAACTGTTGAGAGAATAATTTTCATTTATTATTTGTTCAGATAAAGATCAGGAAAATAATATTCACTATAGTCATGTGGTTTTCTTGGGAAACCAGAAGGCTGCCAAGCTTTAAAATAGTCCTTTTCCTTGATTATTCACAGATTCAAATACCTTTATATTATAGGTATAAAGGTATACCTTTATATTAAAGGTATAAAGGTATAATCTTTATATTAAAGATCTGTGAGGAATATTTCTGTTCTGTAGATAACTTCATTATGTATACAGCTATGTCTGTAAATCCTTAATTAAAGCAAAATTAATCAGAGAGCTGTTAAGTTGCAATGTTAAAGCCTTCTCATGTTATACTTGCTTTTTAATACTTGGCCAAATGTCTCATTGCTCCCTGACTTCATAGGGGTTTGGTGGGGGGATGTTGTCAATCATATATGTCTTCCTGGATGTGCTACTATTTTTGCACTTATCCCTTTCCTTTAGAGCAGAAGTCTGCAAATAATGTTTAAGAGGTCTGTGAACTGGAATGAAAAATAAATTACAATTTTAATTTTGCTAACATCTAACTGAAATGTACAATAATATTACAGCCTATAGACTAAAAAAAATTGCTAACTCCAATAAACTATTTGAAATGATGATACTCTAAAAAAAGTTTGTGTGTGTGTGTGTGTGTATGTGTGTGTGTGTTATGGACTAAGCCAACGCAGCGGTACAACCCTCAACAGCTTCGTCTTGCAGCAGACTTGTAATCCTGCACTTCTCATTGGCCCATAGATAGTGAGTCGTGATTGGTCATTTTTTGGCCAGTCTGATTGGCTGTTAACGGGACCCCCTGATTGGACGCTTGTGAAAGCGGTAGACTCAGTTCATTGGTTGTTTTGAGGGCAGCCAGCTCCATAAAAAGAGCTGTTGCTGCCCAGGTATTTTGCTCTGTTCTTTCTTCTTAATAAAGAGTTGAGGTCACCGTTCGATGTCTCGTCTCCGTTCCTTGCTCCCATGCCCAGGACTTAACACTGGCGACGAGGGTGGGATGCGGAGATGATAGAGCTGACTAGAACGCATCGAACAAGACAGAGCACGTAGCGAAAGAGCGCACGCAACAAACGGCAAGATGACCAGCGGCGCCATACCACCCGCTCCATTTGACCCAGCAACTGAAGACTGGGACTCATATATAGATCGCTTCCAGATGTTCCTGGAGACCAACAATTTAAAAGATGCTACGCTTGGCAAGAAACGAGCGGTGTTCCTGACTCATTGCGGCCCCGCCATTTTCAAAGTGGCTAAAGCACTAGCAAAACCGGCGGAAGTGAAGACCAAGGATTGGGATACCCTCGCTCCAATCCTCCAGGCCCATTACACACCCGCAGTACCTACACTGATACGAAGACATGAATTTTACCAGAGGGACCAACGGAAGGACGAGAGCATTGGTAATTTCGTAGCCGACCTCCGGAACCTAGGAGGCCTTTGTGGTTTTGCAAACTTAGAGGAAGCCCTAAGAGACCATATAGTTCTGGGTTTAAATGCACCACATGTGCAGAGTAAGCTGATGGTGAAAGGCGACATCAGCCTTACAGATGTCATCACTGACGCTACTGACGCAGAAGCAACCAGGAAGTCAGCCACTCGAATGCACCGAGTGAACGCACTGTTTCGCCAACTCGCAAACGAGATCCCACTCACCACTGAGAAGCATGCTACCACTACCCACCATGAAGACCTCGAGTCATCCTCAGACAGTGATGAAGAGGAGGTCAACCAGCTGCTCGGAACGAGAGCAAAGGAACCAGAGACATCCGTGCCAATGTGCTGGTTGCGGGGCAAACCACCCGTGATCGGACTGCAAATTCCTCAACGCACTCTGCCGTAACTGTGGAAAAAAGACCACATCGCGAAGCTCTGCAGAAGCAGATGAGAGTCCAGTCCCAACCGAAGGGAGAACAACCTCCGTCGGGAGATAGGCAAACCTCCTGAGAACCAGGACCATCTGAACCACCAATGGAACAACCACTACTACCACAGAAACCAAGCACCTGCCTCTTCAACGAGATGAGAAGAGGTCCACCAAAACATTATCATCGGCCACGCTTCATCGTTTGATGCAAGAAAGATCCGCGTAAGGGTTACTATTGAGAATCGACCATGCGTTAATGGAAGTCGATTCGGGATCATCCCTATCGATGGTATCCTGGAAAACCCTCAAACAGCTGATCCCTGCCATTTGCCGCCAGGACCTCAGCACGCAACGAATCATCCTGAAAGACTACCAGGGAAACAGAATCCCAGTTGTCGGTTCCAGCAACGTCCAAGTATCCTTTAAGGACCGCACAGCAACACTTCCCCTGACTGTCGTTGATCGTGACCGACCCAGCTTGTTAGGGTTACAGTGGTTCGCCCCACTCAGAATTGAACTAGCCGGCATACACCAAACCAGAAGCGACGACTGGGAAGAGGCTCTCATCCAGGAATTCCAGGACGTGTTCACAGGAACATTAGGCAAGTACAAGGGGACCCCTATATCATTTAATCTCAGTCCCGATGTGGCTCCCATTCGGCTTAAGCCTCACCGGGTACCTTTTGCCTTAAAACCGAAGATCGACGAGCAGCTAGATAAACTGATAGCCCAGGGCGTATTGGAACTGATTGACCACGCCTGCTGGGAAACCCCAGTAGTAACGCCCATAAAGCCAGATGGTTCGTTAAGAATTTACAGGGATTACCGGGCCACCCTAAATCATGCTCTTCAACAGAGCGCTTATCCAGTACCGGTGGTTCAACACCTTCTTCATTCCCTGGGTGGCGGAAAAATATTTGCGAAATTGGACTTAGCTCAGGCGTACCAGCAACTACCTGTAGATGCAGCAACTGCAGAAGCCCAGACAATAGTTACACATAGAGGTGCTTTCAAGTGCAATAGACTCCAATTCGGAGTAAGCGTGGCGCTGGGCATTTTCCAAAGTTTAATGGAGAGACTATTACAAGGCATAAAAGGCATCGTGCCTTATTTTGATGACATCCTAATAGCTGCCCCCACTAAAGAGTTATTAGTACAATGACTCAGAAAAGTCTTTTAGAAATTCAAAGACGCAGGTCTAAAGGTAAAAAGAGACAAGTGTCAACTTTGTACGGAGAGAGTGGAGTTCCTGGGATACCTTCTCGACAGACAGGGAATCCACCCCACCGAAAAAAAAAACTAACCGCAATCAAAAAAGCCCCGAGACCTAGGAATAAGACAGACCTCCAAGCCTTCCTGGGACTCATTCACTTTTATAACATTTTCTTGCCCCAGAAGGCAACTGTAGCCGAGCCCCTACATAGACTTCTCGATAAAAAGGCTTCCTAGGTCTGGGGATGGTGTGAAGAGAAAGCGTTCAAAGAGATAAAAGACCTTTTAACCTCCGATGCTGTATTAATGCAATACAACGAGACTCTACCTTTTACGGTTACCTGTGATGCCTCACCATTTGGAGTAGGAGCCATCTTAAGCCATGTCCTCCCAAATGGAAATGAGGCACCCATTGCATTCTTTTCGAGAACTTTGTCTAAAACTGAAAGGAACTATAGTCAACTTGATAAAGAGGCCCTCGCTATTGTATCTGCAATTAAACGTTTCCATGAATATATATATGGGAGACCCTTTACCATAATTACAGACCACAGGCCGCTGCTTGGTATTTTGGTGGGAAACAAACCAACTCCCCATATTCTATCACCAAGAATGACACGTTGGTCAGAATTTTTAGCTGCCTACGATTACCGATTGCAACATCGCCCGGGGAAAACCATTCCCCACGCTGATGCTTTGAGCCGCTCTCCATTACCAGACATTATAGAGGACCCTGCTCCAACCGTAGCCGTATTGCAAATCGAAACCCTCAAATCGCTGCCACTAACCGCTCGAGACATAGCCTTAGAGACAAAAAAGGACCCTGTTTTGGCATGAGTCCTCAGCTGGGTAGAACGGGGTTGGCCGGTCAGTGCAACCAATGACACATTCAGGCCATTTAGGAATCGTCAAACAGAACTATTCTCCCAGAAAGGCTGCATAGTGTGGGGAGACAGAGTCATAGTCCCAGAGAAATTGCAATATAGGGCATTGAAAATGCTGCACGATGGACATCCAGGCACGCATGGTGGCCTGGTTTAGATAAACAGATAGAGACCTGGGTAGCAAAATGCAGTAAATGCCAGGAGACTCGCTCCGCTCCTCCAAAGACTCCCCCAACTCAGTGGGAAACGCATCGAGGTCATTGGTCCCATATCCACATCAATTTTGCGGGACCCACAAGAGGACACACTTTCCTCCTAACAGTGGATGCCTATTCAAACTGGCTCAAAGCCCACAAGAGGAAAAGCACCACCACAGACGCAGTCACTAAAAAACTGAATAAACTATTCGCTACCCATGGACTTCCCGATGTCCTGGTCTCAGATAATGGCCCCCAATTCACTGCCCTGCCATTCGAACAATACCTGGCAGATCGGGACATCCGCCATGCTTTAACATCACCAGCTCACCCTGCGGCCAATGGTAGGGCTGAGCGAATGGTTCAATTTGTAAAACCAACCCTGCACCACGGCAACATTGACGACAGAATAAACCGAATGCTTCTGCTCCAACACATAACCCCAAACAGCACCACAAACAAAACCCCAGCTGAACTCCTGATGGGCCGGAAACTTCGCTCGCATCTCAATCGCCTCCACCCAAACTACACGCCAGAACAACCCCCGGGATCCAGCAGCAAGTGTCGGGCATTCCAGGAAGGGGACCTTGTGTTTGCAAAAAACTTCTCGGGCGACCCATTGTGGGTCCCTGCAACAATAACGCAACTTACAGGACCCCGATCCTATCACCTACAAACGGCAGACGGTAAGATGTGGAAATGCCACATAGACCAACTCTGTTCTAGATTAGCATCGGAACCTCTAGCTGGGGGGGGGAAGAAACATTGAGGAGACGAAGAAGAAATGATAATCGAAACCCAACAGCCCACACAATCAACCAGGGGATACTCACCATCCGAAGGAGAACCGAGCCAGGGAGTGGCCTCGCCACGTGACAGCACCGCGATGGAAGTGGATCCAGGGTACCCGGAAGACAGCGCTGACGTAAGCAGGGAAAGCAGCCCGGAGCCACAATCTTCACCACCCAACCCAGCTAGCAGCCCACCGGAACCAGAACCAGAACCAGGACAGAACCCGGTGGAACAGCGCAGGTCGAGCAGACAGGTGAAGCGACCTGCCTACTTGCGAAAATACGTCACCCCACCCCTCAGACGGAACCGAGGGGGGAGGGGTGTTATGGACTAAGCCAACGCAGCGATACAACCCTCAACAGCTTCGTCTTGTAGCAGGCTTGTAATCCTGCACTTCTCATTGGCCCGTAGATAGTGAGTCGTGATTGGTCGTTTTTTGGCCAGTCTGATTGGCTGTTAACGGGACCCCCTGATTGGACGGTTGTGAAAGCGGTAGACTCAGTTCATTGGTTGTTTTGATGGCTCAGGTATTTTGCTCTGTTCTTTCTTGTTAATAAAGAGTTGAAGTCACCTTCCTTGCGCCCATGCCCAGGACTTAACATGTGTGTTGTATTTATTTGAGCCAGCCTGCAAACCATTGCCATGCCCTTCATTTTCAGAATATCTAGAAAATAAAATATTTAGAGAAAGTTCATTTAATTGCTTTTTAATGTACATATGGACAAATGTAAAATGCACATTCATAAACCCTTTACTCTTAAGGAGAAATATTAATAAGCATGCAGTGTTTCTATCCAAATAAGGTTTGAACAAATGAAGGTGTTTTAATAAGAAATAAATTAGTCAAGCTAAGAAATGGTATCTAAATTTCAATAATTAATTCAGAGCTAAATTGGTGGATGAGTCAGTTTAGTGATCAAAATGCTCAAATACATTTAGAGGATATGTCTGGCATCTTTTTTTTTTCTTTTAACAATCTTGTAAGTCCTTGCATTGGGGTGGAGTCAGGGTGACTGAATGGAGCTGCGTGTTGACTGGCCAGACCGTCTTTCTGATATCTATGCAGAGCTCACAGCAGATATTTTCTCATTGTGCCCTGACAGAAATTTTTACCGCTACCTAGGATCGAGATGATTTACCGCTACCTAGGATCAAAATATTTACCGCTACCTGAAGCAAGAGCTCCACACTGCTCCTGCATCTGGCATCCTTTATTCTGTAAAATTAATAAAGTCTTTACTTATTTAATTAAGAAGACATGAAAGCATACAGTAATTTATTTCTGAAAGAATAAAACCACATTCCTTTCATACAAGGGCAGTGTGACATCTTTCCTATTTATTTTGGATCAAAAGGCATGGATAAGGAAATGTGAATTTCTTAAATTTCCTTCATAATAGCTTCTCCATCAATCAAAGTGTCAAAGGATTCTGGAAACTGAAATCTGAGCACATGAAAAAATATGAACTGTTCCATGACATTTTATCATTAAAAAAAAAACCCCAGACTGCAAGTTCAGATTATGAAAATTCATAAAAGGAGGGAGTTACACAGTCATATCCAGACTGATTAGATATTTTGTGAAATACAATTAATTTTCTCAGATGAGCTGTAGTTTGTATCAACTAGATCAGGGGTGTCAAACTTGAGTTGTCAGCGATATCACATGACTTATCCAGACTTTTTTACCCTTCGCTAACCCGGGCGAGGGAGTGGCCAGTGCATGATGCAACTGGCTCGTGGCTAGCAAGTTTAACAGCCCTGAACTAGACCTTGCTTAACTTACATGTTGTGTGATATCTTTTTAGGCTAGTATTTCATTTGATTTTGAGTTTAGCTAGCTTTATTTAAAAAATACATATAAGAAAATTCTGAGATTTACATACTTTATTATTGAACATTTAAAGTATTTTACCTCCATAAATATATATTATTTTCATTCCTGGGAGAATATTAGGTTGAAATTCCTCAGCATATACTGTAGGTAGGAGGAGGTAAGTTATTAATTAAGTGCCTTGGGAAAGCAGTTGCTCAAGATGTAATTGAAGTGTAAGCAATAACTCTACTATGGCCTTGACATGGGAAGGTGAAAGTAAGCATTGCTTTTAATTGCTGAAATTTGGTTAGTATTGAATAGTAGCTGGAGGAGCATAGTTTAAAGGAAAAGAGGTCATATGTGATTTGTCAATGGAAGCAAAGGAATTTATTTATTTAGGATAGACAACTTGTGGGTATACAAAAATAATGACCTTTAAATGTAGTGTTAACTAATTAATGCTTCTGGAGATAGGGAAGAGTCTGTATTATTGGAAATATACAGTAAATTTCTGTACGAGTCTCACCAGAACAATTATGATGACCACACCACATACAGAAAGTCTCTTAGAGCCATGTGGTAGGTAAAAACCCATCACTTTCATGCAACAAGTGAGATTACAAATAACTAAGAGGAAGACAGGGAATTTGTTTATAGATCCCAAAATTGTATAGATGTAGTTTATAAAACCTATATGAAGAACGATGAAGTCTGGCCATCATGGAAGGGAAAATGGATGGTAGGTGTCCTTAAAAGTGGAATTATTAAATGTCACATGCATGGCACTTAAATATGATGTTAAGGAAGTTCAAGGACTAGGTTTGGAGGATGGAGAAAGCTGCAAGAAAACTAAATGACAAATTTAAAAGTCTCCACTTTCAAATTGGTCTTTGCCTTGATTTCTCTTAGGAATCTTTTGACTCCAATCTACCATTCCAATAACAATCTTTTAATAAAACCTGCTCTTAAGATTTTATGCTTAACAAATCAGGCCCATGATTATTTATACATAACTGGTGGCTTAGTATATTGAATGTTATATAAAAGTCTTGTATTTAGACTCTTGTTAGTATTAGAGCCAAAGGCATTCATGTAGCATAAATGCTTGTTAGAAGACTTTTTTCCACGTTTTTGTTTAGCATTTTTTAAAATAGAAAAAACTAGCATAGCAAGAAAATGTGTACCAGAAAGAATGTGAACATTTTATTTATTTACTATTTTACTTTTAGGATCTTGACCTTTATAAGAGAGAAAAGATTTTAATGTCATTCTTCCTCCAAAGAATTAAGACCCATTCTGTTGTGCTGCACAGTACTTTTGTCCTTTGACAGGCTATCAAACAACAACTCATTAAGATGATGCATATGAGAATTCTGCATGATGGGGAATATTATAGTAAAAAATATAGTGGCTTTCTAATGCAGCCTTTTTGTAATTGCTACAGTGTGGTTGAAGCTTAAATGGGATGGCAAGTTAAACCATTTTCTTCAGAGGTTTCAAGGGGCTGTGCTCCGAATATGAAGAATTAATCAGAGTGTGCAAAGACACAGATTTTCTGATTGCACAAAAATGCCAGTCAATTTTTTTTGTAGGTGCCAAGAAATTTAAAAATGCCTTTCTCCGTTTTTCAACTTAATCTAGTTCTAAGCTCTTACATTTGCTCAGGTTTTGGTGTTAAGACGTCAGCTCATGCTGTTGATTTCCTTCTCTGTAGGAGTATTATTTCCCTTTCCCTATCCAATTATATTCATTTACATATTTATTGATTTACTGCTTGTACTATCCCCAGGGTTCAGGGCAGATAAGTAGTATTTATGCATGGCAGATAAAATCCAGTCTCCTGCACTACCCAAAGGCAAACAGTTCATTCTGAATGCTGTCAGACAGAAATATAATGAAGATAGCATGACTGACTGACAGGATCTCTCCCAGGCCAGGATATTTAGAAGCAACAGAAGAGGTAGCAGAAGAGGCAGCTTCAGTCCTGTCCTGTTCCTATATTATATTGAGGAACTATTGAACTTTATTGCAACCCACTTAATTGGTTCTGATTGGTAAAGTTCTGTTAGCAAAAATATAAAAAGAAAAATGTCAGTACTTTGTATCTCAGAGGGTTATGTTTTGTTCATATGTGTATGGTTGAGGCGACAATGTTGTGCAACATATTGTCCATGAGGAAGAATATTTTCAAAATGCAGCAAGCCAATGCATAGTTTGAATATCTGAATTTTGATTGCATGCTAGTATGCTGCAGATCTCTCCTAGATGGTGGGAGGCGGATTATTATTATTATGGTTCATCGCACAGTCAGCCAGATGTTCAGACTGGGTTTGGTATTTTTGTTTATCCCAGAGATTTAGAAAAGAGAAAAACTCTTTCTAAATATTTCCTTTCATCCTGGGCTCAAAACATACTTATATACAGTTTTTGTTAACAGTTTCTAATATTTTTTCCAAGGTCATCTCTATGGCTTTCTCCATGGAAGTTTGCAGGAATAATAATAAATAATAAAGAGGGCTAGTCCAGAGGCCTCCAACAAAGTAAATGCAATTAAAAATAAGAGTAATTTAGGATAAAACTGAAATGAGGCTGGAAAGACTACTATATTTCAGAGATCTCTAAATTTAAAAATGTTGAAAATTTAATGGATGAATTTAAAATAATATCATGAATATATAGTACAAGACAAAAATGATATAAATAAAGTAATAAATGTGGAAAAATAATAAGTCTACAAATATAGATGGTATAATAGTAGAAGTGGTAAATATGTACATGATTTATTCAGTGGCTATGAGATTCAAGTGAGCCTTTACGCCAGGTAGGAAGTGTCCAGAATGGATTTTTTTTTCATCTTCAGCAATTCGTTGAGAAGTCTAAAAATATGAAAAAGTAATTTTATTGTATATTTGTTGATTTTAAAAAAATATAAGAAAAATTTAGGGATCTAGGTATCCTAGTGGGCCACCACTTAAGTGTGAGCCAACAGTGTGCTGCAGCTATCAAAAAAGCCAAAACAGTCCTAGGTTGTGTCAATAGAGGGATATCATTAAGAAGTGATAGTAAGCTTTATACCACACAGGTGAGACCAAATTGAAATATTGCTTCCAGTTCTGGCCGCCACAATAGGAAAAAGAATGTTGAGATCCTGGAAAGTGTAGAGAAGAACAACAAAGATAATAAAGGGTTTGGAAGCTAAAACATATGATGAATGGTGTAGGCAGGGATGCATGTCTAGTCCATCAAAGAAGAGGATTCAGGGGACATGATAGCTGTCTTCCAGGACTTGAGGGGCTGTCACAAAGAAGAGGGGACTGACTTATTCTCCCGGGCACCAGAGAACAGGACAAGAAGTAATGGAGTGGAAACTTGTTAAAGAGAGATACAATCTAGAAGTATTATTCAAGTATTCTTAAAAACTTCACTGGAGAAGAGGTCCTTTCCAACCCTATGATTCTATATGATAACATAAATAGGCTTCAGTTCTGGAAATTTTTGTAACAATAAGTGATTGAAGGTTAGATGCTGAAAGATATGATAGAAGAAAACCATGCATAAAAATAAATGCTCTCTCTCTCTCTCTCTTCCTCCCTCCCTCCCTCCCTCCCTCCTTCCCTCCCTCTCCCTCTCTCTGTTTATGCTCACTAGCAAATAGTGAGAATGGTGTAAAACAAGCATGTGTGATGTTTACATGGTTGATTTGTGAGAATTACTTTGATGTAGTAGTTCAGGCAGGGGGGGCGTGGTGGCTCAGTGGCTAAGATGCTGAGCTTGTCAGTCAGAAAGGTTGGCAGTTCAGTGGTTCGAATCCCTGTGTAATGGAGTGAGCGGCCGTTACTTATCCTAGCTTCAGCCAACCTAGCAGTTCGAAAGCATGTAAAAATGCAAGTAGAAAAATAGGGACCACTTTGGTGGGAAGGTACCCGTTCTGTGCATCTTTGGCATTTAGTCATGCCGGCCACATGACCACATAGATGTCTTCAGATAGCTGGCTCTTCGGCTTTGTAACGGAGATGAGCACCTCCCCCTAGAGCCAGAAATGACTAGCATGCACATGCAAGGGGAATCTTTAACTTTTACCTAGTAGTTCAGGCACCAGGCTGGAGACTGGGAGACCTTGAGTTTTAGTTCCACCCTGGACATGAAAGCATCTGGGTCATTTTGGGCCATTCACTCTCTCTCGGCTCTAGGAGGGAGATTCCAAAATCTTGCCAAGAAGATTGCAGAGTTTAAGTCCAGGCCATCAGCAGAAGTCAACAAAGACTTGAAGATGAGTGTGTGTATGTACACCCACTATTGTTTAATGTATTTATGGGAAAATGTATAAATGATACTTGTATGTATTATTGCATGCCACCTGCTAGAGGTATCAAAATTGGGGATTTGAATGCACATGTACTTTTGTTTGAAGATGATGATGTATTTTTGGCTGAGAACTGGAATGATTTTCAGCAAATGTCATTATTGATTGTACAATGCAACAAGGAGTATGGAACTGAAAATTAACATATCAAAAATATATTTTTTCTTTTTCTTTAATCTATAAACTAATTTATTTGGCTTGGTATTTCTTAATATTTAGTCCTAAAGTACACACCATCCCATATACTGGGTGGTAAAGAGCAGAGTGTCTTTTTCAGGAATGATAATATTTATCGGTATAGTAAGTTTTCATGATATGAAGATTAATATGTCATGGGGTTTCCATTCTGGCATGCTATGTTTTCATAGACAACTTTGATGTCGGGTTGTTTTACATAAAGAACCATTTAATTAAATGTTTCAGAAGAAACATTGTGGTCAATCTGATCTAATTTATCTACCACATTACATCCCATATAGAATGATTAGATATCAGTGACAGAAAACACTGAACAGTACACATGTGCAATCCTAAGTTACCAAGTGATAAAAATATATTTCTGATTGGTTCTTATAAGTTCTTTTATTTTCTAATTCCTTCTTGGAATGCAAATGAGTTTGCATTCCAAGAAAAAAAATTCTTAAATATGAAAAATGTTGACTTACAAACCATAAATATAATGTTATCATTTTAATTGTTTATGAAAAAGGAACCATTGAAATAATACATTTCCATCTCCATAGGAAATATGAATATATTTATGATTTGCCACATCCTGCTCTTGTGTTTCATATCACATTATTTCAGTCTTATTAGAAGTGACATATAATTTTACTGTATAAACCCCTGTGACACAGTGCATAATGTCTGGTCAAGTATCGAAATGAGGAAAAGAGTTTTTAAAGCCATGGTTTATGCCACATTATATTGTCAAATGAGAATTCACCTTCCTTTATAGCAGAACAGGACTAGTACATTTTGTTATCTACTTAGCGTTACTGCTTTTTCTTTTGACATATTTAGAGTCCATTTGTGGTGCTGACAGGAAAGCAATATAAAATGTAACAATATCAGTATTTACTGCAGAAGATGCCTGAAAAGATATTGAATAATAGGTGAGCTCTAGAGGAATGTTTCTTAAACATTTTGCTCACACCTTTCCACTTTTAAAAAGTGTGGAACCCCAAAAGAACTTTTATTTGCATGGTTTATATTTATTCACATATACTGTATTAAAAATTAAAATTTATACATCTGTAGAGATGGGGCACAATGGCTCTGTAGTTAAAGATACAGTATGTCAGCTGGAAAGCACAGTGTGATAGGTGAGTTCCTGCTACTTGCCCCAGCTTCTGCCTGCCTAGCAGCTTGAAAGCATGCAAATGTGAGTAGATAAATAGGTACCACTTGGGTGGGAAGATAACAGTGATCTGTGCATCATGCTGGCCACATGATCATGGAAATGTTATTGGACAACCCTGGCTCACTTGGCTAAGAAATGGAGATCAGCACTCCCCCTAGAGTCAGACACGACTAGAGAGGGGAAACTTTTTTTTTTTAATAACAAATTTTATCAATTTTACAAAAACAATACACAATCCAGGCATAACAACTTGAAAAATCTTTTCTAAAAAATAATAATAATAATAATAATTAAAGAGAGCCAATAGAACATACAAAATAATTCCAAATTGTAATATCAATATTTACATTATCTATTTAACTTCATATCTTATCCAGACTTCTCCTTTTATCCAAATTATATTTCTTGCTTATTAAAATTTTATTGCCTTTCATAAACATACATAACACAGAACATAGAAAAACAAAACAAAACTAAAACATCTTTTCTGAAGGCTGCCTGATCCCGGGTTGAAACTCTTCTCACAGACACAAATTCAAACATCATATTCACTTTATATATCCTTCCATATCTTATTATCATTTTCTTTTTTTTTATAAACCAATTTTATTAATTTTACAAAAACAGTGCACAAACAAACAAGGCATAACAGCTTATAAATTCTTTTCTAAAAAAAAAAATAGTGATAATTAAAGAAGAGAACCAATAGAACATAATGATTCCCAATTATAATATCAATATTTACTTTATTTAACTTCATATCTTATCCCAACTTCTCCTTTTCATCCAAATTATTTGTTAATTAAAATTTTATTGCCTTTTATCAACATACAAAACTCAAAAAACCATAACAAAACCTTTATATATCCTTCCATATCTTATTACCATTTTCAATAACATTCTTTGTCTGTTCTATTTCCAACTATCCATTCATCTTTTTTCTTTTACTATACTTCTCCTATACACTAATTGGAGTGACGCCTTTAACTCATTACCCTAACTTAAAAGTACTTCATATAACACTTAATTTATCTTGGGATTCTGTTTAGTAGATTCTAAAATTACACAATAAATTTTATACTCTAAATACACATATAAAAACACAATCTTATGTACCTTCCAGAATCCCCCTTTTATTCTTAATTAGATTCACCCATTGTCTCTAAATAAACTTTTTTTCTTTAGATCTTGCTTCCCACCATTGAGGCTTCTCCTCCCCCCCTTTCTCTCTTGCTTATTCTTCTCCTTGCCCTTTTTACCCCTTTGTCTCTCCTCCTCCCTTTTCTTACTCCCTTTCCTTTGCTTTCTAACCTTGCATCCACCTTTCCTCTCATTTTTCTCTTTTTTGGTTGTTTTTTCAAACCTTAAAATCCCCTTTTTCTTATTCTCTTTCTCCTCCTCCCCGGAAAAAACCCATTGTTCATCAAAGATGGCTTCTTGTTCCTCTTCTTCTTTGTCCCAGTCATTCTGCTGCGTAATCAACTTTTCATAAGTACATAACGCCATTTCTAAAAATTGAAATAAAGTGCCCAAAGTATCTTTTCCATCTTGTTCTTCCTTTTTATATTTTTGATATTCAGTCTTTAGTTCATCCACAAGCGATGCCATCCTGAAAAGAGAAACTTTCCCCAAAACAACCAACCAAGTATTTTTAATCAAAAATAATTCAAAAAAAGTTCCAAAAGTTAATACTTTTCTTCCTTCTTCTATTTCTCTTTCTGGGATTACTGTTTAATCAAAGAGGTCCAATTACCATATATCTTTCTTTGAGATTCTAGGCAATCTCCTCCTTTTTCCACTTCTGCTCCAATTTTTTTCCTCTCCCTTCCCACTTGCAACATCAATTTTTAAATGATTAGAAATCCATACCTCTAATAAGGGTTTTCCAATTTCTTAAATTTTTAAGTCCAATATCCAAAAACTCTTTTGTCCCTTAACTTCAACTTTCAGAATAGTTCACCTTCAGTGCCCAAACAAATTTCAAATCTTCATCTGCTGTTTCCATGGGGTGGGAGAGTGAAGAAAAAAAAGTTCCCTTTAACAGCTTCTTCGCCACTTTCGATCTTCTTAGGGATACAATGTAACCTCCAGCAATTCAGACAGCTCAGTTCCAGTGAATTTAAAAGATGTTGATTGACCCTGCTCAGCCAACACTTTCACTTTTCTTGCTTCCTCCAGCACAATCTTACCTGATTGCAGGCTTCTTCGTGGTGGCCATTGCTGACCGCCGCTCCACCACCTTGGGAAAAAAGGGTTTTTCCGGACGAGGAGGGGGTGTACAACACCCCCAACCCCCTGTCCGGCTCCCCTTAGAGAGGGGAAACTTTTATCTTTCTACATTTGTAGAATCATGTCAAAAGAGCAATATCACTTTAGATAGTAGAGATTAACACAAATATTTCTCATGAACAACCCTGTATTTTTAATGAGAAGAATTACATTTTAAAAACATTTTTGCAAGTGTCTTTAATATCTATCAATATTAATTGACCCTGTGAGAGGGTCTTGGGGAACTTGTAGGGATCCTCACACCACACTTTAAGAAACACTGCTCAAAAGGAGGAAATTACATGGAAACCATCTTCAGTAACAAGGATTCCTTTTAACAATAGTAGATTATTAGACTATGTGATCTGGCTAATATTCCATATTAACCCAAAAGGAAACTATTGTTTAATCTCTCTCTCACACATACACAATTTGAAGAGAGGGGAAATATAGTAAACTTAAGCAAAAGCTTTGACAGTCACTCTCTCCCATAAAACAAGTTAACTGACAAAACAAAACAAAAAAATAGGGAAAAGTAGGATAGGAAAGGGGTGGGGAGGGAGGGAGAGAGAGAGAGAGAGAGTCAGTCAGTCAGTCAGTCAGACACAACAGGCAAGAGTGAAAGTGTAGCATACATAATAACAATAACCTATCGTACATATAGTCAATTAAAAATGCTACCAGAGCCACTGGCAACAATTCTGTGGGTAATTAGCATGGGCAGTTCCAAAGGGTGTGGCCTTTGGTTATTTGTGCCTTAATCCTTTTGTGTACATAACAGCAGTAGAATAGAGGTCATGCTCTCTGCTCTGCTCCATGAAAGGAAATATTTGGTTGCTGCTTTGATTACCAGCCCACTGTGCTATCTGTAATCTATTATGCATGATCCTAGAATAGAGTAGCATAATAATAGGGTTGGAAGGGATCTTGGAAGTCTTCTAGACCAGGGGTCTCCAACCTTGGCTCCTGGAAGCCTGGCGGACTTCAACTCCCAGAGTTCCACAGCCAGCAAAGCTGGCTGTGGAATTCTGGGAGTTGAAGTCCGCCAGGCTTCCAGGGGCCAAGGTTGGAGACCCCTGTAATCTAGACCAACCCCCTGTTTGAGCAGGAGACCCTATATCATTTCAGACAAATACTGTCCAATCTCTTTTTGAAAGCCTTCAGTGATTGAGCACCCACAACTACTAAAGGCAAGGTATTCCATTGGTTAATTGCTCTCACTGTTAGTAAACTTCTCCTTAGTTCTAGGTTGCTTCTCTCCTTGACTAGTTTCCAACCATTGTTTCTTGTCTTCCTATTGGTGCTTTGGAAAATAATTTGACCCCCTTGTCTTTGTAGGTGCCCCTCAGATATTGGAACACTGCTATCGTGTCGCCCCAGTCCTTCTTTTCATTTGACTAGACATACCCAATTCCTGTAATAATTTTTGTTGCTCATCTCTGCACTCTTTCCAGATTTTCAACTTCTTTTTTGTATTGTGGTGACCAGAATTGAATGCAGTATTCCAAGTGTGGTCTTACTAAGGCTTTGTAAAGCGGTACTAGAACTTCATGTGATCTTGATTCTATCTGTCTATTAATGCAGACCAGGATTGCATTGTAACTCACTTCTCAAATCTGATGCTTTCAAATGTGGTCAAGAGTACATGGAAATAATAAAGATAACAGAATATCTTCTTGCCTTTCTAATTATCGTAAAATGCAGAACCTATGTGTAAAAGCTTGAGATAAAAATAATTTGCTGCCTACTACTCAGCAGCTTTGCACTTTCTTAATATTTCTGCTCACTTAATGTGAAAAGGCAAAATAGAAAACTATAAATGTTCCACATTATAACACAACCTACATTTTACTGTGACCAGAAATCAATGTTGGCATTATAAAAAAAAGTGTGCATGGAGGCCACACACATAAGGATAATGTGTTCCATTAGCAACCAATGTGTTCATTTTAAATTACTTATTTAGATAGGTCTGTTGGTGGATGACAATTTGAGCAAATATAGCTTTTTCTGGAAAATCTATATAGCAGCAAATGATACAACTGATAGAATTCTATTCTGTATTATTGTCATGGTCCCCCTTGTTAACCAATAAATATTTGAAATACAATCTTGGATTTCTGCAGTTAAAGAGAACAAAAAGCATTAAAAATAGGCACAAATCAGGCGTGTCTCTGATAATGTGGGATGTTTTAGAGAAATATATAAACAACAAACCATTTAGGTGTATTATAGACAACAATTCTATATGGAGGTCTCATGATGGTAAACAATATGAAGAAAACCATTGGAGTCATGACATTTTTTTTACATCTCTAGACATTTAGGTATGGTGGAGGTTTGATCACATACATAGTTTGTTATTAATATTGATATAAAAGAAACTTTCCTGAGCTCCAGTAGAATTATTGTTTCTTCCATATATAGTACGTGAAGTCCTTTCTGTTTTCAAACAGAAATAATCTGTTTATTTTGTTGATTGAAGTAGTTTAACCACCATTGCTAGTGGTAGTTAAAACTCTTCAGAGCTGCTCTGAAGTTGAAACATCTATTTTAAAGACCTCAGAACTTATTATAAATGACTTTGTCAGTATTTGCAGGGTAGGGCAGCCCAGAACAGAAAAAGTGATAGCTTTCAATTGGAGTAAAACTCACATTTAACCCTAGAAACAGAAGTATATTTGTATAAGTCCAAACTTATGAACTTGAAGGCAATATGGAAGATCTTAATGAAGATATTGTTGAAATAGGTAGTATACTCAGGCTCAGGAATCTGCGAAAAGGATCAGGAAACTTCTAGTGAAGATAGATCATGGATGCTTCGGGCTGCAGTTCTTAATTTACTTCTCATTGGCCATAATTCTTGATTGGAAATAAAATCCAAAACATCTGAAAGACTGTTTTGAAGAATTCCCCTGATGCACTAAGACAATTTGCTATGGCTGCTTTCAGTGCTATGGGCAGTTCTGATCCAGATTTTATTTAGGACTCAAATGCTCTCTAAATCTCTCTGGCTCAAATATGAGAGACAGTCAGTTTAAAAAATACAGCATTAAACTATAATCAAACTTATATTTTGCTTAGATAGTAGCTTCACATTTCCCAAATGCCCTAATTGTTTGTGTGTGTGTGTGTGTGTGTGTGTGTGTGTGTGTGTGTGTGTGTGAATTAAGAACTTTACACTGTCACACAAGGCTGGCTCTGGGATACAAATCAGAGAGATGTGAGATAATAATTGGGTTCAAAACTTTCTAAGATAAATCAGGATTAGGATAAATCCTGCCTCACAGTCACAGTATAGAAGTGGCTCCCTTCCGCCTTAGTTTTGATAAGAAATGCCAAGATTGGTGAAGAATGTTCAGATAGCAAGAAAATAAGATACAGGAAGCAACTGTAATTTGTACAATTGTTCTGACAACAAAATGAAGTGTATGCTGACAGGCAAACCAGGACCAAGAGTGGGTTTGGCTTAGCTAAATTATATAATATATTAGTGGAATAAACACAGAAGGAGAGAAGACAGACCTCAGAACTGAGTCTTCAATATACCCAACCCCATTTATTAAAATGCATATTTAAACATCTGCAGTTTTTTTCTGGGTTTGAAAATGGAATTATTGCTCTATTAATATTTATGAATATTGAATCTATTTTACATTTTAGGTCAAACATAAGGCCCCAGTTTGCAGAAACAAGTACACATGACTTTAAAATGTATACCTTCACTCGTGTAACATCCTGCAAAGTCTGTCAGATGCTTTTGAGGTAAGTGTCAAATGGAGGAAGCCTAAAAATTATATTACACTTGGGAAAAACAATGGCATTCAATAAACCATCAAATTATCTGGTGGATTCTATCTCTCTTTTAAAGCTAGCAAGACTTACATTCCACAAATAGTTGTATAATTCAGCATTAGCATGAACCCAATTAATATGTTCAAATAGAAAACATTTCCCTCTTTTTGAGTGGTACTTGTGTGCAGAATCAGTGATGTATCATACACATTTGTAAAGAGGAAGAGGCAGGAGGGATGCTCAGCTTTCTTCATTTTTCTCCTATAACCAGAAAATATATTTTAAGATTATACTGACCACCTCCTAAAATGAAGATTTTTTTAAAGGAGAAGTTTAAACCCACTTTCCAACCGAAAATGCTCTTTCTTCAGGTAGCAAATATGATATTATTTTTACAAATGTATATTCATTTAGGATATACTATGTACATGTGATGACCTTTGAAAGAGATGGGCTATACAAAATAAAATAGAGTACCTACTATGTTAATTAATGGGTGTAATGAATTCCTGGATATTTGGAAAGAAATGGCAACATTGTGCAGGGTAATCAGAATTTCAGAATTTATCATCAACATCTTTTTGTTGGTGTTGTTAAAAAACATTTAGACAAAGATATAACATTGGTATGTGGTGTGGTAAAATTTTTGGTTTCATAATTTTGATGTTGGAGTTTATATCTGCTCAGTTAAGGGCCAAATGCTGTGCCAAATAGCAACCATACAAAGGTGTGTATGCAAATATGAATTTATTTATTTTCCCAACAATTCTGTAGCTGAAGACCAAGTCCTAAATAAATGAAAAGTGTTGTTTCAGAATAATAATAAAGAAGAAGTCATAATTATGTCTGCAGCTTTCTTTTGTTAACTTTTTATTCCTAGAATTCAGCTTTTCTCATTTCAGTTTTAAGTTAAACTAGCATTCTGATGGCATGCTCATTGAATGAACCATAATCTTTAATTTCAGTCTGTATTACTCCCAAGTCTTCCAAATAAATACTTTTTATGGATTTCATTACAACCAGAAAAATAGACACAATTAGACATTTAAATGTCCATGAAAAGATTTTTGTCACTTAAATATAGTAAATGTTATTTAATGAATTTATTATAAACACAACACAGACTCTTGAAATAAAACCATTGAAATAAAACCACTTAATACATTGAAGTATTTTTCACACAATCAGAAGTGGGATATTCCAAAAAGCCTGAAAAAATTGTTATTGAATAATTTCTTTCCCCTTCATTGCCCCTGAAAGATTAACTATATTTTTAAAAATACAAATATTTGTACTGAAATATGTTCTCAGATACTGAAGATAATTAAGCCATATAAATGTGATTAATAAATAAGCAAATAACTAAATAAATGGGATGATTTTGTGCTTCTCCATGGAAACAAAATAATAGATCTAACACCACTAATTTTTTGGTAAAGTGTAATTTCTACTAGTAGCTGTTGTGGTGCTTTCTAAGTTCATTGCTTTTAAACTCATAAATGCTGCTTTTCAAATTGACCTTACACAAAGAATTATTTTTCACTAAGGCTATTGAAAGCTAAGAGGTTTTTTTTAATACAAATGCTACAGGTTATTATTCATATACTACATTCTTTATTTGAGTCCAGAAAGATTCCAGTAGTTGAATATTGTGTATTAAAAGCAGTACTGATTAAAAAAAAATACTCAGCATTGAATTTAATTTAATTCTTTCTTGAGAGAAATATACCTTTACAAATCTGGGATTGCAGAATAACTATATTATAAAAAAGCAGGCAAAACAAAATATTGAAATAGTAAGAGGGTGTAATTAAGCATGGTTTAATTTGACTAGAAGAAAAATAGTACATCCTTGTCTACTATATAAGATTACTTGAAAAATATCCTGTATTTTCCTACAAAATACATGCTGTAAAATAGAAAGTCCTACAAAAACAATATCTACAGTATGGTGTGCATATGACCCCAACATTTTTAAACATGAAGCAACATATAATATTGTAAACATACATATTATACAGTTGTGTTATGCCATAATGTGTGAAGACACCAGTGCAATAGTCATGAGCTCTGAACATATAGCAGCAATAAACTTCACTGAGCAATATGTCACGCAAGCAGTCTCTGCATAGTCATCACATTTATTGTGATTACGCATCTCTCTCTTTCTCTTGGCATTAAAAGTAACAGATATCATCAAGAATCTGAGGCTGCCACTCCCAACATCCCAGGACTTTGTCTCAACACCAAGTCCAAGATTTGATCAACACTAAAACCAGATATACAGAGCAGAAAAGAAAAAGTTTTGGAATGATCACACTATGGTGGATTGTTGACCTTCCAAAAATGTAGCTGCTTAAGTAATCAATGTCCATTAGATTTGCAAAAACAAACAAAAAACATTGCTGGTTATTGGTATTTAGGGATTTATTATTATATAAGCACCTGCATTCTTGTCACATATATTGAACTGCTTCATATTTTATTGGTTGTTACATTATTCTAGATGTCTTCTGATTTCCATACTATTTTATATTTCAGGGGAACATTTTATCAAGGCTACTTATGTTCAAAGTGTGGGGCTGGAGTCCACAAAGAATGTTTGGGAAGACTTGACAATTGCAGGGTTAATTTAGTTGGTAAGCCATTTGCATTGTTTGGAATTCTATTTTAATTAGGTCATAAATTTGCCAGGTTTAATTAAGACTTAATTTCCCTTAAGTTGTGTTCATTGTATTTTTGTGTTAATATATATTTATAAATACTGCTATAATTGCTTTTTGGAAATCAGTATCTTTTGCAATTTATGTGAAGTAAAAGAGCTGTAAGAGCCACTGGAAAAATGTAAGGAGCTTCCTAGAATCATATAAATTAGATCTAGGTATCTGATAGAACTTCCTATACTTCCCAGATTACAGCTCCTCCTTTCTGATCTCCCCTGCAGCACTAGCACTGAAGAAATTTTGGAGGGGATCACTGTTGAGAGTGGTCAATGTGACTATTCAGAAGTTTACTTGGAGGAATTTATAAATTGGAGAAGGCAACCGTTAATTATAGCTTATAATCACATCATAGAGGCAGTTTGGTCTAGTGCAGAGGTCTCCAAACTTGGCAACTTTAAGACTTGTGGACTTCAGCTCCCAGAATTCTCCAGCCAGCTATTCTGGGAGTTGAAGTCCACAAGTCTTAAAGTTGCCAAGTTTGGGGACCCCTGGTCTAGTGATAAAGGCACCAGGCTAGAAAGCAGGAGACCATAATTTTTCTGGTTTTTCTCTGAGGACGTTTCACTTCACATCCATGAAGATTCTTTAGCTCAGAGCAGAAAGACCAGTTAATTGCCTCTTGAAAAAGCACCTTTGGGACAACCATGACCTGGATGACTGAGAATTTCCATAGAAAGGAGACCATGAGTTCTGGCCCCACCTTATATATGAAAGTCAACCAGGTGACTTTCGCAGCGAGTCATAGACTCTCAGCTCAATCCACCTCGCAGGTTTGTTGTTGTGGGGAAGTTGGAAGAGGAAGGTATGTTGGGTATGCTCAGCTCCTTGAGTTATTCATAAAAATAATAAAAGCAGGATACAGATTAAAAAAAAAATCATCTATTTCCAAAACACTTGATAGTAGATTCTAGGCATGACAGTGGAAGAGGCAGAAAGCAATTATATCCTTTATGCCTTTGTTTAATCTTCTCAAAAGCATCTGTTTGACTATCAAAGGAACATAAATGCTGGTGTAGATACTTCACTGTTCATAACATTATGTGGAGGCCATTTGAGCAAGCTTTTATTTTTCATCCAGATTACTGAGGCCAAACATGACAATTTAGATTTTTCACAAAGCCCTTCCAGCAGGTATACAGAATAATAGATCAACTTGTCTTCAGTTCCTAATTTGATCGTTTAAATAGGGCAGTTTTCTAAATTTAGAAAATCAGGTCAGAACTTTTAAGTAAATTGGAGAAGAACATCCTGCATCTTTGATGTTGTAATATGATAATTTATTCATTAATCCATGAAGTTGTCTGCATGTGATCTTTGCCTCTGGCAGTTGAATAGAAATCATTTAATTAATTCACCCATGATAGGACTTGAGAGAAAATCTGCAAACTTTTGTGACCAATTGGTGAGGCAAATCACAGGACTGTACATTTTAATGTTGTGAAAGAT
Source organism: Hydrophis major (assembly GCA_033807585.1). NCBI lineage: Eukaryota > Metazoa > Chordata > Lepidosauria > Squamata > Elapidae > Hydrophis > Hydrophis major. The sequence goes on from CM066330.1 coordinate 149,169,728, forward strand.
AACAAAGGATAAGTAGTGGGAGCATGAAAAATCTTTCCCAAAATGACAGGATTTATACCTATCTGCCTTCTGCATAACTATTTGAGAAAAAGAAGCTATGCCATGCTTCCATAGCTGATGCTTCTGTTTGGTAATTGCTAGTTAATAATACTGATTTATTTTCCAGACTTGTATTGCTGTCTTGCAGATAATTTAGCAAGCAGGCAGATACTTGCATTTCATTATTTTAAAATAATTGGTTAATGCTCAAAATATAACTCAGAGATCAGCGCTGGGAGTCAAAAAATTTTTACTACCGGTTCTGTGGGCATGGCTTGGTGGAAGTGGCAAGGGGAAGGATGCTGTAAAATCTCCAGTCAAAGGTGGGATTTGCCGGTTCTCTGAATTACTCAAAATTTCTGCTACCGGTTCTCCAGAACTGGTCAGAACCTGCTGAATCCCACCTCTGACAGAGATAGTGAAATGCTGCAGCTATCAAAACGGACATTTTAGTGATGAGACTGAAACACCACCACCCCATTCTCTGCACTAGGTTTCCCCAAACAGAGCCATGCTTTCTGTCATCCATCTGTGCGTGTGATCCCTCCTACATTGCAGGTCTCTGTGACTCCCCCACATGTGCTGTGTGTCTCTGCACATGCATGCATGTCTCCCGTGCACCCCCATGCCCCCACGCATGCGTGCCAGATACCCGACAGTCAGCTGTCAAGTGGCAGCACGCGCACTTGCGCAGTGGGGCTCTTCCAGGCGAGCTCTCGCATGCCAGCAGAAGTGGCTCAGTGTGTCACTTCAGGCACACATGCCATAGGTTCACCAATACGGGAATAGAGTCTCCTGTTTGTGCAGGGTTTGGACTAGAAGACCTCCAAGGTCCCTTCCAACTGGCTGTTCTAGTAATTGATATGAAAGGAAGTTGCAAGTTTGCTGTGATTTAAGTTTTATTGCCAAACCTTTAGATGGTGAAAAAGTTTACTAGTAATCTACTATCTAATACATTTCTGTTTTGATTGTCTGCTTGTTGGACCCTTTCCCGAAAAAAGTAACTTGATCTCCTAAGAGTGATTATTATTTTATAAATATAAATGACATAACTGCCTGCAAAAGGGAAGTTAAAAAAATCTTAATTATCACTGTTTAATCACACCTCTGTTCTGTTTTAGCAAGGTAGTTTTTGGTTTTCTTATAAGCACAGAAGTCAGCAGGTCTGAAGACTGTATAGGGTGTGACTGTGAATATTTTTTTAAGTTAATGGAATTAAAGTGAATGGCAACACCTGGACACCTTCTCTGAGCATAGCTTAGACCTGATTGCCTAAATTCTACCTTGTTAAAATTTAACCTTGTAAAGTCCTTACTATATTAGATCAATAGTAACTGCAGTTAATTTAATTGGAAATGGAATAGTAATTATGCTATAAAAAAAGAAACTAGCGGTCCCAGTGGAAAATATTATACCAATCATTTTGCCTTGTTTTCAAAGAATATTTAACAAAAAAAGTGGAAAAACACTCAGCTCTTTTGATTTTTAGGGTATTATGCAAAGGTAAATTTGAATTTTTCTAGCAGACAGATGTAACTTCTCATAATTTCTTATGAGTGTGCACATACATTGCATTTAGATTTTACATATTTAGGTGTTTTTTTTGCGTTTAAGTTTTACATATTTAGGTATTTTTTTAAAGCAGCAGCTTTTTCATGTGGAACAATACATAAAAATACAATTTGAAAAATGCTATGGATACCAAACAAAGAAAAAAATAATAAAATAGAAAAGGAACATATCCAGCCTACTGTTTGTTTTTAGAGTAAATAAACAATATGTGAAGTGCAAACATGATATAAAGAGGTGTTAAGCAAGAGAAATTCAAGGTGTGAGGTTAAGAAAATAAAGGAAAAGGCAATTTAATTAAATCTAATTTACACAAACTCTATTTGCTTTATCCATTCACACCCATGCTTCTCAAATTTAGCAACTTTAAGATGTGTGGACTTCAACTCCCAGAATTAGTTGGGGAATTCTGGGAATTGAAGTCCACAGATCAGAAAAGTTGCCAAGGTTAGGAAACACTGTTCCACATCTTTCTATCCTAGAAAACCATCTTTGTTTCCACTGTGTCCCTCTGACAATTCAGTGTCTTTTTGTTTTTAAAGAAACTGTTTTTCAGGATCCCAAGGACTCTATTTGACCATAAATTTCTCAGTCTTCATATATTCTATCCTCGCTCTTTAATTCTGTGAGACCAAACCAAGATACTCATTCAGCATCTCACCCCTCAACATAATGATGTTTTGCATCCTTTCTTCTTGATCCTATGTTGTTTTGTTTTACCACATGCACTTTAGTTTCCTATTTCCACAGCATTCAGTGTTTTTTTATATTTCTCCTGATATGCCCCAATTCTCAATTCTTTATAATGGAAAGGAGCAAAAGCATTAAAAGCCACTTTGACTTTTTGGATAAACATTCATTTCTCACAAGAGACTACAGATAGTCCTCAACTTAGGATCATAATGGAGCCTGTTCATCACAGCTGTAATTTGTAATAGTCATAAAGCAAGTTAGTCAGATGACCAACTCAGTTTTGTGTCCTTTGCTTTGAAAGCTGCAGTTGTTAAATTCAATCTTGTGACCATGCCCTCCCCCGGATTGCCAGAAATTTGAGTTTGGATCATTAGTAGTCCTAAGGTAGTTCATTGTAACTTCCAATGGTTGCTAAGTGACTTGTTTAAGTCAAGGACTACTGTACTGACTTCCCATTATCAGCATTTGTATGAATTCACCTTCCTCCCTCTATTTCCCTGTCTTTAGTAAAACAAAGTACATAAATTCATTCACTTGCTCTAATTTTCCCCTCTACTTATGCATAATATGTGTACTCCAGTTTGCCAATGCCTTTGTAAGATGCAATGAAGTGTATGGATCTGAAAATGAATATACCATGTTAGCAACTATTTATTGAAAATCAGTTTGATTCTCAGCTGCATGGGAAAAACCCACTTTAAAAAAACCCATGCAAGACTGTTGACTCCCCAGTTTTGATTCTTGTATATTTCTAATCAGAATATCCCTCTTTAACTATAAATTAATTACATCCAAAAGTTTTTAAGAAAGTGAGGTTTGAGTGAACCTTGTGTTTATATATATTGCATTATGCTGTTAATTGACATTTTTTGACTCATAGACACTCAACTCATCAGCTTATGCTGACAGTTCCTACAGCCTGCTCATGAGGAACAGCTGTCTGGAATGCAAATGGGCGATCCCACAATCTCACCTTTATCTGGAAAGATTGTGCTGACTAGAATTCACTATCTGGCTGCTCATCTCTGCCTTTTAATCCATTCCATCTGCTTCAAGGACTGTAATCTGCCATAAGTCCTTACTAGAGACTCTACTGCCTTTCTGACTCTTGACTTCAAACATTTCAACTGTTTGTGGAGTGGTCCATAGCCAATCTGAGTACAATTGTTTCTGTAATATATGTATAGCAAAGAACTGTGCTGCATGCTAGGCTACATATATTTTGTTTCATTTCATTTCAAGATACTGTAGTGAATTTTGTCACATGCAATTCTCTTCCTGTAGTCATAAGAACAATTTTTCATACATCAGTGGTGGGATGCAGCAACAAGATTTGTAGATTCTTAAAACCATTTTGCATAATAGTTTATTTGGGGTTGTTTTTTCAGTTGTGCAATGGAGAGGAGAAATTCCTGGATAACTGCCTAAAATTAAACAATCCTAGCATGTGCATTACAACATCTCTCTCATCAAATTAGGAGAATCACATTTCATTTCATGAGAAGCTATTCAAATAAAATAGAGGGCAAGTCCACTCATGTCTTGAATTGTGTGTTACTTTGAGTGCATATTAGCATGTTCTAATTTGAAGTTTGTTGCTCATAAGCCATTTTATGATGCATATATAATTCAGCTCTCTTTTGTTTTTTCACTTATTCTTACGGTATATGCTTTCTTGTGAAGTAAACCAGTTTTACCATAGTATAATAGGGCTTATGTTTTCGAAAAAAGGCGAGAGCTAGGCACCATTTCATGATCTATTAAGAGCTTGATTATTTTTATTTGATAATATTAATTGGGATTGTTTTCATTTTGATTTTATAAGAATTTTTGCAAATGTGAACTTTATATTTTGTTTTGTGGTTCCTCTACATTTTTTATATTGCATTTCAGAATATATCATGCAGAACTCTGCCTGTTCTGTTTTCTTTTAAAAAAAATAATCTGCAATATTTTAATTCCAATAGCTTCCTTTTGATTATCTATCCCCAAAGTTATCAACAGTGACTAGTTCATACATACATATCTGTCACATGATTTCTTATTGATTCAAAATTTGATGATTCAAAATGAATGTAGTGAACTGGCTCAGATTAAAACAAACAGTGGCTAGGATATAAAAAATCCTTTCTGGATCAGAATTACGACTGGAGGATCTCAGCAATAACTAATCCTTTCTTCCCCCATATCAAATCAGGATTCCATTAGAGGAAAATTATTATTTAATAAATGCAGTGAGTGTTCTTGAATGTTCAAAGCTCATCCAACTGGTTTGTGGATCTAGATTACTATTTTTGAAGTTAAAATAACAAATATGAACATTCTCTTTATAGGACAAGTTTCATAATGTCTCATTCACATGTGTCAATCACTTATTGAATCTACTGTCCAAGTGATTGTCATATATGCTTGGATCAGTCCAAAGCTCTTTCAATATTTGGCTTAAGACAGACTAGGATTTGGTATGTTTTGTCTATCTGAGAAATGTGCACAAAATATATGCACATTATGTAATGAAAAAGCTCTTATGTCACAATGAGATATCAATATAATAAAATGCAATAATAATACTAGATATATAATCCGTTCTGGATAAAGTTTTTGGGGAGAAAAAATTGCAATTGCTCTGTGCTAAAATCTGGATTCAAATCACTTTATACTTTTAAAACTAGTCAATCTTCACCTCTATAAATTTCTGTAGATTTCAGAGTGTTTCAGAGATTTTAGGCAATCTATTGGTTCAGAAAGCTATGTGTCATGGAGTTAAGCATAAACCCAAGAGTTTTTATAGCTGTTCAGTGCTGCCTGACTTGAGCCAATAAAAGTAAACACAATTGCAAAATAACTAGCTGAGCCTCAGGGCCCTTGGAGCATAAAACAGGTTATCAGCTAGCAAAACAAAGTCATTCTGTGTACTCTCACTGTATGCCTGAGCAGTGAACGTTCTTGCACTGACCATGCCAATTTTTACATTTGTTTCAGACCATGGAACCCTGAAACATGAGGTAAGTGTGCCTTTCTTTTTAAAGATTTGATGTAATATTTGTTATGGACATGATCAAAATGCTTTTTCATGTCTGTCTTTTAGCTCTGACACAAGGTAAGAAGTCTTTTTAAAAAGTCTATATGATTTCTGAAGGAACTTTGTGTTTGCACACTTTGCATAGTGCTAGATTAAAAAGAGAAACAAAGGATTGAACTGCTGAAAATGAAGCACTGTTAAATTCTATTGATTTCAAGGAGTATAATAATTAAATGCATAACTCTGCGGTTGAAATCCTGCATGTTCTTCATCCATTTTGGATCATGCTTTAACAAGTATGCAGGATTTGCATAATTTTCTTCAAACTTTTTCAGTGTACCAGAGATTAACAGAAAACACATAGCAAGAAAAAACAAAGTAAATTCACAAGTAAGGGCTAGTCCATGATGCAGCAGGAGAGTTACATGGTCTAAATTTCCAAGATATATTTGTATAGAATTTAATGAATTATTACAATCATCTGCCATTCTCAATTGGTGAGCGAGAAATTGAGCAGCAAAATGCTGGTTTTATAAAGCTATCTAAGAATTGCTTAGCAAATGTAAACATTGTGATTGAATGATCATGGTAAGTGACATTTGTTCTATGAGAAGTTAATTTCAGGACAATGGATCAATTGGGGAGTTTATGAAAAGAAGCTACTGTGGTTATTGTTAAAGTGTGTGAGGACTATAGTGCGTTAATTGTGTAGTTTCCTTCTGAATATAGCTCTAAAATATAAGAATCTGAATTAATTGGGAACACTGAAAAGACAAGCAGGACTAGATTACTTAACCATTCTTTCTTCTTTTTTCATCTTTTATTAAGAACAACATGTATACTTTTTGAAGTGTGCTTCATTCACTTGTAGAAAGAACTTTGGAATTGGAATGTTAAGTCTTGGTTTCAAAAAACAGATCTCTATCAAACAGTGTTCGCTTTAAACTCTGCAGTGAATTGGCAACTATTAAGAATTGACCATTAATCTGAGAGCAAATTAAACTTGTTCATAGTACAATGTTCTTCCCCCTCTTTGGGGGAATTAATTTGTGTTTGCTTTGCATACTATTCTTTCTGCAGCCATGTTATTCATAAGAGGAAACCACTGATGGACCTGAAATTGCATTAATGATAAAATTGCTGTACAGGTAGCATATTCTGGAATCAGAATGATTAGAAATTGGAAAGCTTTGAGGGAGTATCAAATTAATCATTCACCAATGATGAAGGGTAGGACAACCTGTGTATATTTGGCACTGGAGTACATGGTTTGCAGCTATCTATTCAGTATTACAATTGCAAAGTGAATGGAAATGATGACATTAATGGGCCTAAATTGTAACTTTCTGATTCCTGTTAGAAGTAATAATTGCTTAGTAAACCATCTCAGTCTAAGGTTAAGGGCACGAATATAAGACTACACTGTATTTCTTGGGAAAATATATAATGTCAAATTTAAAAGTCATTGGCAGAGAGAAATTGAGTACAATATATTTGTAGTATATGTTTGAACTTACTTTCTTTATGACATTTCAAGCATTTGGCAAGGAAATTAAGGCTGTTCATTTTTCTTTTTGTTGGAGCATCCCAGCACCTCAAATATATGCATGGCAAGCTCCAGGGTAGCAAACAGTTAATTATGTTTTTGAAAAAGTCTTTTTTTCTAAAAAGTGTCTCTAAACTTTAATTGTCTATTTTCAACTGAAAGGTTTGTGGATTGATTTTAAAAATGAGCTCAAAAATGAAGGAAATTAAAATATGCAGAGTATTTCCTTTTTAAACTCTGTTTTTAGACAACTGAAAGTGTGGTCTAAAAGTGGAGTGACATGTGGCCCATGAAGTTCTTGAATGATTTTTTTTTTTTATGCCCAGTCCTACTTGGGTCACTAGAAAAAAAAAGGCAACCTTTTAGTTTTAATTGGATTCGATTTACATGTATTCTTAAGTAATGAAATTAAATATTAAAATTAAATGCAGTTTATATGACTACCCAGTAGTAGAAATTAGTTTTGTTCAATACTTGAAGTTATCTGGGAAGTGTGCGGCTCTGAGCGGAATGAAGGCAGGTTTTAAAAGGTGTTTTGGAACATCTATTTTCTTCTATCCAATCTTAATATGGAGATTATGAATGATTTTTCTAATACTGTGTCTTCTCAGTAACTTACTTTATGTACCATGCAAATAATAAGGATCTCCAATTTTGACAGTCTTTTAGATTTCTTAAACAGGAAAGATAAATCACCTTATATATCCTGTTTTTTAATATTGTTTTTTTTCCTCTAAATATTACCCTGGGCAGATATTGCCACTTCCTCTTTGTGTCTGTTCTTCCCTATAAAACCAAGCATTTTTCATATGTTCCTTCCAACTACAGTACATCATTACTACATACTCATTACTGCAGTGACCTTTTAATATGCTAAGTCCTCTTTTATGGCGAAAACATGTTCTTGATAGAAAGAAAGTGAACTTTGTAATTGATGTTCAAAAGTTTTACACGCATTCAAACATTAACTATAATAACATACACACACATTTCAGAAACAATTGATATTTTTGTGTAGTTTTGTATGATAAAGCTTGTACTATGGCATGGTAGAATGAAACGATACTGCTTCAGATAGCACGATGGGGGCAGAATGGGACAACTTGCTGCAGCCAACTCGCCACGCTCAACTCTCCACATCGAACTCACTGCGGCAAACTCGCCATGCTCAACTCACTGGGAAACAACTCGCCATGGCCAACTTGCTGTGGGACAATTTAACAATTCAATTTAATTATTTAAAATAAATAATACATTATTTTAATTTTTGTCTTTCATATTTAATTCTGTCCCTCCTTTGACATCCTTTCTTTAATGATTCTATCCCATTCTTTGATATTAGTGTGTAACTCTTGTCCCATAGCAAGTTGTCCTGCAGCGAATTGGCTGCGGCATGTTGTCCCATGGCAAGCTGTTCTGCAGCGAGTTGCCTGTGGCAAGTTGCCTATGGTGAGTTGCTTGTAATGAGTTGGCCACAGTGGATTGCCATAGACCCCTATGGAGGAGGCTAATAAATGATGGCAGAAATGGATGGTTTGAATGGGGCAGCAAAGCTTTTACAAAATGGATCCTAATATGTTAGGGGTGGTGCAACAGTGTTTTTGAATTCTGTTCCAGGCATACCTTTCCCATCAGTCAGTTAGAAGTTGATGCAGCAACTTTAATACTAAACTTTGATTAGTAAAATTCATAAACAGTCTGAAGACATTTCTTTCAAAGGGCATTGTATCAGCTCAGAAACAGCTCTAGATCTGGTTTAAAGTTCACTGAGTGGGTGTTTTGGGCATCTGAGATGATGAGCTTTAGTGTTCACTTACAGTGCTTCTCTGTAGGATTTTTAAAGAACTTATCTGTCCTTTCCAGGCACTTCACCAACATGCAATCAAGGGATAAATGCTCAGTTGCAAATTGTTCAAAGGGTATCATTTCAATTTCAGAGTTTGCAAGAAGTTTTAAATGTAGGACAAATGGCAGCTTTGCAGCTGAGGAAAGTCAAGTTGCAGTGACTCAGAAGTTCTTGTAAACAACTGTATGCATGAAACATTAGGATGTACAGGCCTTCAAGAGCATGTTTCACTTCATCAAAGAAGAAAACACAGCACACCTGAAACTGTTTCATGAAACAGCTAAAAGTGAAGCAAATGGCTGCATTGCTTCATTTCACTCCACTTGGGTGTTCTTCACAGCCTCCTGCATTTGCATTAGTGAGATGAATTGTACCACTTGTAGCAAAATCAGTGTTGCCTCTGCAGGCCAAAACACCATGAACTGAAAATGTGAATGTGGAGAACATTAGCAACTCTTTTTTAATTCCTTTGTTTTATAGAATGAAGGAAATAATGAAGGAGATATATACTGATTCAACTTTTTTTTTTTTTACATGTTCTTTTTGGTTATCTGAAATTACGTGAATTGACATGAGTTCTGGTCATGTATTTAGCATTTTGCGGTCAGCAGAATTGAAGATAATCTCAGCATAAGACTAGAAGATTTGGGGGGGTGTATGGAAACACCAATGTGAAGTAATGGTGCGCTAATTGAATAGAATTTACATGAAAAGAGGAACTATTTCTATTTTAGAAAGTAATCTCTAACTGGCATGTCTTTAATTATACAGAAACGACTGAATGGACTTCGAAAGAGTTCCAGGCATATGGACTCAGGTTTGTTTGAGTTTTCTTTTCCTGATACATTTGTTTTGATTTGCTAATAAAAGCTGATGAGACTGGAATTGATTTGTCATATTAGTGCCCTGTTTTTTGACTTACTTCTGACTCAAGGACCTTCTATACACGTTTTCATAAGCAGACTGCTGAGATGTAATTTGCTATGGGTTCTAACCTCATGCATGTTCCAGACCTGACACAATAACAAAATAGAGTATGGCGACATTTAAATATTTCTTTTTTACAACGTTATAGTAATGCTTTTATTTGTCTGGAGTAACAGGCTGCATGTAACTCTCTGATTGTCAGAATAGGGTTTTTTTTAGCTTTCTGATTTTTTTTAAAGAGCCAGAAAGGATGCAGTAAGCAGTAGCAGAAGGTAACAATTTACCCCACCCAAATCTTTCCTTCCCCCTAAAGCTGGAAGATGTTTCCCACTGGAGCAAAAATAAAATCACTTTATGCTATATGCTGTATATTGGGTTTGCCCAATAAATCTCAGCAAACTAGATTGTTCCTGCCAAAGCTACTAAGGTTTCACCAGCCATGTCCTCTGTATCCCAATGCAGTGAAAACAAAGTACCGAATGCTATAGCCCAGCCTTGAGGTTGTTTAGATAAAACTGGGATTCTTATCAGCCTATGTCTAATGACCTATGGCTAGTACAATGATTTTTCTTCTTCTGTGGCATTTCTGCAGGGACTTGGGTCAGTATTTCCAATTTCTTCCTTGCAACCTGTTAAATTGAGAAGTTCAGGCAATGAATATGGTCCCCTAATTCTACACTGAGAATTTGATTGATCAGTTTAGTATTATTACAATTGCTATGCTGTGGCACTAGAAATTTTTGACATAGAGGCATTTCAGCAATTAGAGCACTCTTTGTTTGACTGATACTTTTTAATCTTGCTGAATTCTATAGTTTAGATTCATATAAGCCACGAGGCTTCTAATTACAGTCCTGTGTTTTCAGTAGTTCAGTCATATGACTAATTAAACTCCAAATACATCTTGTTGCTTTATTTTTCTTTTTAAAATGTGCTCTTAAACTAGGTTTACATTCTTAGAGCTTCTGGACTATTGGTTAACTCTTCCCTCACTCTTAAATAGAGAAAACAGTTAATCTTACAAACTGTATGTGTTCTTAGTTATTGCTGTTTCGCCCTGGAGGCTGAAGATAGTAAGAATCTTGAGGTGTGACTCCCCAAGCAAAATTCAGTTTAATCACTGCTTAATACAAAATAATTCCTTATAGCTTATAAACACCTATTTTGAATGCAGTTACCAGGAGTGTGTTTATATACACTGATTTTATGTCTCCTGAGAAAGATTTTATTTTATTTGTTTCATTTAGTAAATTCATAGCTTATTTTTCAATCAAATTGTCCCATAGTGCAAATACAGTGAACTATAATAAAATCAAACAGTAACAAACTAAAAACTAGATAGAGAATCAGGTAAAATATCCTGAAAAAGCCTCTGAAAAGATAACTACTGTATATTTGCAAAACATAAATAAGCACAACGGAGTCTAACATCCATATCTTAAATGTTGGCATTCTGGTTCTTCTGAAATCATCTTCAAAGAAGGAGTGGATTAAAAGGCAGAAAATGTAGAGGGATTGAAAGAATAATCCTACATATTTTAGTACATAATTGATCCCATATGGAGAAGACCAATATCAGAATGGTTTTAGACATGGTTGGGCTTTTACACATGTTTTACTTTTGATATGAGGAGCAACAACAATCAAAAACAAAAATGGCCATGAATTTGGTCCAAATGGCTGTCTCCATTTTGTAGTTACAACTGTTGGGTATCCTGGTGCTTCCAGATGCATTGGTTTTCAATCCCAGCAGGTAGGGCCAATGAATGGAATTGTAGTTAAAAAAAAAATCAGGTTACCTGAATTTGGGTTTTCTTGGGAAGAGTTGGGATTGGTGTGTGGCAAAGGATGATGTCTTTCTTCTGCTCATAAATGATAGAAATGTGGAGTCTTTGGTGCTCTCTGAGGTTTTGTACACACATACATTCATGCACACGCACTCGTCCACACTTACGTCCTCAACTAGGCTGGCAGGCAAAGATGACTCAAAGAATGGGTGGGCTTTTATCCCCAAAGTCCTTGCTTTGTTCTGGTTGGTTGGGCTTGGGGAGGGGCTTCCCATGTGCTCAGGCCCACCTTCCGATTCAGGTGACATTTTTGTTCTTTTTTTGCTTAACAACTTAGTTCCTTCTTAACTACCATGTTTTTTGCACCATAAGATACACCTAGCTTTTGGGGAAGAAAACAAGAAAAAAAAAATCTGCCTTACAGTAAACAGCCTAGTCAGCTTCAGCACAGCTTGATTTAGCATGAGCAGCTGATAGGTGGTTGAATCAGCCTCCCAGAATACCACCAATCAGCTGTTCCAGGCTGCAGGGATCGCCATCACTGCCAGTCGCTGCTGCCAATAGCCATTTCTGCGTCCCCCATTTTTGGCCTTTGCGCGTCTTGTTTTCAGCCCATTCCAGGCAATGGGGATCACCACCTATCGCTACCAAACTGAACAGGCTGTTTGCTGCAAGGAGGCAAATTGCTGGGAGGCAGAGGCTGAAGGGTGAAGGCCCATAGGTAGGCGGGGCTTTGGTAACATTCGTTCTATAAGATACACAGGCATTTCCACCAACTTTTTTTTTGGGGGGGGGGGGAGTGTGTGTTATAGTGTGAAAAATATAGAACTTTCCCTGACAGAGATTTTCCTGACTTTTGTCCATCCTGCTTATGTGCCTGCTTCATCTTTAGGTGTGGCAGCTTAGGCCTAGTCTCACATTAATTCCTTATTTTGCATATTATTTACTGCTTGATTATTGATCTGATATTAATCATGATGGTAATCTTAGTTTAGATAGTTGTTGATTGCTGGGGAGGAGGTGTTCTGGTCATTTTGTTTCCATGTTAGAATTTTAATTGTCTCTTTTGAATGATGTGTAAATGTTGTTTACCTCTGTGAGCCTGTTGATGGCTCATTTGTCTGATTGCCAAGCTTCCAGGAATTCCTAGCATTTTTGGACTTAGCTTAGTCTAGGATATTCACAATTTCCAAATTGAAACTGTGGTTATATCTGTCCATATGTAAATATAAATAGAGAGCATATCCCACTCCCTTCTAGCACTTAAGAAGTTTCCTAGTTCAGTAATGAAAGCTCTGCAAGCAAGCAACCAACATTAGAGAGACCAATGACTCCACAGTTCAACCCTAAACTTCTATTGATGTCTTCTCAGGGATTCTAGTTTCATATCTTTTTAAAAAGTAGTGTTGAACTTGGTTGAGTAAGATGCACTACTTGCCTTTCATCTAAATCAACATTCTTCAAACAAATATTTTTCAGATATTTGAATCATATTTCCCATCAACCTTTTGTACCATACCTAGCAGATTGGGGAAGCCTGGGCTGGATAAATAAAAGCATGCATATTTTTTTTCTTTAATTCTATTAAAAGAAAAAAATCTTGTGTTTTACAGTAATTATTCAGGTGTTTTTTTTTCTTAGCTCCATTTTATAAATTCTTTTTCACAATTTAATTACAAGGGGTTTCAGTCCATGACAAGTTATGAGTTGTTAAATGCTTCTAAATGTAACAACCTGAGAATATTTGCATTTAATTTTGAAACAGGGTTTCAGTCTAGAATCAATTACTTGGAAAAAATCTTCTCTCTGCAAGAAAAAAAAGAGATTGATATTATATTCCTACTATTTTGGGCTTGTTTGCATGAGAGTAGCCTCCTACCTGTTTTTTTAATGTCAAATATGGAATATTTTGGAAGAAATAAGGCTTCTTCATTGTTTTCTCACACCCTAATTTTTTGCTACAAATTAATGAATGAAACAGCATTATGGAAAAGTTTCCAATGCCATTTCAAACTTTTGTGTCAGGGAGAATCTTCTGTGTGCCTAATTGGATAGAATAATGGGAATCATTGGTCTAATTTTCCATCTCTTTGCATGTAACTAAAAGCATTCCATTTTTAGGAACACTGTACTGGTTCAAGTTGGTTGTGCAAACCAACAAAACACAAATGTTCTCCAGATTCCAATATCATGAGAAGAGAGTTTTAATTGGTTTAAAAGGTTCTGTCTTAGGCCCAGTACTCTTCAATATCTTCATTAACGACTTAGATGAGGGAATAGAAGGGGAACTTACCAAATTTGCAGATGATACTAAGCTGGCAGGAATAGCTAACATCCAAGAATATGGATCTTGACAGACTAGAACACTGAGTCATATCAAACAAAATGAAATTCAATGTAGAGAAAAGTAAAGTCCTACACTTAGGCAACAAAAACCAAAAGTACACATATAGACTGGGTGAAACCAGGCTCAATAGCAGTAACTGTGAGAGGGATCTTGGAGTCTTAGTGGACAACCAGCTAAATAGGAGCCATCTGTGTGCAACAGCAGCCAAAAAAGCTAATGCAATCCTAAGTTATATTAACAGAGGGATACAATCAAGATCAAGGGAAGTACTAATACTACTCTACAAAAACCTTATTAAAACCACAACTAGAGTACTGCATCCAGTTTTGTTCACCACATTACAAAAAAGATGTTGAGACTCTAGAAAAAGTACAGAGAAGAGCAACCGGGATGATTAGGGGACTGGAGGCTAAAACATACAGCGAATGGTTGCAGGAACTGGGCTTGGCTAGTCTAATAAAGAGAAGGACCAGGGGACATATGATAGCAGTCTTCCAATATTTGAGGGCTGCCACAGAAAGGAGGGGATCAAGATATTTTCCAAAGCGCCTGGACGGAAACTGAACAAGGAGAGATTTAGCCTGGAAATAAGACGAAACTTTCTGACAGTGAGAACAATCAACCAATGGAACAGTTTGCCTTTAAAAGTTGTGGGAGCACCATCAGTTGAGACTTTCAAGAAGAGATTGGATTGCCATCTGTCAGAAATGGTGTAGGGTTTCCTGCTTGGGCAGGAGGTTGGTTTAGATGACCTACAAGGTCCCTTCCAACTCTGATTATCTGTTATCTGTTAATTTGGCATATCACCGAAATGTTGTTGAATGATGCAAGAGATCACATTTTGGTATTGCTTTTTCTAGAGGGATTCCCTATCTACTGTTGGAATTGGATAAAAAAAGAAGTTATCAGATTGTTTTTAATCAAATTAATCTATTTGGTTCTTTGGGTTTTTGTCTCCACATTATTTGATTCTATTGCATCTAAAACATTTCCCTGTTCTAAGCACATTATTCTTTAATCAAGTTCTATACAGTTTGGAAATCATTAGCCTAAATTATGTTTTACTTGATTCTCTGATGTTCAAAAAGTATTGATATTTCTTTACTGAATTTGTCCTGTTGGGTACAACAGAATTCTGGCCACACAGATCCATGCCAATAATTATTCATGATGTAAACATATCTTTATTCCAAAAGATGTTATTATAGTTGACATGATTCTTGGTTTTAATCTTTCAATGTCTCCATAGCATTTTTTAATGAAAGTTACAAGAAGTGCTGAACCAAATCAGATCCACATTACTTCCCATCATTAGATTGAGCCTTTAGGTTAAGTTATATTTTGTGTGCCCAGTGATTGCAGCTGGATAGTTGGATGACTCAGCAGTTGTTAATGAGCTCTATTGTTTTCTCATCTGATGTGCTGATTTTCCATCAAAGTACTTGTTTAATGCTTGTAAGTATCACATGAACTACAGTCTTTATGCCAGCTTCAGAGCCTCTGCCCAGACAAATACATTAAACTTTTAGTTGAAGACAAGAACCAGCATGCCTTATCCCTGCAAGTAACTTTTGGAAAAGCTATTTATTACTAGATGTTTAGCCTTCAAGTGTTTTTTTTTTAGTTTTAGTTCAGTAGTACACATGAGATGGTAGAAAGATCCAGATGTTTCAAAGATCCCCAGAATTGTAGGAGGGCTATCTTAATCTTTTATCACTTTGCATGTTAAAAACTATCAGCGCATATTAAGCAAGTTGTAGGAGTGTCATATCCACTGTTATCAAAGTCTTGGGAATGCATCCCTCCCTTGATCTGAAACAGAGCAAACAACACTTGATATAGAGGGAAAGTCAAAGAAGGAACAGTTGTGAAAATCAACTTCTTGTTTAGATGTGGATGAATCTTGTAGGAGCGTAGATTTGCTTTGCTCTAAGACACTTACGTTCTGGTTTGGCTTTCTGTAAATCCCTGTTAATAGAACTTTTTGACATATAGATTGATGGCCTAAGGTTCCTGAGGTTCAAGGCTAGCAAAAATCCTTCTGAGTCATCTTAAAACAACAATCAGTGCTTTCTGTTCTCTTAACATTGCTCTGCCCTTCTCAAAATAATTTGCAGTTTTTCTAGTATTATATCTTTTTCTGAAAACAGTCAGACATTCTGTAAATATAAGATTAGATAACCCTTTAAAACCGATGTTTTGTTCTTATTGCTGCCTCTATGATAAAGAATGGCACAGATAGTTTTTCATAACCCCATTCCCCATACATCTTAAACTTCAAAAGATCCTGAGCTGTCTTTGACACAGAAGGACGATGAAATCTTTTTCAATCATTACTTGGGAGGTGGAGAATACAATGGAAATGGATATCTCACTTGTACAAATCTTTATGAAATGCTGACCTTAAGATCTGGGCTCTGTCTTAAACAACAGAATGCTTTAAAAAGCAATTAAAGATATCTTAATCTAAATTCGGTTTGACCATCTACATTTCATAAGAGCCAAAGAAATGAATTTTTAAAATTTCAATTCAATTTTAAATCTCATTTTGAAATCCTAAAATGGCACATTCAGTTCTGAGATATAAAAAATGTGCATGCGCAGGGTGTTTCAAGTTCTTTTCGTACAAAAGTGTGGCAATTGTTAATTAGTAGACTCAGTACCTTAATTAAGATATAAATCAATGAAGAATCATGATGTTTTGAAGATATACTAAATTTTAATTTAAATAAATGAAGGAATCTTCCTCTAAAATTTAGCTCATTTATTGAATTCATTAATAATTTAGCAGTTACATCAGTGTCCAAAACTTAAATAAGTTTTAAAATATATAAGGTTATATAATATCTCTTATTGCTAGAAGATGTTGTATATTTGTTGAAACCTGTATAGTTTCCTAGGTGGCTGGAGTTCAAATTGTATATTAACTTAATATATAGCATGCAACTGTGTGTGCTCATTTTTCAGAATAGCTCATGCAAAGCTTTGAAGCAAACTTTCACTAATACACTGATGATGACACCCAGTTCTTCATTGATTATTATGGGACCATTCCATATCCTGTAAAGCTGTAAGAATTTATTCTGGGCTGGATGAGATGAGTCAAATTAAGTCCATATTATCTATGGTTGCCCTTAATAAGAAAAAAAAAACTTAGGAATTTGGCTGCATCTACTAAGTCTGGAAGACTTTGTAACCCTAAGACCGTGATGGTGAACCTATGGCACACATGCCGGAAGTGGCTCTGCATGCCAGCATGCGACAAGTCACCCGGAAGAGCCCCACTGCACATGCATGCGCGCCGGCCGCCCGCTGATTGTTGGGTATCTGGCACACATGCACAGGGTGCATGGGTGTGTGGGAGATGTGCAAACATGTGCAGAGATGCACGGTGTGCATGGGGAGACACGGGGATCACGCGTGCATGCACAGAGGTACATGGCGCATGAGGGTTCACATACCCATGTGCAGTGATGTGCAGTGCATGGGGGTTCATGCACGCATGTGCAGAGGGTGTGTGGGGTGCATGCATTGCCTTCTGGGTGCTGGCACAGGAGCCCAAGAAGGTTAGCCACCACTGCCCTAAGAAGATCAGGTTTTTAAATGAAGACTTTACTGTCCTTCACTGTTTCTGAATTTTTAGATAGCTGCAAAGGAAGCATTTCCACAATTTCTTTATTTCACCAATGATTATTTTTCCTAAAGCAGATGTGGTCACAGATATCTTTGTTACGGTTAAATCATATGTGGACAATTGCAATATTTCCATATATTGCCCCTGAAAAGCATCTGGAAGATTAGTGCAAACTAAAGCATTTGGGCTGCTTGCTGTTATTCTGTATGGAAATCAGATACCAGCAACAAAAGTTGACCCATTTGTTTTTCTGGGTCAGTTTAAAGATTTAACTTTAAAAACTTTATACCAAGAAGGGGGAATCTCCAGATTCCATGTGGAATATCTCTTTGGGAAGTTTTTCATTTGGGTAGGCTGTTTCATTCTCTCAAGGCTCACTCTTTCCTTTCTCATTAGAACTTGTTGTGACCCTGTTTAATTATTAAGAAAGGTCTTTCTTGCAATCTCTCTTGTTCAATATGCTATAATCATTTCAGCCTGGCTATCTGAGGGACAGCCTCTCTGGCTGTGAAATTGACCTTGTTGATCACAGAGGGACATAAGTCAAATTTATCTATTCAACTTGGCCGTTGAAACTGTTTTCATTATTTAGAATGGTTCTATTGATTTGTGTGTGTGTGTATTTATTATATAGCTTTAAGATATCTCTGGGCTATTCAAATAGGATGCTAATATGGAAAAAAAAGATAACCTTGTAATTCACATAGGAAAAAAAAGTAGGGACTCAGAGATACAGTGCTGACTAAAACAGTGAAAGATAATGGCTATCACTTCCATAGGTACTTTGTACAACTTCAGCTTGTGTGATGTACCGTATATACTCGAGTATAAGTCGAGTTTTTCAGCCCATTTTTTGTGCTGAAAAAACCGCCCTCGACTTATACTCGAGTCAGATTCCCCTCTGAAAAAAAAATGGTGTGGAGCTCCGAAGCTGGGCAGCCGCTTCCCTGCTTCCGTGTTTCCTTTGCAACTTTTAAGCATGGGAGGGGGAGGCTTTTCTGAGCTCTAGGCTGAAAAAGCAACGCGAGCGGAGGTCGCTCCACTCAGTTTCATTTCCTCAGCTCCAGCTGCTTTCAGTCCACTCGGGAGGAGGGGGAGGGGGAGGGGGAGGGGGAGGCTTTTCTGAGCTTTAGGCTGAAAAAGCAACGGGAGCTGAGGTCGCTCCACTCAGTTTCATTTCCTCAGCTCCAGCTGCTTTCAGTCCACTCGGGAGGAGGGGGAGGAGGGGGGGGAGAGAGAGAGAGAGATATCATAAGAACGGCTCTTGGTTTTTTCTTGCAAGGGAGAGAGTGACTCCTGCCTACCACTGTCATCATCATCATCTTTTGCGTTAGTGAATCAATCAAACCTTTCATGATAGTGAGATCGTTTCCCAAATTTCCCTTAAATCAGGGAAGAAATCAGAAACAAACCTTTGGGCTGAGAATAAGCTTGTTCCTATGATGCCATTTTTGTTCACTTCAGTGTGAAAAGTGTGAAAAAACACACTTCTTTTTCTTCATCTTCTTGTTCCCTATTTACTGGTCTCTTTCAAAGAGGAAATTGTGAACATCAAACTTATTCTCAACTGTCCTAGTGAAAGTTTTTATTGGCATCTATTTTTATTTTTGAAATTTACCAGTAGCTGCTGCATTTCCCACCCTCGACTTATACTCGAGTCAATAAGTTTTCCCAGTTTTTTGTGGTAAAATTGGGTGCCTCGACTTATATTCGGGTCGACTTATACTCGAGTATACACGGTAATTATATTTCAATTATACTTGTTTGATTAACTTTCAACTTAGAATATTGCATTTAATAGGTATTTCTCCACAAACATTAAAAATAGTGGCCAATTCACACTACTCTTCATAGATGGCTATTGTTTAACAGTATGCACAGAGTAGTATATTCCCTACTTTCGTGGAGATTGAGGCTACTCTTTCATTTTATTTGAATCAAGCTGGCAAAAATAAAAAATAAGTTTGGCTTTTGATGATATACATGGTTATGTTAGTAGGCCATAGTTCTTTCTGAAACAGAGCAATACCTTTGCAAGCTTCACTGGGTTAGTAGTGGATGGAATTCAATTTCTGCAAGAACTTTGAATGTAGACTGAGAGAACATTTTCCCCTGTGACCTGCACTTGATAATGCTTGATGGTTGAGAAGGTTCAGCTTTGAGTTTGAAGCCCTAGCATTGTTTAAAATCTGTAAAAGATTTAGACCCAACGTAATGTATTTTGTAATATTCATATAATTTTATATCATTGGGGACATAACCTTCATTTTTTTAACTTTATATTAAATTTGGTTTTGCATGGCTTCTGTTATGCAAATCACTTTGTGTGCAATTTTATAAAAAAGCAACAAATAGAAACTATATAGAAAACTCTGCATCCGTTATAATTCATAGGGCAGACTAAAGTCTGAAATGTATCGTTGATAAATAGACTTGGTTCATGATTGTATGTCAAATAAAAATGAAAACTAAACTTTTATATATTATTATGGTTGGTTGCACAGACAGCAGATGTTTAGACAGGATTTTTGTAGATCTATCAAGTCCTTTCCTGGGATAGGTAGATATTGTTTGACGGTGTTAAAGGTATTGTCGCAGAATGTGAAGTATTCCAAGGTTTTTGCAGTTGACTGATGGTGATTTTTGTCAATGCCAATGGTGTTCAAGTGCTTGTCAAGTGATACTTGTTTGAATTCTGAAGTCTCAGAGCACTTTTAGCATTTTCATTTTCTGTTACTTTATCTCTTTTGTAGTCCTACCAGTTGTTGCTCACAAGCAAATGGTTTTTCTTATGGATATTCCATTGCACTTTTGCTTCTATTTTGTCATGCAGCTATCAACTAACTAGGTGGCCCACTGTTTCTTCAGCTTCTTTCAGACAACATTTCCTGTCTGTCTCTAGCTTCTCAATTCTGGTTGTGTGTGCATTCATTCTTCAGATTTGGTCATGTGCAACCAGAATTAGCCCCTCTACCTCTCACTTCAACTTTCCTGCTCTTAACCATTGCCAGATCCTGTTATTTGCTTCGCCTGCTAGTTTTTTTTAATGTCCTTATTACTTGTGTAATATCTGTACAATTAGATACACAATCAAAGACTTGTGAAAACTTAATCATTTAAATTCTTACCAAGGACCCAAGAATTATTAAGATAGTGGGTATCTAAGGAATTGGAACTAAGTAGAGCCAAATTGGGTATTATTATTATTTTGTAAAATTAGGGTGTTCAGGTGCAGTAAATTCAAAATTTCCAAATATCAAGGGAGTCCCTTGGGTATTTGCTACAGGGACTCCAATCACAATTGGTGTAACAGCAGAGTTCTTAGGAAAGAAATGGGAAAATGCAGAAATGTAGTGCTGAAGGCAATGCAGATTCCATTGGAGTCAAAAGGATTTTTGATTGCTATATTTAAAATGCACATCAGGAACTTCTGCTTGATTTTCAATACTGGCAAAGTTCCATGATCCTGATATTGAGAGACTGTCAGTAGTGGTGTTGTTCAGTACAATCAGATATGATAAACTACTCCCTTTCCCTGGAATATCCAATCTGTTTGAAATTCAGTGGGGGGCCCTCATATTTGCATGCATGCAGCTCTCCTTCCTGTTTGCATAACCAGCAGCAGTTTCATTTCTTTGGGGCAAATCTTAAGGAAAATCCTCTAGAGACTTTTCAAGGGATTATTCCCTTTAAATGCAGATGACAGGAGCTGATAAGGCACAAGAAAGCAAATTTTCCTCTTTAACAGTTTTATTAACACCAGCAACAGAAACAAAAATAGCTAGAAAACATTGCAAATGGAATAAGAGGTGCAATTTAAAGCATGCTTAGAAAATAGCATTGCTCTATAAAAATGATTTGGTTTTGTTTCCTTTCCATCTCTGTGAAAATATATGCCTTATGATCAGAATGCCACTTCCAAGACTATAGGTATGACCAGGCTGTTTTACAGCAAGAAAAATGGAATCTAACTTGCTTCTGACACCTATGCGGTTATGCTTAATTTAACTTTATCTTTTGGGTCAAATCTACAAGTTCTAATGGGTTAAATGATAAAGTATTTTTCACAGACTAGAAGAACTTGATTAATGACCTGCCAATGGCGGTAGGTCTGGGGCCCTGATGGCAAACCTATGGCATGCGTGCTGGAAGTGGCATGAAGAGCCATCTCCGCCAGAATGTGAGCTGGCGCCCCAGATCAAGTCCACTGCACATGCACACATGCCTCCCGCCAGCCAGCTAATTGTCGGGTTTCTGCCATGCATGCACGGAGGTGAGGCACACATGGGAGATGCGCCTGCCTGCACAGAGGTGTGGGGTTTGTGGGGGGTCACACACATGTGTATGGGGTCATGTGATGATGAAAAGGTTAGCCATCACTGGTCTGGGTTTATTATATATATTCCATTTTTAAGATATTTGCTTAAGTTATAGTATTGAAGGACCGCCGATAAAGGAGACGTGCCACTAGAGGAGGCCCCATTAACCAGGGGATTCTGGTGGTGGGGTCCAGGACATTGTGCCTGCCCTTTAGAATATCTTCCTCCCCCCTGGAGTGAGGTTAGTTCCCACCATTCTTACCTTCTGTAAGAGCTTAAAGATTCCAGCAGAGGGGTTTCACATTGGAGGTGGTGGATAAATTAACAACCGATCCCACCCTCCCTTCTCATCAAAACGCCTCTCCCCTCATCTTTTTAGCTAGGTTGTTTTTGTAGTATTGTATTTATATTGTAAACAATACAGTTTTATCTTTTAAGCTGCCCAGAGTTACCTTATGGCAAAACGGACAGCTAATAAATTTTACAAGTAAATAAATAAATAAACATTACTACAAAAATTAAATTAGAGGTTTGCTACAAAAATTACATTAGAGGTGAGGAATGTTTTCTCACATTTGGCGATGCTTTATTTTTATTTTTTTTTTCAAATTAGTTTTCAAATTTATATAGCCTCCTGTCTCTCAAAACAAGTAACTCTGGGCAGAGTACAACAGTTAATACACAAAATCTCTGCAAACATAGGAATCTATCATGTTACCAAGAAAACTAGACTTGGTACAGAATTATGGAATGCAAACATATTATTCAGCTCAATTTCTTAACAAATATTAGAGTTTTCTTCCTGTTCCATGTACATTATATTTTTTCACTGTGTAGTTCTTGGAATGTCCAGGATTAATAAGAATATTTATAATGTTACTTAACTTTAGCAGTCTCTTTACTTTTAAACAAATTGTCAAAAGTTGTAAAGCTGCTAAATGAAAAGTTATAGCGCCTTAGACCTTAATTATATGATTCATTCAGTCTGATTTCTAAAGCTCAAGCTTCAACCTTTTAGATTTAAGATAAAAAATGGCTCCAACCATTTTCAGTAATGCTGAAGTGCACATTCATGGAAACATTAAATAAACATTTGCTCTTAAGTTCCATGTTATCTATGTAATGAGCTAAAATGTTTCAGTGTTGATGGATAAAAGATTATCTATTAAGTATTGCTGTGTCATAGATGCACCTGCAAAAAGTGTTACTCCCTCACAGTGAGTGAGGTTTCAACCAGATTTTTGAATTGTGATATTCTTAGCAATGTCACTTTTTCCTGTTTCTACCCATGGTTTCATTATTTTTTAATCCATATTCTTCAAATTAATAATAAATAATTCAGTATTTAAACACCTTTTTAATTAGTCTTTAGCTACATTGCTGGTCTAAATAGATATATGCTAAACTTGCCAAAAGTGTTTAAGTGAGTATAGCATCTTGATTTTCAGTGCTGTGATTCAAAAGAGATCTAAAAAAGAGACAGAGAGATTTGCAGAGGTAGATTTCTTATGGTGTATTCCTGCATTGAAGTTTTATATACAGTTTCAAATATGTATAAAATGATCATGGGGACACAGGAGAAAAAAGATACATGTATATCTTGGATGAAGTTTTCCTGAGTTTAAACTTGTAATCGAAAGGCCTCTGAAACCATAACAAATGGATGAAATCTGTGACTTTACTGCTACTAGCTTTGTAGGTCCAAACACAACTCCATCCTACATACTGATTTAGAGAAATTTATTTGGGCCCCACATAGTACCTTCAAAGACCTTTATGGCTTGGAGCTGCGTTATTTCTCCCCTGTGGTATCTACCATCCCATGAGATTTAGTAGGAGAGGCATGCTTTGCGCAATGTATTTTCTGTCTGACATCATCCCCCTTTTATCCCTCTGGGTTCAACTGTGTTGTGTTCAACTGTGGGTAATGCATTTTCTCTCAGAAAGAGGCACTGCTCCTTTTTCTTCAAGATAGCTGAGCAGTAAAGGAACACCCTGAAAACAGCTTGCTGAGACTTGATGAACCAAGCAGCAATACTTCAGCTTAAGCACGCTTGAAAAATGAAAATACCTCTGCTAGATGGTTGCATCTGTTAAAAAAAAGGCCAGTTAATAAATAAGCATCTGGAAACTAGCCCAGGTTTTTTGTTTTAGACAAACACACAGAATAATTCAAGTAGTTTGCCCAAAGGTCAAAAGAATTACTGGGCTGTTTATTTTCTGATCATTTGGTAAGTCAAAAACAAACATCTAAAAGCACAACTTTTCATTAAAAAAAGAGAGAGAGAGCAACTCAGATGCCACCACTCTAACACACTTATTTTTTAGGTAGTGTGATGGACATCACAGATGCTGACCATCAGAATTGTTCATAATGTACAATGAAAACAATTACTATGAAAATTCAATAACACCTAGGAAAAACTGGCATTTTCTTTTCAAGCAATTGTATCAGAAACGTGGCATAGTTTGTGACATATTTTCTTTTCAGATGTGAGTAACATAAATGTGTTTTCTCATATCAGGATCTAAAAGCATTTATTATTTCCCCCCCTTTTGCCCTAAAATTAGATAGTCTTGAGATACATCTTTCACAAAGCCACAGACGTGCCCAATCTCAAAAGGCACGGGCAGTTACATTGCTGAAAATGGCTACCTGTACCTCCTCTGTTGTTGAAGGCCAATACAGGAAGATTCCCTACCTGGATAGCCAATGTCCTGTGACTCTGGTCACACAGAAACAACAGAGCATGTGCTTTATCAGTGCCTGTACTACAGAAACAATTGTATTAGCCTCCTCTCGCCATTATTGCATAAAGATTCAGGGCACGCAGGACAATTTTCTACCTCCTTGCTGCTTTCAGGCACTAATTTGGTTATCACCTACTGGTACCATGTCACCAGATTCTGTGCAGCAGTGCTTTCATATCCATCAGATGATGATATGTGCCATAAACTAATCTTAATGAGCATCCAGCTCATCATAGTGTTCTATAGTGTGATAGATTTGGTCTGCCACGTCCTAACCTTTATGCTAACATGCATCTAATTCTTCTACCCCTCCTTATTTTAGACTTTTGTTTTTATATATACCTTTTGTTTTGTGTCTTTTAGGTTTGTATTATTGTTATTGTTTTTAGAGTCTGCTGTATTCTCTATGCTTAATGACCGGGCCCTGCCCTGCTTACACTGGTCTTTGATCGTCATAAAGATTTTATTTGACTGCCTCCTTCAAGACAAAAGATTGATTCCTTTTCATTTAAAATTATATCAGCTGCTGTTTTATGAGCTAGGCAACAGCCTCAAGAAAAGTGTTTCCTTTAAAGCAAATCGAAGAAGTGCAAAGGGTGCTTGTATGAAAGCACATCCCTAGGCTTTTTAAACATCTTTGACTGAGTCTCTGGTTGGAAGTTATGGGTAGTTCTTGACTTACAACAGTTCATTTAGTGATGTTTAAAGTTACAATGGCACTGGAAAAAAGTGACTTATGACAATTTTTCACACTTACGACCATTGCAGCATTCTGCATGGTCGCATGATCAAAATTCAGGCGCACGACAACCATTTCATATTTATGATGGCTGCAGTGTGCCGGGGTCACATGACCCCCTTTTACAACCTTCTGACAAGGAAAGTCAGTGAGGAGGCCAGTCATTTAATGACCTTGCTACTAACTTAACAACTACAGTGATTCACTTAACAGCTGTATCAAGAAAGATCCTAAAATGGGGCAAAGTTTAACAACTGTTTTGGGCTCAATTGTGGTCGTAAGTTGATGACTACCTGTACTTAAATTTTTATTAATTTTTCCCTTCATATTTATGAGCAGAACCCTCATTTCCTATTTCAGTAATTGCTCTCAATTTTCATTTGTACGCTATTGAGTGAAAGTATGCAATTGAGTTATTTGAATTGAAAGTATGCAAGGGAGAACATAAGTTTCAAAAAAAGTCCATCAGACTGGTGAATTTATTTGAGGAAGAATGTCCATCCAGGAAACAATAGCAATGATAGAAAGGGGGCGGGGAGTTTATATGAGATAATACATTGCTTTAACTTTTTATTACATATAGATTGCTAGTTTTTCTTCCTTCTCAAAAGGTTTACCCAAAATGCAAGTGATTAGAAATTATACTGGGATTCCCCAGCCAGTTCCACCGGATGGTCCTCCATTACTCATCCAGATTGGAGACATCATTGAACTCATCAAAGGAGATGCACACAGCTTATTTTGGCAGGTACAATACCATTTTATTAGCTCAATTTGCCTTTCTTAATCTAGCGTTTTCTCGCTGCATTATTCTTTATGTGTTTACATTTTAACTTCCAGTAGTCTTTTTTTTTTTTCAAACCAAATACATATTCTATGGCATTTCAATATATATTATATGTATACATTGTAAATAAATACATCTTAATTGCCCCAGTGCTTTAGAACACAGTGCTTTTGGTTCAGTCGCATTGCAAACAGATCTTTAGAAAGTCAGCTGAAGGTAGAGTGGGATCTTCAAATTTATCTCTCTTTTTAAAAAATACCTTTTAAAAGATTATAATTAAACCGCCACTCCTTTAACCTCAAACTATCCACTATTGACCTCACCCCATTCCTAAGAGGTCTGTAAGGGGCATTCATAAGTGCACCATTGTGCCTCCTGTCCCTGTACTATCGTCCCCATTTAGTGGCTGAAGCTTCCAGGGCTGCAGCTCTTTGTGTCATGCTGCTGCACCAGGCTGGAATGTGGCTGAGGCTTCTAGAAAGCTGCAGCTTTGCCTGTCCTGCAGCACTACCACCCAACTTGCATACAGCCTGTGCCAGGCATCCCAGAAATACCCGCCTCCCCCAAGCAACCCCACACTCTTTACTTAGGACTCCATTCACTTAATGACCTGTGATTCTCACTTAACAACTGCAACAGGGAGTGGCAGAATTTCAATGGCTGAGCAAAGTAGTCACATGACATCTGATGTAATGTTTTCTTCCTTCAGTGACTGAGATTGCAGTTCAGTTGTGATCGTAAGTCAAGGACAACCTGTAATGATCTTTACATGTGTCGTTCTTAGGCTTTGCTTTCTATTGTCTACATTTAACCAAAATATTAAATCAGATGTAGATCTACTGCTTTCAAGTCTGTACAGTATGTGTCTCTTGATTAATGAAAATGATACTAAACTGACTTAATTAACAATTCTAAATAAGTTTACCTCAGTGTTAAATTTCATTAAATGCAATAGATCTTGACATACTAATAAATTTGTATTGGAGAGTAGAAAAATAACAAGGAAGAGCAGAAGCAAAGAGTTGGATCCAGATTTATCTAGAGTGCTGTAAATACTTTTCATTATTCATAAAATTCTTATTTATTTTCTGATTATAGAAGATACTCTTACAAAGAATATGTGTACTTTTCTGAAGTTCCAAATCTGCATTAAAAAGGCAGTGTATAGAGTATTATGCAATATTAAAGAGAACTTGCAAAATTAGAATTGTATCAAAATTTATGCTAAACAGCTTGGCATCTTAGGGATTTATCCCTAGGGTTAAAAACACACCATTTAACTTTGTATAAGTTCAAAAGAAAAACAACAACATATATCTGTGATAAAAGTCAGACTATACTTCAAAGGCCCAGTATTTTAATTGTTCTCTGAGTTCTGAAAGTGGTTTTAAAATTCAGTTTAAAGCACAAACTTCTACATTCCTCTCTTTTTTTTTTAAATAAAATCAATTTTCAAAATAATGTTTCTGCTTGTTTGAAATGCCCAGTATTGGTAAAACCAATAACTACCAATTAGAACCAAGACATGATAATGGAGGATAGATTTGAGCTAGTCTTAATGGACACACACACTATTTTTATATAGAGGGACACACATAGTTCATATATATGTTGGGTAATTGACAGCATTGTCCTGGGAAACATTCATGGAGGAACTGGATCCTTGTGGGTTGCCTGTGAAAGTTGAAACATTGTGTTATGGCAGTTCCACTCTTTTCTAAGTGCATGAGTCCACTTTGGGGAAGAAAAATAGGGCAGTGGGCACTCCTGAGCCTCTTCTTGTTTCTATCAGTTGAGCAAATCGTTATGAAATGAGGTATCTAATTTGCTGATAGTACTCAGTTATATGGGACATGTGATGAAAGTCCTGCCCTGATGTCTGGAAGCTGTCAGAGTTAGATGGGAAAGAATAGCCTCAAAATCACCCCAAGCAAGATGGAGTGGCGCTTAACTCAGACGCTTACTAATTCTGGGATTTTTTCCAACTTTATATCTGGGTGGGGTTGTGTTCTTCCTGAAAGAGCAGGCCTGGAGCTGCTTCTGGATTAATAGTGTCATAGTCAGAATGATCTTTGTCAAGCTTTGGCTGGACTGTCAAGCTCAGTCGTTCATGCTCTTTTTGCCTCCTATATGGATTACTCAAATTAATTGTCCTTAAAGATCACTTTTTGCAAAAGGTAGCTACTAATGTGCTCACTGGACAGACTTGTTATTTCCATTTGACATCACTGCTGCACAATCTGGTTAACTCTTGAGTGCAAAGTCCTAGTTATCATTTATAAAGCAAAACATGGCTTAGGACTTGGGTGTCTTTGACATTGCCTATCTTGGATTTTGTCCTGAAAACACAATCCGTGGACAATTCAGTGTACTGGAGGATTTTTCAATGTACTTTTCTGGTGTGTGGCTTCTTGTTCGTATGTGAATTTTCCTTTATTGAGAAGGAAAATTCTCCAGGATTTGATCTGTTTGTAATATTTTTCTGTCTAATTTTGTTTGTGGGAGGGGACAGGAAGTTGTCTTAAATTCAGAGATACCTGTTCTGGTTAATTCAGTAAGCAACACTGTATATTCTACCCATGTTAGACTGCATTAACCAAGAAAGACACACTGAGTTTTTTTCCAAGCAGTTTCCTTTATTGTTTCTCATTTGTAGACAGAAATCTTGCCAACCTAAACCAAATTACACGCACCATTAAAGATTTACTCTGATAACTTTTAGGGAGGAGCTGTCTTGTTCCTCTTCCTTTCAACCAAGCTATCTAAACCTTGCTGTCTTTTCATCTTCTGGAATAAAGCCCCTCCTCCTGAGAATTCAGATTACATTCCACCATAGCCCATTCTACATGGTGCAATCCATCATAGTGCTGAATCAATTGAAGTTTCTGGAATAGAAGAATATAAAGAGCGCATTGTATTAGTCCATCTGGACATTCCTAGTATGCCATGATCTTGAGCTCATTTTATTTCAGGAAGGTATGAAGTTGACATATTACCATAACTGATAAGACAGACTCCTGGATATTGCCTCAATGGACACCCTGAGAGAGATACTATCTTTTGCTTCAAGGAGCAACTTTTCTTAAGCAATATCTAAACTCTGCTTTAGAGACAGGAAAGCATCCTTTAAAAATGTGCTTCCTATTTCAAGATTTCCAGGCAATCAATCCAGTATAAAAAGCCACTGAAAAGATAGGAAGAATTACAAAAAAATTGTACTCTTGCTTCATCTTTAAAGAGTGATTGTCCAGATAATTTCAACCCTGTAGTTTATTTACAGTATAAGCCAGCTTGGAAGGAAGGAAGAAAATAATTCTCGTAATGAAAAACCACCACTGGTTTAATTTCTTTATGCAATTGCAGAAGGATGGAAATTGGCCTATACAGCAATTGTCCATTTCTGGGGAATCTAAAGCAGACATTCTATAATCTCTTTTAAATAGGGGACATCTTTTGTTTTCCCCGAGAGAGGATTGTTACTTTTTAAACTAAGTTACCTTTAATTATCTCCCAGCTGTAACTTGTGACTCAGATTGAGTAAAAATCAAGAAAACTAATGATGAAATTTATCACTCCAAGTAATCTATCTGCATGCTCTGGCATCACATTCTGAAATTGATCCAGTCACTAATGATAACAAGAGAAGCCAATGCAATCATTGTTACAAATAGGCTGCTAATCTTTGAAAGTCCAAGACATCCGGAAATACAACAGGCTTGCAGTATCTTTCTCTGCTCAAGGATCTTCTAAGTTTGATGTTATTGCTTGTAAGATTTCCATATCAGCAATGCTTCTTCCACTGAGTCTACAAATGGGTGACCATATATAGTGTAGAAGCATCAAGGAGCAGAAGTTTCATTTTGAGAGCCACACGTGGACACCTACCCAGGTGGCATGGATTGGACATAAACTGATTTATTCATCCTTAACCAGATATTACTCAAAAATAAAGTAGATGTCAAACCAATGTAAATTTTATAATTTTATCCCTACAGTAAGAAAGCCTCAACCTTCAGAGTTTCTATATTAGCTATTAGTCATTCTAATCTAAGCAGGTATTGAACATGAATGAATTATTCAGCAACATTTGGCAAATCATAATGTGCAAGTTTAAATTGCTCTGAATATAGATGGCATTTGTATATATATATATTTTTCTGTTGTCTCTCTGTAGGGTAGAAATTTAATGACCCAGGAGCTTGGTTTCTTTCCAAGTGATGCAGTAAAACCTTGCCCATGTGTAAGTAGCACTATATAATTATGTTTGTCAGAATGATTGCTTTTACAAAAAGGTCTACAGCTAATTTGCCTGCTTCTTACTAAGTTTTTTAAAATTAATTTTTCATGATGCAATAACATATACTTTGTGTGGTAGTGTTGGGGGAGATTGCATGCAGTCTTAATTTTATTTAAAGAGACAATTTTGTGTTGTGGGTTACTAGATTTCAAAGTAAAAGCTTGAAGGAAATCAGCTTAAAATGGGTTTATCTGGTGATGATTTAACTAGCAAATCTGTTCAATTTTCAAACATATATACACACAGCCAGTTTGGTGTAGTGGCATCAGGTTAGAAACCAAGAAATTGGGAGTTCTAGTCCTGCCTTTGGCCCAAAGCTAGCTGGCTGACTTTGGGCCAGTCACTTTCTCTCAGGCCTAGGAAGAAGGCAGTGGCAAACTACTTGTAGAAATCTAACCCCCAAAAATGCAAGGATTTGTGCAGGCAGTCTTCAAGGATTGAACATACTTAAATGGAAGAATACAGAGAGAGACAGAGAGAGAGAGAGACAGAGACAGACAGACAGACAGAGACAGACACACACACACACACAGAGAGACAGAGACAGAGAGTTAGAGTGGTTACTGACCACTCATTCAGTAACTACTCATTCATTGAGTGGTTACCAACTACTCATTCAGTGACTGTATGAAATTGCAGGTGTTGAATGCATGGTACTTACAACTGATCCTTAAAGTTCCAGTTGTAACAACACTCCTGTGATTGTGAATTTGGCGTTTGACAACCAATGATTCACTGGCGACAGTAGAGCCTGGAAGTATGCAATTCTAGCTGTTTTCCAGTCTTGTACCATCCTATCTGGTCACATCCAATGGTGATCACTATATTTTTTCATCCTTCTCCTGCAACTTTCACAGGGGTATCAAACATATGACTCAACCCATGTCAGTGTCTCTGTCACTAAGCATTATGGTGCATCTCAGATGGAATTTTTCTTTCAGACTAGAATCAAATCTCCTAATGTCCAGCTATGTCTTCCTTTGTTCCATTCAGTCTCTTATTCATTGATTGTCTCCATGCTTTCCATTTCACTGCAATCTCTCTGTCATCCTTATTTAGACATTATTTTCATAGTTACCCCTACCAATCTTTTCTTCCTAAATCCTTTTTTCAGTTACCACAAACGATTCACTCTTCCCCATTGTACAATCCTGCTGCAACATACAGTAACTAAAATTAATACTGGCTAAATTAATTAACTCCATATTTAATTCAGGTGTAATTATACATTGAGGTGCAGAGATATTAGTGAAATTATTCTAGTTTTTCAAGGAAGAAATTTAGTTGTAAAATTTCAAGAATTCAAATATGAATAAACATCAGAAGCGTGGTGTTACTAAAAAGATAAATTGATGTTTTACCACTGTTCCCTTACAAGTGGCAAGCATTGCCATTCCATTTTGACAAATGATAACATTTGGAAGATTCTGAAACATCCATCACATCTTCAAGGCACCATCACTGTTACTATTATTATTAAGTAACAACGCTTATATCTAATCCATAGAGAAGTGCCCAGAAACAGCACAAAATACATACATCAAAAGGCACAAACAATAAATATTAAATGAAAAATGGATGAGAGCCTAGAATATCTACAGCATATGGTGCGTTCTGAGAGAAAACTGATAGGCATTTTTCTGTCAGTGGTTTGATATATGTGGCAGCAAGACATTTTCATATTGTATGAAAGTGGCTCATATTTACTCGCTTTTGTTCTGTTTTTTATTGTTGTTAATAAGCATATGAAGTCTGTTATTGTTCATTTTCACACAAGGCTTTTTGCTGGTAGACAAATCCTGAGGTAAAAATGATTTCATATATTATAGTTCAGGAGCTTGTCCTGTGACCTGATCAAAATATTTTTATTTATTATTTTATTGATTGAATTTTTTTTACATTTTTGAATTGTCCATTCCTCTCTTTATATATGTTACAACTATACCACTATACCACTATTCCTGAAGTAACATGACTGGAGGAGGAATTCTGGGAGTTGAAGTCCACAAATCTTAAAGCTGTCAAGTTTGAAGACCCCTGCACTATACCTTCCATAATCCTTAACAAGGGCATGAATAAGATCAATTGGGATTATGAGTTGTAGCCATAACAATTGGTGCCTGATGGGAGACCTGTGGGGTGGAGGGCAGGTGGCAAGACAAAGAAGAATCATGGAGGCTGGAAGTGAAAGCTCTTTCTTTTCAGTTCCAACACCTCTCATTCTATAACAGCTCATTCTGTTCCATTCCCAAAAAGCCTTATAGGCCTTGTATCCTGTTCACATGCTTAGGTCTCTTTGAGTAATCCATTCATTTCCTCTGGCCCCATTGAAGCACTTCTCAGGAGCCATACAGAAAAGACTTATTGAGCATATGTAACTCTCACACCATGCCTGGAGCTTTTCAGATGTAGGTGTCACCACATTCTTGGTGGGAAACTGCTAGATAGCAGCAACAATATGCAGAAAATATTAGCTCTTTGCTCTCATCTAATGATCATGCAGCCCTGCTGAAAGCCCTATTTGTGTATGTTTTCTTTATTTCAATTCTATGATGGAAACTAACCCTACAGATCTCCTTGAACAGGACTGGGGCTGCGACCCATGGATTGGTCAGCTTGATGAAACCCCTTTCTAGGTTTTTGTCTATATATTTGCACATTTCTTACATTTCACAGGGCATCATGGCGTACATTTTTGGGCTTTGGTAATTTTGCCCCAGGGATGATTTCTATGGTGCAGTCTTTTCACGGTAGGGAGGTAGGATGTCACACTCAGTCTCACTGAATACTTCAGCGAGGTCCTGATATTCCCCTTGGGATCTGTCTTGCCCCTGGGGTTTTGTTGGAGGTGGCTGCCAATTGCTCTGGTAAACTCTCAGAGGGGGTTCCCTGCATTAGCGGTACTTCTATATGAAGAAGAGGTTGAGGTTCCTTTGCTATCCTCAATCTGTGGCTGCCCCCCTGCCCCCAGATGGTCGGGCCCCAGTTGTCTAGCCAGGAAAGTCCCAGTATGACTGCATCTGTCATTTGGGAGCCACTATGAATCAAATTGTCTCCCAGTACTTAGCTAGCTCTAGTCTCACTGGTTCGGTTAAGTGAGTGGCATAGGCTCCTCCCACTAGGGAGCCATCTACTTGTTCAATGCACTAGTTTACAGATTCCAAAACTTTTCAGTGGGATTGCCTGCAATTCCTTTTACTTTCCACTTGGAATTTATTTATGTTCAGAATTGGGCTATGATGTAGAAACCCAGAGATACTAAGATCACTCTTATAGAGTTGAGCAAATCTTCAGCATGCTATAGCTGTCCATGTGAGGCAGAATTGATTTTATCCGCACTGATTATATACTTCTGTGTAGGTTTTGCAGTTGTTGGATGACTTGCTTACAGGTTAAGGATGTGCAAAGTGTTTTGGATTTGAATCATCCCATTTTGAGTGCAAAACCTGTCTTTCAAGTGTGAATTGGATTACTCTTGAGTATTTGGAGAAGTGTCTCAAATTCAAAATGGCTGTTTTGAGGTGTGAAATTCTTGTTTCAAGGTTCAGGGCTCAGAACAGCTTTTTCACAATTGGAACATTTTTCCCTTTGCTTGTAAGGTAGAAATTCAGTTAAAATTAAGTTAAATTTTAGGACATTTAGATACAAGCATTTTGTAATAAGAAAGGGAAATAGGCTAAAAATATACTCTGGAAATAGAGCTAGCTGATAGAGGCATTAAATCTTCTCTCCTAGCAGGAAAAAGAATGGCTGAAACTGAAAATATGAATATTTGTATTATATAGATAGCAATAAATAACTGCAATAATAAGATATTTCCCAATAAATTTTCCTGGTTAAAACTAGCATTGCAAAGCTGGGAAAGGGGGACATTTTAGCACTTGTGGGTGGTTACTACCCAAAATCAATATGATGAGGTTGACACATACAAATGTGGGTATAGCTACGATGTCAGTTTATCATTACCCACAGGATTTTTTAATCAGTCAAATAAAAACAAATCTCAAATAGATATTTTGGGATTGTTACGTCCAGAAGGCATTACAGATAGTCCTTGACTTACTACCACAATTGAGCTCAAAATTTATGTTGCTAAGTTGGACATTGTTAAGTGAGTTTTGCCCCATTTTACAACCTTTCATGCCATAATTGTTAAGTTAGTAACTTGATTGTTAAGTGAATCTGGCTTCCTCATTGACTTTCCTCGTCAGAAGGTCACAAAATGTGATCACATAACCCCAGGATACTGCAACCATTGTAAATATGAATCAGTTGCCAAACATACCAATTTTGATCATGTGATCCTGGGGATACTGCAATGATCGTATGAAAAATGGTCATAAGTCACTGTTTTCAGTGCTGTTGCAACTTTGAACAGTCACTAAATGAATGGTTGTAAGTTGAGGATTACCTGTATCTGGTAGAGTTATCATTAAATAGTTCTGTTTTCTAAGCACCAGCGATTTGGGAAAGATAAAAGTTTGATCAGTCAGTCAGGTTTGTTTTGGTTACTGACAAGAAAAGCAATTGTCTAGGGGAAAATAGTCACTTTTAACTATCCGTATGGCTTAGAAGTCAATTAAATAAAACAATGTATAAAATTATATAAGAATACACGTAAAATTGTTTGTTTTCACTAAAGAATTTTGGCCATAAAATTCTGGCCAAATAAGGCATTATACAATTGAATATAAAATAGTTAAATTATTGTCTGGAATAATAGAATAATAAAATTATCATAATAAAGTATAGAACCATATAAAATCCCTGGAAAAATTGCAATTAATATATAGTATATCTGGAAAAATGCAGTAATGTTGCATGAAAAGATAAATGTTTAAAAATAAGAGGATAATTGAAGCAATAATAAAATATTGATTTGTTCAATGAAATAATAATACACAATGTAATTGTTTAATAACTAGCCTTGATAGGGCTCAAATGTGCTTAATTGTACTTTTTTTTAGTTCATCTCTTTGAAATGTAAAATCTAGTTGATGAACTTCATAGGCACATACAGTAAATATTTAGACTGAAAATAGGCATTAAAAAAGGTACATGACTGCTTTTGAAAACAGCAGCAATATTTTTCTTGCCCTCTTGTTCTCTGTAGATGTGGAAAATATATATTTTATTATTCCTGCTTTGCTTGATTCTCTCTGTAGCACTATAGAATGAAAAATCAGTATATCTGAAAAGAAAATAGTAGAGAGGTGATCCTGTATTTGGTGTGTAAACTTAAATTTGCTTTAAAACCTTGCTCTTTTGCTTGGATGCTTAATTTACTTTGGTACGAATTTTAGTATATGGGCATTTGATGGTGAATTTAATTCAAATCTAAGTAGGAAAACTTCTATAATAAATCTTTATATTAACTGATATAGCTAGAATTGCATCATGTCACCTAAACATAATTTTTAAAAACTTGATTGTATAAACTGAAATATTGAGCAACAGTGCCACAAATAATGCAAAGTTGAAATCTATTTGAATTTTAGTAGCTCAGGCTGGGAGTTGGTTTGTTGGTCTGAGCTCCGAACTTGGCAATTTGGTTGCAAACATTTCATCACCATTTGAGGAGACATTATCAACGCGCTTTGAATTGTGCTTGTCTGACAGAGCAGTGGTCTTTAAACATCCATTTATGTGATGCAAATGAGAGTGGATGTTGTTTGTTTAGCTACTTCTGAGTCATGGTCTAACTTTGGACCATTTGATTGGCTGCCAAGCTCTGAGCTCAGATCAACAGCCCATAATGCAGAGTATCTAATTTAATCATTTTCTGACAATGGGCAAAAGTCATTGAGATGTACATTTATTCTTTTACATATTTAATGGTATTTTATTGTATTGATTTTTTTGCAATTCATTTTATTACATTCAATTTTATTTGTTTTAATATGTTTATCATTATTTTAGGTCCCTAAACCAGTAGACTATTCTTCTCAGCCATGGTAGGTAGCTATAAATTGTTATATTTTTATTTTGGGCAGAGCTAGGAATTCAAATAAACAGCTTGAGAGAAAAATAATATTAATAGAAATCTAATTTGTTGTGGTTTAACCTTTCTGATCTTCTATGGAATGCATCTAGTTGTAATATAAGCAAAAATAATTGAGTGTATATACTGCATAACTGTATTTTTGCATGGATAAATCTGGTTTGCAACCAATTTTGTATCTCTGGGAAATGATATAATATAAGAAGCTCTGGCTACTCCTTCAAAGCCTACCAACTTTGCATTTGAATGAGTTTTCACCCAGTCATGATCTCTATCCTCCCAAATTCAAGTCTAGCAATTCCAGCCATTCCCTTATCCTGAAGAATAATCCTTTCATAGCTATGTCCTTGATACCAGTTTCTAATTGAGGAGTGCAAGAAACAATCACATACCGTTGGACCCATACATACAATTTACATTATTTTCCTAAGAAATTATATCCCCTTGAATTGCCTGATTTTTTTTTTGAGAGCTTCAACAGGGCTGACCACAGTGATGAGAATAAAATATGGATATGTGATGCATGCCAGCACATAATGTAATATTTTGTCAAGATCTGTTGATATTTCCTGTGCTTTCCAGATGCAGGATTCATTTACACTCCCAAAGACTTAAATTAAAGTCTGAATTAAATTAATTTAATTTTTGAGGAACAGGTAATTCTGGTACAATGGTGTCACTGTTTTAGGTACATTGATTAGAAAGAGAAAGCTAGAAAAATTATTCATACTCATAGGAGATTGATAGGAAGAAGACTCAAAAAGCATCTCACAAGCCATTAATCAGTTATCACTGTGATATGCCTTGGGGAATTTAAGGTAGACTAAGGTTTTGTTCATAGAAAAAAATACATCAATGTAACATTTCAGTTGTACAAATATCAGAACACCATTCTCATCATGGAAACTAAGTACCAGTGTCTTCAAATTGGCAAAAAAAGAAGAGTTCCATGCACAGATTATATTCTGTGGCTCTCACAGAATTTCTGTATTTTGCAATTGGTTGAATGTATCTGCAGGTCAAGAAGTATAGTTAGTGATGCTGAACTGCATTACTGTGAATGCCATAGCCAGCAAAATGGGAGATTGATTTTTTTTTTTTTTTTGCTTATGAGATACCCATTCTATTCTGGGCATATCTGCCCATGATAACTGCATATGATTCTCGCCACCAAACATGGCCTAATCAAAAGATTACATTTGAGTTTGGAACTGCAAAACAAAATACAGAAAATATAATAAAATAAAATTCACTTTATTTCAGGTACGCCGGAAAAATGGAAAGATTACAAGCAGAAGCAGAACTTATTAATCGGGTAAACAGCACTTACTTAGTGCGGTATAGGACTAAAGAATCAGGAGAATATGCCATTAGCATTAAGTAAGTGAATTATGTGTTTCTTTATATTGTTCATGCAATTGATAGGTCAATATTCAATATGGATTTTTAAAATAAGGTTGTGCTAGTTACATTCATTTGTTAAAAAATATTACAGAAACCTTGAAATGGGTGGGATTCAAAAATTTTTACAACTGGCTCTGTGGGCATGGCTTGGTGGGCATGGCAGGGGAAGGACGCTGCAAAATATCTCCATTCCCTCCCAACTCCTGGGGGAAGGTTACTGCAAAATTCCATTCCCCCCCCCCCCCACTAACCTGCTTTTCAACTCTGTTCTCCTGTTCAGGGCAACAAAAGAAGACCCAGCTGATCAGCTGGGACTTAGGAGGCAGAAAAGAGATGGGAATGGGGCCAGTCAGAGGTGGTATTTGCCAGTTCTCCAAACTACTCAAAATTTCCACTAGCAGTTCTCCAGAACTGGACAGAACCTGCTGAATACCATCTCTGCTCTGCTTCCCTGCTGAACTTCTTTGAAAATTAGTATCCCTAACCACTATTATTCTATTATTTTGTTATTCTGAAGTTATTGCTGCTCTACCTTCCAACAAAGCTTTGACTCCTGGCAGCTACATAGAGCAAATTGAAGCTTTCTTGGTAGGATTTTTGGAAGTAGTTTGCCTTTGGTTGCTTCTTCCTACAGCTTTGAGAAAGTGACCAGGCCATAGTTACTGAGTTGGTTTCTCTGCCTGTGTTTCTGTGCAGGACTAGAATACACTTTTTTTTAAACCAGTGCGTTAACCACCATACCACACTGGCTCTCTGGTATCTTACAATTATGCTTAAGGAAGAGCAAAGTCACAAAAGTTCTTACACCCAATCTTTCAGTGGCCATGTTTGGGGGTTAAGATTTAGGGATTAGGGCAGGGGTGTCAAACTGGCACCCTGCAGGCCGAATGCATCATGTTCAGGCCATGCCCAGCCCAGCTACACAAAGGGGAAAACGTGAAACGTTTTTATTACCTTCTGAAAGTAAACTTTTCAGTTGGGATGAATGACACCATAATGGTTCTGTGACTTGGAACACAAAGATTTTATGATAGCTAGTAAAGAGTGATTTAAAGGTCTATTTGCATTTTAACTAGAATTTTTTTTCAGAATTGATCAAGCTATCAACTGAAGCCAAACAGAATTTTTCCCTCTAATTGAGTGGGAACAAGGAGATCACACCGAAGGAATAATAATTTTTTGAAAAGCTGTTGCTATCTTTGTCAGTACGAATTTGAATGCAATCAGCTTGGTGGGATCCAACAATTAGATATTGCTGGGAGACTTTTTCTTAAATCTGAATGTAGGCGGGTGTGTTAAACTGGACCCTAATAAATGTTTTTTGTTAATTAGGTGTCAGCAGTGTATTGGCATGGATATGTGTTTTGTCTTAAGAATTTATTCATGGAGAGTTTGGGCACGTTGTCAAGTAATTATTGATTTTTCCAGATTGAAAACACATTTATATTCATAAGTTATTCATTGTCTATAGGTACAATAATGAAGTGAAGCATATCAAGATTTTCACAAGAGAAAGTTTTTTTCACATTGCAGAAAATAGGAAATTTAGAAGTTTAATGGTAAGTATACGTTTTTATTTTGTCTTCCTGTTTTCAAAAATACTTTAATTGGACATTATCTTACTAAATGTTTAAAGTTGACATATCTAGCTTAATGTTACTACTATAAGACCTGTGCTGGCGCAGTGGTTAGAGTGCGGTATTGCTGGCTAACATTGCCAGGAGTTCAATTCCCTCAATCCTGACTGACTCAAGGTTGACTCAGCCTTCCATCTTTCCAAGATTGGTAAAATTAGAATCCAGGTTGTTGGGGGTAATAGGCTGACTCTGTAAACCTCTTTGAGAAACACTGTGAAGTGGTATATAAGTCTAAGTGCTTTTGCTTTTGCTGTTGTTCTTATAATAATAAGAACTATTCAGTTTTATTTGCCTTTTCTTTCTTTCTTTTTTTGACAAATCTAGTTCGATAGATTTGTCAAAAAAGAAAGAAAAAGCAAATAAAACTAAATAGTTATTATTATTCATGGCAAACACTTTGAGGGTTGAGGCTTTCAGTGAACTGATTAGTTTTTAATGCATAATAACAACAGTTGCACTTGCTGTCATTGGAAATAGGTGATTAATAAACGAATCTATCTCCCAACATCTGTAAAGTTGTCAAAAACAACAACAGCAAAAACTCTGAGCAGCCATACGTATGAAAAAAGACAATGTTGATTATTGTTTGAAAGAGTCATGACTTAGCATGTATTAAAAAGATTCCAATTCATTTGGCTTATTTACATTAAAATTGTAAGGGAATACTCTGATAGAGATATTGTATATTTGCTTGTGGTTTTACAGTAATGAAGATTGTGATAACTTTCATGCTAAGAAGGAAGTACACATTATTCCCACTTTATTTTTATTTACTAGTATTTGAAATGGAAACTTAAGGATAGGAAGTGTGAATCCTGTATGCTTTTGGTTTACTGGAAGATTAGCAATAACTTTTTGAAGTAGTCCTAAGCCACAACTATCATTGAAGAATGGTCTAATTATCAATGTTTATATGTCATAAATAATATTTTTATGTCAACTGATTTAGTCTCAACTTAGCCTATCCAAGTGATTATAGTTTCCAAGACTTAAACATGTTTGATTAGCAGGACTATAGTGAATGAATTGGCGGTGAATAGCAGTTTATACTAATATGTTATCTTATATTTTTACTTTGGAAAGAAATTGCTGTGGTTTGAAACAGCAAAGTAAATGAGTTGCTTTTGCTTTGATCTTTTTGCAAAATTTCATAATCTCTGTGTTGATCAATATAGATTTCTTTAGATAATTATCATTTGGAGTTGGGGGGGGAGGAACAGATAGACCAGAAACATAGTCTACTTGAAGGATTTCAGGAGTTTTGTGAAATATATGTCTTGCATTATTTCTAGATCATTTATCTGTAGTGTTGGTATTCCACTGTTGTCATTTAAATGATCATTTATTCTGAGTTAATTTCATTATACCAAGATCTATTGATTCCAACTGAATTAGAATGTTAGAAGAGTAAGAGTTAGCATTTGTATAGTTATTTGTAAAATAATTCATTGTTTAAAAAGTGCAAGACTTGCATTATTGTTGTAGAAAGACTAAGCAAATGCTAAATATGTTTTACAATCTTACCTGTACATGCTTACTCTGAAAAAGTCTTGCTAGAGATCAATGGAAAGGGGCCATTGAAGTGAAGGAGGTTTAAAACAAGCCCAGAATGTACTGTAACTTTTCTAAATCCTGTGGGTAGGTTACTGTTTTGAGTAAACATCGTCTTTTTATATATTTCTATTTGCTTATTTAATTAATTTGGATACTGTATAACTTCCAGTGATTTTAATTTTTACTAAATCAGGAAAAAATAACCCAACACACAGACCTGCAACATCAGACACAGCTATCAGAAGGGTGAGGAACAGATTATCTGGTTCCACCAGAGAATGAGGCCTTCGCAGAATACAAAAACTGCTGTTTGAAAATTGCTATAATATTAATATCAATCTATTTTATTACATTTTTATCACACCTTCTTCCAAGATGATTGATTTTATTTTATTTTCCTTTATGACAATCCTGCAGGCTAGGTTAGGCCAAGAGACATTGATTCCCTTAGTAAGCTTCATAGCTGAAGATCTCAGTATTTTGCAGGTTTGAAGTTTTATACTGAGGCACTGAGTCAAATACTTTCAAAAGGTAATTTAGGATTATGATTATTATGTAGTTCCAGTAAACTATTCCAGACCCATCTGTTTCAGAGAGAAGACATCTGGTCCAAATTTTCTTTTGTGTGCTGAAGCCTTGAGCCATGTGCATTATAATTCAGACAACACATTAGACTCTCTGTGTATGTTCTGATATAGATATAACTCTTGAAAGTATGTTGTATATTTTTTAAAAAGCTTCACGATCTTGATACTCATGCCATCTGATGAAATACAAAGAATGTCTTCTCACAGGCCATTGACTTGGCAAGCCACAGCTACTGTTTACTAGGACCATGCCAGAGGCACGCCATTATCTGATAGCTGTGGTGTAGCTGCAGTCTTTTCTCTAAGGATTTCTACTATACAAAAGCAAACAAATAGAGAGAAGCAATAGTGGCTGGTTCAGAGACATCTGACATATCTATCCAGAAATATTTGCAAGACCATTATTTGTGTATACTATTATATGAGACATGCAGTCCTTTGACAAGGAAAACTCGTTTCTTTTATCACTGAAATTTACTCTCAGGTTATTGAATCAGAAAAACGAGTATCAAACACTGCTATTGCTTTGTCTATCAAGAAATTGTACCAATCTGAGCTTTTGCACCATTTACTTTGTATTTTTCCGACTGATTGCAGAAAATATACCTTGCAGTAAGAAATGTACTGTTGCACACATAGCAATAAAGGGAAAACCTGAACATAAACATTATGTTAGGAAAGGCCTGTGACCTTTCCACATAGAGATGGGATCAGCAATAGCAGGAGATTTATCACGCTTTGAGGGCTATATATTTCATGTATTCACATGTAACAGAAGGCCAGCGCTTCAAAACTAGAAGCAATAAATGCCATCAAGCCAAACCTAAATATATTGAATCCCATTGATCCCAAGGACCATTGAATATCTGCCACTTGAAATTCATGAAATCTAAATGTTTAGCTTTGATGCAGTTGTGACAATTAATCACTCTCGTATTTGCCAGGGATAACTTTTTTTCTCTCTTTTGAATCAATTTTTAATATAAATGGAGAAGCCTATATTAGCCGCAGGTTCATACATTTTCATTAAGCTATTAGCATGTAAGGAACTAAAAAAAATGATTAGAAGTAAGCTTGTCAGGTCTGTTTTGAATGTTTTTGATGGTTGCTTATAAGCATCTATCTTCTGAAAGTTCTTTCCCACTTTTTAAGGTACTGATTGTACTATCTTCAGGTTCATTTAAAAATAATCAAGAATAGAGGAACAAGAACCTAAATAAAACGTTTCAATCTGTTGGGAGTTACTGCTTCTTCTTCACGTGCTCATTCTTACAGCCACTGATTTAAAGATGACTTAAAACATATTCTCAAAATATACATTTCTAATCATATTTTCTCTCACAACAGTTTATACTACAGTTTGGTCATCTCTTTAAGAGAAATGAGCTATATTAGTTTATTGAGTTTATTATTATTATAGTCCTAAATTGGTCTGCATGTAAATAAACAGTACATCCAAAGTGTTCACAAAGAAGAGTTTAAAGGAATATTTTTTTTTTAAATAAAAGAGCTAAATTACTTCAACCCAATGAGACACTGCTTCAAAAGCTGTCATCAATGAAACCCCTAATTGATACAGTGGTTAAAGTACAGTGTTGCAGGCAAACTCTGCCCACAGCCTGGAGTTTCATCTGATAAGGCACAAGGTTGACTCGGCCTTCTAGCCTTCCGAGGTTGATAAGATGAGAGCCCAGATTTCTTGGGGGGAGGGATATGTTGAGGATTGCAAACTGTCCAGAGAGTATTGTATATGCTAAATGCTATTACTATTGCTGCTTTCAAAGTGGTTATGCATATATGCTTGTGGAGACAGCTGGAGATGGCTTTTAAAGCAGCCATGTGAGTCCTGGAAGTGTGCATCAGCTTTAATAAATCGAACAGAAATGACTGATTGTGAATATGGGTTGTGAAACAAACTTTTCTGAATGATTTGTTACAACTTCAGTGATATCCATTTGTCGGTCTGTCATTGTCATTCATTCATTCATTCATTCATTCATTCTAGGATAATCATGTATACTCAAAATGTGAAATTAGGTTTTCTGGTTTAACAATGCATGAGCCAACATGCATAGTTAATTATCACATTATCACAACATTAATGAAGTATAAAATGTGTGGATTACTAGTTCTGATCCATATATGGTATATTCAGATCAGCTTACATAACAGTGAAAAGAAGCAACAGGATTGGTTAGGTATCCTTGCCAC
The DNA here is from genome assembly GCA_033807585.1 of Hydrophis major. Taxonomy (NCBI): domain Eukaryota; kingdom Metazoa; phylum Chordata; class Lepidosauria; order Squamata; family Elapidae; genus Hydrophis; species Hydrophis major. The sequence goes on from CM066330.1 coordinate 149,213,425, forward strand.
GTAGCTAAACGAATGAAGATAAATACTAAATATTAACATACATCTCCTTTAAGTCCTGCATTTGGCTCATGCATTGTTAAAACAGAAAACCTAATTTCATATTTTGAGTTGATGAATATATGTGGAAAAGGACATTTGATCCTGTGTGTCCTGGAGAAATTTGCAGTGAATATTGTTCTGGTCAAACATGAGCTTCAACAGTTATTCATGTTTTTAGCTCTTTCCCAGTGGTTGCCATTGTTCCCAAGTAGATTTGGGGTTTTTTGCAAGTCAATTCAGAGTGATTTTCTTTCTGGTACAAAACAATTAATAAACATGTATGGGCAAAATACTTCATATAAGTGTTACAATGAATAACCAGGAAAACAACAGTAAGTATAAGAAAATCCAAACACTAATTAATGTAAGCATTATGTAATATAATAAATTTAGGTTGGAACTATGGTCCACATGAATGAAGGATGCCATTGATTCACAGAAGTGTATACTTCTATACATGTAGAAAACCAGATACAGGAAGAACAATTCCATTTTAATCCATTCAAAATTTAATTACTTTTATGTGCAGTTTTTTCAATGTAAAAAGTGTTTAAAGCTGATACTTGCTAACACTCGTTTAATTCATACAGCATCTTTGATAAGAAATAGAATAGAATAGAATAGAATAGAATAGAATAGAATAGAATAGAATACTTTATTGGCCAAGTGTGATTGGACGCACAAGGAATTTGCTTTGTGCAAATACTCTCAGTATACATAAAGAAAAGGTACATTCGTTAAGAATCAAGAATCATAACGTATAACACTTAATGATAGTCATAGGGTACAATCAACAATCCAATCATACCAGGAAACAGTCAATTTTTTTTTTTTTGCCAAATACCCTTTTCAAAGCAGAATTGGTGATTCCGAGCATAATAGGAAGTACCTCAAGCAGAGGTGGTATTTGACCGGTTTGGCGGGCCAGTTGCAGTGATGAGCAGTGGAGACCGAACCAGTTTTCTCCACTGCTCTGCTCTGGGCCCACCCACATTTGGCACACACATGCACGCAAAATCAAAAATATTTGAATCCCACTACTGACCTCAAGCCTCAACTTGTGAAGTTCTGAGCTTCAATGCATTAATCTGAAATAGACCACTTCCAAAACACTCAAAATTGGCCCACTCAAACTTATAGTTTCATAATAGAGATGGGACATTTTGTGGAATTTGTTTGCTTAACATTTTGGGGTGCTTTTTCCACCAAATTATACACTTCCTGCAGTTAATCCCTGTATCATGAAGGAAGTTGTCTTTTGACATTGATTTCAAATGTCATCAAATAATTATTAATATGTCTAAATATTTCTATTCTGGAAGGAACTTGTGGAATATTACAAACACCAGTCTCTCAAAGAAGGCTTTCGAAGTTTGGATACGACTCTACAGTACCCATACAAGGAGTATGAAAATACGCCAGATCAAAGGAGCCACAGAGCAAGCAGCAATTGTAAGCATTTGTTGTTGTTTTTATTACACAGGAATGAAATTCAGTTGAAAGCATCTTCCATTTTGCATTTTTGACATATAACCTATCAATATGCTAATGCATTTAGCCAGACTTTTCTGCAGCTAAGCAGAATCAGCATCTGCTGACAGGTTTATGAACAGGTCCAGTTGACTTCCTGACTGCCTCTCTTTAAATCATATTGCTGCTCAAACATCTATTAAAATTGTAAGTGAGCAATTGATTTGTAAACAGGCATTTTGCATTGGCTAAGCTGCTTTTGGCTACATGAATTAACAAACACGTAATTCAAATTTGACATTTAAATGAATTATTCTTGTTGTTTAAAACCACAGTCTTATAATGCAGAGATTTTCTAAAGAAGCTTAAGGTCAGAATGATTTCTTCTACCATTCTACTTGTTGGTGGTGTTCATAAATAAGTCTTACTTTAGAGTAACCAAATTTGGACTGGACAGAGGCAGACACATTTCTATCTATATGTTTGTAATTTATTGCAAAAACCAGTACAGGTAATCCTCGATTTAGGACCACAATTGAGCATAAAATTTCTGTTGTTAAATGAAACATTTTTAAAGTTTTGTCCTATTTTATGGCCTTTCTTGCCACAGTTGTTAAGTGAATCACTGCAGTTGATAAATTACTAATCCGATTGATAAGAATCTGGCTATTCGATTGACTTTGCTTGTTGGAAGGTCTCAAAAAGTGATCACATAACCCTGAGACACTGCAACAGTTATAAATATGAACCAGTTGCCAAGCATCTGAATTTTGACCACATAATCATGGGGAGGCTGCAAAGATCGTAATTCTGAAAAATGGTCGTAAGTCACTTTTTTTGGTGCCATTGTAACTTTGAACAGCCACGAAATGAACTGTTGTAAGTTGAGGACTACCTGTAGTGGGGAGTTTAACAGAGGTGACCCATGCTGTCTTTAATATTTGATAAAACAATATGAACACTAGTCCTGATAACTGATTTGAAGTTGCTGAGAGCATCTGGGCATCTGTTCATTAGCTTCACTTGATTCTGTAGCCATTGTGATTGCTGCCAAATTTCACAGTGCTGGAATTGGATAGTTGAGATTTTATGAGCAATAGAAATTTCTAAAAATAATGGCAGAAGATTAAAAATTATGTAGACACACGTATGCCCTTTTAATACACTTCTAAATTACTGAGAAGCAGATGGATAATTTCAGAGCCTTTCTGAGTGCCCATTAAAGACCAGAAGATGTTTTGAAATGTTTAGGAGCAAGAAAGTTGAGGCCGTGTCATTGAATGGGGCCAGTTCTTTATACAGCCAATAAATAGGGAAATGGTATGCTTAATATCTATAGAATGATTACAAGTGAGTCTTCATCCCCTATAAATCAACAGAAAAAACAGCAACCAATAGGCAGGAAAGAGAATGTGTCACATATTTTGGAGAGGTTTGTGCACAGTGGAGGAATAGGGACAATCAGAAAAATCCATCCATGGGACAATGAACACTTGGCTGCAGAATGAGGAGGGACTCATATGATCAACTACACATCTTTACAATAGTGTTTTGTTACAATGAACATGGATATAATTATGGAAGTTGTAATGCTTTCTTTTAGTTTGTCTTTCTTTGCAGTTTTATATATAAGAGAACAATAAGAGGTAGCATTATTGCAAGAACAATAAGAGGAGAGAGACTGAAAATTATGAACACAAAAGCCACAGCACAATTATGTGCAATTGTTTCACAAGAACTGACAAATCTGTGAGCTTGAACTAGCATCAAGTCATCTCAACAATAGATCATTCTAGCACTAATTTCCAGCTAATAATAATTTCCTAGCACTAATTTCCAGCTATAAGTTTTCATAACATGAGAACTAATATAAGCTAATTAATAACTGATTTGTATTCTTTTCTGTCATTTTCAGCGGCTTTTCAAAGAGTTGGCCCCTAGCTCTCAAGCTATTCTGTCTTTTCATTTTTAACAGTACTGTATTGTTAAAAGTTCTTTTCAACACATTAAAAGAAAAAAATGTGTTACTGGCAGAAGATAATAATCCCTTCTGAATGTTTTGTTACATTCTATGATTGAGAAAGCTTAATTGTATGATAAAAAGTCACAATTTTGTTTGTGCACAATAACTGTGGGGATGGCTTCTGTATTGAAAGCAGTGAATTGTTGCTCATTGAAGATGGGTGTTGGGTTTCTCTGTTCCTCACTGCCTGTTAATTTGGGGAAGAGATAGGCAATCTGCTTTCTGCTAAACTGGAAGCAGCAGGGAGGTGTTGTAATTCTATCCCAATAGCAATTTAAGATTGATGGTTGAATGTGGTAATTATTGGCTATGTGTGGAGCTGCTTAATAAGCTGAGATATTAATAAATATTTTGCCTACATGATCAGTTTCAATGTTCTTCCCTTGCCAAACAGATCAGGAATTAACTATAATTTCCTAATTCATCAATTAATCCAATCAACTTGAGTTTGTACTTCGGTTAACCATTGAAATGAACAGCACTTCTTAAATCTCATTTATTCCAGTGTGATTATTTTGACTAAGTGTAGCTTCAACCTCCCAGCTACCATTTTCATTGTTAACCACAGCCAACTTCAAAAGTGTGGTTTAGTATCCATGCTTGTTCAAAAATGGATACCCCTGATTTTCCAGTTTGGATGAATTAGAAAATGATTGTCAGAAGCACCCTAGCTTTATCACAACAAAATTAATACTTGTTCAACTCTTCTGTGTATTATATTAAAATACAATAACTAGTTAATAGTATTTAAGATCTTTGAAAAAGCTTTGCAAGTTGCCCTTATTAAGGGCCCTGCTTTGCAACTGTTAAGAAAATCAGAGTGATTCAGGACGTGCACTTGTACATCTCACAACGTTTGTTTTTTTTTTCAATCTCAGTATTGTTGCTTCTTAGATAATAAATGGTCCATGTGCTAGGAAGGATTACATATCTATTTCTAAATGTTTTGGGAGCTTAAAAGCAGCTGAATGTCCCTGCATTTTGCTGGCGGGCCCTGAAGACTATTATTGAAAATACCTATTCATTCATTTTTTTGCAACTCTTTCTGGGGTATGGAAACAAAATAAAGCCAATAAATGCCCCATTTCCTTGAAATGAGATGAATTCAAGATGGCATGCAAGTGTCTTCTGCAAATCCATTGTTATCTTCCCAGTTTGCGATGGATGATCCAGAGTTACCCAGGGAACTTCATGGCTGACTAGAGATCGGAAGCTTTAATCTGACACAGGGCGACCAAGCTGCAGTTGCTTCCTAAAACAATTGCCACTCCAATTTACAGGGTGGCATAAGCATGTGCAAAAAAATTAATTGCATCCTTGTTTATGGAAATTCATCTTTTTTTTGCAAAATGAACGGTCCTAGTAAGTTGCAGGAGGGAGTGGGGGAACGAAATGGCCAAAGCAAAGGAGTAAAAACTATGCCTTTAAGCAGGTAAGAAATGTTTTTTTTAAAAAGCTGCAAAACGGCAAAAAAATGTTTGTTTCTTCTTAAAACAGATGCAAGTCATAAGAATATCTGAATACTTTTTTTTTACTGATCATTCAATGTCATTTTGCTTCTCTTTTTTTTTTTTTCTTCTTTTCTTTTTCTAAGACCCTTCTTTGTTCTGTGGGTTTTCTTTTGTAACTCTGCCAGACTACAGCTTTGTTCCCCCTTCCTCCACTCCTTTCTGGTCAGGTACTGCTTTACTGCTTTCTATTTATTCTCCATTTGCTTGTTTTACAAGTTTGGTATTTCAGTTTCTGTGTGCAGTGCAAGCTAGGGAAGGGACGGATTCATTTCCCAACCCCAGAACTTAATTTAATACAACTAGCAGCTTACAAATATGTTACCCTAGCCCCATGGAAGTGATTTACTCTCAACTGCTTTGACCTAGCTGGAGAATGTTTAAAGCACGTGAAAAAGTGAGTGATTTGGGGCTGTCATGTGATATTGCCCTTTGACATTCAAGAAGGTCATCTAAATGTTCTGCCAGCTATGCAGGGAATGCCAAAAACCTATTTCTGGATTGTTATGTTTTCAGAATATTGGGGAAAGTGCCCACGTTGCCAATCAAAACAAAACAATTACATTATGTATAGATATTGATATTCTTAAATGGTTCTACTCTATTTTTGGCGCCCTCAAATATTCGTCCCATCCCTAAAAGCCATTTTGCCAGAGCATTTTCGGATAAAGTACAAGAGGGAAGATAGCTTTCTATTATATGGCAGTTTTGCATGGGCATTGTCTGTAAGTTAACCTTCTCCATCTTCTATGCATTTGTGTTTCCTTTACTCATTTCACATTGTCTCACCCACCAAAAGACATTTGTGCCTTAAAGGGATAGGAATTGGTGTTTTGTTTTGTTTTTTTGTAATAATTAGAAGTGTCAAATATCCAGCATTATATTTAGGTAGATGAATCATTTACTCAGTTCTGAATCCCAACATTAAATGTGTAGGACTGAAAATGGAGGCTGTTTAAATTAGAACATGATCAGAAAGACCAGACCTGCTTGTGAAGTTTCCTGTGTGGGGTGGGGGCTTGAAAAACCACCAAAGATTCAATATTAATCCAAGGAAAACAGCTTTATTGTAGCATTTCTGCAGAAACGGGTTCCTACCCTGGCAGATGGGAGGAACCCAGAGCAAAGTTTGCATTCTATTTTATACCCTAACCTACCGCCCCATCCTTTGATAGCTTGGTTCACAATCTACCTATTGAATTTCAGTATACAATTCACAGCTACACAATACACAATGGATTTTATTCATGTTTTCCTCTTACACCTGTTTGCACAGATCCTCTTCGTTGTAAATCCTCTTCGATAGTAAGTCAGGGCGACTGTTCTCATTCACCCAGATCAAAATAACTTTTAGAAATTGTTGAGAATATTCGTAGTTTGGGGTTGTAGTTTTGGCAAGAGGCTAGTCTCCAAGCTTGCTCTTTAGCTCCCAGACATTTCATTAACCAGACTAGGTAAAAACTTTTAAGAAATAACTTCTTCTACAACTCTTTGTAAAACTTTCTGCCACAAGATATGAAGCACAGAGGTGGTATTCAGCAGGTTCTGACCAGTTCTGGAGAACCAGTAGCGGACATTTTGAGTAGTTCAGAGGACCAGATATATGCTTTCACTATGTGGAGCTCCCCTTAAAGAGAGAGGTATTTTCATTTTTGTGATCTACTCAGACCAACAGCTGTTTATATTGGAATTAAATGAATCTGGAAAGATCATGAACAATTAAGGCTAAATGGAAGTTTTACATATAGAATCAATGGTACCTCAGAGGACAGATGCTGAGCATAACCTTTGATCTCCTTTTGTTGGCCTTCCAGAATGCATCTTTCTGGCTGCTATGGAAAGCAGAATGTTTGATAGATTGGATTGGATTGGATTAGATTACATCAACCCAAATCAAATATTGTTCATTTTGGAGCATTAGTGACAATCTCTTGCCTGATTTAAGCAATCACTGTATTTTTTTCTTGCTTTGCCCTGTGTGCATTCTTGCTGTGTTTCTTTTTCTTCTTGCTTTTCTCCTATCATTGTTAATATATTTCTCATAATGCGACAATTGCGACATAGCGAAAAGGCAACGGCATGTAACAATGTTTGTGCAAGTGTTAGTTTAATCAATGTGCCTAGCCAATAGTGAACAGTATGTATCATAATATAAGTTAATATAAAGTACAATTGGATTCTACCATTAGTCTTCATTCTATTTTCCTAAAATATTTTTTTGTAGAGTTTTTGAGCATATCTGTAGTACCAACTACTTTGAAGGATTATGCAATAGATTCTGTAGCGACCAAAAAAAGCAGAATTTGTTTTCAGAGTGTAAGTTCAACTTTGGCGTTTCAATTTTGGTCGCTGATGTTTGCAAAGATTTTTTTTTTCTAAGTGCAGTATCTGTTACTGTTATGGAAAGGCTGTTTTTTTGTACCATACAAGTCTACATGACCCAAAGGCATGTGCAGCAATTTGTGAATGTAAATGGTGATTTTTTTTTTTTTATAATAGCTGCCATTTTTACAAATCCTTGGTTTTGAATTTAGAAAAAAAGTATTGCTAATTGTTAATGCTTTTCTACGAAAGCGGGAGGTAAAATTTAATGTCTCTGAAGTATAGTCATTTCCACAGTTGTATTTTTGCTACGATGAAAGGATTTGAGTTCAACGTTCAATATGCTTTGTATTCCTAACTTTAGGAACATGGTAGCTCCCATTCAAAATGTGTATCCCTGTACCTTAAAATCAGTAGAGATACCTTTGATCCATATTCCGTGGTTTAGTGAATTTTGTTTTGATGCAGCACACACTCTCTCTCTTCGTGTGTGTGTGTGTGTGTGTGTGTGTGTGTGCTCATGCACACATAGACTATATCTCTGTCAATCTGCAAATTATAGTATGCAAGTCATTTTATCTCTGAAACTTGCTGGACTTTAACCATTTCTATAGTGCATCCACTATAGTTTGTTTGTTTGTTTATCAAATTTATTTGCTGCCCATCTCAAAATACAGGTGACTTGTGTAGTCTTCCATCTGATGGACTTTCACCAGCTTCACCTGGTAGTTTATTGCTGACATTTGCTGTCTAATGTATTTTGCATAGCTCATCCCACATTTTTTTCCCCCAACTTTACAATGGCACATATGCACAATTTGATCATCACTGATACTAAGGGAGATGAATGATGCTGTGTGTCTTTTTATCTTTCTCTAGCCATTCCTCTATGGGAAGGTTTGGCCTGGCCTCTTGAATATACTTTGTATACCTTCTCTTCATAACAGCTTCTTGCAGGTCATTGGCATCCTTCAGTCTCAAGAGACTATGGTACCGTGTTCTGAAAAGAGGTCCTATAACAGCATCTAGTGTGACTAAAAAGGCTAATTTGAGAGTGGCAATCCCTTCCACACTTTAGGGCAGATACAGTCTGTCTCCTGTGTAGCCCCCAGATTTCCCTGGTTCTGGGACTGCCTCTTTGCCTCAGCCTGCCGAGCGAGTGTCTCTTTGATTTGAAGAAGGCCATGCTGTGTCTTTAGCCTCTAAGCTGAACGGTCAGAGGTCAAGGTTTCCCAGCTGTAGATGTCCATTCCCCAGGCCTTTAGTTCCCTCTTGCAGATATCCTTATATTGCAGCTGTGGTCTCCTTCTAAGGTGTGTGCAGGTAGTCCTTGCTTAACCATTCATTCAGTAACTGAAGTTACAGTGGCACTGAATGAAGGAACTTAACAACCAATCCCTGAAGCTACAGCTGTTGCAGTGCCCCTGCAGTCACACAGTCGAGCCCATCCACTCCTGAAATGAGGCTTTCTTCCCTAAATGGCACCCTAGAAAGTGGTTTCCTTGCAAGATCTGTTGAGGACGACTTCGTGTGGCCTGCCACTCTTTTGCAAAGGACTAAGGTGGGCATGCCTTTGCAACAGAGGGAACAAAACATGGTGAAGATAAGCTAGGGTTGATGAAGGACAAGGTGGCAAGGGCGAATGTGGTTGGGGTGGCTGTAGCTTTGTGTCACACTGTTGAGTTGTGTGGGGCTTTTTTAGGTGGCTGCGTGCTATGCTGTTGGGATGGATTGGGGTAGCTGGGCAACTGTGGGTTTATGTCCCATTAATAGTCTGGTCTGAGGCTTCCTAGGGGAGCTGCAACTATACCACACAGTTGTGCTGAACCTTCTCAGGGCAGTGGTGGCTTTGCACTACGCTTTCTATGTGGCAGGCTAGGGTTTTCAAGGCTTCCTGGTATGTCTGCAACTTCGTGCTGCACTGCAGCTTGAACTTGTTGCAGACCCAGATTCACAGTGTTTCAGGAAGCCTCATTCAGACCCATCGTGTCATGTGAGCCCTGTGGTTTGGGAACTGCTAATAAGGTTGGATATTGAGTAAATATCAGTATCCTGCCTTGCTAGAGAGCTAGCAAGCAGGATACTGAGTGACCAAAAGGGCAATGATGGAGAAGAATAGGCAGTTGGAGAGAACTGAAGGGGAGGCAGTCCCTTACTTTGAAAGAACTGAGCATCAGGGCTGGAGGAACCAAAGCCGTAATAGTTTGGGGTTAACCCCAGTAAATTCTGTAGTTTTTCTATGCGCTTCTTAGTCACATTGAAACTCCAGATATTTACATTTATGTCCTGGAAAAAGTGTTCTTGGTTCTAGAAATATTCTATTTAGGAATCATTGGAGAATATCTTGCCCTTAGTCAAATATGCCTCATTAATTTCAGTAAAATGGTCAACATTCCAGGAGGCACATTTATCAGTATCTTTGAATCAAAAAGTGGGAAGAAGATGCTGCTGTTTATATTGGCTCTTCCTACAACTTTGGATGATTCATTGATATCAAGAAGCAGCTGATTTAGAGAAACAATTTTACACTGAGAGAGAAGAAGCAAAATCCCTTAGAAGTGCAAAGAATAGGTCTCATGATCTTTAGACATCTCAGCAAATGATCTTAGGAATATGCAATTTTTTTTTCTAAATAAATCCAACCAGCAAGCAGTAAGAAAAAAAAATGATTGCATGGAATGAATTTCATTCATGCTGTTCCATAAGACCACACATTTCTTCATTTCTGCTTGCACTTGCACTAGACTGGCATACAAAAAGAGTTGCTAATGTTACTCAGTTGCTGTGCGTTTATGAAACTTCAAGTAATATTGCCTACCTGCATTTCCCCCAGTGCTGAGTCCCAAAGTCCTCGGGATAGCCATCGCTCGCTATGATTTCTGTGCAAGAGACATGCGTGAATTATCCCTGCTCAAAGGAGATGTGGTCAAAATTTACACAAAAATTAGCGCCAATGGCTGGTGGAGAGGTGAAGTCAATGGAAGGGTAAGCCTTTCTCTATCTTCCTCTTGATTCTGTATTTTTATTTAATGTAAATGGTATGAAGTATATTGGAATAGAGTGTTTAATAATTTTCCATGAAAATGTGACACATACTTGCTGTCTTTCTAAAATTTAGTTTAACTATAAACTACGGTAGTCTAATTGTTTGTGTCTACAATATCATCATCATCATTTTCGCCATTGTCTATCCATTGTGGGATGAAGACCTCTTCCACATGTTTCCAACCAATACGGTTCTGAGCTTTCTTTTGCCAATTGAGCCTTCAATAATTGCTGATGTTGTCACTCTATCTTGTTTTAGGTTTCTTTTGTGGATGCTTTTTATCAAATGGGATCCATTCTGTGACTGCCTTGGTCCACCTGCCATCAGTTTGACCCTTTTCCATTTAAATTATTTTACTCTTTTGATGATACTTTTGTTTGTTAATTTCGTTTGCTAATCCAGGTGCAGGTCTTTTGCTCTTGTCTTGTGATGCCAAACATGTATCTTTCCATGGCTCTTTGTGCCACTCGTAGTTTTGTATCAGTTGTGAGGTTAGCGCCAATGTTTTGCTGGCATATGTTAAAACAGGTAGCACACACTGTTCGAAAACTTTTTTCTTCAGTCATGGAATTCAGAGGAGCTTCATGTCTTCAAACAGGCGGGATTCAAAAATCCCAAGAACTGGTTCTCTGCCCAGTTGCTGGATGGACATGGCCATGTTGGGCGTGGCCTACTGTAACTTCTGGGAGGGCTGTTTTTCACCCTCCCAGAGCCTCTGCACAGACCAGCATCCAAACAAGCTGCATGGAGACTCCTGGGAGGGGCAGGGCAGGGTGGGCAGGGCCAGCTGGTTGGTTCAACTACCGGTTCCGGTGAACCAGATGTAAATTTATCATCCGGTTCATCCAAACCGGCTGAATCCCACTCCTGTCTTCAAACCATAAATTATGTGCTTAAATTAACAAAAGGATAGCATAAGAATGTTTTCCCTTTGCCTTTCAAAAGAAATGAATCAGAACTTCTGTGGAAGGCCCAGAATAGTTTGCACTTCATTTCTGAACCACATTCTTGGACACGATGTTCTTATCTTCTAAATGGAGGCATGTGTAGATGTCCAGAAAGGGGTTATCTCAGATGACAGACTTTTTGCTAAATCTGCCAGCCATCAAAGTGATAAGCAAAAACCCTTCCTCCCAATGTGGAAACTAAAGAAGTGGACAAGTTTATCCTAGTGTTGTTGCAGCATCTGTCCTCAGTTCCAGAAATGGACAAAAAGCTAGATGAGGAAAGGATACACCACATCTTCCTTTCTAGCAACAGTGAATGAGAGCTGGGATGGCCTGACTCACGAACTGCACATGTTTCTTTAACAGAAAGAGAAACATAGAATTCAGCTGTTGCTCCACCAAGGGAGTGGTTACTTCTCTTTTGCCTCTCCTATAGGAGAGTGGATTGGAGCAAGAGGAATTCTTTTGTTGTTCAGTAGAAAATCACAAGGAGACTGGGAGCACATTTTCCAGTTAACAAATATTATTAAAATCAATAAGCTTTTGTGACACACAGCTCACTTCATCAGATGTTTACTCCTCATCTAGCCAATGGGGGAAAGAAACATAGTGGTCACAAACGTTGGCTTGCAGCTGTGCTTTCATACTGCCAAAAAAGTATGTTTAACAGGTAAAACTATCTTGTTGATCGTAGACAGAACAGAATTTAGTTCTGTACGTTTCCATGTCTGTTCTGAAAAGGGTGCAGCAAGCATATCGGCTGAGAACCACATCTGAATTTCTGTCAGGCCTATTGATAATTAAGTGTATATTTCTCCAAAGAAATAGCACATGTTCTGCCACAACAGTTAATTTGTTGCAGTTTTTATCCTTTCCTAATCATTTTCTGTTTGAAAGAAGGGTATAAGTAGAACCAAGTCCAATTAGATAACCATGTTTCTTTTCCCATTTAGGTGGGCTGGTTTCCATCAACCTATGTAAAAGAGGATGAATGACTGGCAGATCCAGTTGGTACTTTCGATCATAAATTTGAGGGCCTATGAAAGCACCACTGAAGTGTCTGCAGAGCATTATTCATCTTGCTAAGTATTTGATACTGCAGCTCTTCTGATGAAGCTTTCCAGACCCCAACACTGGAATTCCTGAAGATATTTGTGCTGACAGCTTGAATATCTCACTCAGAGAGGTGCAAAGAAGCTGCTTCACAACCTTCCAACACTGGGGACCCAAACTCTAACCTCACCTTCCTGGAGAAAAAAAAAGAAAATCATTTCAAAACAGACTTCTTTTAAAAACACTTCATTTCATTCCATCTACAGTGAATTCTAAGTATGGTTAGCAGTTTATGAGCTCTTCCTTTCTGTTAAGTGAAATCTCTGGTGACAGTTATCACTTATGATTTCTTCCAGAGGGATATGTTTGAGCATTCCGGTAATCATGTGGTCAATATTATTTCTCCTGAAATAACTTACAGCACTAATTAACTTTGCCAATAACCGCACACTTCACCAGTTCTTAAATCTCTAAATACACTTTTTTTTTGGGGGGGGGGGGGGAAACGAAGAATAAATTCAATATGATTTGCATGCCATTTAGTGGAATAGTAATGTGGGAGAAAGAATACGAACAAATTTAGTGTTTAAATCCAGGGATGTTTTAACTGGCTTATCGGAGTCTTTTATTACGATATTTTATGGAACCAAGTTTTTTAAAAAGGGATTGTGACATGCAATTATATTTGAAAAAGGAATTAATAGAAAAAGCTGCCTAATATAGGGTATTCCATACAAAAATTTAGGTTTTAATACACAAGCTCATGTGATATCCTAAAATCTGTATATTTAAGAGAATTTCTACAATTTTATAGAGAAAGCTTTGGGAACAGTTTGATTGTATCTCTTGACCATTATTAAAAATTCTACTAATGTTCAGGGAAGCTATGATTGTCGATCAACAGGATCAATGATCTTGCAAAAGGCATTGTGGGTCCTTGAGATGATTGTATTACACAGAAAACAAATAATTCAGGTGAATAATACTATGTTCTATGCTCCATTCTGTAGTTGAGCTGAATGATTTCATAAAGATGTAAACTTTTTCTCACTTTGTTGGGTTTCAAAGTTTGGATAAAGGGAAAGCCATTGTCACAAATAATATTTCATCTGAGGTTTCCATTGTTTTAAGCTTTTGGGATAAATTAAGAAGGTCTCTATAGTTTTCAAAAACAGAGTCTTCAAGGATTGTGTTTATGTTGCAGTCCATAGTTTTGAAACACACACACACACACACACACACAGTATTCTTAAAATAGATTGAGCAGTAGTAGCTTAATATCTTAAGCAGAAAATACCTAAGCAGCTCATAAAAGCTCACAAATATTGGGTGCAGTTCATACAATGACTTTGGAATTTGTGAAGACTCAAATTCCTACATAGGTGATCTTCATATTTTCCAGGGAAACTCCTCTGAAGTTGGTGTGTCCTTTATAAAAGGTAGCCCAATTGGGTAGAACTTCAATCAGAAATACAAATCAAGAAACCTTTATCTTCTATTGATTCAGAAAAGGGACTTTGAATTGATTTTGGATCTGATATAATCAATAGTCTCTGGCTGACTTTCCCAGACCCCGAGGTTTGTCTTAATATTAAATGAACCAGTTATTGAATACATGAATTGTAAAAAAAATTGTTCCACTATGCTTGCATGGAGTGTTTAAATAATCAGATAATTACAGGTTTGATTCTTCCTTTCTTCATGCTTGCTTCTGATGGAAATGTTGCCTATTGCTTATTGAACAGCTGCAAAGACATGTAGCACTTGTAAATTAATTCAAGTCTACGATCAAACTGATAAATTAATAGTGATAAAGGGGAAAAGGAAGGTGCACAGGTTAGAAATGGTCTCAACTTCTCCAGACTTTTATCTTCACAATTTAATGCTAGCGGATAAAGTTTTTGGTCTTGAGAAGTTCAAAATTATTTATTGGATGCATTATTTTGTTGAAACCAATGACAACCTTTATATCTGGTTCCAGAATTGTATGTAATAAAATGGCCATGCTGAAATGTTAGTTAGGAATATGTCCTTGGTACTTTTTTGTCTAGTGGGCTAATCCTTAAGTAAGCAAAAACTGCTTGGTCAGGAGGTTTGCCTCTTTTTAATGGAGAAAAGTTTTAACTTTAGTTTGCAAAATGAAACACATTGTGAATTCCATCATCGCTTATATGTCTCGCAAGGAAGAATCAACTTCATGTAAATTTTTTTGGGAGAAATGAGTTGTTTTATCAAAACATTTTGAAAGATAGTTGAAAAGCTACAAAGTTGGTGTTTGGCAATATTTTTGCAACTCAGGCGGAACTTGAATACCTGAAGCCATATCTAAACAATCTCTTCCATTATAGTTTCTCACAAAGCTTCTGCATTCACATCTGTAAACACACACACACACACAGATGCTACTTGGTATTCACCATAAATCTAATGATACTTTTTGTGGCAGATAAAGGGCAGGCAGCAATTTAGCCTCGCTTGCTTGTCCCTTGGTGTCACAATTACCCGTTTCTTCAGCTTTTCTTTCTTCTTTGTGTTGTGACCCAGGGAAGGAGATGGGTGGGTTGTCTTTTGCTACTTGAAATATTTTGAAACAGATTGCGGGGTTGGGTCTGGCTGATCTGGTGTGAATCCCTCTGCATTTTCAGGGAAGGGGCTGGAGAATCCAGTCGTAGAGGAGCTCCATAAGTGCACAAAGTTTTAGGTCAGGACTCTGCTCTTTCTTGTCTTCATTAAATGCCCTGTGTTGAGTAAGTGAAATGCTGCATCATTGCTATATTTCAAATACCAAAGATTTAGTAGGCTGGAGCCTTGCTGCTTCTTTATTTCCCTGCAATGCCTATTTATTTTCCCTGTGTCAGACCCTGCTCTCATGCAGTGAGCTGGGGCAGTACTTTAATTTGTAATGTTATGTAAATATGTGAATATATTAATAAACTTGTTAATTACTTGTTTAATGACTCACAGTGTAAGACAGGTAATTTGTAAAGATTTGTTTCTCTTTTTTAAAAAGATTCCTTGTCCTTTCTAATAGTTTCCTACACATTTCTAACAGTGTGTTTTGCATTGTAAAGCTGAGATATTTTATATTTGAGGTTATGTCTTTTCCATAAAAACTGAACTAAAATAATCACTTTTAACTTAATAGTCTTTCTCCTTGACTATAAGGCTGGATTCCTTTCATCATTTGGGACAGAAGACTAAATACATATATAGCTTTAAATCAGGGGTGTGAAACTTGATTTCACTGAGGGCCTCATCAGGTTGTGTTTGACCTCAGAGGGGCAGGGAGCATGGCCAGGGGTAGACATGTCAGGTCCAAGGCAGGGTTTTCCTGAGACCCTCCCTCACTCTCATTATAATCTCCCTCCCTCCCTTCCCTTTCTTCTTTTTCCTTCCCTCCTCATTCTCTTTTCTTCTTCCTTTTCCTCTTTCCTTATTCCCCTCCCCGGAGCTCCATTTTTGGTGGCAGAGGCACTGCGTGCCAGTCCTTTTCTGTTTCCAGGCTGGCCCTATGAGCCAGATCTAAGCACCCCATAGGCTGGATGCAGCCTGCAGGACTTGAGTTTTGATACCCCTGTTTCAGATAAACAGAATCAGTTTCCTCCTCTTCTGTTACTTATTGATCTTTTGCCCAGATATTTGCAATATCAATAAGATTCCAAAGAAAATAACCTTACACTCAATGCTTTTCTGTCCATCCGTGTGCAACACCACTTTTTTGTTGACACAAGGATGGTCAATATGGTCAAATTACTAAATGGCTTATTATTCTATGAACCAGTTCCTGAAATTTGTTATATTTTTGTTTGTGTCCCTGTCACCACAGATAATCTTGAGCACTCTGGTTGTTTTGGCGGTGATATTGCCCATTTAAATCGATAATAATTCAATAAGAATAGCTGGAGTAACCGGTAGTCCATTTGGACAGTCCTATTTTTAAAAGCAAAATCCAATGTCACAAAGTTTCACTGGTGTTTGTCTCTTGCACTTGACAGTCAATTATATGGATATTATGACCAACATAACCTTCTCTATTACTGTATAAATGTAGTCAGTTAAGCCACTGAATATTAGCACATTTTACAGGAGTAATTCTACAAAATACAGAATATTTGTAGTTGTAAAGACTACTGCAAATTGCAGAGTTTGTGTTATGATAAAAAACTGGCTTTCCGTCTTGTGTTGAAAGCTATGTGAGTGCTGAATGACAAAAACCTATAAAGAGAAGGACACAAATTCTATATGTCTTATTCTATTTTCTGACCAATTGTGAGAAGTGACTATGGAAAGATGCAGTGGAGGAAGCGACCAATTTATATGGGAAGAATCAACACAGTCCAGATGTGGGAGCCATAACTGACTCGCCAATAAGCCTTATCGTTTTCGAGATGATGTTTTTACTCTTGCTTAGCATTAAAGATGCCTTTCTAAGTATGTATGGTTCTTCTGGGGTTTGCCAGCTACATGGGACTTGACACATAGGAAGATAAGTGACATGATGCAACAGATACAAGCTTCATAATCCAAGTGGTAACGATATCTTGAAGTGTGCAGTATCAATGTGGCTTCTACTATCTATGCCAAATTAGGCTTTCATTGCTTGGAACATCTGACCACAATGGGATTCAGAACCACTGTTGACATAAAACAATGTTGGACCTGGTTGAAATCTTTTATCAATCATAAAGCTTTGGAATGTTTGTTTATTCATGTCAGAAGATCACAATTGAAATTTAAAATGTAAAATAAAGGATTAGAATATGTACAAGTTCAACAGATCATGCCCAGAAACTAGCAACATTAATTGCATTCTGTTGTGTTGCCATGAGGTCCTCAAGTGTACACTGATCAGGACACAAAGGACAGGTATATACTTATGTGTTGTCTCTGTGTTATCACAATTGTATTGAGCAGAGCCTCCCGGTAAGCTCCATTTGTTCAGCATGTCTCTGTCTGGATCTTGTAGACATGTGCAGTCTATTCAACGATTTCCATACTTCTCAGTTTTCACCAGACCCAGGTGTCAACTCCTCCATTGGTTTCATGCAGTGTTGGTTCTTTTGTAACTTTTCATAGGTTCACTCTGCTTTCAAATTCTTCCAAGTCTTCTGTGGAGCTAAGAGAACTTTTCTTGGATTTTAATCTCTGTGGAGTTGGTTGTAGGCCATAGAGATGCTACCAAGATATAAATGATTTAAACCTCTCTGTATGCTGCTTTTCTGCAAACAGCAATGCCAACTAGGTCAGGGGTCACCAACCTTTTGGACCTCAAGGACATCAAACTCATATTTTTAAATCCCGTGGACCACTAATATGAATTTTGACTGACGGTGGTTTGTTGACATTGTGGGAGAGAGAGAGAGAGAGATCCGATCTAAACTCAGATGGCTGGCAGTGATGTGTTCTCTCTCTCTGTCCCTCTCTCTCTCTCTCACAGACACACACATACCCCCACACACACACACACCCTCCAAGGCAGCCACATTCCTAACCTGCTTTTCAGCTCCGTTCTTGGGTGGGGGGAGAGAGAAAGGGTATCCTATGATCCCAAATAAAGAACAATTGGTAGGAAAATGGGGTGGAGGATTTTCGTGCAAACTTCTTGGGGATTTTCCCAGGGTCCCTGTCTGCAGAGACCCTGGGAAAATCCCCAAAAATGTCTGCAGGAAAATTTCCCACCTCATCTTCCTGCCGATTGATTGTGCTTTATTTGGGATTGCAGCGCAGCCTGGGCTAATTGCTTTGGGGTTGACATTTCTCTATGGACCACCAAAATTTTCTAATGGCCCACCAGTGGTCCCTGGCCTACCAGTTGGCAAACACTGAACTAGGTGGTAGAGCTTATCTAGAGGAGGTAGGGGTTTAATTTTTAGAATTAAAATCAACTTTAGATGATTTCACAGATAGAAATCCTTAGGCAGTTCTAGGTCAACAATGAATTAATTGGTTGATGTGCTGAGTCCATTAAAGAAAATGTTAATGAGGTTAACATGAGCTTGTGGATGCCAGCCTAATCTTAAAAGAAGGACCAAGATGCAAGTATGAGCAACAACGAAGAGTAACAAGAGTTTTTGAAAGGCATCAACTAAAATACTGTATTTATCATGACAATATTAATCAAAACATATATTTAGGAGCACAAGACATTATTCAATGAATGCAATAAAATACAGCAGAAATAAATGCTTTGAAAATGATCATTGGGAAGGCTGTGAAAAGATAACTCAGGTATCTGAATGTGTGAACAACCTGCACAATTAATAGTATTGAGTCTCATTTATGCATGTATTCTTTAATTGAAGATGTCTTTTCTTTTTAAAAAATCTTTCTTTAAATGAAAATTATTCATTGTCAAAAAGGAACCATTTATCTTGTCAAAAAGACATAGGATGTTAGCTTAAGGGCAATTTTTAATAACTTTGTAAGTGACATTTGCCTGCATCGCCTTGGCAAGACTACATATATCTTTGTCAAACTGTCAAGATTTGGCACGTTTTACTGTTTGGCCGTTTAAATAGCAAAGATCTACTAATTGTAGTCCAAATCTCTATTGTTTTCTTTAGTGTTTTTACAGTGATCATCTGCACGTTCCTTCCTCTGAACTCAGTCTTCGCCTTCCATCTTTAGGTAATTGTTTTGTTTCTTGGCCTTATTAAGGTCACTGATATGAACAGAAGAATACTGGATGATCA
The DNA here is from genome assembly GCA_033807585.1 of Hydrophis major. NCBI lineage: Eukaryota > Metazoa > Chordata > Lepidosauria > Squamata > Elapidae > Hydrophis > Hydrophis major. Next base: position 149,232,525 of record CM066330.1, read on the forward strand.
AGTCAGTTTCTAAGGGGATGCAGTGGGATGCAGATGCCCTGAGATTTCTAACCTGGTTTCTGATGAGTTTCTCAACTCCTTTCCCTGATTATATTTTGCAGGTTCCCAGAGCTATTTAATGCTTGACATTCAGCAACTGGCAAGTGCTTTCCTGTTCCATTTCCTTAGTACACCTGCCATTTACAATAGACCTGCCATCAAAAGTAGAATCTTCAGTGCAATAAATTAGCTCTTATTGTTCAGCAATTTACACGGTCTATGCCGGGAAGATATAGGCCATGCCCTTGGAACTGTTGAGCTACTAGACATATTGAGTGTGACATCTGAAGACATCAGCTACCTCTTTCTTGGAAAGAGTATAGTGATCAAGGTTCCTGCTGCATTTGTATTTATTACTGTGGGTGAAACAGAGGGAGCATGATGCATTGTATGCCATGTTGAGTTGTGTAAACAAAGGCAGGCAATAAATCGGACAGACAGTTAGATGTAAAATCTGCCTTGAACTATTAATTCTGGGAACCAGGTGGAGTTTTCATTAATACAGAAAGAAATCTTTTGCTATCTTCTGGGTTGATTTTTAAATTGCCCAGAAAAATCTGCACCCCTAGAAGAATTTCAGGTTGGATTCCCATACAAGATCTGACCCAATTAACCAAGATGTAGCTAGTCCTGCTGGTCTCTATATTATTCTAGATCAGGGCTGTGAAACTTGTGGCTTGCGAGCCAGATGTGTCATGCCCTGGCCACGCCCACAACTGGTTTAGCGAAGGGGGAAAGTTGTGATATGTCACGAGACAATGCCATGACGACATGAGTTTCACACCCCTGTTCTAGATTAATCTAGGTTGAATACATTGGCAGAATGTACTGGATTGTATTCCTTTCCTTTACACAAGAATCAATCCATTGGGGAGTCGGATTATGTTTCTTGTGAATGCTGGGGCCCAAATCCAATCATTTTCTTTATTGCTTTTTTTATCAGGATCCATAGAAGACTGGATGCTTGCTGGCTGAGGAATCCTAGGAATTGAAGTCCACCATCTTATAGTTGCTGAGATTGAGAAAAACAGCACTACAGGACTGAGACACCAAGCTCCACCTATTGAATTTTTTTTAATACTTTGGAAGAACATTAAGCAGAAGCATTTCTTATTCCTCTTTCTATTTTTCCATCCTAACATCACATCTTATACTCTCTTTTTTTTGCATTGAAACTGCTGTTTTCCAAAAGAATCTTTAAGATTCTCCAAACCTTGTCCCCTCCCCTCCGAAAAACTAGTTAACCATAGGACTGCATTCCTGATAGCTGCATTTGAATCATTCCAATTATGCTTCAACTTGTCTCATCTGAAACAGCACCAGATCTAATTATGGGAAATAATTGCATCTAACATTGCCCAGATTGTTTTGTATTTTGTTTAAATGATAATGCAGTCATTAGCATGCTTGCTTGTATCTGAGAGAGCATACAGATGTTTAGTTAATAGATGCTCATGATTCTTGACAGCCACAAGATGTCACTGTTTCCTGGTCAATACTTAACAGCTGAGGCAGCGCAAGAAAATCAGACATAATTTTTATCCTGCTTTTTAGAGGGAAAAAGATAAACTACATAGTTAACAGTACAGGAAAAAGAAAGAATAAAGAAAAATGGTGCTATGAGCTGGATCAAAACTGAAGCTGCGTTAAATTAAAATATAGGGTTTTCTTTAAAGTAGAGAAAAACCAATCAGTTCTTACAGATCTCATGTGTGATTTTTTTTTTTAAACAAATTTTATTAATTTTACAAACACAATACACAAAACATAAACTAAAACATCTTTTCTGAAGGCTGCCTGATCCCGGGTTAAAACTCTTCACACAGACACAAATTCAAACATCATATTCATTTTATATATCCTTCCATATCTTGTTATCATTTTCTTTTCTTTTTTTTTTATAAACCAATTTTATTAATTTTACAAAAAACAGTGCACAAACAATCAAAGCATAACAGCTTATAACCATTTTCAATAACATTCTTTGTCTGTTCTATTTCCAACTATCCATTCATCTTTTTTCTTTTACTATACTTCTCCTATACACTATTTGGAGTGACGCCTTTACCCTAACTTAAAAGTACTTCATATAACATTTAATTTATCTTGGGATTCTGTTTAATAAATTCTAAATTTACACAATAAATTTTATACTCTAAATACACATATAAAAACACAATCTTATATACCTTCCAGAATCCCCCTTTTATCCTTAATTCGATTCACCCATTGTCTCTAAATAAGCTTTTTTTCTTTAGATCTTGCTTCCCACCATTGAGGCTTCTCCTCCCCCCCTTTCTCTCTTGCTTATTCTTCTCCTTGCCCTTTTTACCCCTTTGTCTCTCCTCTTCCCTTTTCTTACTCCCTTCCCTTTGCTTTCTAACCTTGCATCCACCTTTCCTCTCATTTTTCTTTTTTTTGGTTGTTTTTTCAAACCTTAAAATCCCCTTTTTCTTATCCTCTTTCTCCTCCTCCCCGGAAAAAACCCATTGTTCATCAAAGATGGCTTCTTGTTCCTCTTTTTCTTTGTCTCAGTCATTCTGCTGCGTAATCAACTTTTCATAAGTACATAACGCCATTTCTAAAAATTGAAATGAAGTGCCCAAAGTATCTTTTCCATCTTGTTCTTCCTTTTTATATTTTTAATATTCAATCTTTAGTTCATCCACAAGCGATGCCATCCTGAAAAGAAAAACTTTTCCCAAAACAACCACCCAAGTATTTTTAGTCAAAAGAAATTCAAAAAGAAAGTTCCAAAAGTTAATACTTTTCTTCCTTCTTCTATTTCTCTTTCTGGGGTTACTGTTTAATCAAAGAGGTACAATTACCATATTTCTTTTTTTAGTATTCTTGGCAATCTCCTCCTTTTTCCACTTCTGCTCCAATATTTTTCTGCTCCCTTCCCACTTGCAACATCAATTTTTAAATAATCAAAAATCCATACCTCTAATAAAGGTTTTCCAATTTCTTAAATTTTTAAGTCCAATGTCCAAGCAACTTTCAGAATATTTCACCTTCAGTGCCCAAACAAATTTCAAATCTTCTTCTGCTTTTTTCATGGGGTGGGAGAGTGAAGAAAAAAAAAAAATCCCATTAACAGTTTCTCCGCTGCTTTCGATCTTCTTAGGGATACAATGTATCCTCCAGCAATTCAGACAGCTCAGTTCCAGCGAATTTAAAGGATGTTGATTGACCCGGCTCAGCCAGCACTTTCACTTTTCTTGCTTCCTCCAGCACGATCTTACCCGGTTGCAGACTTCTTCGTGGCGGCCATTGCTGACCGCCGCTCCACCGCCTTGGGAAAAAGGGGTTTTTCAGGACGAGAAGGGTGTCTGCGACACCCCCAACCCCCTGTTCAGCTCCCCTCTCTCTTCGGCTGTCCCTACAGGGCAGCCATATCCCCCTGACCCATTTGGATCGGGGGTACATCGGCGGCTAGCACAGCAGGAATTGCGAGCGGTCGCGAATTCCTGCTGCCCCGAAGCCACGCAAAAACCGGAAACGTGTGATTTTTTTTTTTAAAGTTTGCCTATCAACAGAAAGGCAAAACACAGGGAACATATGTCTGCTCCCTCCACTATCTTGTTTCCAAGTTTGGGCCCAGTTGAATATAAACTGCTTTTTAATTTCTCTAAAATGGATAAATCCCGAGAGATCAAAATTCTGTAGATCTAACCACCAGTACTGTTTCCTTTGAGAAGACTGTCTTTTAGATAATGATTAACTATATTAATTCCTAGTGGTTCTTGGAAATGTGCTCAGAGTATCAGGTGCAAAGAATCAGGCTCATTTGTAAGGTTGCAGTATAGAAGATTGAAGCCTATGCACAAGAACCTGGTCAACTAAACTTCAGTGCTAAATTGGCCTAAGTAAGGATCAGTGGAACTCAGGAGGGAATGGACTTGGCACATTTGTGGGGAATGCAAAGATTCTAAACTTACGACATGCTTAACTCCACCCCCAGCTCTGCCTGTTCCTCTCCTGCACACAGGCAATGTAGCAGCTAGTATATCTATTCTGACCTAAGAATATTGTGTTCCCTATAACTGAAATTTCAGTATAGCATTGTAGTATTGTAACAGTCCAGATGACGTAGAGTACACTAAAACCTGAAATGTATTTCATGAGAGCTCCATTGGACACCTCTTATATGGAAATTGGTAGTCTACTGAACTCAGCTCAACAAAAGCACTCCTAAAATTGGATCCTTGAAATTCCAGTTGTAGAGATAAGAATGTTTACAAACTAGCAGAGTTCCCCGTAACACGTTGGATTAAAATACAGCTAGTTAGTTCTCAGTCCAGGAAAGCTGGGGATTGGGTTAATTTGATAAACCACAATTTTGTTAACCAGGCATTAATGTATTGTGTGAACCAGAGTATCTGTGCATCTCACATTTCAAAGAGAGACTAACCTGCAGATTGGTCAGACTGGTGAAGAGTACTACTCTTGCAGTGTTTGAATTAAATATTATAGTTTATGATTATTGCTGATATCCTCATTCCTACCTATTCTTAACTTTCATCAGACGTTTGTACTTGGTATATCAGAAAATATTTGCTAAAATATGGCTTGATAGTGCTACCATTCAAATGCTCCAGAAATGCATGACAAATTAGAAAAAAAAATTAAAGTGTCTTTTTCTCTCTTCCCATTTCTCTCCATGGCAATATTGTCAGAAGTAGTACAGCTCAGCTAAAGAGATTACATACTCAAATGTTTTATCATTTCTTCTATACATTTGATTCACACTGAGTTCATTTAAATGGTTGAAATGTGGTGAATTTGGTCTGAATAGAAAAGGTTTGATAAGGTACTTTGAGAAAGCTTTTAAAATATTGGTTTTGTTGAAAGGATCCACCTTTTATTTTTTTCATTCCTTGATAAATTGTCTGACAGCGAAGTTCAGTCAAAGACATGATTTATAGGACAGCAAGAGTGCAGAAAAATTCCCTTTTCCTCATAGTTTTTCCTTTTTCTCTTCATCATTTTCTTTGTTCTTCTTGCTCTTACACTTTTAATGCACACTGAATATATGTCTGAATACCTGCCAGGGAAAAAGGCAAAGGAGAAAATGCATGAACCTAGTAAAATTTGAAAGACTGTTTTCTCCAGAATCTGTTAATCCTTTAAAATAGTGTTTCGCATGATGGTCGGAGAATTCTGGGAGTTGAAACCCACGCTTCTTAAAGATGCCATGGCTGAAAAACACCTTTAAGAATGTTACATTTTTAACATGTCTTCGACCTCTGAAGCTTCATTCATGGCATGTCTTACACTCTTCTGACAAGCAAAGATAAATCCTTCTAATCAAACATTTCGTTCTGCTGTTGTTTTGATCTATTTATCAATATTTGAGAAGGAGTCTGTTGATTTGCTTTATTTCTTTGCTACTGTTTTGAGTTTGATCATTTCTTTCAATTTTGTAAGTACCTTTGAGCAATACCCTTTTGGAAGGGCCAAAAGGAAGTAAAAAATTTGGGCTGTGCAAATCCTTTCCTTCACAAAGAATATGGCTGAAAGTGAGGTGGTCCTTCTTGAAATCGAGAGGCAATAGCATATTTCAAATGTTCTGGAAGTGTGCACCCCAAGCTGCTTTGTTGGCAGTCCCAGATGAAACATGATTTTCCTGGACACACTCAAATATGGACAACTTGAAAAAGCCCTCCAAGAAGTCAATCCATAGTTTTTAAAATATAGAAGGACTATGAGTTTTGGAATCAGATATGGATTTTAGCTCAGAAAAAATTGAAAATGAAAGCCTGGATCTTTTTTTTAAAGGGATGGCAGATCCCTTTAAGGGATGGTGCAAAGGAAACCTGTTTTTATATAGCATATGACATCAGCTGCAAGGTTATTTATACAGTATGCTTACAGGTGGAAAAAGGAGCATGTATCCACAATGGAAGAATGGATTTTGAAATTGATGGAGCATGGATGGCAAAATTGACTACTTTGATTAAAGACAATCAAATTTTTTTTTAGGGCTTAGAGACCACTGCTAGATCGCCTATGGGAAAGGGATTAAAATGAAACATTGACTTTGGGATTGGAAGATTAGATTTGATTTGACTACAAATATTGTGGATTGTTAAATATGTGGCTATGATCTATTTATAGTTAATATATTTTTATATGTTGATTAAAATTTAAGAATATATGAATATTGGTTTTTTAAATATTGGTTATTAATATCTTAAAGGTTTTTAGGTACGGATATCATTTATTTAAACTTAGAGGCTGCTGTATTTTATAATTCTTTACTAAAAAAGTTGGAGGCTAGTTCTTTTATATATTTGTTTTATGTATTTTTGTCATTTTTAAACTTTTCCTTTTTATCCTATCTCCTATTTTTCTTTTATGTTAATTTGTATTTTATCAGTTTTTGAAATATGGGATCTTTGCTGCTCTCTGAGCTTGGTGGGTTTTTTTTTCAGACAAATGATGTTATCTAATTTGGCAATGAAATGTGTGCAAGAAAACCGCCAAGTTCAGAGAACACTAAGGCCCCCTCCACAGTGACAAATATTCTTCCATCCATTTTTTTGAAATTTAATTACTTTTCTAAAAAATCTATTTTTTGTTTGTTTTACATAGCTGTACTATATTGAAAAATTCATACGTGCTGATGTAATTATTCAATGATGGCTCTTTTGTTCCTCTTGTGATTTGAGCTCCACTTTTTTTTGCTAATGCAGACAGCTCAGCTTTCAGAGGTAATGATGCTACTTGCTTTAAAATGAACACTTGGCTTCAGTTTGAAGGTGAAGAAAGAGACTGATTGTCGGGAGCTTCATTGGTTGTAGGCCTCCTTCTCCCAAATCTGCTCTTGACAGCTTATCTAGCATTTGCAGGAAAGCCAGCCCCATTTCCTTATGGGCTGAATGGTGGTCTAACAATAACAGCATACATTAATAGAGAATGGTTTGGTCCTATGGGAAAGTTTTTACAGAAATTGTAAAATGACATATTAATCTTTAAAAACAATACAATGTGTAATTATCTAATCTCATAAATGTTGCTCAAGCCTAAAGCTGCATGTAGGAACAAAAGGAACAAAAAGCCCCCGGTATGTTCCAAACTGGTTTTGGCTAGAATTTGCTGGCATGGTGGTTGACTTAGGGACAAGAAACTAATAGCTATTAAAGATAAATTATAAATGAGGGGCAGGGAAGAATGCATTCATTTTAGGTGCCTCGGAGAGATAGTGATGGCCTGAGTACTCAGCTGATGAGGAAAAGGTGGGAGGTGTCGTGTCCGCAAAAAGACGATTAGAGTCGGTGACTTTCATTCAAAGCTCTTTATTAACTAGGAGGAACCAAACCGGCGAAAGGCAAAAAGCCCGCGGCTTTTATACCTTTCGCAAGGCGGCCGCGGCCAATGGCAGCGATTCAAGTCTCCCGCTCTTGGTTTGCACCAATCGCGGGAGACCTCAATCGGGCCAATCAGCGCGGCTCGCCTGGCCAATCAGAAATCCCCGTGCCTTGGCCAATCAAGGCTCGGGGATTTCGAGTATACCATTTGAATACATAACACCCCTCCCCCCTTGGTATGGTCCGTCAGGTGGTGTAGTCACGCAGGTAGGCGGGGCTCCGTCGAGTCCTAGTTGACCTGCGCAACTCACTTTCCTGTTGTAACTCGGCCGGAGCGGTCGTTCCTTTGGCTGCTCCTGCCTCTTTGCGAACCGGCTGGATGATCGGGCCGGTTCTTTCGCCGTGGCTCCCGCCTGGGCCTACCGGGTCGGTTGAGCTGCGGATTTCGCCGCTCCCGCTTGGCTTCTCCGAGTCGGTAGAGCTGGCCAGACGGTTCTTCTCCGGAGGGGACTCGCGATGGCTGTTTTCTGGTGAGTATTTTTGGTTTATTTTATTTTGCGATTGTCTCTCCGGGTATTCCCTCCCCCCTTGGTTCGCTTCTTGGGGGTTGAGGTCAGTCGCCGTTCTGGACCTTAACTGGTCGATGTGCCGTTTCCAGGCTCGCCCGTCCGTGGTTTGGAGCCGGTACGACTTTGGACCAGTGACTTGCGTTATGATGGCTGGGATCCATAGGGGGTCCCCCGTCATGTTTTTTGCGTATACCAGGTCACCTGGATTAAATGTCCGTAACCTGGAGCTGGAGTCTGGGGGCTGCTCCGGGTTGTAAGTCGGGTGCAGTCTGTCAAGTGGGGACCTCAGCTTTCTGCCCATCAACAGCTCTGCCGGACTCTTGTTGGTTGTAGTGTTGGGTGTGATGTGTTGTATGAAGAGTAGGCGGTTGATTTTGTCGTTGATCTCCCCGTGGTCCATTTTCCTGAGGGTCTTTTTTGTAAACTGGACCATCCGTTCCGCCCTACCGTTCGCCGCCGGATGCGCCGGTGCTGTTAATGCGTGGCGGATACCTCTTTCCGCCAGGAACCGTTCAAACTCGATGGACGTGAACTGGGGTCCGTTGTCTGAGACTACGACGTCTGGGAGGCCGTGTGTGGAAAACAGTTTACACAGTTCTTTAATGACGGCCTCTGTGGTTGTGGACTTCATGTCGCTGACTTCCAGCCAATTGGAATATGCGTCGACTGTGATTAAAAATGTATGTCCATTTGTGGGGCCCGCAAAGTCAAGATGGATTCTGGACCAGGGCCCCCGTGGTGTTTCCCAATCCCGGATGGGTGCTGCGGATGGGCTGGATCTGGTCTCCTGGCATCGGTGGCATTTGGCGACCCATGCCTCAATTTGCTTGTCCATCCCTGGCCACCAAGCGTAGCTTCTGGCCAGGACTTTAGTCCTGACGATGCCAGGATGACCCTCATGTAGCATCCTCAAGACTTTTTCTTGCAATCTATCTGGAATTACCACCCGGTCACCCCATAGAACGCATCCTCTCAGCAGTGACAGTTCGGTCTGGCGCTGGCGGAATGTTTTAAAAGTCTCGTCACTGTCCTTTTCCGGCCAGCCTTTTTCTAACCAGTGCAAGATTCATGCTAGACGCCTGTCCTTAATGGTTTCTCTGGCAATGTCGGATGCGGTAATAGGTAAACTTTCTATGCTCAAGGTATTTGTTGTTGGTGCTGGGTCAGGTTCTGAGTCAGGTAAGGGCGAGCGGCTTAAAGCGTCCGCGTGCGAGATTTTCTTACCTGGCTTGTGTAGCAGTTCGTAATTGTAGGCTGCCAGGAATTCCGACCATCTTGTCATTCGGGGTGACAAGATGTTGGGAGTGGCTCGGTTTCCCGCGAGGATGCCCAGCAGAGGCTTGTGATCCATCACGATGGTGAACGGGCGGCCGTACAAATATTCATGAAACCGTTTAACGGCGGCAACTATAGCCAAAGCTTCCTTGTCCAGCTGGCTATAGTTGCGCTCTGGTTTGGTCAGAGTCCTGGAAAAAAAGGCGATGGGTGCTTCTCTCTGGTCTGGGAGGGTGTGGCTGAGGACAGCGCCGACGCCGAAGGGTGATGCGTCGCAAGTGACAGCTAGGGGTAAAGTCTCACTAAATTGCATCAGGACAGCATCGGAGGTGAGGAGGTCCTTGGTTCTTTGAAAAGCGGCTTGTTCTCGCCTCCCCCAAGTCCAGGCTGCCTTCTTGTCTAGGAGTCTATGTATCCTCAAGACTTTTTCTTGCAATCTATCTGGAATTACCACCCGGTCACCCCATAGAACGCATCCTCTCAGCAGTGACAGTTCGGTCTGGCGCTGGCGGAATGTTTTAAAAGTCTCGTCACTGTCCTTTTCCGGCCAGCCTTTTTCTAACCAGTGCAAGATTCGTGCCAGACGCCTGTCCTTAATGGTTTCTCTGGCAATGTCGGATGCGGTAATAGGTAAACTTTCTATGCTCAAGGTATTTGTTGTTGGTGCTGGGTCAGGTTCTGAGTCAGGTAAGGGCGAGCGGCTTAAAGCGTCCGCGTGCGAGATTTTCTTACCTGGCTTGTGTAGCAGTTCGTAATTGTAGGCTGCCAGGAATTCCGACCATCTTGTCATTCGGGGTGACAAGATGTTGGGAGTGGCTCGGTTTCCCGCGAGGATGCCCAGCAGAGGCTTGTGATCCGTCACGATGGTGAACGGGCGGCCGTACAAATATTCATGAAACCGTTTAACGGCGGCAACTATAGCCAAAGCTTCCTTGTCCAGCTGGCTATAGTTGCGCTCTGGTTTGGTCAGAGTCCTGGAAAAAAAGGCGATGGGTGCTTCTCTCTGGTCTGGGAGGGTGTGGCTGAGGACAGCGCCGACGCCGAAGGGTGATGCGTCGCAAGTGACAGCTAGGGGTAAAGTCTCACTAAATTGCATCAGGACAGCATCGGAGGTGAGGAGGTCCTTGGTTCTTTGAAAAGCGGCTTGTTCTCGCCTCCCCCAAGTCCAGGCTGCCTTCTTGTCTAGGAGTCTATGTAAGGGCTCCGCCGCCGTTGCCTTTTGAGGTAGGAAAACATTATAGAAATTTAGTAATCCTAGGAACGCTTGTAATTCCGTTTTGGATTTTGGGGTGGGCGCTTCCTTGATGGCTTTTACTTTTTTAGTTGTAGGGTGAATGCCCTTCTGGTCTAGGAGATAGCCCAAAAACTCTACTTGCTTTGTACAAAGATTGCATTTTTCTCGCTTAACCTTAAGTCCTGTTTCTTTAAATTTTGTTAAGACTTGTCTGAGTCGGTTCTCTAATTCGGCTTCATTTGGCGCCGCTATTAGTACGTCATCAAAACAGGGCACCACCCCTTTTATGCCCTGTAACAAACGTTCCATCAGGCTTTGAAAAATGCCTGGTGCCACGCTGACTCCGAATTGGAGCCGGTTACACTTGAAAGCCCCTCGATGGGTCACTATTGTTTGGGCTTCCGCCGTTTTCTCGTCTACAGGTAGTTGCTGATATGCCTGGGCAAGGTCGAGCTTTGCAAAGACTTTGCCCCCTCCTAGCGAGTGTAGTAAATGTTGTACTATAGGGACTGGGTAGGCGCTTTGTTGTAATGCGCCATTTAGGGTGGCCTTATAGTCCCCGCAAATTCTCACGGACCCGTTTGGTTTTACTGGGGTCACTATAGGGGTTTCCCATCTGGCATGGTCTATCGGTTGCAATACCCCTTGTTTGACGAGCTTGTCGAGCTGCTCGTCAATTTTTGGTTTTAATGCAAACGGTACCCTTCTAGGTTTAAGTCTCTTAGGGGGAACCCTTGGGTCTAAGTCAAACGAGATAAGGGGCCCCTGGTACTTGCCCAAGCCTCCATCGAACACCTCCTGGAACTCCTGGGTTAGCCGCTGTTCCCAAGCTTCGATGGTGACTTGGTTGACACCTGTCAGCGCGATGTTAAGCGGGGCGAACCATTGTAGACCCAGTAGGCTTGGGTGGTCGCGATCGACGATTGTGAGTGGTAGTTGTTCAGTGTGGCCTTTGTAAGTTATGTTGAAATTCTTGGTGCCTACTACCGGGACACGGTTCCCTTGGTAGTCTTTAATGATGATCTTTTGTGTATGCACGTTTCTCTTTTGTAGAGTAGGCACCAGTCTTTTGATTTCGCGCCATGCAATCATGGAAAGGTAGGACCCAGAGTCCACTTCCATCTTGCATGGCTGGCCTTCTATATGTACTTCTACATGTACCTTTCTGGCGCCGTCGGAGATGGCGTGGCCGATGGTCACCGTCTGGTGGGTTTCTTCTTTCCGCCGACCGTCGCCGCTTCTTTGAGATCGTTGAGCGCGGTCCCACCGACCGTCTGGCTGTCGTTCTCTGGTTCTGGGCGGGGAGTTTTCTCTCCGTCTGTCGTGCTGTTCCCATTTGGGCGGGCTGCGAGTCTTCTTTTGGCGGCAAACTCGGGCGATGTGACCTCTTCGTTCACAATGCCTACAGATAGAGTCAAAAAATCGGCATTCTGACCTGGGGTGGTCGCCGCCGCACCCGGCGCAACTGGTCCTCGACTTGCGACCTTTTCGACTTCGTTGATCGCCGCGCCCCGTCTGTACTCGGTGAATGTCCTCCTCGTCTTCTGACGTGCTGGAGTTTGACTGGTATTCACCGTAGTGTGCGGTTGCTTCACTTCTTGCGTCGGCCGACCTTGCCGGGTTGTTGTTTCCGCCCTTCGCGTCAGATCTTCGCATGCTGTCTGCCGACGTGCGCGTTGCTTCAGCGGCTGTGGCTGCTGTAAGGGCATCGGCTAGGCTGATGTCGCCCTTGGCCATAAGTCGGCTCTGAAGTGTAGGATCCCATAACCCGAGTACGAAGCGGTCTCTTATGAGACTGTTTAGACCCTCGAACTCACAGAGTCCTCCCAGGCGCCGAAGTTCTGCGACGAAATCGCTCAATTTTTCGTCTGGTTTCTGGTTTCGGCGGTAGAACTCGTTGCGCCGTATCAGGATGGGGACTTCGGGAGCGTAATGGCGCCGTAGTATGGGTTCCAGGACGTCCCAGTCCATGGCTGTGGCGTCTGCTGGCTTGGCCAAGGCTTTGGCCATTTGGAAGACCTCTGGTCCGCAGTGTGTAAGAAAGACGGCGCGTTTTAGCGGGGCCGGGGCGTCCTTCATCCCGGCGCATTCCAGGTACATCCGGAATTGATCCGAGTATGATTCCCAGTCTTCGGCTGCGGGGTTGAATGGGGCGGGCGGTGCTATTTTCGCCATCTTCGCGCTGGAACTGGTTCTTGGACACGGGGTTCGGTTCAGGGGCGAGATCCCATCCTCGTCGCCAGTGTCGTGTCCGCAAAAAGACGATTAGAGTCGGTGACTTTCATTCAAAGCTCTTTATTAACTAGGAGGAACCGAACCGGCGAAAGGCAAAAAGCCCGCGGCTTTTATACCTTTCGCAAGGCGGCCGCGGCCAATGGCAGCGATTCAAGTCTCCCGCTCTTGGTTTGCACCAATCGCGGGAGACCTCAATCGGGCCAATCAGCGCGGCTCGCCTGGCCAATCAGAAATCCCCGTGCCTTGGCCAATCAAGGCTCGGGGATTTCGAGTATACCATTTGAATACATAACAGGAGGTAAACTTGCAACAGTGATAAAAAATATAATGAAAGTATATTGATGGCTTAAGGCAGTGATTGCAAACCTTTTTTATTGTGGTGTGCCAAAAGTGCATGCGCGTGCAATACCCCCGCACCGTCCCCTTACCTACACTGCACATGTCCTTCCCAGCACCTTCCGTTTGAGACCATTTTCGCCCTCCCAGAGGCTCGAGGGAAGTCTCAGAAGCCTTGGGAGGCTGAAAATGGGCCCGTTTTGGCACTTCCGGTATTTCTGGAAGGCCCATTTTTGGCATCCCAAGGCTGCAGAGGCTTTCCTTGAACCTCCAGCAGGGCGAAAGCAGCCTCCCTGGGCTCCTGTGGCCCTTTGGAGGCTGAAAATAGGCACTTCCAGTATTTCCGGAAGGCCCGTTTTTTGGCCTCCTGAGGCTGCAGAGGTGTCCCTTGAGCCTCTGGGAGGGTGAAAATGGCCTCAAACAGGCCAAAAATCAGCTGGGAGGCACGCGTATGTGCAGTGCAGGTAAGTTTGGCTGGGGCTTGCGTGCCTGCACAAATGGCTTTGCAGCCACCTGTGGCACACATGCCATAGGTTCACTATCATGGGCTTAAGGTGTGTCTACTGCACCCATGAGTACGTGATACACCCTGTTTGCAAAGTAGTAAAAATAAAGATTACCATTGTTATCTTTTAGACGTTTTGGTTTGCAATCATGTCAAACTAGACAACGAATCCCAAGTAGGATTGGGGAAAAGGTTGCAGAGAAAGCAAGACATGTTCACACATGGGTTACATGAAAGGATGAGGAACAGAAGCAACAACTTCGGTTGGCTGTGTAATGGGTTGGTTAAAGCAACAACTGCATTTGGAAAGCCTGGTTGTCTCCCTGGATTGAAACACACTTGCTTTCCAAATGAAGACATTTGTCAATGGGAATGCTTGAAAGAAGATACTTTTTCACATTGCAATTGTATAATGCACAATGAATTGAACAAATGCCTTGCAAAAAGAGAGAGAGGCAGAGGCAGAGGCAGAGAGAGAGAGAGAGAGAGAGAGAACCAGATTGGGAAAGAGAAGTGTCATACTGCTGGAGTTATATGCCTTGCATTAAATCACTATTTTTCTACCTTGTGGCTTCAAATCAATTCAGAGGTATGCTGTGATTGCTATAGTGTTCCCCCTTTAAAAGTTTGGCTATAAGAGAGAGTAAATAAATATTCAAGCTAACCTAATTGTTAGGCAGGAATGGCCATTGGGAAAAATAAACTTGTTGGAGACAGTTGATTGACAGTTATTTTGTTCATAAGTTACTTTTGTTAGGGATAACATTGTTTACCCTAACTGGTTTAGGTAAAATAATAAATATGTTATCATGGTTTATAAGTTAAAGTGTCTGCAACTTTAAATATAGGAATATAATTAAGGGAGTGGTTGTGAAAGCACCATAAAAGAAGCAAGGAACGTCAGCTTGCTCTCTCTGGCTTGATGATCCCTAATTACTGGATGAAGACTGCGTTTTTCCTTACTCGAACGGGAGAGAGAAAGGACTGATTTGTAAGTGAACTGACATAGGATATTCTACACGGACTTTGCCAATAGAATATTCTTGAATGGACTGACTAAAACAATACATGACTAATGGACTGTTATTTTGACTATGCTATAAACTCTAAATGGAATAAACTATATTTTGATAGCACAAGCGTATCTGTTATTTTTACTGTATGTTAACAAACATACAAACTTATTTCACTCATTTATCTGTGTGCCTATCTGACTAACGCTGCACATTCTGTTTAGCTTGTCTCCTTAACCCTGGTTGGGGAACCCAGGCTTAACAATTTTTATTCCTGTTCACTGTCCATTTACTCTGTGGGGCACTAATGCGTTTGGGTAACTTCTGCTTCCTGATCCATAAGTTACATTTAGCTGGACTACAGCTTTCTCCATAAGTTACTATTTATGCAGGAAAGAAATAATGGTACTCCAGCTACTGCTGACAATCTTGAACTATCCCAGGCAGCCCAACTGATGTTGAAGAATGCTAGGAGCAACTTCTGGCTTTTGGTTCTCCATCCTTGAACTACACAGAGCAATGGCATTGTTTCAGAATCTAGGATGTTCCTATTTCTACTTGGTAGGACTTTGGATCCAATTCAAAAAATGTGGTTCAGAATATTTGGGTTTATCGGTATAGCTTCTAACTTTTTAAAGCAGCTGTGCCTTTCTCCTGGCTCATACAGCAATAGAAGTTGCCGACAAGTGTTGTGTTTAATTCCCTCACCTCTCCCCCCACCATACACACAGAAACACATTTTTGGAAAGGAATCCAAAATGTTGTCAAACTTGTTTTCTGGACATGCATGGGATTTTGCCCATGTAAGCCATGTTCTGCTATTGAGTTATATTGTCTGTGCACCCTGCATTCCACCTGTTAACAAAACCAGACTCTAGCTATGCTTTATATAGGGCGGGAGAGAAGAAACAGTGGAACAAGAGAGTGGGGAAAACATTGTCTGTGTAGACTTATGACCTACAGAGCTGATAAAGAAAACAGTTCCGTCTCTGCATGACAACCTGAGATTTGCTGTGTGATGCTTTCCACAATATATGCTTAAAACAATGATTTCGGATAACCTGCTAAAAGAAATGTGCCACTGAACAATCAACTGGGAGGTGTCTCTCTTTAAACATGTTAACACTCTCTTCAAACGTGTTGCATAGTGCTGTCAAAATGTTGTCTGCAAAATGTTCTGTAGGCACCTTCCTTCAAGGTCACAATCTATTTTTAAATCTGCAGTGGAATGTGGAGATGAGACAGCTGTGACTTCTACTCTCTGGTACTTTTTTCTCCCTCTGGTTCCTTTGATCAGCCCACCTCTCCTGCCTACTGAGCAGCATTTCTGGGCCCCATTTGCTTCAGGAAGAAGGTAGATGAGCGTGGATGAAAAAATGAGCATAGGTGGCTGGGACTGCCTCACATCCAATGTGACCATGTCTTAAAACAGGAACGTTAAAACAGGCACATCTCCCCTTCTCCTCTCTGCCTTTCCTTCCTGTGATACAGGAAGGGAAGGGTGAGGGAATATTAATTACTAATGTTCTTGGTTATTCTGTAGTGAAATCCTAGACACAAGACATAGGCATCTCTCATATCAAATGCTCCACCAAGTAGGCAGGTTGAAGTTTAATCCCAGAGACCTTGCTGGTATCTCATTCTAAACAGCATCAAGGGAGTATTAACTATGGAGGGGAAGGATGAACATTAATGTGTTGTGTAATTTTGTTTTTAAACAAGGAGGGAAAGTTCCCATGGAACCTACAACTGAGGTGAAATCATCATGTTGGACTGAGATGGAGGAACTCTGGAAAATGGAAGGCTTGAAGGAGAGAAGTGGGTACTATCTGTTCTCCCTAAGTAACCAGACTATTCCCAGGGAAGCCTTATGAGAACAAAAATACCCCCCAGGATGTTTTCCTGAGGCCCAGAAGGCCCCAAAATGGAGCGCAGGGGGATGCTGCATGCCCCCATTTTTTCCTTCCTGGGCCCCAGGGAAACCTGGGAGCAAAAACACACACCCAGGAGGCTACCCTGAGGCCCAGAAGGCCCAAAAAATCGGCGGAGGGTGCTGCCAAAAAAGCCACGCCCACCCAGTCACATGGCCATGCCCACCTAGCCACACCCACAGAACCGGTTGTTACAAAATTGGAATTCCACCCTTGGTTGTGATGGGTCAGGTGTACGTTGCATCAAGTGAGGGCCATGTGATGGGTCTTGTGATGGGGAGGTCACATCAGGTGAGGATCATCGGGAGGTAAAGTGCTGGTTGGTGGGGGTTGCATGGATTGGTTGAGGGTTGACTGGTTGGCTGTGCAGTTGATTTGAATTCTGAGGGGTTTATAGGCTGGTTGTAGGTCAATGAGTCTGTTGATGGAATTGCTGGTGGAGTGCCAGGCTTTGATAAACTTGTGAACGTAGCAGGTAGTAGCATGGCTGATTATTCTTGTATAGTTCCCAATGAATTGGTGCTGTTCAGTGTCAGTGTGGGTAGCAATGTCCCCATGTGAATTCAACAGAATTGGTGGTAATTTTGCCCTTCTCTCAAAGACATTATTTGAATACTGTGATTCAGTGAGGTTTATGCATATCAGTTAAAACTCTCAGAATTGGAAGTGATTGTTGCATGGGTAGTAACTGAGTTTTATTTCTCAAGGACTGTTCTAGCTATGGTTCAAAGTTCCCTACATTGACAATATTGGAGAATATTACAATGTACCTTAAAAGGCTCCTGGTTTGGTGCAGATTTGAAGCTTGGGTTGAGAAAGAGAGAAATGGTAGATAAAATAAGTTTAGCGCTGCCAGCTCATGTCAAGGAAGAACAGGATAGAAATGTTTTTAACAGCTATTAGCAGGCACACCTAGTGTATCTGTAGATATCATTTTTTTTCCTTCATAATAAGCCCTTTTGTTATCTCTATTTTGCCCTCTTATTGAAGCAAGAGAGAGAACTTTTGCTAGAACTCTTAATAGAAACAGTTCAGCAATTTTTGAATGGGCTGAGGTCATCGGCCCCAGCAGTAGTACATAACTATTAAAGCGTCTAACCCATTTTCTTGCTGTTCTGTGCAAAGTTTTGAATTCTCCATTGGAAACAGTGCTTTTGGATATAAAGTCTAAAATTTATTTCAAGGGTTATGTACGAATTTAGAGATGGAATGAGCTAGATCTAAAGGAGCTACTACAGCAGAAGCTTCCAGAGAGCTGAAATATTTAGGAACCAGAATACAAATCTGGTGAGTTACTAAATTGTTACAGGAAAATGAACAGTCCAAGCAGAATGGCACAGTAAAGAGAGGTAAAAAGATCTTTAAAGTGCAGTTGCACCCATGGCAATTCACTGTGGCCTAGCTTTAGGGTAAACTTCACCCTACTTAGACATGTTGATTTATGAACCAATTAGATCCTTGAAAGTTCTTTTTAGGACCCGTTTCTCTGTTTCAGCCCTCAACCCATCTAAACGGCTGGAAAACTGGTTTTACTTTTATAAGTTAAAATTCAATATATATTTATGAGGTCATTCAAAATGGAGAGACCTTCTGCAACAAGCTTCTGGGAAGATCAGGATATGAATAAGTCAAAATCCCAGGAAGAGAAGAAGGAATTTATTCTCAAGGTGCAAGAACCTTCATAGGGGTAGAACAGCAGGAGTCCTATCAGCATTAATAAATGTAACAAAAAGGAAACAAAGGATGAATTATTTGGGGGGTTAAATTTCTTTAAAAAGTAATATAAAAATCCTAATTTCTATATTACCTGCATTCATTCAGAAATGGTTAAGTGCTAAATTCCATCAGCTTTGGAGATATGGTTAGAAAGGCCTATGTGAACCAAGATGTCTGTCTGTCTGTCTGAATCCATCATCTCTTTCTCATCTATTAATCTTTCATCTCTCTCTCTCTCTCTTATCTGTCTATCTGTGTCTATCCATCCATCCATCCATCCATCCATCCATCTATATCATCTCTTTCTTGGTATACATATATAGAAAGTGTTCTGTCCTTAATTAGCATTCTTGAGATCCCCGCGCTTTGATTGGCCAAAGCGCGGGGCTCTCTGATTGGTCAGGCGAGCCGCGCCGATTGGCTCGCTAAGAATCTCCCGCGATTGGTCCATTCGGATCGCGGGAGATTCAAAGTGGTGCCATTGGCCGCGGCCGCCGCGGCTAAAGGAATAAAAGCCGCAGGCTTTTTCCTTTGCGCCAGTTCGGTTCCATCTTTAAATAAAAGAGCATGATTTGAAGTCACCGACTCCTGGCATCATTTCGCGGACACAACAGAAAGCGATGATATCAATGGATGGATAGGTATACCAAGAAAGAGATAATATAGATATATATATTACATATTTGTTTTCTTAAGTTTTTGCGGGTACTTAAATGTATGGTATTCAGCTTTGTTCGGGTATTTTCCCACGTCATTATAGTTGTGCTTTTAAAGTTGCAGCAACATTTTGGCAGAATCTCATCTGCCATCATCAGGCTTCTGTATTGTGTTTGTCTGTGAGTATGTATACATATGTATATTACATATACATATATATACATACACACACACACTAGTGTGTGTGTGTGTACAGTATATATATGTATATGTAATCTATATCATCATAATCTCTCTCTTTCTCCCTATCTCTCATCTATGATCTGTCTATATCTATCTTAATGTATATCGAATCTCAATTGTTTGACCAGACATGAGATAAATGTAATTGATATTTTATTAGCTGTTTTCATCTATGGAAGTAGAATTTTATCATTTCCTAACAAATATCTATGATGGCCCATTACCAGGATCTCCTGTTATTCCCTTGCTTTGTGGAATGATGAATCCTAAGGAAGATTGGCCCGACTGCAGGGGTGGGATTCCACTGGTTCAGAACGATTTGGGTGAACCGGTAGTTCTGGTAAGCATTTGGCCTCAGCCACCCACCCCTGCTCTTTCCTGTTCTTTATTTCCTGGTTTTTTTAGCACAGCTGATTCATGCGGCAGAGTGGTTTGCCACGTTTCAGCTGTTTTACTCACTGAGGATGCAGCAGAAGGTAAGTAATTGCGCTGAAGTTGGGCTTTTTAAAATGTAGAGCGTGAGCGCAAAGTGCACGCAAAGCACGCAGTCACCGAACCGGTTGTTACATAGGTTGAATCGCAACACTGCCCGACTTATTTCATATCTGCTGAAATCCTTCCAAGAGATTATGTTTGTGGTTGAACCTGGATGAAACTGAACTAAATAAGATATTCAGCATTTTGGCAGGATCCATAACCTCCAGACTTTCAGAGTGTGTTGAAAGATAATGAGCTGAGGTGACGAGAAGACAATATTGATTGAAATGGAACACAGTAAAGTTAGATTATACCAGGAGCTGATTTTTTGGGAAGAAATAAACATACAAATGGGGAACTGGCATATTTTTAAAAAAATTTGGTGACATACTGTAACTTTCAGCTGCCAAAGTCACAACCACTTCATCCCATGAAAAATTATTTTTCCTTTATTTTTATCATCATACATATTTCTCTCTCTCACTGTATGTGTATGTGCATACACACATATATATGTGTGTAAGTCAAATGGAAGAGAAACATAACGGTATTGGCAAATTTGAGGAAGGACACAATTATTGCTGTAAAGGCTCGATTTATTTCTGAAAGTTTTGCATTCTGTTTCTATTAAGGTATTATTATCCTCCCTTGCTTTGCATTAATTAACTTTGCATCCTAAATCATAGTTACGAATCACTTTCATGAAAATCACCTCTCTACTGGGATGATTTGGGATCCTTTGACTTTCACACTTTTTTGGATGGTGTGTGTTAAGCAGACTTTAAATTTTGTCTATAGAGTTACTTCCAGCAAGTTACTTTGGAACAGCTTTATGTAATCAAGCTAACAGAATTGCTCTAATGGAAATTGCTGATGACTTGCAACCTTGAAATCACTAATGAATAAACACCCCTTGTTACGCCTACTTGTTAATTGGATGGATAATATCTTATATGAGTTGAAGGTGGTTGGTTTAATGAAAGTTATGGAAGTACAAAACCTTGCCAAGAGTAAAATGTTTTGTATATACCTCCTTTGGTTGAGAAGCACATTGCTGGACTATTGAAAAGACCCTGGCAGATTGTTTGGAATTGTGAAAATTAGGTTGGAAGGGTTATTTAAAATTAAATGATTTTTTAAAAAGTAATGCTAGTTATTTATTGTATTACATGTCTTGTATCATATGATGGTACTAGCTCCTTTTTTATGATGCTGTAATCCCTTAATTCAGGACAGAGTTAGGGCAACTGGATGGAGTTGAGCATGGCTGGATGCTCTTCCTGATGCCACATAAAGTTCGCAGCAAATATTTTTTCTTTGCATCCTGAGAGAGAAGCATCTGCTGCTATTTAGGATTAAACTCAAAGCTTCTGAGTAGGAAGCTAGCATTTCCACCATTAGGCTACCACTCACTGAATAGTTATTAATACATAAACATAATTAGGTGTGAAATCTATTCCCAATTCTTTTTATCAATCCTTGTGGAAATTATGGCTACTTTTAATGTCTAAATTCTGTCATGTGCCAGAATCTTAGAAATGATGCAGATACAAATGGAATTTGCACATTTAATTTTTATAAATCACTCCTCTACCAAAATGGTCTTTAATGAAAGAACAGAAAAAGTTATATATCTTAGGGAAATTTTATGAGAATAAAATGGACCTTGAAAAAAGAACTTTTGAGATTTTCTGACTTTTCTTCAGCAGATCTGATTACTATAATTGCACATCATGGCATAATGGTCTATTCAGTAGAATTATAAAAGTTGATAACTTAATCTCATATTTTTCCATTTGTTAATTTGCCATCTAGATTTTCTTCCCTTCTCCAAATAAAAGGGCAAAGCAAAGATGGAATCAAAACATTAATTATAAACCAGCGTATTCATTTCATATCAGATAAAACTAAAAATAATCATATTCTTTGTTTGTTTAAAACTCTAAGAGTTGCCAAGGAGTATTGGTTATGTGCAATTTGAATTAGAAGATGGCCCTTCCAAAAAGGGTAATTAAAAGACATGTTGTAAGTGTAAATGTTTAAATGCTCAGATGTTTCACTTATGAGATTTCATCCAAAAGAGTTTGTCTAGAAGTTTTGGAGAAAGACAAGAGCCAAACAGCAAAGATATAAAGTCCTCTTATTGTTTCAATCAAGAAATTATTAAGTCCAAAAAATAGTAGACCTTTTGTACGTCAGTTTATAGGAATCCTTGTGCCTTTTATGGTTTCAAATAGAAACCTTACTTCTTACACTTATATATTCTGCTACTATCTCACAGAAATACATACCTGGGTTCTAGTTTTGATCTTTAGCAGAATTAAAGTTCACTTCCTTCAGAGCACTAATCACAAAAAATGTATGTAAAATCAGTAACATTGCTTCATTTACCCAATCATGGTATATGTGACCACTAGAAATGTTTCCAGTCCAGGTCACTTTCAGACAACTGAGATTGGTGGATGTTCATACATCTCATGCTTAAATTCTCCCTGTGGTAGGATTAAGAAGGTGCCTTGAATTGCAATATTGTTTTTGTTGGTTCACTTTTGCATGGAACAGAACCCCGAAGACTTTTTTTAAAGGATTCCCCATAATTAGCATTAACTGATTAGTTAAGCACCAATTAACTTAAATCTCACATGCTTATCTAGCTGGATCTTTTAATGTCCTTTGAAGCCCCTTAACACAGCTTTAGGAAAATAGAAAAGGTGTGTTGGATCATTTTGCACAGATTAGTAAGATACCTTGTGCCAAGAATACTAGGCAGCCTTGCATTTAGGGAAGATTTTAATGAGAAATTATCATTCTCTATAGTTAGGAAGTGTTTGTTGGGAAAGGACAGTAAGAAAAAGAGGAGTCAACAATCATAGTTAAATTTAAAGCACTTTGGGAATCTTGATAGCTATAGCAATTTAGACTTATATACCACTTCATGGTGCTTTACAGCAGTGGCCCCCAACCTTTTTTGAACCAGGGACCGGTTTCACGATTATTTATTCTTCCACGGACTGGTACCTGAGTAACGCAAGACTCCACCGCCATCGGGACGGCTCTTCATTTGAAGCCGCCCCCCCTCTTCGAAGAAACTAAGGCGTGAGCACCCAAACGCCGCTTTCCAACTGAAAACCTGGAAGCAACCGAAAACCCGGAAGCGCCGTCGAAACAAGATGGCGGCGCCCAAGCTTTGAGGCCCGGTAAAAAATGATCCACGGACCGGTACCAGTCCAGGGACCAGTGGTTGGGGACCCCTGCTTTACAGCACTCTCTAAGTCAGAAACTCAATTTCATTGAGGGCCACATCAGGGTTGTGTTTGACCACAGAAGGCTGGGGGGGGGAAGGTGGGGGGGCATGATGGGTGTGGCCAGGCATGGGTGTGACATAGGACTTCTGTTGGGGGGGCACCTGTGGTGGCCAAGTGCTAATGCAGAACTTACCTGAGACACTCCCTCACTCTTATTATATCACTCTTCCTTCCTCTTTCCTTTTTCCTTCCTTGCTCTCTTCCCATCTTCCCTTCTTTGTCTTTCCTTTTTCCCTGTCTCCTTTCCTGTCCCTTCTTGCATGCTCAAATGCAAAATGCAAATGTTTTGTTTTTAGTTTGTTTTGATAGCCCTCTGCCAGCAAAAATGGAGGTCAGGGGAGCCATGCCCACCCCCGCACCCTGTTTTCACTGGCAGAGGGCTGCAGGAGGTGATTCCCCTGAGCTCTGTTTTTTTTTTTCTGGCAGAGGGATGGAGATCGTTGTGGCTGAAAATGAGCTCCATTTTTGCTGGCGGAGGAACCACAGGCCGGTCCTTTGACGCTTCCAGGCCAGTCCCATGGACCAGATCGAAGCACTCCATGGGCCGGATCTGACCCTTGGGCCTCTGCTTTGATTTACAGAGTCAGCATATTGTCTCCAACAATTTGGGTCCTCATTTTACTGACCTCAGAAGGATGGAAGTCAATCCTGAGCCCATGTGAATTGAACTGCAGTCAGTCAGCAGAGTTATCCTGTAATACAGCATTCTAACCACTGCACCACCACAGCTCCAAAATAGAAATAGGAGATTCATCATTGCTTGATTAAAATAACTGAATCCTCTATGCGTTTAAATTTGTTGTGCACAAATTTGTCCCCTAAAATTAGTTTTAACTTAAGCTAATTAAGGACTTGAAGGACACCTCCACATCATGATCCCATTTCAGTCAGTAGCTTTCACTGTATGTGCTTGTGTGGGTCTTGTTGTGCTATCAGGAAATATACTGGACACTTCTTTTTCAACTATTACTATGATCCCTGCCCTGCCTCCTGCTGCATGAGATCAAGTACTGTATCTATCACCCTACCTCAGTGGATCAAAAGCTGCATTTCCAGGAAGTGGCCAGTGGCTTCCAAGTAAAGCTTCACTGAGATGCTCCCTCATATCAGATTCTGAAAGATGGTTAATCCCACCATTCTATCTGTCAGAATTTGCCACCTCCTCAGACCTATCCTACATTTGAAAGATGCTTTTCTCATTGGCAGGATAATCCACCATTTGCTTCAGCTTAACTAGCTGTGCAGTAAACTGTTAAGACAGCCTGTGTATTGAAGCTGAATTCTGTTGAACTGAACTACGTGATTTTATACAGAGATTGGATCACTGACCCAGTAATAATCTCTTTATTTCTAATGAGTTGGAATAAGTGTCCTTCTGTTGTGAATGCATAGGCCTTAATAAAGATATCTTAAGCTTAAAGTCAAGTGCAGGGTTCTGGCCCTGCACTTCTGATTGGCTGTTAATGGCAGGATCGGATTGGCCCATTCCGGGGAATCCGATTGGCCATTAACAGAGCGTTCTTATTGGTTAAGAGAGCTAGCGCTCCTAGATTGTTAATGGTTAATAGTTATTGGGTTGCCTATATAAGGAGAGCTATAACTGCCATTGAGTTTGAGCAGTCACTATGAAAATAAAGAGTTGAAGTTCACCATTCCAGAGGCTTGTCTTCATTCTTTCTCGCCCATGCTCCATACATAACACTGGCGACGAGGATGGGATATGGAGACGTCTGAGCCGACTGAACTAAGAAGAAACACCGACTGAACTAAGAAGAAACACCGAGCACGTGGTTGACAGCGCTACACGACGGAACCATGTCCGGCGTCATCATACCACCCGCTCCGTTCGATCCAGTGCAAGAGGACTGGGAGTGCTACATGGATCGTTTCCAAATGTTTTTGGAAACTAACAATTTAAAGGATGCCACAGCCGGGAAGAAACGGGTGGTATTCCTAACGCATTGCGGTCCAACCGTATTTAAGATGGCTAAAGCACTAGCCAAACCTACTGAAGTGAAGATGATGGATTGGGACGACCTCAAACCCCTACTAAGAGATCATTATGCACCGACCGTGCCCATGCTCGTGAGACGGCACGAGTTCTATCAGAGAAACCAGCGAAAAGGAGAAAGCGTCGCCGACTTCATAGCAGACCTCCAAAACCTGGGAGGCCTCTGCGGATTCGCCGATTTGGAAGAGGCACTGAGAGATCGAATAGTTCTGGGATTAGATGCACCAGGCGTGCAGAGCAAACTGATGGCGAAAGGCGACATCAGCCTTGCCGATGCCATCGCCGATGCTACTGCAGCAGAAGCAACCAGGAAGTCGGCTGCACAATTACGCCACAACCGCGCTCCGGTACACCAACCGACAAGCGAAATTTTATCCAAGTCAGAAGGGCAGTTTTCAACGACACACCACGAGGACCTCTCTTCGTCGTCAGACAGCAACGAAGAAGACGTCCATCGACTGCGGTCCGACCGGGACCACCACCCAAAGTCCCTACGCCCTTGTGCTGGCTGTGGAGCCAACTATGCCAGATCCGAATGCAAATTCCGTGACGCGCTCTGCCATGAGTGCGGGAAGAGAGGCCACATCGGACGGGTTTGCCAAAGTTTACAAGGACCCGGCCAGGCCTCAAAAGGGGCTAACTATTGCCAATCGACAGGAAACCGTCCTGTAAGGCGAGAACCAGTAAACCACTCCTACAGAAACCGAGTTTTGCAGCGAGAAGAGGCTCACCATACTATCACTATCGGTCACGCTTCTGCCTTGGATGCCAAGAAAATCCGAATTACAGTGGCCATTGAGAACCAGCCTTGCCACATGGAAGTCGACTCAGGATGGTCCCTCTTGATGGTGTCCTGGAAGACCCTCAAGCAAATCATCCCCACGATCCAGCGCCAAGACCTCCGCTTCCAAAAACTTATTCTTAAGGACTATCAAGGGAATCGAATCCCTGTTGTTGGTTCCTGCTGAGTCCGGGTCTCATTCAAGAAGCGCACAGCGTACTTACCGCTAACTGTGATCAACAAAGATCGGCCTAGTCTGCAAGGTCTCCAATGGTTCGCGTCACTTGGCATTGAAGTGGCAGACATAAACCGACTCAGCAGAAGTGACTGGGAGGAGGACCTCATCCATGAATTCAAGGACGTATTTGTGGAAAAATTAGGCGAGTACAAGGGGACCCCAATATCATTCAGCCTTAATCCAAAGATAGCTCCCATCCACCTTAAGCCTCGTCGAGTTCCGTTTGCCTTAAAGCCGAAAATAGATGAACAACTCGATAAACTAATAGCTCAGGGGGTGCTAGAACCTACCGATCACTCTCCCTGGGAAACCCCAATCGTAACACCCATTAAGCCGGATGGTTCAATCTGAATTTGTGGGGACTACCGGGCCACCCTGAACCACGCCCTACAGCAAAACGCATATCCGGTGCCAGTGGTGCAGCATCTCCTCCATTCCCTGGGGGAGTGGAAAAGTCTTCGCCAAATTAGACTTAGCTCAGGCATGTCAGCAATTACCTGTTGATGAAAAGACGGCACAGGCACAAACGATTGTGACGCACCGAGGTGCCTTTAAATGTACCCGGCTCCAATTCAGAGTCAGTGTAGCCCCAGGGATATTTCAGAGCCTTATGGAGAGGCTACTGCAAGGGATTAAAGGCGTGGTCCCCTACTTTGGCGATGTATTAATTGCTGCACCTACAAAAAAAATCTTACGGGATCGTTTAAAATTGGTCCTACAAAAATTCTAAGACGTCGGTCTTAAGGTGAAAAAGAATAAGTGTAAATTGTGTACAAATAGTGTTGAGTTTTTAGGGTACCTAATTGACAGTCAGGGTATTCACCCTACCGACAGTAAATTAAGAGCAATATAAAACGCTCCCAGGCCTTGGAACAAGGCCGATCTCCAGGCGTTCCTAGGCCTCATCAACTTTTATAATGTATTTCTACCACATGAAGCAACTGTCGCTGAGCCGTTACATTGTTTGCTAGACAAGAAAGCAAATTGGTTATGGGATCATAAAGAAGAACAGGCATTCCGCAATGTAAAAAAACTACTGACTTCTAACTCTGTACTCATGCAGTACAATGAGACTTTGCCGTTAAATATCACATGTGATGCTTCGCCCTTCGGAGTGGGCGCCATTCTGAGCCATGTACTGCCTAATGGTAATGAAGCCCCTGTTCCATATTTTTCAAAGACACTTTCAAAAACTGAGCGAAATTATGGCCAAATCGATAAAGAAGCCCTTGCAATTGTATCGGCCGTTAAAAGATTTCACGAGTACGTGTATGGCCGGGCTTTTACTATTGTGACTGACCATAAACCGTTATTGGGGATAATAGCTGGAGATAAGCCGACTCCCTACATATTATCCCCCAGGATGACTCACTGGTCAGAATTCTTGGCTGCTTATAATTATTGGCTGCAATGCCGGCCGGGGAAAGCCATTCCCCACGCCGACGCATTGAGCCGAGCACCGCTTCCAGAGACTCTCGATGATCCCGCACCAACAGTAACCACGTTACAAATTGAAATACTCCACTCCCCGCCACTAACTGCTCGAGATATCGCGAGAGAAACCAGAAGTGACCCCACCTTGGCGCGAGTCCTAGTCTGGGTAGAACGTGGATGGCCATTGGACCAATTATCAGATGACTTCACACCATTCAAGACTCGACAAACGGAGTTGTTCTCTCAAAAAGGCTGTGTCATCTGGGGCGATAGAGTCGTTATCCCAGAACGACTCCAAAAAACAGTACTGAGAACCTTGCACGATGGCCACCCCGGTATCGTGCGGATGAAAGTCCTCGCACGAAGCTACGCATGGTGGCCAGGCATCGACAAGCAAATCGAAAATTGGGTTAAAGCTTGTCATAGATGCCAGGAAGTGAGCAACGCCCCACCAAAAGCCATCCCTACTGAATGGGAGACACCACGAGGACCCTGGTCCTGTATTCACCTGGATTTTGCGGGGCCGAACAAAGGCCACACCTTTCTTCTAACCGTCAACGCCTACTCAAATTGGCTCGAGATTCACCGCATGACGAACACAACCACTGAAGCGGTTATCAAAAAATTGGAAAGACTGTTTGCAACCCACGGATTACCAGATGTTCTGGTATCCGACAACGGGCCCCAATTTACCGCGCTTTCCTTCGAGCAGTACCTGTCTGACCACGGCATCCGACATGCGCTCACCTCGCCTGCGCATCCTGCGACCAATGGCAGGGCTGAGCACATGGTCCAATTTGTTAAGAAAACCTTGCAGAAATTAGACTACGATAACATCGACGACAAAATCAACCGAATCCTTTTTCTACAACACATCACACCTCATAGCGTCACCAACAAAACTCCCGCCGAACTGCTAATGGGACGAAAACTCTGCTCCCACCTTGACCGGTTACACCCAGCTTATGAACTGGAAAAACCACTAGGATCCAGCGGCCGATGTTGTGCCTTCCAGGTAGGCGATTCGGTATATGCAAAAAACCTATTGGGCGATCTGCTGTGGGTAGAGGCGACAGTAGTTCGTGTAACCGGCCCAAGATCCTACCTTGTACAATGCCTTGACGATAGACTATGGAAACGCCATATCGATCAATTACGATTACGGCTCCGGTCGGGCAATTCTGAACTCCCTTATGACCAAACTGGGGGGGGGGGGGAGATACGGAAGAAGATGAATTTCAATTAGAAGAAAACCCGTTCGAAGGGAACGATGGCAGAATAGAGACACAGGAATTGGAACTAGAGAAGGGAATAGATTCACCTCAGGGAGTTGCCGAAGATATTGGTGATGACGGAAACGTGAACTCTGAACCAGAGGCAACCCCGTCGACAAACAACGATCTACCTCAGCGAGATTACAGCCAAATGCAAAACACACATTGAAAATCAAAAAGACTAATAAAGCAACCGTCCTACCGAAAGGACTATGTGACTGCGCCCTGTAAACAGAAGCCAGGGGGAAGGGGTGTTGTGAATGCATAGGCCTTAATAAAGATATCTTAAGCTTGGAGTCAAGTGCAGGGTTCTGGTCCTGCACTTCTGATTGGCTGTTAATGGCAGGATCGGATTAGCCCGTTCCGGGGAATCCGATTGGCCATTAACGGAGTGTTCTTATTGGTTAAGGGAGCTAGCGCTCCTAGATTGTTATTGGTTAATAGTTATTGGGTTGCCTATATAAGGAGGGCTATAACTGCCATTGAGTTTGAGCAGTCACTATATAAATAAAGAGTTGAAGTTCACCGTTCCAGAGGCTCGTCTCCATTCTTTCTCGCCCATGCTCCATATATAACACCTTCAATGTGCCTTCAAACTACTTTTTTGACAATCTCAGACTGACAGAATTACAAGACAATAGTGCCATATTACATACCTTCAATTATGGACACACCCTGAATATAATTCCATATTTCCAATTATAAGCAGCTCTCAGTATAAATTCTGAAAGGAAATTCTTTGTGTAATTGCAAGGTTGATGGGCAGCTTGTTTGATGGACAGATTGTTTCAGGACTTCCAATAATCACCTGTCACAGAACTAAGCTGATCAGTATCGAGAGAGGTACATTGAGACTGTCAAAAGGTTTCAGTGTGTCAAATGAGATTTTCACTCCTCCTTTTAAATACAGACCTTCAGGTCACATTCCAATTGTTGAAACTGGAATTGGCCATTGTCAGATTAGGTAGCAGTCAGATAAACTTGGAAGCTAAGCAATGCTGGATCTAGTTAGTAGTTGGATGGGAAATCAGTTGGAAATTTTAGAGCTGTAACTAGACTAAGAGGTTATAAAAATATCCGTACAAGATGGAGAATTTTTTCTGCACAGTTGCCAATAAAAGGATGTATCTGTGTAAGGCATCTCTTTACCCTTTCTTGAGGAGGAAAAAAATGATAGAGCCATGTATCTCAACTTGGAAACTTTAAGATTGCCTGGGGAATTCTGGGAGTTGAAGTCGACACATCTTAAAGTTGTCAAAGTTGAGAAATAAGGCTATTGTGAAGAGAAGAAAAAGCCCAGAGTCTCCTTAGATATGTAGCCAGTAGCCAGTAAAGACATCTTACTATTATTGTAATTTAGATTGGGTGGCAAACGTCAATATATATCGTGTGCTCTACCACCCAAGCACTTATGCAAAGCTCCAAATGTATGACGATTAGCTGAAGTATAACTTTGATAACAATTACCCTGTGTTTTCTTTCATCTGTTTTAATACATTTCCAGGCAGCTCAAATTCCACATTTTAATATTAGAAATCCACTTTAATTAGAAGTAATCCTTGGTGCCATGTGCCAATCAGCTGTATTTGCATTTGCACTTCTGGGTAAGGCTGCAATATAGTTTTTTCCCCCCCGTTTATTATCATGAGTACACTTCTGGTGTATATCTACAATTTCATGTGGGATGGGGTTGGCAGTCAGCCAAAGTTTTAATTTATCTTTGCTTATCTTATTCCAGTATACTCTAAGAGGCTGCAGGTGTGAATAACAAAACAGACCATCAACTGCATTCGTACAGTGATCTTGACTGTGATCTCCAGATTCGCTCAATGCTGCAGTTTGGTTTTTGTTTTTGGCTTTCTATAAGCTCCCTGAGAAGCAAAACTGGAAAGTCTGTAGACTTTTTAGACTTTTTCCTCCTGCAGACAATTGGCCAGGAAAACATTCATTCTCCTAAGGAAAGAAGGAAAACCTACCAAGAAGTTCGAAAACTGTAGCTGCTGTTTCAGAGGCCAAACTGGGAGGGAGAGAATAACATATGTGGCTCTCCACAGACTTTGCTGGGGCTCATTATTTTCCACTCAAGGCAATTAAATTGATAAAATATCTGCGCTGGGTCTGACAGAATATCTGCTCATCAGCAAATTCACCTCTGTTGCCAACTCTGGATTCTTGCATTTGAAACCATGATCTGCTTGATGTTTTTGCCTCAGTTTCTTCTATCTGTTGCTCTGCCTCTTGCTGTCACTCAAAATAATTGGGCTAATGAAAGGCAGGAACAAGAATGTATTACACCTTGGGCTTCAAAATAAACCCTATTTGCTGGAACAGCCCTTTCCACCGCCATGCACTGTAGAGCTTGACACTTCTTTTAAATACTAAATAAGGGTCTATTAAAAGTGAAATCATGGAGAATATTTTTGTGCATATGTGCTACAGGAGCTGTTTGTACACCTTGTTAGATAGGTTAAAGTTTAGGATATATTGGAGTATTTCAGATGGGCAATTAACACAAGTTCTATTGTGTTATTATAGTCAACCTCTAGATATTTTCCAAAATAAACTTTAAAAAAAATCTCTCTTTCTCTTAAGACTTTCAGAAATGTATTTGGATGATTTTAACTGAGATAACAAACATGAAAGCAAATCACCTTAACTTGAAACCCCATTATTTAAAACCCCCTTGGGTGTAATGCTGTTCATTTTTGTGGGGCCAGGTTCTTCAAAAGTCTTACAGATTTCTAGGTGATGTTTTTCCCTGCAAAATTTCTCCATAAACTGCTCTACCAAAGTCTCTAAATATCACTTTGCTAATTTCTCTTCCTTTCTATCCCTATACCCCTAGGAATGGTCCAGCTTTGAGAGATTTTTAGTCCAGACTACCACTTTTATATCTATTTTGTCTATATCTATTTTATAACAGAAGCAGCACTCAACAAATGATAAGTTTCTTCCAATATCCTCCAAAGCACCTATGGGCAGGATGTAATGGGTGGAAGATTACTAATGGGAGATCCAACCTGGAATTAAGGAGAAATTTCCTGACAGAACAATTAATCATAGGAACGGCTTGCCTCCAGATCTTGTGGGTGCTCCAACACAGGTTTTTAAGAAGAGATTGGATGGTCATTTGTCTAGAATGGTGATGGCTAACCTTTTAGGCACGAAGTGCCCAAAGCGAGCATGGGCACCCCCAAAATGCAATATGTGTGCATCCCCCATGCATGTGACCCCTCCATGCATGAGCCTTGCCCAATGCATGTGCCATCCCGTGCGTGCATCCTTGTCTCCCACACATGAGCCCTGCACATGCTCACGTGTTGTGCCCCACCCCACGCATGTGCCTCCCCATGTGCAGCAGAGAGCCGAAGAACAGCTGGCCGATGGGATAAACATGCATGCATGCGCGGCAAAGCTGAGCTGGGGTGACATGGCCACAGAGAGGGCTCTGCATGCCACATCTGGCACATGTGCCATAGGTTCACCTTCCTGGGTATAGGCCCTCCTGTTAAGTAGGAGGACTAGAAGATCTCCCAAGATCCCTTCCAATTCTGTTATATGATTCAAGTCAAAACTCCCACACTATTTAATGTGATGTAGTGGGCCTATTATAGTGCACCCAATAAAACCATTTCACATGAACCTAAAACTTTTTTAATTCTTGCACTTTCTTTACCTTTTCCCTCAAAAATATATCAATTGTTGAATCTCAATCCCTGAAGAGATGCTTTGGCTGCAAATTAGCACAAGCTGCCTTCTCTCTTCCACGTTAATCCCACAATTTATTTCTTACCTACAAGACAGAGGGAGGAAGCAGACACTTCATGGATTCTCAGAGAATGTGGTCTAAGCCTCTAACATTTGAGGCCATTAGGCACAACACATTCTTCTTCGGTAAAGCAGAAGCAAAACTGTCCTCTATTGAAACCCTATTCTTTGAGCACATGTGAAGAATAAGCAATAAGTTGCTTACAAAAGTTATGTTGATTTGAATTAATACAACCATAGCATACATTTTTTTCACCGTAATCTGAATCTGTTTTATGTGCATATGTATCATATATTTTGGGCTATAAGATGCTCCCAAGTATAAGATGCACCTAGTTTTGGGAGAGTAAAACAAGAAAAAATAATCTGTCTCTGCCTCCCAGCAATTTGCCTCCTTGCAGCAAACAGGTGATTCAGCTTCAGCACAGCCTGATTTAGCACAAGCAGCTGATTGTCGGTTGGATCAGCCTCCTGATGATCAGCTGTTTCAGGCTTCAGGGATCTCCATCACCGATTGCCGCCTCCACGTGCCCTATTTTCAGCCTTTGCACCCCATTTTTGCTCTCCCCATACCCCATTTTTGGCCTGTTCCAGGCACCGGGGATCAGAATAGACTGAAAATGAGATGCATAGAGGCCAAAAATGGGGCATGGGGAGGCGGCAATAGGTGATGTGATCCCTGCAGCCTGAAACAGCTAATTGTCGGGAGGTCAATCTAACCGACAATCAGCCGCTTGTGCTACATTAGGCTGTGCTGAAGCTGACTTCTTTCTGTTTGCTGCAAGGAGGCAAATTGCTCAGAGGCAGAGCCAAAGGGTGAGGACCGGTAGGTGGGTGGTGCTTCAGCAACATTCGCTATATAAGATGCACAGACATTTCCACCCACTTTTTTTGTGCGGGAGGGAAGTGCATCTTATACATCGAAAAATATGGTACATATTTCCAGCATGTATATAATAAAACAAATGGTTTGTGGTAGAATTTTAACAGCAAATATTATCACAACCTGTGGGGGGGGGGAAGGTCTTTTGTTTATCTAGAGCTTTGAAATAACGTTGTAAAACCAATAGAGAGTTCTGGTATTATCCATATGTTCTACAACACTATTTCCAGTGGAATCTACAGGACTGAATCAGATAAGGCAAGAGAGCAATCATGGCCTTACAACTGAAGTTTTGCCCTTTATATTGTATGTCATATTGATGAAGGTATTAAAGAGGGAAAGGCTTTGATTGAGATGGTGATGCCTTCTTGCCTCTTTTGACTGTGCAGCTGATATCACTAATTTCCGTGACTGATTCCGAGAAAGAAATTGGAGAATGATCTGGAATTTTACTTCTATTAGCTCCAAAACATGGAACACAAGGACCATGGGCTGTTGATCAATCACTGTCTCACTGCAAGCAACCTAAGTTAGAAAATAAAATAGAGAAAAGGACTTTTCTAATTCCACACAAAAGGGGGGGGGGAATTAAAAGCTCAAGGAGCCTGGTCCTTTGTAGGAAGGGTAATTGCAATTCCAGGGGGAAACTGATAGTCTTATAAATTGTTTCCACTCTGTAGCTTGGACTACTAAGATAGAGATACAAACTGTCCAGCCAGGATTCCCTTTAAAGGACTTTCAAAGGGGAAACCATAGAACCAGAAGTGGAGTGAGGGCAGAATGGTTTCCTATAGGAAAATATATCAATGTGCTGCAGAAAGAAATATAAGCTTGCTCAGTTTCAACTGTATTACAGCTAAGCTGGAAACAAATTTCCCACCTGGTTGATATTATGAAATCAGAGTTTTGTGCAGAAAGACCCTCAATATTTGACCGTATGATGAAAAAAGATTGAGCAGTAATCAACATGTAGTTGTTCTTACCCACAAAACAGTTATTTCCACTTCTATTTACCCAAATTAATTCTCCTGCATGGATTCAAGTGTCTGTTGTTTCAAATAAAAAGGCAAATAGAAAACCTGGGTTGTGGCACCTTACACATTTTGGAAATATCTTCCAAATATCTTCCTCAAACATTTCTAGTACTGTCAATCTTTTTCTTTTCCAATTAAGCAAAACACTTTTTATGATCTTGGATAGTTAAGCCTTTTAAGTTCTTTTAAATGTTATTTGAAAGTGGTTTTTTAAAAAACATTTATGTTGTGTCAATTATCCTAACAGTTATTTCAGTTGAAGGTATACTTTGGTTAAAGACCAACAGGTTCCTATACCTGAAACAGTTGCAATTAACATTTGATGCTCTAGTTGAACCCTTAAAAATAGGATGTATGATATCATAATTTAATCCACTTAACCAATAACAGAAAGCTGAATTTTGACTGAGTGGTAATGCTGAATTTGGAATTTTGAGGGAAAGCTTCAACATAAACATCTGAATTATATGTGATGATAATATTGTGTTAAATCCTGGCCTTGATGAAAAAGGATCCATGTTTTACTTTAAAAAGGTGGGAGTTTTAGAAAATGTGGGAAGTTGCAGAAAGAAGCAAGAAACTAAAAGTATTGTTATGCAAAAGGAAACTTACTTGCACAATGTTTGACTTCTGCTCAAAGATGTTAAAACGAATAGATGAGCTAAACTGAAATTATAATAATAAATATTTTGATAATGCAATTTTCAGAATACTGTAACATCCTATTAAATGCTGTGGGTTTTACTTCTCAGGACTGCAGTCTAATTTGAATTGATTGGAGCTTATCCAGTGTCTGCTGACCTCAACAACTGATCTCATGTTGTTGTCATTCTTAGTTAATCTCTGTAGACAGCATGGAGATTTGAGTTTTAACTTTTTGCTGTACTTGCACAAGTCTGGACTGGAACTTCTTTGTCTTCTACCTGGTAAAATAATGTCAAGAAACTCCAGTACTAATCCCCGGAAATAGTTTATGCAGGAATTTTTATTCTCTTAAATCTTCCAGTGGTAAAGCAACAAGAAAACATTTAGAATGTCCTTTGGTGGTATCTTATTACACTTGATATAATATGTAAACTGATATTCTTTGATGCCAGCACGTTGCCCATACAGAGAAATCTCTGCACAATTAAATGAAGTTTTAAAAAAAAGGAAGAAAAAAAAAAGAACGAATTAAAAATCATCTCTTCCCTTCCCCCCCATCTGATTAGGATTAAAGTACATTACTCAATTGTTAACACAAATTGGCAATAATACAAAAAATCTACGCTTTACGTTAGTCAAGAAAAATAACTTCATTTGATTACAAAAGGATAAATATACTTTCTTTTTGTCCTACTGCCACTCTTGTACAATAGGGGAGCACTGCATCAACAGGGCACAGTGCTTCTAAGATATACAAGGATATGATCGGCTTAAGATTTATTGAGTTGGAGCTGGTACACATGTGCATTACTAACATCAGACAAAGAGATCGTTCAACCAACAAAAGGTTACAGAGCAACGTTCACTAAAGCACAGTTGAAAAGAGGAATTAAGGGGCTGAAGCAGGCCAATATGGCAGCTTTGAAACAGATTTCCTTATACCCACAATGCACTGACAGCAAAGAATGCCTCTATTTGGTTGGTCCACACACTGGGAAGAGGTACGGTGGCGCACCAGTTTCAAAGAGCAAGGTTTTTTTGTGGCTTTTCTTTTTGTCATTTCTGTCTTGGATTTCCATCGGGGGTGGGTGGGTGGGGTGGGTGGCTACCCAAGCCTTTTTGAACCTGTGTAAGTGCCCGGAGCAGCTGTTGCTGTGTTGAGTAGTTGTAGTAATATTGACAGCTGCCTCACTTAAGCTTGAGCCAAGAAGTAACAGTCTTGGTTGGTTCAGGCTGTCCACAAGGTATACATATGGCTTAGTTCAAGTCAGGCCTTTTCTTTAGTCTATATATGTGTGAAAATTGTATAATTTCCCCCCTTATTTTGAAAATTTTTATTTGCATCTGGTTTTTTCTTTCTTTCTTTTCTGGACACCTTCCTCTCAAAGCAGTCTGAAGCTGATGTCTCCCAAGCTGCGTAGCTTAAAATATAAAAAGCCCACTTAATCCCAATGGAGCAATTGGTGGTAGTAGAAGTAGCAGGATTTGTATTGATATTGCCTCTTGGCCTGAACTTTCGCTGCAGCCATCTGGATCCACATCACAACTCCGCTTCTCACACAGTACACCAGTATAGCCTTCTGGACACTGGCAGCGTATATTGTTGTGGCATGTCCCTCCATTCTGGCAAATTTGAAGTTCATTGTCACATATGTTTGCTGTAAGTTGGAGTGGGAAAGAAAGAAAAGTATAATCAACATAAGACAACTAGTTAAGGAACACAATGACAAAGTGAAAAGCACTGACTGTTTTCCTTGAAAGATATTTTAAGAAAGAGGAGTATTAGTGGTACCATTAGTGTGCCCATCAGTAATACATACTAAGGATCCTAACATGGCAACTATTAATTCTACTTTTGGACTCTTACTACCAAGGATGACACAAGTGCTCCTGTGATTTTTCTCTCTCTCCCTAACCAATTTAAATACTGTGCAGCTCAACTTGGAGCATCTTGATATGTGTGAGATCATATGTTGTGCCTCAGATCGCAATTCATTTCTACGAAAAATAGAGGCATAAATAAAATAAATCTTCCTTTGAACCATTTAAAGCAGCCATGTGTTTCCAAAGGCACAGGTGGTTGCTCTGAAAGCATTCTGGCTTTTATGCAGCCACCCGCTTTGGCACACTGGGATGAATGTTTCAGCTTTCAAAGTATCCATATGGGGCTTGTAAAAGATATGGTGGATTTCATGAGTTGAAGAGAGAGGCTTTGTGGCAACTTTGGGAAGCAGTTTGTCTGAATGCTCTACACAAGCCAATCTATGTCACTGGAAGCACAGGTGTCATTATGGGAAAAAGGCCGTTTGCTTGCTTGAATACTCTTGCATACACTGACGATGTCAGACACATGCAAGGAAGCCATGATGGTTCCTAAATGGAAAATTGTTTTGACGGAAAGACTTGGCCCTTGTGAATAGTAGCAAATGGATACATTGAAACATCTAATTCTTTAGCCAAGCTGTGCATTTGGACAGTTCAGTCTTGCTAGAATCATTTTACTTTAGGCTACAGCTGGCAAATTCCAAATCTCAACGTTTTCCTTTTGTCAAGAGCTACAGGTGAAAAGTAGAAAGTCAAATAGAACTGTATCTATCCTTCTCCCCGACTTGCCAATTTTCCAGCTATGGAATGTTAACAGTTATCCTTTGAACTGTTACAGCTTTGGAAAGTTGTATTAAATCTATTTCTGATGGTCTTGGCAAGCTTTAAGAACTATCTGGGATGCTCAGAAACTATACCATCAATTTCATAAAAAAGTATCTTTTTTAACACAATCAAAATCAGGTAATTAAGTAATCTTGGTTTCGTGTATGTAGGCCTGTGCTTTCAGTATTGTGCTTAATGATACAGTGTTTGAATCCTTTCGGATTAATATCTTTTTTAAAGCATTATAGGATTAACCTGGTCAGGATCCAAGTAATTCTGTACCTCTAGGAGTGCATATGAAGGTACTGCTTCTAATTCTTTAGCCAAAGTCAAGCAGTTAGAAGCAACAATGCCTCTCTATACCATGATTATTACATTCCCCATTAAAGCCAATATTTGCAGCAAGGAGCACAGAAATCAAGCCCATAAAAATGCAGCATCCTGCTGCTGAGAATAAATGAGAAATGAATCCTTCACACAGAGAAGTTTTTACGTGTGCAAAAATAAGCTAAAAGCATGAAGTGCAGCAAAGAAAGCATGTGTCCTGATGAAGACTGGTGCAACCAAATATAAAAAGAAAATAGCAAAGCTTTTTTCATAGATCACCTCTACATCTACAAATGTAGATGACAAATCAGAAACACAAAACTTTTATTAACCACTATTTATAACAGATAGAAATTATCATTCATACAGAACCAGGTTGACCTCTTTTAATATTTTTCCTTCCTTGTATTCCACCCACCTTATACATCTTCTGTCGGTCTCATCTAACTTTTTAAAGACACTGATAAGTTGGACTATACAAGCAACCCTGTGTTCACTGGCTTTTCTTCTCAAGGAGTGGATCTAACTCCGTTACAAAACCCTCCTGAAAGACCTTGGCTAGTTCTTGCAATCTCTTGAAAGAGCTAGCACTGGGCAAAATAGAACAATATCAGACATTAAAAAGAATTTCCCCATATTAATATTTCTTTACTTGTACCTAGCTGACCACTGCCTGTGCTCTTCTGTTTTATTTCCCTAAATTTTATCTATATTTAGTTTTGGAGGGCACAGTGCCTACGGATTCCATTCCCCCTAAAGAGTCTCATATCTATCTATCTATCTATCTATCTATCTATCATCTATCTATCTAATCTCTATATGTATCTATGTATCTATGTATCTATGTATCTATCTATCTATCTATCTATCTATCTATCTATCTATCTATCTATCTATCTATCTATCTATCTATCTATCTGAAGACAAGTCTGGTGATTGATGTTAAAAATGATGTACAAGCTACCAAACATTCTTAAAGATAAAGATGTACAAGCTACCAAACATTCTTAAAGATAAAGATTCTTAAAGATAAAACTCCAGATTCTTCAATAGAATTTTCTGCTGTACTGTATGTAACTCATGGTGAGGCTTTACCGATGGAACATGGAGTCCTATCTATCTGAAACTGCTGCTTAGACTACCAATGTAGCCATGTCTTTTGATGTCTGAATCCATTCTGAGACTATATGGCACAGGACTGTTGTTGGACATTTTAAAACAATTGCTTAATGAACTGGTCTCTCATTGCAGGGGACAAGTATTCAAAACATTCCATTTGAAGAGGATTTCTGATAAGATGGTTAGGAGCCTATATTACTATTTCCTTGATTTACAGAACATGCTATATTCTGTGTCCCTAATACATCACAGAACTCAGTCATGATTCAGAATATGCAAATATTGCATGTAGGAATATGCAAAATTCTCATAATTTTTTTATTTTATTTATAAATATATTTCAGGCTTGCTAAATATTCAGGATCTGCAAGAAAGTGAACATACAAATATTAAATACTGTTTGAAATGCAGTATGAAATGTAATACGGATTCAATTGTAAATCCAGTTATTTTTATAATTAGTTCTGTAACAACACTCAAATTCAAACTCATTTAACTATAGTCAATGACCAGCTAAGTTAACAAACATCTCAGAAACAATGGTCAAATACAACAAAGATAGCATAACTTTTTTTTTAAAAAAAAAGCTAAGACTTTAAAATTGGAGAAAGGAGCGAATTGAATAAAATGTAAAACAGACTACAAATTAAGATCAAATATAAACAGAATAAAATAGGAATCCAGTAAGAGGAAAAAAATATAACCCAAAATTTCCAATCTTAGTGGGAAACAATCACTTCTCTCTGATTAGAGACGGGATTTTTTTAGGAGGTGACAAGCATTTGTTTACACATAATTTGAAGGATAATTTTTCAGGGAATGGAGCCCACCCACTACTTAATGTTGGCTGTGGTATCCAAATCCATCTGCCAAGTTACGTCAAAGACTCTTGTTGCTTTACTATACTCTAAACCTAGAGGCAGCAAAGCGTTGCCAGAAAGATCACAATAACACAGGCTAGTTGGGTTTTTTTTTCTTTCCACCTTGATGAAAATTCATCAAGGAGACTTAATGAAGCTGTGAAGCCATAAGAAAATGGGTTTGAGACAGTAAAAGAATCAGCAAACATGGATTCTCACCTCCAGT
Source organism: Hydrophis major (assembly GCA_033807585.1). Lineage (NCBI taxonomy): Eukaryota > Metazoa > Chordata > Lepidosauria > Squamata > Elapidae > Hydrophis > Hydrophis major. Next base: position 149,272,622 of record CM066330.1, read on the forward strand.
GAAATCAAACCAGTTTCCATGTGGAACAAAGCATTTGAAGCACAACACAATATACTTGCATATAGTATACAAGTATAAAGTCTGAACAATGTACAAGGATTTTAAATAAATGTAGGTGGATTCCCGTGCACTTCCCAGCACTACAGTTTCTAACTTTTAAAAGCTTGATGTCAAGCTTTCCCCACTTTGGAGTGGAAAAAAGTCCCAAATTACTTTAGTTTTATTGAGTTTGGCAGAAATAATTTTTATTTGTTTCCACCAAGCTCCAGACACTTCAAAAATTAGGCCAAAATTGAAGCTCAATTTTATTATTTCCAATTTTCCACTGAAGTTTGTGGTGATTAGGTCTTCCTTAGAAATGCATTATTTTGGTCATAGAGTGGCTTGTAGAATTGGAGCTCTGGCCAGCTCCAGATGCTCTGAAGAAGCTCCTTTTTCTGGTAGAAGGTGTCCAACACAACTGCGATGATCACACAATTTTTCCACTCCTTACTAATCTGCTATTCACCACATTCCTAAGGAATCCCTTTCCACTTTTAATGGCAATTCCTTAAGAGCTGACAGTTTTATCCTGAGTCATATTGAAAGTAAAAGAGATTGCACAACAGTAGTGCTTGAATGTTCTGGCAGTTGCTTAGAAAAGTGTCTTAGTTGTCTGATATTGCACTGACTTCTAATTTTCTGCATGCAAATGAGTTGAATAATGATGCCCTTCTACTTCCTCTCCAGTATACCGTGCCATAATTAATATGAGGGCAACCACCAGGCATCGCTGAAACATGTTCCTTCTTCATCACCTTTCTCTGTGATTCTTTTTATGGTGCCAATGTATTTTTTATGACCAATTGACAAGACCACTGAAATGTATCTAGCATTTCGGATTTACAAATGTCACAACTGCATATTAAGTTATGATAAATGCTGCTTGCTCAGAAAATTAGGCTGATGACTGCCATATGCCTGCATTTTAAGGCAGCACCTACAATGTGCTTAATTGGGCAAATTTATATTGCAAGTATCAGCCGAGGAGTAAAATACGTCATAAACAAATCTGACGAGGTTTCAAGTCTGATAAGTTATGGCAAAAGCGATAGAAGAAACAAATGTATAAGAAGAAATCAGGCATGGATATTAATTATCTGTGAATCTCCACCTCCATTCACATAACATGTGTATTATTTGATTACTCATAGTTTGATGATTAGCACCCAGTGCTGTATCAACTAATTTTGGAAGAAAGCTGCACTGAATCCAATAATATTTGCATTTTGATAACTGCACTTAGTACCGCAGCCTTAATAGATTGCCTGCTCTGATCTGACTTTATTTTTCTTGTGATATGAGAACTACATTCAGAAAGCACAGAAAATCCTTCTCTTTGAGTAGCTATTAAGTAATTTTGAAGACATGCTTCTGTGGCTTAATAACTGAGTATTCATTTCCATTTAAAGCTGCAGTCTGATTAATCATTATTATTCTTCATAATAAACTCCTAAGTAAGTTTATGAAAGACTGCGCTGTGGTATTCTGATTCATGTTCTGGATGTCTGATTTACAGCTGAATGTTCATTTCATGTATTGAACCTAAGAGAGGTTTTCCAAAATATGTAGCTTAAAGGGAAGAGAACAGGTTTGAAAATAGCAACCATATCTGTATTGTAAATATTGGTTATTCCTGGCTTTAAACAATTAATGATAAACCAACAGCTAATTAAATACTTCTTTTAACTCCAGATGTGATCTTATTTATCTTTGGATCTGGAACGCAAATTGGGATATTTTCACATTTGCCAGTTTATATACGTATTAAATTTAGTTTCAGCTTATTTTTATTTGTAAATCTTTTGACTTCTATGCCTATGGACTTAAAGGCATTCTCTACCATACATTAATGTAGCACTTTATCAAAATATAACGTAAGCACCTTAATCGTTCATGCCAATACATTTGACTTTCAATAAGGGCAAAATAATTGAAATAGTAACTATCTCAAAGATAAGATCATCATAAAAGTATCAATGGCAGCCTAATCCAGTGTATGATATGCAATTAAGTTTAAGTTGTATGTACTAATTGCAGTGTTACTTTAATGGGAAAATTTATATCACTCTGATAACTGTAGATTTGTTTTTACTGAGATGTATTAAGGGAACTTTCTATTTTTATTTTTCATTATAGCTGAAAAACATAAATATAGATGCTAATTATATCCACTTTTTCACAGAAACGTTAATATTAAATCCTAGCCGTCTATGCAGTTTCTTAAATTTCTACCCAGTCTGAAAATTTACCGATGTCATAGAAACATACACGTCTCCCTAAACCTCTAGGGGATAGCATAGCTATAAAGGGAAGAAAACACTTTTCTTTCCTATCAGCTAGCTGAACTTAATGCATTTTATGCCTTTTTAAAAATCAGTTATTTACATTTTGGATGGAAGGTTCTACTATTTTGAAAAGGAAAATGTCAGTGTGGAAATATAAACAATATATTTTAGTTCTAGTTTTACCTTTGATGTTTGAATGAAAGTCATCAATTAAAAAAAATCATCTCACAATTATTATTCAATGGAAAAAATATCGTTGTGATTAAAAGAAACAGACTTTCTCACTAAAAAAACCAGAAAAAATTAAATAGAAATAAAAAGAAGTAAAAAAGCTATCTTGAATTTAAATGCCACAGCTGGAAGTGATTATTAATTCCAAACCAACACCTTCTTTTTGATAGCTTACCTTGATATAGCAAGATAATAAGTCTGGCAATGCAAGAAACCTCTCATTAGCAATCGCATTAGGCAGAAATATTACTTGGAGATTTCGATCTGTGTGGAAGTGAGAACTTGCTATTGAACAATTTGATCTGTTGGCTATCTTTGATTAGATTAGAATTGATCAAACAAAAGTGAGATTGAAATCTTATCAGATCACATATGAGAATAGACGAACATACTCATAGATGATAACTAACATTATCCCAGAATGGCCATCAATTAGATCTGGACCAGATCAGTCCAAATCTCCACTGCATATCTGTGTTCCAAAATAATTGCAGTGAATTTCTGATTATAAATTGTTTTAGAAAGAAACTCGAACCAAGGATCGTGTTTACTGACAAAACATTTTGATATGTACTGTTAAAGGTTTGTTCATGGTTATTTTTATATTTTTTTTGCTTTGCTTTTTAAAACAGGTAATTGCTATTCAAGGAGTTTCTGCTGTGATAAGTGTAAATTCAAAATCCCTGAAAGGAACGGTGCACTCCACTATTTATGGGGAATTTGTAACCCCATGACAATAATTTCAGTATATGGAGAAGGTTCAGATCTGGTTAGATTTCAAAATGCAAAATTGACTCCAATCATTAAACATCCTTCTCAGAAATAAAACAGCGAGACCTTCTTTATTGCATTTGTAATATAGAATTACAGCTCTTTCCAAAGACTCATCTGTTGTTATACTGTTCAGTTAAGCTTTGTGGCTAATTCAATACTTAACCTGATTAAAATATTCTTGACTTTGCATGGCTTTGAATCCAAAGCAGAAATTATGAGAAATTTCTCAAGTTTTTCTGACTCCCAAAATGGGTGCTAAGAAAAGAATGAATGCACTTTTCAACTAAGTGATAATAAAGTACTGGAGACTTCTATGGGTCAAACTCTTCTTCTTCTTCTTCTTCTTCTTCTTCTTCTTCTTCTTCTTCTTCTTCTTCTTCTTCTTCTTCTTCTTCTTCTTCTTCTTCTTCCTCCTCCTCCTCCTCCTCCTCCTCCTCCTCCTCCTCCTCCTCCTCCTCCTCCTCCTCCTCCTCCTCCTCCTCCTCCTCCTCCTCCTTCTTCTTCTTCTTCTTCTTCTTCTTCTTCTTCTTCTTCTTCTTCTTGAATACCTTTCATTTTCTAATTAATGACTGTATTATTGTCAGAAAAAAAGGCATATGCTGGAGTAAAAACATCTTCCCAGAACTTGAAGTTCTTTTCAAGATCTTGAGAGGTGAGAACTGATAGGAATGGTGAACCAACTGAAAGGACATGCCAGAATTCTGGGGCATGCTATTTTTGCTTCCAATTATATACCAGAGGTGTACAAAATGGTGTACACCACTGCTTTTTTGTATCTATGCAAAGAACATTATTTTGAACATTAGGCACACCTCGAAACTGAGGTATTAATCACCATAAATCTCTACATTATAGCATTGGTGCAAACTGTCTGCTAGATTGACTTCATAGAATAGAACAGAATAACAGAATTGGAAGGTCTTCTAGTCCAACCCCCTGCTTAGGCAGGAAATCCTATACGACTTCAGACAAATGGTTATCCAATCTCTTCTTTAGAACTTCTAGGGTTGGAGGATTTACAACTTCTGGAGGCAAGTTTCCCCACTGATTAATTGTTCTAACTGTCAGGAAATTTCTCCTTAGTTTTAAGTTGCTTCTTGCTTGACTCCCTCTTCTTTGTGGCAACCTCTGAGATATTGGAACACTGCTATCATGTCACCTCTAGTCCTTCTTTTCATCAAACTAGACATATCCAATTCCTGCAATTGTTCTTTATATGTTTTAGCCTCCAGTCCCCTAATCATCTTTCTTGCTCTTCTCTGCACTCTTTCTAGAGTCTCAACATCTTTTTTACATTGTGGTGACCAAAACTGGATGCAGTATTCCAAGCGTGGTCTTTAAAAAGCATTATGAAGTGGTATTAACACTTCCCGTGATCTTGATTCTATCCTTCTGTTTATGCAGCTTAGAACTTGTGTTGGCTTTTTTGGCAGGTGCAGCACACTGCTGGCTCATATTTAAATGATTGTCTACTAGGACTCCAAGATCCCTCTCACAATCAGCATTATTGAGCAAAGTACCACATATATTGTACAGCAGGGATGACAAAAGGATACAAGATGGTTGTATGCTATTGTCTTTATGGGGAAAACAGCAACTGAGGAATGGCTGAGCCAGATAAAAGTACAGCCTGAAGCCCTTCAATTCTGTAATATATGCTTCGAATCAGAACATTTAACAGATCCATACGGGGACATTTCTTACTTGGTTTCGTAATTAACACAGCAGTATAATATCACCTGTTCTAATACAGAGAATAGGGTATAACCAGCTGAACTAATGTAAGCTCTGATTCAATTGTTCATTTCCCTAGGAAGAAGTTATTTAAATCTGAGACTATTTCTTGATCTTATCATGGAAGAAAATCTCAGGGGCCAAAGAGTAATAAATTAGTGGGTGGATCACAGCATTAAATATGAAAAAGAAGGAAATAATGCTAGTGTATTTATTTATCAACATTTTTCTGGGGCTTATATGATTGTTTTGGTATCCTTTACTTTTCATTTTGTTCTTGAACACATCACATCTTTCACCAGATTTTTTTAAAAAGCTTTCTACCCTTTTAAAAATTAATTAACATATAAGAACAATAATGCTTTCATTATCAAAAGGAAACTCAGAATAAAAAATCCTTTAAACATTTTTCTGTAATCATTTTACAATTGAGTCATACATTTTATATGGGAATTTTAGTAAGTCTATTATGTTGTTAACTACAACCTTTTCATATTTCTTAACATTTCTGTAAAGGTTTTGTCAGCTTCCTTTTTGTGCAAAATCAAATTATCAAATTATAGAATAAAAGCTCTTTTATATTAAATTTGAATGAAAATGTTTCTGTTCTCACACTGTAGTAAGTCTTAAAAGATAGAAATATTACGTATATATGATTTACTCTACACTTTTAGTAAATCAAAAAAAGCAATTTACAACTCTCAAAACAAATAATTATTTATAGAGTATCTGGATAAAAAGACATTTTACAGAACATAATAATAGTTACTTCCTGAAAAAGTGGGAATAATGAACTAAGACCAGTGACCTTTTAAATATACACCAGCATGGAATTCTTTTTTAAAAAATAATTTGAGTTAGATTCATGAGTAATTCAATGGCAATGGACCTATAAATAGTACTGTCAATCATCCAGTTGATCAAACAGGTAAAATATATTTAAAATAAACAATTAGACAAACACATTCCTGCAGAATAAACGTAACTTGAAAATAAAAGCTCCTTTTACCTTGATCTACTTAGAAAGAAAAAACTTAATAAATTCAAAGGGGTTATTCCCCGAGCAAATTTTCACAGTACTGTGGCTTGATACAATTAACAATTGTTCAACTGAATTTACCAAATCCAATGGGACTATTTTCAAATCATTGTTCATTGAAAGCATTTATCATACTGAAAGTATTTCTTTGAAGCTATATTAGTGCTCCAGTAAATAAATACTTTTTCTAAAACTTATCTGGCTTTTAGAGATCAAGTAATATATATTTTTTCTGATTAAGTTACTCCAGATCAGGCTGAACAGGGCTTCATCATCCCTTGTAAATCCAATAGACTTTATGTTGTTATAACCCCAGGGGTTCTAAATGACTTTCCATTTTCTCATTTAGATATTTTTCATGCGATGAATCTAACCTGCAGGTTTGAAAACACAATTCTTTCTGATTAGTGGAAGAGGTGTACATAAATCTCATAGTACTTGGGGACAAGGAAACTAAAATTACTCCCCCCCCAAGATTTTTATGCCCCCACAAAAATTATGATGGCATATAGACAATTTCTGTGATATGTAACAGCAAAAACACAAGTTCCTATGGATATTGGAAGAACAAAACCAAACAAAAAAATCCTCCCACAATATGCTGAAAAAAAATCTGAGGGAGAAAGAAATAGATTTCAACATAGCACAAAAGAATGATTTTCTGTGTTATCCAAATATTGTTCTGGCCGCAATGATTAGAAGATGACAAGAAATTGCTTTCTAAAATGGCTGAAATTGAAAACAAATCCAGGATTAGTAATTTAAGAATTACTATTGTTTCAGAGGGAATGGAGTCTTTAGAGGGGGAAAATGGTTAAGAGCTCATAAAGTTTGATTTAGAACAACACTTTCAGAGAGAAAATTATTAGGGATGAGAAAAAAAAAGTTCTCAACTTTAACTTTGCCATAAACCTTTGTTATTGCCCTAGACTATAACTCAGTCCATTATTAAGATCCAAAGGATGCTTTAGTAACCCGAGGGGCACAATCAAAGTTGAGAAGTCTAGTGAAAGCAGTCAATGCGAAAATCAATTTCAAAGACATGAAGCTAGTAATAAGAGGCAGAATCAGCTCAGCATGTTTAGCTTACAGATAAGAAAGTGAAAATGAAGGGACAATCAGAATGTTTAAATAGGATGCCCATAATAGAGCACAAATGTTTTTCTATGTACTAAAATCTTTAAAATGCTTACAATTTCAAAATAATATAAGGACGAAAAAGTATTCACAAGTAGCTATGTATAAAAATAATTCTGTGAATGGACAGAAACATTCAAGAAGTATTTCAGAACTTCAGGTTGCTTCCGACATTAGATTTAAGAGCAGGATTAAATAATAGCAATATAATAGCATTTACACATATATGCTGCCACATTGTGCTTTACAGCACTCTCTGAGCAGTTTACAAATGTCAGCCTATTGCCTCCAACAATTTGGGTCCTCATTTTACTGACCTTGGAAAGATGGAAGTCTGAGTCAATCTTGACCTCCATCAGGATCAAACAGGCTGTTGTTGGATTTTGCCTGCAATACTGCATTCTAACCACCATGCACTACAGCTCCTTAAGTAACAGACATTTCATTCACTGTCTTTCTGATTTCAATACGTTTAATTAAGTTCCAATGCAAGAGTTCAATAGGGAAGATGGTTGTACTACTCTCTTAGCATGAACTCAGTAGACATCATGCTTTGAAAGCCTTATTATTGCCTTTAATTTCAACTAGGCTTGATGTATTTGAATAATATCTGAACATGTGATACCACTATATGCCATGCAATCTGGTCTTATTCATTAACCCTGGAACATGACAACCCAGTTCTAAAGACAGAACAATACATGCGTGACTAAACATACATCAGATGATGCCAGTTTTCCTGCTTCTGCTTTTGAGTCCTAATACCATTCCTGCTCTCAATCATTTGGGTTTTGTTTGATCTTTGAGTATTAGATGAAGAATATGTACTGAGATAATGGAATGTGGATTAGATCAATACAACTTTTCCTTCTGATTTGTAAGGAAAAATATAGAGTCCTGGAGCAGTATGCAAGGAGTCTTACAATGCAAGTTGATCTAGTGGTGACTGCATAGCAAGATGTGTTTTCTTATTGCTACTTAATTAGGAATGTGCTCACTTTTTTGAAAAAATAATTATGATTTTGTTGAAGAATACACTTGTCTAATACTATTTCTCGGAAACTGTATACTATTTTAGATGAAATTTAAACCTGCTGAGATATACATACTTATGCTCTACTTATTTTAATAAGTCAATTCAATCGATCCACCGAATGTAACTCATATGGAGTGAAGCACATAAAAGTGTGCTTGTTGGGCTTAATGAAATGGACCGATCTATCTTTCAAACAAACCTCTTATTCTCTTAAATCCAATCTTATTTCTTAGAGACAACACAGTCAAACTGTCTTTTAACAGAGAATAGCTTTTAAAGCTCCCCCCTCCACATGCTTAAAGTTTTAGCAGAAGCATCTTTAAAGAGTAAAAGAAAAGTTTATTTTGAGACACTAAACTGGATTATCTGCCAAATTTACTACAGTGCAGCATCTCATTAACCAAATACCCTGCTGAATCATCGCCTGCTGACAGATTTCTTTTAATGAGAATGGAGTGTGTGTATTTCTGCTCTCAACCTGCTCTTCAGACCAAAATCTATGCATCATTTTGTATATATGATAATGGGATACCAACTGGAGATCTGTGTTCGTTATCACGACTGGGGGTAGAAGGACGAAATTGCTAGTTTTTGCTTATATCTGGAACTGTTAGCATCTGATGCACAAAAAAGCAGTCTTTTTTTATATTCATGCAGCCAAATCTTAAATATTTTTACAGAGCGATAAGACATGGAGCTCATAGGACTTAAACGTAAAATGTTAATAAGACTGCAACATTATTTTTTCTTGCATCTTGGCAACCGTATTCCTCTAGGTATTGAAATAATCCTGAGAAAAGATAGTAAAGAGATCCAGATTGCAATTCACTGATTTCTAAACAGACCCGTGTTAAGGTTGCCTTGACAGTAACTTGCACATTAATTTCTCCCGCAGCTTCAATGTTTCCAATTGCTCAAACATAAGATGTATGGTTTGTTTTGAATGCACCATTTAACATATTACACTTTGGACTATTTTCACCAGAAATTCAAATTAAACACGCCCGTGTTCTCTTACATGTTTTTGTTTTTCTTCAGCAAGAGCTATGGGAAAGCACAAGTGTATTTCAAATGTCATATTTACTTGAATAGAGTGTATTCCCCCCACCTCCAATAATTTTGTTTGAAGTGTCCATGTTGTGAAAGAGATAAAAAATAAAAGGGGAGAATGTTTCATACTTTCAGAATAGAAGCAGACATGCTTTAAAGGAAAAAGCTACTTCTGCCTTATTGAAATGAAGGAATTAGAAAAGTATGGTTGGAATACATTGATGGAGATCGTCATCCTTGGTCCCTGGACTTGACTTACAGTTTTTGTGTTCTTAGTGAAGTAGAAACAATGACAACAGCTTCTTATCCTTTCCTTTTAATGCAAGCAGCCATCCTCTCCCTTCCAGCTCCCCCCCCTTTTTTTTCATTCTCCCTATCTCCATCTCAGTTTGTCCAATCTCTTCCTCCCTTTCTCTTTTTCTACAGTGCAAAAAGGAGAAGATGCCTCCGTTTCTGCCCAAGAAAAGTTTGTGTGTGGAGCTGCAGATGTGAACTTATATTCATTTTAGAAGGATGATTCTTCATTTTACAGTCAAGTTAGTGACTGCAACCAGCAGTTATTATCTCAGTTAATATTAATTTATGTTGTGGCCCTGGCCTTTTTGAAGCATGGAATCAAATTGATGGGCATGCATGCAAAATCTCCAATTTGGTGGCAGCTGGAATTGTCAACCCTTGGTGGACAAATGGGGATTTTATTCACTAGTCCAACTTTGGCCTTTGCTTGCTTCCAGTTTTGGTTAGGGGACAAAATAATCACATTTGGGATTCTACTTCTTTAAGACAAAAAATGTAACTTTTTTGCAAGATTTATAGTGCAGTTTTTGCTCTTATTAATTCCTTCCCCATCAAGACACTAGATAGTATTGAGGAGCTGAAGTCCAAGGATCGTCATAAAGAGGATTCTATGATCACCTTGGCCCAACTCATTTCATTTTTATTTCTGTAGCATTCTGCCTACCCCAGTCCTTATCAAGCAGTACAGTGAAAATTTTAAAACTAGCATTAAATGTAAATACCATATTAAAAGAACATTTGCTTTGCTGAATTACAATAATAAGCATAGCCGAATTCAAAGAAAAAAACAACCAAACATTTCCCAGAGAAAAAAAAATCAAACTCTCTCTTGTGCCTCTTTAAAATTCTGCTGCTGAATTCTCTCATAATAATTTAATTAATCATCCTACTTTTATTTAATATTCGTGTAAATTAGTTTATTTGCCAGTCGCGGTTCCGGAGTCATACATACCATTATATTTTTTTCATCCTGTCCTAAGCTAATGAGCGAACTAATGAATTCAAGCACAGCTTATAGGTAAAGGATGTTTTCAGTGGGTAGGAAAACATTTTCAAGGAGGCTTCTCACCTGTCATTCTACGTGGGTGCTGGGCTTGCTTGCATGTGCTCAAATGAGCAATGAATAATTCATTTCCATTAATGACATGATAAGCTTTCCCTACAGTTGATCTGCAGTCAAACACAGATTAAAATGGCCATTGCTATCAAGCAGTATGTTTTATTTTATGTGCAAAAAAAGAAGTCTCTATTTCTTTGTAAGCTCATTTTACATTTTTATTCTAAGCTGTTGCTGATATAGGTATATCCTGTATCCTGTTGCTGATACAGCTTTAAAGTATTAAAATATTTATTACTCAGACATCAAGTGTTACCTATTTAAATATTACAAACACCCTAAAAAATAAAGAGGCTACTTGTTTAATTTTTTCATGAAGTTCTTAATATACTAGAAACTGCCAGTTATTCCCAGGTATCATTGATCAAGTTGATAAAGAAAGCAGCCTTTGAGTATCTATTTTGTAATGATATGTTAATCACCCTTGGGATTCTCCAAACTATTATTTTAATGGAGAAAAATTGTAAATGTATACAGTGCAATGTTGTGGTATGTTTGTGAATATTTATTTCTGTGCTGAATTAAATTTTGTGTAGGTCTATCAAAAGTCTAAAATAGTGGTATTCAGTCTTCAGACAATTCCTATAAACTTCAGCATTGCTACTGTGGAACTTAGAATTCTGGAAAGCACTAATGTAGAACTACCTTGGAAGAAAATAGTATTAGAAAACTATCAGTGCATTCATGCAATCATGTGTGTATCAATAATAGAGTTTATTTGTTCTCCACATACAAATAAACATTTATGGAGATATTATCAAATAGGACTGAAATTCTGTGCTTACTGTTCATCCTCTGTCACAGGTCCCTGAAACTGGAACAAAGGAGGGAGGGAGGGAGGGAGAGAGGGAGAGAGGGAGGGAGGGATGGAGGGAGGGAGAGAGAGAGAGAGAGAGAGAGAGAGAGAGAGGGAGAAAGAAACATTCAGAAGCTTATGCTTTGCATGAATTCAAATTTGCCCACATATTCTGTAGATCACAGAAGTAGTTGTCTGCCTGATGACAGGAGCATGCTGCAATTGTATACTAGCCATCATCCTTTCAAAAGGCTATCAATTTGCTTATCAGTTCTTTACAATGTCTTAATATATGTAATGAGTACTGACTTGTGATTCTGTATTATTCATGACCCATTGTAGGTAAAAAAAAAAAATTGAAGAAAGGAAAGTGTCTCTCTATTGCACAGAAAATGCAACTATGGTGGCTTATCACAATCATTAGATTGCTCATCTCCAAGACTGGGGGTAGAGAACAAGACATGGAACCAACACAAAGCTTCAGATAAAGTCAGAAGGACAGACGGGCAAAATAAATAACCTGAATAAAGCTAAAATGTGTAATTTAATATCAGGCCTGGATGCCCATTTTCTTGATAATCACAGTACTTATTTCTTTAATATCAGAAGGAAGAGTTGGGTACTTTGTATTAAACTTGGGCTGTTGATCAAGCCCATTTCAAAATCTATAGATATCCAATTCAAACCCCAACGTTTTTGTTACTGGGATATAGTATCAAGGACACAAGGTGCCCATATCACCAATCTGTATAAAAATATTTTTAAATAAGCAAAATCTAGCTTATTTGGCTATTCTGATAAATGTATTTCAAGGTCTCAGGCAGGAAAGTACCTTCCTCACTTCAATAAACTGAGATTACCCTAATGAGTTGAAGAATGACTTACCCTGTAGCAGAATATGGTGTCATCAAAAGTGGACAAGAGAAGGACACAAATAAATTTATGTTTATTCCTAATCTGTACTTGGATAGACCTAAAGAAAATCCCACGTGCTTGGCCTGGCCACCGGGCTGCTTCTTTCTTCTTCTGCTTTTGGCTGCACGCAAGGAAAGCCGCAAAAGTCTTTCTTTCTCTCCCCCAAACTCCACCAGAAATTAATCTTTGGGACCCTGCAAAGCATCCTGCTCCAAGAGGCTGCGCCAGTGCAATAAGACTCATTCCTGGCAGAGTTTGGGGGAGAGAAAGAAAGTCCTCTGTTGCTTCTGCTGCTTTCCTTGCATGAAGTCAAAAGTCTCTCTCTCTCCCTCCTCCCCCCGAGAACAGAGCTGGAGATGATATCCTGCAATTCCAAATAAAGAATAATGGATCGGTAGGAAAACAGGGTGGGGAATTTTCCTGCAGATTTTTTTGGGGATTTTCCCAGGGTCTCTGGTGTGGGAATAAACTTTGACTTCAGTATTGAGTAATGATTAGTTTAAGACCTTATACATACATGTCTGCCTAAGGGTCACTGAGATAAGCAAGGAAATTAAAAACAAACACCAGAAACAATTAAGCAGCTCAGACAATTGTAAACAGTTTTGTGTGCAATATCTAATTATTGTAATCCACAATGTGGATGCTTACTATGTACGAATTTCTCAATAAAAGGGGGCACTAGAATTTGCTCTAGACTCCCGTCCCGAGTACACCAGCCTCTGTGTCTCATTCTTTCCATGGGAGTCCACCACAAGTGGTGACCCCGACGTGATCCACTGCAGGTGGTACGTGTCCGGACCTCCGTGTTTCCTCGCCTGGAATAGGTAAAGTACGTACTTAACTATTGCTGGACAATAGGATTATTCAGGGAGCATGGGGGGAAAACTCTCTCAGCCACAGGAACGGCATGTTAGTGAGTTGCAGAAGTTAGCAAGGACAAACTACTTTATCTTTAAACCCTCTGGGGGGGAGCAAATAGTTCTTTCAAAAGATAATGTGAGAGAGCTGCTGCAAGAGATCTGGCGGCAATGTCCTTGGTATCCAGAGAAAGGCTCTTTAAAGTTAGACACATGAAGGAGAATTGGAAATATCCTTCATGAAGAGCCACGGGCAACAGCTGAAATTTTGATATTTTGGAAGATTGTTATGACTGCTTTAGAGACCCAGCAACAACCTCTTTTAAAAACTTTAGTAGAACCTCTTCCTCATAAAGGAATTGTATTGCACCCGCCTTCTCCTAAACTGGAGTGTGCTTTATCATTTCCAACAGCACCTATTCCTGTGAATGATAAAATCCAATCAAAAATGGGAAAGGTTCAAGCCATGATGCATCAGGCTTTCAATGAGGGGAAGTTAGAGTCTGATGAGATTACCCAGATGAATTTGTTTCCAGTCAATAGGCAAGTGGATGCTCAAGGCAATCTGCAGACTGAATGGGTTCCGATTCCTTTAGCAGTTCTTAGGGAAATTAAAAAAGCAGTAAAAGATTATGGTATTCAAAGTCCTTTTACAAAGGGGCTTCTGACAAGTTTGGCTACCTCACACATGATTCCTAGTGACTGGAAAGATTTAATGAGAATGATATTGAGCTCTACTCAGTATGTGGTCTTTGACTCAGAATACCAAAGGGAAGCTGTCACTAGGGGAAGGAATTCGGGGGGGGGGCTGTATACACCAGATCAAATCTATGGGGCAGGCTTGTTTGAATCCACTGCAGATCAAGCTGCTAATTTGCCTGATCACGTATTTCCAGGGGTTATGGCAGCTGTCCTTGGGGCATTGTCCCGCATTCAGGATGTGGGAACCCCAGCACGGTCTTTTTCTCAAATTAAGCAAACAGCATCTGAGTCTTATAATGATTTTGTGGAAAGGCTACAATTGGCTATTATCAGGCAAATCTCTAATGAGGAAGCTGCAAAAGAACTTTTGCTGAAATTGGCAGTTGAAAATGCAAACACTGACTGCAAGCGTATCTTGCAGCCCTTGGTGGCTAGAGGTGAGGTTACTCTGGCTGATCTGTTAAAAGCATGTGCAGTGGTGGCTTCTCAGGCTTACAACATGGAGACTTTGGCTATGGCATTGCAAAAAGGGATGAAACCTACAGGGAATTGTTTTAATTGTGAAAAGCCTGGCCATTTTAAAGCCCAGTGCCATGCCCCTGGGGGGGGGGGGGGGGTTAGGCATTTTGCTTCCTCTCTTTCTGCAGGTACGCCAAGACCAAAAGTTCGGTATAAGAGACTACCAGATCCAATGTGGAAAGGACCTGTCCTGCTGATACGCTGCTGTTAAAGATGAGGGGACAGTTGTTTGGGTTTCTGCTCACTGTGTGCGTCCTTATCATCAGCCAAAGGGGCAAGGGGATGGATTTGGGGGAATGGAAAAGAAACACATTGATCCTGGACATGGGGAAGCTAGCAAACCTTCATAATAAAACTAATTGTTGGGTATGTATGCACATGCCAACTCACAAAACATCAGGGCTTCCAATAGTTGCAGTACCTTTGGCCGAAGGTGACTGGTATAAGGGACAATGCTATGGTTGTTCAGGGATGTGGTCTAACAGTTGGACTAAAAGTAACATAAATACATTGCATCTTGGAAGCCGAATCCAAGAGGTGGCGGGTATCTGCTGGACTCACAATGAGACAGTAGAGAATATGACTTACTTGGGAACATATCCATTTTCTAACAAAACAATTGTTATTAGCAATGGAAGTCGGGTTTATCCGGATGACATGAAAACTAAAAATCTCACTTACTTTGTACATAATATTTCTAAATTTGATATCATATCTTTGATCAATGAAAATGGGTGTCCAATTATCCCTGCCACATGTTGTCCCATCATGATAGAAAACCAGCTGCCCAAATGTGCAAATGGGAAATACGCACCACCGCCCACTTATTTCGCTATGTTAATGGAATCTTTTGTACGATTAATCTATGCTGAACCAAATACGGTTGGTCATCTCCTGGGAGCAAATCTATGGTTGCTGTGGGGACGGATGGCCTATGATCGCATGCCAGCACGATGGAAAGGAGTCTGCACCTTTGGGAAAGTAATCCCATCTCATGTCATTTTAAAATCTTTGGGGACTGCTCATATCCGCAATGCGCGTTCCGCAACGGAAGTAAACTCTGTTTTGAATCATGACTACTGGATACAGATATCAAGGGGAGTTATTCCTCCTTTAGGAGTCATGATGAACTATAGAGATTTGCATCGTTTAAACAATTGGACAGTTACTATGTTTAAAGACACCATTAAAACGCTAAAGCTGCTTGAAGAAGAACAAGGAAAAACCCTTGACTTTGTCCTGCAAACCAGATATGCGGTGGACACTATTTTGGCTGCGCAAGGGGGAGTTTGCGCTGTGATTCATACACATTGTTGCATGTATATCTCTGATTATTCTCCAAACATTACAGCTACTATACAGCATATGGAACAAACCCTGAGTGAGAATCCATTACAATCGGAGGACGAGGGACTGGACGTGTGGTCTGCACTTTGGTCCTGGTTGCCAGATGGTTCATGGATTCGTCACCTAATTGTTGGAGTGATATTGCTTTTTATACTTTCTCTTTGTGTATGCTGTTGTATCCAATGTCTCCCTGGACTTTTAGGAATGTGCCGGGTGAAGCCTACGGAAGGAGAACTGTTGTTGCAGATGGCGAAAAGCTACCGAGGCATCCGCGATCATCAGAAAACTAAAACAGGGGAGATGTGGGAATAAACTTTGACTTCAGTATTGAGTAATGATTAGTCTAAGACCTTATACATACATGTCTGCCTAAGGGTCACTGAGATAAGCAAGGAAATTAAAAACAAACACCAGAAACAATTAAGCAGCTCAGACAATTGTAAACAGTTTTGTGTGCTATATCTAATTATTGTAATCCACAATGTGAATGCTTACTATGTACGAATTTCTCAATAAAAGGGGGCACTAGAATTTGCTCTAGACTCCCATCCCGAGTACACCAGCCTCTGTGTCTCATTCTTTCCATGGGAGTCCACCACACTCTGGTCCGTGGGATTTAAAATTATGAGTTTGGTGGTCCCTGAGGTCCAAAAGGTTGGCATAAGGTTGGGATAAGCAACATTATGCCAAATGCAGAAAAAGGATACGAAGTATAAGCAAAAAAAAAAAAAAAAAAGGACAAGAAGATGGAAAGATATTTAGCTTACACTATTTTATTCACCATATATGTCCCTATAATTCTATCCTTACAGCCTATCCTCACTTCCACCATTTTCATATAGATAATTCTCATTTACTGACCATAATGTTATTGTTAAGCAAAGTGATCACTAAATGAAACTGCAACTGTGTTTAAAGTCTTACTTCAGTTTTCTCTTGCTTTATAGACCTGTGAACGTCATAAATAGGCCATAACGTTTCTTTTTCACCACTGTTGTACCTGCGAAATGAGGTAGTTGTTAATCAAGACTACCTGTATATCACTTCATACACAGCCTTTTGTTTTTTAAATGTCTTTCTTTTTAAGGATTTTCTCAACTCCCCTCAACCATGACTTTTGCACTTCTCTTAATCATTTATTCTTTCTTCATGTATTGACAGGTAATGGAATGTTAGCTATGAAGATCAGGATTAGGAGAAACTTTTAACTAGACTTATATGTCTCACCTGTAAACAAAGGGGAGGTCATTGTAAAGGTGCCTACAGCAATTTCCATCACTATCACATACAGCTCCTTCATCTGTTCCAGGCTAGAAATCAAGGGTGTAATAAACCAAGTGTAAGAGGAGAATAAGAGGATGTGTCATAGAGAGCTCATGAGGAAACTTTTGGAAGACAACTCACTCCTTCAGAATGCTTGGACTACTGATTTAGAACCAAATGACAATTGATACAACCTTGAAGAAAAAAAGTATGAATGGCCTAACAAGAATGAGCTTTCTTGGATGTCACAGTGATCTGTTATATAGATACAGATTCTAATGAAGTTGGAAGAGCTTTAATGACTTCTGAAATTGGTGATCTTGAGGTCAGGTCATTCGATCTTAAGAGAGTAATGTTCACTTATCCAGAAGTAGGGATTGGATCTCATACCTGCACAAGCTTTTTTAAAAAACAATTCAACATTTGCATATAGTCCTCAACTTATGACTGTTTATCAGGTACCAAAAAAGTGACTTATGACCATTTTTCACACTTATGACCATTGCAGCATCCCCAGGGTCATGTGATTTACTTTGGATGCTTATTAAGGGGTTCATATTTATGATGATTGCAGTGTCCTGGGGTCATGTGATCACCTTCTGATAAGCAAAGTCAACGAGAATGCCAGAATCACTTAACAGCGGTATTACTAATTTGACAACTGCAGTGATTCACTTAACAAATATGGCAAGAAAAGTCGTAACTTGTGGCAAAACTCACTTAACAAATTCCTCACTTAGTGACAGAAAATTTGGGCTCAATTGTGGCCGGTAAATCAAAGGCTGCCTGTATTTAAAATTGCATTTTGCGGTAATGTTTCAAGAGTCCAAATACTCCTGATTTCAGAGTGTTCTGCCGCCTTACACATCAGAGGTTAGTGGTGATGCTTTCTAGATTTTAAAATGGGTTTTAGGCACGGAAGCTGTTACTTTGTTCTTATAATTAAATGGAATGTAAGAAACTCTTAATTCCTTTACATAATGTGTAGTATATAATGAAATATAATTTTCACTTAAAATGTTAATACAGAGTATGTACAACTATAGTGTTTTTAAGTGCTACTAACTGGAATCTTTTTATAGTATTATGCTAATAGTTTCTAATTAATCTGAAATCTTCAACAAATTCCCTCCAGATGAAGCTTTCAAGCAGATGAAGCCAGATGATGTTCACTGTCAATTTGTAACAGCAAGTGAAAAATATTCTCTGGTTCTTCATTTGCCTTGAAATGTCACTTTGGAAAAATAATTAATAGCCTGTGTGAAGTCGCACTGTTTTAAGTGTAGCAAAGGAGATATATTTGTGATTAATAATACTAACATCAAATTAAAATAGAAAGAAAAATCTGAATCTTTCCAAGGGGGGAAAAATGTCAGGAGGTGCCAGAAGGGGAAAACATTATTACAGATAAGAATCAGCCTTTCTATCTCAGGGTCTAAGGAAGGGATGAAGGCAATGTTGTTGGCCCATGGCAGAAAGCAAAAATGGGCAAGGTTGCTTGGGTGGGGGTTTGGACTAGATGACCTACAAGGTCCCTTTCAACTCTGTTAATCTGTCTCTTAAAGGTAATCTTGTGCAAGCAGAAAAAAAAAATCTTAGCCAACTAAACTGAATTGAAATTTGTCAGTAGAACACATAGTACAACTTATTAAGGAAGCAAATTAGACAGAAACCAGTATTTTTTTCCCCATTTTTGTGATGCTGCAACATCCTGCTGGGAGAAGACACAGAGGACTCCTGAATTGCCATGTATTTCTGAAGTTGTTGTTTTGTGCTCTGACAGAAGGCATGCAATGGCAGATCTATCTCAAAATTGTTCCTAATTTTGGAAACACAGCGGCATCTACTTGTTCCTTAGCATGAGACTTTCATACACCCAGACATTGGTTGACAAGCCTCGGGAAGTCGTTGGGGCCCACAGCCAAGTTCCCCAGTAGTAATGGAATAGTTCTGATCATGAGCTAAGAGTAGCTA
This sequence comes from Hydrophis major, assembly GCA_033807585.1. Taxonomy (NCBI): domain Eukaryota; kingdom Metazoa; phylum Chordata; class Lepidosauria; order Squamata; family Elapidae; genus Hydrophis; species Hydrophis major. The sequence goes on from CM066330.1 coordinate 149,291,740, forward strand.
TGCTGTTTCTAAATAATGCCACTGTGTGGACAAGCACACATGAAGCCGTTCTAATGCTACTTGTTGAAGAGCTTCTTGGGAAAATCACCCCAAAATTTGGCTTTTCTCTGACAAGACCCTTTGACAGGAGACAGAACCAATTCATTTAAAATATCTAAATCTAAAATTTTCAAATGAATTAACAATTTTGTTAACGAGGCAGGGTATGTAACCATTTCCCCCTCTGTCCTGTAAACATATAGATTTATTGTCTACACTTATTGGTCCTCTACTGTAATATGATGTTGGCAAAGATATAATTTCTTAATATGTCCTACCCTAAATAAAGCAAAAATCAGGTAAAGTTTGCTTCTAAATGCTATGCTTCTCTGGGTACTACATGTTGTTTCCTAAATACTGCTTCAGTTTTAAAATTGTTATATTAGGGTAATAATGTCTTATAAGCTTCTGGGAGAACTTGCATCTGAAATTGGGATACACACATTTTTCTTTTAATAATAATTCTATTAAGATTTTAAATAAATAAATAAAATATAATGCAAATATTATACAAAAGAAAAAAAATTGCATCAAAGCAAAAAGGTAAACTTCCATTTAAGAAAGTGATTTTCTCCACTCATCATGTCAAGTTCAAAATCCCTTCACCTCCTCTTAATTAACAAATATAAAACTTCTCATCCCAAAACTCAACTCTAATGGTAAATCACAAAAGTAACATCTCCTTGCCCAATTATCAGCAAAAAGTCAAAACTCTAAAATATTAACAGCAAGAAACACATAGAAACCTTAATGGTCCTTGTCTCAACTCTTGGTTGTAAGCAAAATCCCATTTAGAAGGCATAAAAAGATACTGATAAACAAACAAAACATAAAGATTTGTATAAGAAAACCAAAAATAATTCATCCCTTAAAAAGACAAGCACCAAAAGACAACATTTTTCTATACCAACAATTCCAAAGAAAATCACTCCAAATAGTAATATACCCCATTTAAACAAATGTTCCATATCTCACTTCTGGGATACACATCCTTTACAATAAGAGCTGAGGCCTATAATTTCAATCCTCTCATGTTCCCTGCATTCTCTGCTACCCCCTAAACAACTGCACTAACTGATACTGGGTAATTGATTGGGATTGCGAATTGACCAGAGCTTGTTATAAGATGAGTGGCTAGATTAATGTTTTAAATAAATAAATAATGGTTTAGCTTTGGCCACCACTGGGATCAGGATCAAGGGTCTGCTTTTCAGTCCTGAGGGGAGATTTCTTCAGGGAATCTTTATCGCACATTAAAGAGATATTATTGCTGTGCTGCTCTAGTAATTTCTGCAATGGCGTAATAAATTTCCTTGAGAAACAGATAAAGCTAACATGAAAAAGAGTTTATTATAAGTACCATATTATTTATCCAGATAAATCCAGGATAAATAATATGGTACTAGGAAATAGGACTATGCCTTGCAGATGCTGTATTGTTTGACATGCTTACTAATCTGTGAATTGGAAAGTCTCTGCTTAATAAAAAATCTATGATATTTCCAAGTTTTAAGAGTGGGAGTATTCTATATACCTGCAAACACCCAAATATCAACCTAACTAGTTCTTTTGGTGCTTGTGTCGCTCTTTGCCACTGTTTATAATATGTATTATATTAAAGTAATTTATTTTAGAGTCTACTACCACTTCCAAATAATGAGACAAGTTGTCATGTTGTAACATATAACATGAAAATCCAAGCTTCTCTTATCACCAAGATTTCTAAGAATATCTCTGCCCCACATGAGTTCTCAAATGCATTCTTAGACAATAAAAAGATGGGTAATTATAATACATTGCAATCCACGTATTAATGCCCATTTGGCCAGAAAAAAGACAAATGATAAGATAGAATATGAAGGATTTTCCTTCTTCATCAGAGAAGCGTTTTATAAGAGTAATCACAACAGTCTCTCAAATGTCCTGCTAATCCTAAAGAATTTGAGATTAGCAATTTATGGAAGGAGAAAACAAATGTACATTTGCCTGAAAGACAAATAAATCCACCATCTCAAAATTTCAGTCCTTCCTTGTCTGTCTCTTTGTGAATATTTTGCAGAGATATTCCAGAATCACAGAAGTCTTTCAGTTACTTTGTCAAAGTGAATGCTGCTTAATTTTAATATTAGGCACTGAACAATTGAGAATATGAGTGCAATTTTGTTCATGTTAAAAAGTTCAAACTCAGCAGTAAATGGATTTATACTTTTCAATAAATATTATTAAATAAATTGGTAATCATTTGAGGGGTCCAGATTAAAATATATATTTCCATCTGTGCAAAAAGATCTATCAACCCTTGGCATGCTAGAACAGATGCTTTCAGAGTGTAATAGTATGGGAAGTACAAAGGGAGATAGGCCTTGACTTCTGATCATTTGTTTAGGAAGTATTCAAAGTTACAATGCCATTAATAGAAGTGACCGGTACTTGCATTCACAACTGTTACAGTGACCCTATCATGTGATCAAAATTCAGGTGCTTGGCAATTAACACGTATTTACAATGGTTGTGGTGTCCCAGGAATATGATCACCATGTGCAACCTACCCAGCTTGCTTCTGACAAGCAAAGTCCATGGGGAAAGCTGGATTTGCTTAACAACCGCTGATTCACTTAACAATTATGATGACTTGCTTAATGATCACAATAAACACTTAATGACTATCTCACTTAGCAATAGAAGTTCTGGTACCAATCATGGTCAAAAGTCAAGGATTACCTGTAGTTTTAGAAGCATCCATATCAATTCAGAAATCATACCTATTCTAAGAATTCATTCATTGATTTACATCCCTGCACCACAAGCAAATCATTATAAGATGACTCAAAAGTTGTTCATGAATAATTGTGCATAATCTCTTATTGTTATTTTAGAAAGTGTTAATGGAAGAGTCTGAGTCTTTATCTAAAATCACCTATTGAATAATGGTAGAATTAAGTTTTCATTTGGTTACTTCCTGCTTTAAATCATATATTCCTAGTCTTAAGTGACACCAACTGTTATCTTCTTACTGACTCCAACTATTATGCAACCTTTGTATTCAAGACAGATTAAATTTGCCCGCATCCTCTTTTGGAGGATGACTTGCTCATATTTGGCACTGCAACTGCCTTCAGTCACTGTTGTAGATCTGAGATGCATCCAAAAGATGAGAATGAAGAGGAGTTGAATATATCCTGGAAGATGAGAAAGATTCACGTGATAACCACACAACAGAACTAATGAGTAGCCATTAAATATGAAGAAAGAGCACAAGTAAAATAGAAATGAAAATATATAAGCATATAACATGCACGACATCAGATAAAGAGCACATCAAATTACAACTTCTTTCTGATAACTCACTATGATGAGCCAATCTTAACATTATCTTAACGAAGTGTTTATTTGTGATTTGGCCAAAACAACTTCCATTGTAAACTTGTGGAACTGACGTATTGTAACTGGATACAATTGCATTTTACCTACCTGAAGTTCCATTTTTGCTTCTATTTTTCAAATAGCCTGCTGGTGTTTTTTTTTTTTTTTTCTGACTGTGTTGTAATGTAAAAAGACTGGCATCAACACATGAGTGGTCATCCAAAATTTGTGCATTGTGTTTTTATTACTTCCCACACACATAACCATAGTTAGGACTTGGGAATAGCTCATATATACCTTTCCATCCTTCCTGTTCTTCTTTTCACTAAAATTTCTCTTTTTCCTTCCTAGCATTTCCCAGGATCAGCTTTAGGTCGATATAATTAAGTAAGCCCTAGAACAGTTTTACAAAAACCTGCTTCAGGTATTGCTTTCAAACTTTAGTCAAACTTTGCCCTGAATCTGATGAAGACTTAGTAAGTACGGTTGGGAGGTTGAACAAGGCAGCATCAACATGGGTTCCCATTGTTTCACTAGGCACTTCTGGAACCAATAACTCTGTATTACCTGGAGCAATTTAAATACTGTTAGATTCATATGGGGGAGGAAAAGCAGACAGTTAACAGAACTACACTCAAAATAAGGGCTTAAGTGAGAGAAATATATTAATTAATGACCTCAAATTTCCAGTACCTAGGAAAAGGTAAATGCAAAAACAGAAATTGCACATGCAGGTTAGTGTATCGTTTTTATGTTTCTGGTATGCATTTGGAACCAGGGCACAAGAAGTATAGCTCATCACAGTTCCATTGACTTGCGCTGGCAAGACACCAATACGTGCTATTTTCAGTTCAACAGTGCTCCAAGAATTAGAAGAAAGAAAGGAAAGGGGCACTTACACAGCATATTGAAACAAATGGATTGCATAGCCAATTTATTGCCTTTGTTGGAATGCTCTCGTTAGACTTCAGGTTCAGGCAGATACATTTGGAAAGCTTGCTTTTTTTTTAAAATTAGTCTGGCCTCGGGGGCTGAGCATGCTGGCATGGGGAAGCACAGGCAGCAAGGGATTAGGAGGGGGCAGAAGTAGGGCAATTACTTACATTGACAACCCTGGTTGTGCCAGTTATATCCCCGCAGACACTTATCACACTTAGGCCCTGTTGTTCCCTGCTTACACTCACAAATTCCTTTTCCATTACAGCGATCATGGACTGAGCCCAAACGGTTACAATTACATTCTGCAGAAACAAGATAACAAACATAAACGCAGTGCCATGGTCATAAATAATGCATCACTGAAATGAGCAACACGGTTCACTTTGTAAATATAATGCAAGGTTGAGGGGTTTGTGGTCTTTTAGTTGATCCTGGGTTTCATCAGCTCCAACCAGTATAGCTAATGGTCAGTTTATGGCCAATGCTGAAATTTAATGATCAGCATTATGGAGTTCAGCTACAGAAGACCATTTAAAGATGATGGAAAGGGGAAAAAACCCCATGCATGAGAGCCTGCCTGTTAATCAGTTTGCGATATTTGCCTTTAACTAAAGGATACAGATCTGTAAATGAGCCACATTTAATGTGGATCCCACCAATCACAGCACTACAAAATTATAGCCCTTCCTTCTTTCGTACAGAAGTGAAGGGATTAAGATTGAAAGAGAGAGGGAAAGAAAAGGCCTGACAATAAATTCCCTATTGCACTTTGAAATTAAATATGAATTCCTATCTGCAAATGCAGGCAAGTTACTTAATGAATGATTTTCATGATGGAGTCAGAAGATGGTGTAGAAATAAAACAAGGAATGAAGTCACTGCTGTCTTCAAACATAGTTTAACTCTCCAATCTGATCTTCATGTTTATAAGAGTTGTTTTAATGAACATCAGGTAAGCTTGGTATTTCAAGAAACATCAACAGATCATCAAATAAAGTACATTTTGAATGATTAAAATAGAGAAAGGAAGGTTCCCTCCTCTGTACATACTGTAGTATTGAATCGTTTCCGCAAGCAATGAAAAGATACTTTAAGCATCTCCAGAATAGTCTTTCTTTATAGTCACAAGGACTAATTGAATTTATTCACAACATTTTAGTGTTTAGAAATTACTGGCACTGGATTTTGGGTATTATTATTATGGTTTGTCTTACAATCAGCCAGATGTTTACACTAGATTTGGATTTTTCATACACCTATCAAGTCCTTCCCAAGGATTGATTGATTGATTTATGTCTGCCGCTACAGTCTCCACATCCTTCCATTTAAGATTGATGTTTTTCAGGTCTTCCTGTAATGTTTGGTGCTCAGTTTTCTTTGGCTTCCTCATTTTCTCTGAATCTCTGGTAGTATCCAATTGATTGTGTTTTTTGCTGGATGTTGTTCACTCACACGGAGCACGTGTCCAGCAAAGCACATTCTTCATTCAAGGTTGTTGTTATTATTATTATCATGATCATCATCATTATTAAAATATTAATATTTCCATTACCTTGGAAAACTTAAATAAGTAGTAATAGGATTAATTAATTAATTAGATTAATTTTTAAAAAGATTAGTTAGCAGAAATTTAGTTTAAGCTTAGCTTTTCTGTTATTGTGTTAAACATAAGGACATTGAGGTGGACAATAGTTAACCGTATGCATATTTTAACAACAGCACTTCTCTAATTAAATATTATATTGGTTGCAACACTTTTAATTTCAGTCTTAAGAAATATATGCTCATATTTGGTTCATCTTTTACCTCTAAATCTCTGAATAACCCTCTGGAAGAGCATAATTACATAGGTCTGCCGTTAAATCAACTCTCATTAAGGGTTGCAAGCCACCAGTAGGAGGGAAATAGGGAGAGGGAAGCCAATTTTAGAGGCTGATTAGGTTGCTTGGAAAATGGCACTCGCTTCTGAAATGATGCCAAGTGGCCCAGAGACATTGAAGGGCAGAATACATGATCGTTGCTGGAGGTGGGGTGGGAAGGCCTGAGGAGAGAGTGGAGAGGAATGTCACTGCAGCATCCTGGTCAGTTGTAACAGCAAATAGCCATGGAGTTGGCTGCAGTTGCCATAACTTTGAAATAGAATCATATATATCCTTTGCGTGGCCTTTGTAACTTCAAACGGTTGCTATGTGACCAATTGTGAGTTCTACCTATATATTACACTTTCATCTTTTCTCTAAACTAAAATGTGCAGGCATTTGTAACTTTTCCTTGATAATTTTGGTTGCTTTCTTCCTAAAGTTTTCCAGTTCCATAGAAAGTTATCTATAGTGACTAGAACTATACACATGTGGGGCACCCATGGATGTGGGGCACCCATGGGTTTTTAAAAATACATTATAGTATTAGCAATAATGCTAAAAGTGATCCTTTCAAAAGGAGCCTTTTAGGAGAATATTGCTCTTTGCAATGGATGCAACAAAAGTTTGCCTAAATATTTTTTTCCTGTTTGGTAATTGAGAAACCATCTTTGATTTATGGCTGTAAATTCCCAGTTCCTACGATACATTTATCAATTTATATTATTTTAATGCAGTTTGAAACAACAGAAATACTTTTATTGTACCTTCCCTAGATTATTTTCCTGTTTCATTTAAGACTTGTTATTGGTTTTTCTGGAATATTTTTTCTTTAAGAATTTGATTTTGATTGCAAATACTCCTGTGTGGATAGAATTTATATTTCAGGATAACAATAATTTTACCTACAGTTATTAAACAGTAAGTTCCCCAAGTATTTCTTTTGAATCCATGCTATGTGAAAAACATTATTATTATTATTTTTAAAAATGTTGTTCCATTGATGTTTATTTACTGGAATTTGATTACAAATCAGCAAGAGGAGAAAAAGAAAAGCAGAAAGCTAAAAGGTGATAATTCTACACTGCAAGTAGAAAAAGTTTAAGGAGAATTCACTCTAAAAAGCAAATATTACATGTTGTGTAACTTCAGAATCTATGAATGACACTTACAATATGTGATTTGAGAGTCACTATAAATTCAGAATAACAATGTAATACAATCTCATTTAGATATCTGTCGCTCTAGACTACAGTTAGGGGTAATTATTTTTATATAATTTGAACTCTTAAGCACAAAAGGTTTCGCTCAGGTTTTCCAGTTGAAGTAATGCTAAACCAGATAATTATGCTAAGAATGCTGATTGTCCCTCAGTTTTTTCTAGAAAGGATACAACTAGCCAATAATTTAAAACAAGCATTAATGTTAGGGTTACTCTCTTTTTAGAAATATTGTTTATAATACTACAATTATTCTTTCAATTGTGGCTGAATATAATACTTGCTTTTCAAATAAAAGCATTTTCTTTTCATTTTTTCTAAGAGCCAGTTTATTCAGTTTTTAGGAATTGTGCAAGCACAACCTATTACACATTGATGCTTTTTTCATGACCGTGGACATCAAGTTCATAGCACTATTTAGATAATAGAAATTAGACCATGGGAACTGGATTTAAAGTTATAATCCAATGCCATTTGCTTGGAACTCTGAACAAAATAAATGTGTGCAAATAAAACTAACATAGTAAAAGATGATAAAATTATACAAAACTATATTTAAAATATTTCACTATTTATGACCATGTACATTTTGTGTTTTCATGCACTCCAAGTGGTTCTTCAGTTTTTAATGAAGTTGTTTGTTTAGATGTCTGTACACACGTGCACTGTGATGCTTTTTGATCACACACTACTAAATACACGATGGCTATTGTCACTGAAATTTTGCAAATATTGGATTACAGATTATAATTTAAGTGCTGCTGTATCCCAAAGGCTCCTAAATTTCATTAAAACACAGCTTTATTAAGGTTTTGAGGTAATTTTGGAAACTAGTTCTAAAAAATGCAATCAGTGGAATTGCTGAATCGTTACTTTTTTTCCTGAACATTTCTCCCACCTTTTATTTGTTTGCTAAACTAAAGTAAAACATTGCTTATTTACTTGAATAGTGTTTACTTTAGGAAGGACCTGTGCTGATTGAGACAAACTCAGCATTCTTGTGAATGTTCTTTTCAAGTTCAACAGGATTTATTATCTATTAAGAATCTTGGGATTTCAGGATAGTCCATCACAAATCTTTGGTATATACTCAGAAATGCTAAAGCTTAAAAGGAATTATCAATGTCATGATTGCTAACTCTGTTTATTACAGGTAATCCTTGATTTACAACAGTTCATTTAGTGACCATTCCAAATTACAATGTCACTGAAAAAAGTGACTTTTGATCAATTTTCACATGACCACTGCAGCATCCCCATAGTGACGTGATCAAAATTCAAATGCTTGACATATTTTTGGGTTCATATTTATGAGATTTGTAGTATCTCAGGGTCATGGGATCACCCTTTGTGATCTTCTGACAAGCAGTGGGATAGCCAGATTCACTTAACAACCACATCACTAACATAACAACTTCAGTGATTCACTTAACAACTGTGGTAAGAAAGATAATAAAATGGGGCAAAATTCACTTACCAAATATCTTACTTAACAACAGACATTTTTGTGCTCAATTGTGGTCATAAATCTAGGACTACCTGTAATAGCTTCTATTTTGGGGGTAAACAGATCTATAGAGAAGACAAAAAATACTGTATGATATTCAGCCTTTGCACAAAGGAGGTATATGGGGAAAGAAGGCAGAAATCAGAATAGTTAATCAGAAGTTAAATGGTTTGGATTAGATCTAAGTCAAATTTCTTCAGGTTCTGAAACAATTGCATCTTCTGTTCGTTAAATCGATCCACTAACCTGTCCATTGCAATAATACCTATTTAATACAAATTATTTTCAATTCTTATTTTTCCAAGATATCTCCTTAAAAGCCATTTATACTATCTTTGTGGAGTCACATTCAACATTCCTGAGCTTGAATAAAATTAACTCTTCTCTCCTATTGCTAGATGAAGGTGCATTTTTTTCTGCTAAGAATTAAATAAACAACAAATCTCACTTGTATTAGCCAGTAATAAGTAGATGAGTCTTTTATTTTGAACTATACTTGAGTATGCATTGCAATGGCCAGGTCAAGAAAAGTGGTTGTCATATTTCTTAATATTTATATATAATCAATTAATTCAACAAGATACTTTTTAAAAATGTTACTTAGCCTCATTTCAGAAATTGTGGATAAAACATCCCACAATTCAACATCATTTCTTGATTTTTATGTGTCTGAAAATGTATTACATCTTGATTCCTTTCACCAATTTGTTTAATATGCAGATTACTGTGTTTTTATTGCAAAAAATACCTTTTAAAAAGTAGCTACAATAATAAATCTTGTTAGAAGCAATAAAATGCATTGGATTGATAGATGCAATTATAAATCCAAGCATGAAATGATGTAATTGAAATACATTCATAAAGAATATTGTATACAATTTTCTGATGTACAGTTGAAACATCTTGAAGGGTTTTTTTAAAGAAACCTTGCTGTCTAAAATCAACAGAATGCTATATTTTTTATAATCTGTATCCTTAAAAGAGCCAGCGTTTAAGTTGAAAATATATAATTGATTCCTAGTCAGTGTTTGTAGATAAGTGGCACTCTGTAGCTCAAATGTAAATGCTTTATGGTTAAGATTTCCATTTCATTGCATTTAATTAATATTATTTCAAGCTCCAAAGAAGTACATACTATATTCTACATAAGTCTACAGAATCCTGTCACATCAAGAAGTGGGAATAGATAGCAAATAATGATCACTGATTTAAATTCACAGCAGGTTGACAGTCCAGATGATCTTCTGATCCAGTAAGGTATGGTAGTCTAAGAAGATCAGAAAGTAGGATGAAGGTGATAATAAACATGATAGTAGAGGCAACAGTGATATTAACACCAATAGTTATATCACATTGCTTAGAAAACTTTCCTTACTCACTGTAAAAATCAAGTATTTATCAAACATGTAACAAATTTCAAGGTGGATTTCTACATAGACAATTCTTTTGGGAGGAAGCAGTAAATATTGGATATGAAGCTAATCATATATAGTTGTAGAAATAATAAACAGGTAGTCCTGATAAGCTGATGGTGAATAAGAGAAAGGGTTTTTATCTATCCAAAATGGTGTGCATATAGAAGACTCTGTTCCACACCTATTCTTTAGAACCAGTTGTTAACATTCTAAGCAGTTCAGAGAACCGGTTGTTAGAAAAAATTACTGGCCTAATCCTGTAAGGAAGGCAGGAAGGAAACATTCTGGTGTTGCTTACAGAAACTGCTTCTCCATTAACTCTTATTACATTCTTGGAATGACTAGACTTCCTGTCTCAGGAACATCTCTGGAGTTGTTTTCCCGCTCCTTTGCTGGTACTTTGCTTGTGTGGAGTGACCATTCAAAGTTACAATGGCACTGAAAAAAGTGACTTATGACTGTTTTTTACACTTACAACTGTTGCAGCATCCCCACAGTCGTGAGAGGCCAGGCGAGGAGTTGTGTGTCTTGATGTGAGTGATATTGAGTTTACCACATCCATCCAGTCACATGACCACCAAGCCATGCCCACCAACTAAGCCACGCCCACAGAACCAGTTGTTAAAAAATTTGAATCCCACCCCTGCTTTAGATACTTCAACGCACAATGTTTGGGATACAATGAAGGCATATGCTAGAGGTTTGATAATAGATTATACAAGAAAAAAGAATATTAGGAAAAGGCAAGCTTCTAAGGCCTTGGAAGATGAGTATAAAAGACTTGAAAAAGAATTACAGAAAATGCCACAGAAAAAAGATATTAAATTGAAGCTGGATGTAATTAAACATAAAATGGAATTAATAGAGAAAGAAGAATTGGCACAGAAAATTAGAAATTCTAAACAGAATTACTTTGAAGATGCAAATAAACCAGGTAGATGGCTAGCATATAAATTGAGAAAGGAGAAGGAATCAAGAAAAATACTGAAGCTAATAGATGATCAAGGCCAAGTTTGTTATGGCAATAAGGAGAAAAAGGAAATTATTCGAGATTTCTATGGACAATTATATAAACAAGAGAATATTGATGAGGAAAAAGTCAAACAGTATCTACAGAATGCTAACTTACCGAAGATACCTAAAGAGACTGAAGAAATGCTAGAAAGCAATATAACAATGATGGAATTAAATGAAGCACTTAAGAAACAAAATAATGGGAAAATACCAGGTCTAGATGGGCTCCCGGCAGAATTCTATAAAACATTTCAAGAATCATTGAGCATCCCATTGTTAGAAGTTATGAATGAAGTTATGTCAAAGAAGATGATACCCAAAACATGGTCAGAGGCAATATTACACTTATTCCAAAAGAAGAGGCTGACCCACTGCAAATTAAGAACTATAGACCTATTTCTTTATTGAATGCAGACTATAAAATTTTTGCTTCAATTTTAGCAGAAAGACTTAAAAAATATTTAAATAATTTTATCCACCCAGATCAAAATGGATTTTTGCCAAAGAGACAAATCAGAGACAACATGAGAGTAATCTTGGATACTTTGGAATACTATGAGGCTCATCCTGAAAAGCAAATGGCTTTGATATTCCTAGATGCTCAGAAGGCATTTGATAATGTGAACTGGAGATTTATGTTGTTACTATTGGAACAGATGGGTTTTGCCAGAAAATTTATCCAAGCAATAGAAGTCATATGCAATAAACAGACAGCAAAGGTAATGATGGAGGGAGAACTTACAGACTTTACTAATATAAGAAAAGGCACAAGACAAGGATGTCCCCTATCTCCTTTGCTATTTGTGTTGACTTTGGAAGTGTTGAATAGAAATATTAGGGATGATAAAAGCATAAAAGGAATGAAAATTAAAAAGGAAGAATTCAAACTACAAGCTTTTGCTGATGACTTAGCTTTGATTTTGGAAGACCCGCTAGAAACAGCTCCAAAGTTATTGGAAAAGATAGAGACATATGGTGAGGTGGCTGGTTTGAAAATAAATAAAGATAAAACAAAGATTTTGACAAAGAACATGCTACTGAGACAAAGAGAAGAACTGACAGACCTGTTGAAAATCCAAGTTACGAATAAGGTTAAGTATCTGGGGATATATTTGACAGCAAGTTGTAGCACATTAAAAGAGAATAATTATATTAAACTTAAACAACAGATAGCAACAGACTTGAAGAAATGGGAAAACTTGCAATTGTCATTAATAGGGAGAATTTCAACAATTAAGATGAATATTTTACCCAGAATTCTATTTCTGTTTCAAACAATACCAATTAGGCTTGGAAAAGACTATTTTGAAGATTTAAATAAAATTATGTTGAAGTTTATATGGCAAGGTAAGAAAGCGAGAATAAAGCTAAAGCTTTTGCAAGATGCTAGAATTAGAGGAGGTTTTGGCCTGCCCAATTGGGAATTGTACTATCAAGCTGCAAGTCTGATGTGGGTCAAGGAATGGATAACATTCAGAAAGACTAGATTATTGACACTAGAAGATCATGATTTGCTGTTGGTTTGGCACGCTTTTTTATGGTATAAGGGAACTAAAACACAGGGTTACTTTAGAAGACATTATATACGGGAGTCTTTGTGGTTAAACTGGGAGAAGATAAAAAGACAATGTTATTTGAAAATTCCAGTTTGGTTATCGACTATTGAAGCATTTTCCTATCCTATAATTTATAAGAAGGAACAAACAGTTAGATATGGGGAACTATTGGATGAAAAGGGTGAACTTAAATCAATTCAAAATTTAGAGGAACAAGGTATAAAGATAAATTGGTTTTCATATGCGCAAATACATTCAAGGTATGATGAAGATTCTAAAATGGAGGGATTCTATGATAAACAGACTGATCTAGATAAGATCTTGATGGGTATTGATGAGAAGGTGATTAAAAAATTATATGGTTATTTACTGGGAATTAAATTAGAGGAAGAACAAGTTAAAGAAACTATGATTGTTTGGGGGAAGAATTTTGGATATGGGATTGATTTAGAGAAATGGCAAAAATTGTGGTCTCAAAATTATAAAATGACAATGTCAACAGCATATAAAGAAAATTTGTATAAGATGTTTTACAGGTGGCACTTTCCCCCGACAAGAATAGCAAGAATGTTTAAGAACAAATCTGAAAAATGCTGGAAATGTCATCAGATACCTGGCTCATACTACCATATGTGGTGGACCTGTGAGGATGCTAAAAAATATTGGACTAAAATTCGCATGTGGTTAGAAAAAATGACAAAGAAACGTATAGATTTGAAACCGGAGTTCTTTTTATTGGGAATCTTACCAGATACATACAGTAAAGACTTGAAATATCTGATTGTAAATGTATTAACAGCGGCTAGGATTGTATTTGCTAAAAATTGGAAGAGTGAGAAAATATCATCAGAGGAAGAAATTATTAAGAAAATATTGGAATGTGCTGAGATGAGTAGATTGACATTTGAAATTAGAGAGCAAGAGGATAAACAATTTTATGAAATTTGGGGTCTTTTTTATCAATGGTTAGATGACAAAATATGATAATAGAATATTTAGAATGTTAGACAGCAAGGAATATTATTATTTTTTCTTTCATCTTTGTTATTTGACATTATATTTATAAAGTGTTTTTAAGATAGATTGGGTATGATTATATGATTTGTTATAGAATAAACTAATTAAAGTATTATTATCTCAAAAAGCATGAATGATTAAAAGTATAGTCAAATGATTTTTTAATAGCGATATTAGGGTATATAAGTTTGGATTGACAATATAAGTTGTTATGTAACATAACTGTAATTGAGACTACAAAATGAATGCACAAAACTGATGAACCAACCGACACACTGTATGTACATAAGAGAGTTGATGTTTTAATGTTTTGTTTGTCTTGTTTGTTTGTAGAAAATCAATAAAATTCTTTAAAAAATTTTTTTTGAATCCCACCCTTGTTCTGTTCCTATAATTAGGTGAACTTGATACTTAGCCATGCATCATATGTGAAATGGTTCTCTTTTGATGTTATTCCTCTTTGCATTGTGTGTCTAGTAATGAAAAAAAAAAACAATGATGGGGAGTGTTTATAAGAAATATTTTGGCCATCTTTTTAACTAGTTTTTTTTTAAGGAGATGGACTTTATGTTTTGCTATTTCTTATTACTAGAAAGATTTTGCATTCTCTTGTATTTGCTCAAAAGGAAGATAATCCTAAATTGAAGATGATCCTAATCAAAAATAAAAGGTAATAGGAAAATAAAAGAAAAATATAAGTTCTACATTAGTCATCCTATGATTGTCAACCCCGGCTGAAACCAGTCTTGAGAAATCTACCCTCTCCTGCACATACAGTACACTTATATATGTGTGTATCTGCCAAAAGTCATACTCCCCAGATAAAAGTATGAATGATCATTAATTAAGTGTATTACTTGTAAAATAAGGAGCCCAATTTATAAAATTGATTCCTCCATCTGAATACAGCAACCTTTCTCTCTCCCATTCAAATTGTTCACATAGAAAAATTAATGTTCTTCTCTTTCTAGGAGAAATGAATAATAACAAGGCCATAAAGCTAAGGAGAAGATGCACTAGAAATGGAAAAAAAGAAAGGGGCAGGAAATTGGATGCAGATGAAACATTGAAATAATTTATTGAAAAGAGGAAAGCGACTACAAAATGGGTTAAATTCAGCAGGCAGGCAGCTCTGCTCCAAAATATGGCTAATCTTCAGACTAATATTTAAAGACCATATAATATGCAACCATTTTCACTTCTACCCATTTGCTTGGTTTTCAACAGCTTCTTCTGTTTATCTCAGTGAATAAAGAAGTTTTGTCCTCCATTTATAGCTAATGATTTTTGGGAAGCAAGACTTATTTTGGAACACTTCTTATTGAGTAAATATGGTTTTTATTTCAATATAGCCTGGTATTATATTTATTTCATATTACTATGAAGCTATCTGACCTGGTGCTCAAAATTTGCAGTAATTAAATGTGTGTTATTATATAATATTAAATAATATGTCTGTGCTGCAATGTTTGAATCATATAAAATATTTTAATAAACAGAATCAAACCCCAAAATAGCAGGTTTTAATGTACTAATCTGAACTTTGCCATGATGTTCAATAAACCATAGTTGAACTACTAGTAAAGATTTTTTTTAACAAAATGAAGAAATATCTACAATAATTAATCATGGCCATTCATACTTCTTACTTAATCCAGCTGTGGATTCAGTTTTAAAATCAAACATATTTAATCACACATCCTCACTGAAAAAGCTTATTCTGGCTTAGATGGCAAAATTAAAAAGATGGAGACATCTTATTTCAGTACCAATGGATTCCAAACGGCTAAAAACAGGCAGAGAACAAAATGCCAGAATTAGAACATAACTGACCTATGCATACATTTTCATCGTCCAGCTTTGCAGAAGCATTTCTGTAGTAGCCCAGCCTGCACAACTGACAGTGGTACCCTCTAGTGTTGTGTTTACAGCTCACACAAATGAATGTACTGAGCAGATCGATGTAACTGCACCGGTTGGAGTGGCCGAAGCATTCACAGTCTTGCAAGGAAGAACAAAAATGTATACAAAAGGGTATATTCTGTAATAGACTCTCAGCAATTCACATGTTCTTCTTTTCTCAAAATAAAAAGTTATGACACATGAGCAGGTTATGAATGAACAGCAGGACAATACATTTATGAACATCATGGTAGCATATGTGCACAATGAGAGGGGCTATGAAGATGATATCTCTCTTCAGGCAGGAGAGAACGCACTGAGGATAGTTTCATCTAGTCATAGATCTAGTGGAGCCAAAGCATTTATGTTTGTAAGCCTTTTGCTAGTTTTGTGTGCACAGGTTCCGGTAACACAAACTCTGGTGGTTTTGCAAGAATTGATATTTGTCTGGAATTTTCTCATGTTACTTTTACATTGCTTTGATGACAACTGCAATACAACATATTCCAGAAGGTAGCAACATCGTCATCTTCAAAGAGGTTGAATCAAAGGTGCTTTTTCAAAAGGCAATAAGCTTTTTCTGTTCTGCAGAAGATCTGAAGAAGTTGCTTAGATGAGATGTGAAACATCTTCAAGCAAACAAACAAAGTCCAGTTGCCTTTTGAAAAAGCACTTTTGGGACAGCCACAACCTCAGTGATTGAGAATCTCCACAGACATTCTTCAAAGATTGGCTATACAGTATTTATTATCCAGCAAAAGCACCAAGTATATTGAGGCCTAACATTTGACCTGATGATAATCACCCAGTAATGTGTAATGTTAATGATGGTTTTATGTTGAAATGTGTCTGCCTGTTTATGTATATCAGTTCAAAATACAGCCACTCACTTGCTGAGGAAGACCAGAAATACGATTTTTACTGTGTCTGTCCTTAAATGCTCCTGATTCTTTCCTGGGCTCAGTTCAAAAGGCTATGAGCTAAGGAAGTATAAAATGTTCCATCATGGAATGGAACTGAAATAGACCACAGATTTTGTAAAGGGATTGTTTAGGATTACAGCATTCTTTGAAGAAACATTTTACGGCTATGTGAACTATGACTAGAGCTTAAGACCAAAATATCCAGATTGACTGACTATACTAATCTGCCTTTGGGGGGATTTCTTAAGAACTCTCTACCCTTAGTTTTCTGGAAAGCAAAGGCGGGGGGGGGGGGGAATGCTTTCAGACTTGCAAGAATCTGTTATTCCAACCTTACAATAAAGATACAGGTAGCCCTCGCTTACTGATTGTCTTGTTTAATGACTGCTTAAAATTACAACAATGGAAAAAAAAAATAGCTTTTTGATTTGCACCATTGCAGCATCCTGTGTTCACTATGTGGGTACTTTGCAATTGGCTTGCAACAAGCACATTAATAAAGAATGCAGAAGTAAAATGCAGAAGCCATGATCAGACGATATTTGACTTAATGGCCAAACAGGAACCTCTCCTGGTCACATGGTTTTTTGCTTAGCGTCTGCAGTGCTTGGTGACTGAGCTATCAATCCCAGTTGTGGTTGCTAAGGAAGGACTACCTGTTGTATTAACACTTATGGTTTTGGTTTCCTGCCTGGATTATCTTAAAGGGCTGACAGACTCTCTTTCTCAGTCCAAACTAACTCATAGGATTATTGTAGGGATCACATGGGAGAACAGAGTGCTATGCCTGCTGCCTTCAGCTCCTAAATGAGAGGCAGAATAAAAACCTAACAAATAAATAATAAATAATTTTAATTTTGTTGGTTTGGTCTGAGGGTGCTTTTATCAGTTTTTCCTTAAAAACATTTTTTTAAAGGTTATCTAGCTTATATAATTTTAGGATATGTACTAGAATGCTTAAAGTGAAAAAAGATACATGTGATAGATGTGATATGATTACTTTTATTTCCACCTTCATGTCCAATGCCTCTCATCACATGTTTGTCCTGTCTGTTCTCCCCAAAATTCCAATAATGTATCAGAATGAATGGAATTAAAGTTACATCCACTGAAAAAGGACGTGGATGTTTAATGTCCATGCAACACTTTAACTGAAGCTGTAAAGTTTGTCCTGTAACATCATACCCACTTAATAGGCTGAATAAAAACCCAATAAATAAACTAATTCATTGGAATGCAATACATTATATGACACACTACATTAAATACATAGTAAGTTACTTCCTAGAAGACAGAATAAGTGCGTGGAGGCCAGGTGAGAGATGGGCTGTATATAGCTTTCATAAATAAACATGAATTGAGAACACTGTACAGTTAAGACAGATCTCAGTTCATATCAACCAAGTTTTTTTAAAAAAATAAAAAGTGTCTTAGCCCAATACCTGTGGATATGAAATTTATAAAACAGAAAGAAAATAATGATATTTTCCATTCATGTGGTGGCTTTGATACCCTTTGTGTCATATTATATAAAAATCCATGTTAAAATAAATGGTAGAGGGACAAGAGAACAAAGTTCAGAAAAAAGAAACCTAAGTCCAAAGCAGAAATGTAAATGAAAATGTCTCAGGCTGACAGCTGCACATTTCATACTTTACATAACTCTCTTTGATATCAAAGAGAACACAAGATACAAGAAACTAGATTTTCCACAACCTTTCAAAACAATGGTCATCACTTTTTGCCAAGACTGTAGTCAGATCCTTATGTTTAATTTCATAGAAGACTAAGGAAAAGTAGCTTGATAACAGATACCTAGGAAATTCATAAATCAAAATCAGTAGGACCTATTTCTCATACTATCGCAAGAACATTTGGCTCAAAAAGAAGTGACATGGGTTTGGACAGATTACTCAGCTGGAAATGCACAGTCCAAAATGTTGTAACGAGGAGACACCTCTTCTGCTTGGTAAAATTTTAGAGAGGATAAAACTAAAATTTTACCAAGCAGAAGAGTTAGCAATTTCTAGAAAGTTAGAGAGGATAAAACTAACTTTCTAGAAATTGCTGAACTACCTGTACATGTCTAAAGAGATAATACGAATTATATCAACTTATTTGTCAGCAGCTTAGCATGTTTCTCACTTAATGCCTTCAAAATGATCCATTCACAATTGTTATTTTCTAACTAGCAAGTTGTTATATTTATAAAATGGGAAAATAAGGCACCCAAGGCCATCCCTACCTCTAATATTAGCCTAGAGGTACCTGAGTTTCCACCAATTAATGTCTTAATGAAAGCATTTTAAGTAGGAGTCATGCTCCCCATTCTACTTTATAGCTGATCAATCATATCTGTTTGCTAATGTAAACAGAGCCCCAAGGAACTGTTTCTGAAATGGCAGCTGATTTCTACTGCCTTTGAACTAATGCAGATAATATAGGAAGAGACTGAAGGGTTTTCATTGCCAGACCACTGCTGTACAAATTTAGGAGAGAGGGTTAATCATCTCAGTTTATAACACTGGGACCATAAAGCTCAATTAAGTGCCATTGCCTTTGAATTTGTAAAGCTGCTTAGCAAATTATAAGGGTCAGTGTCTCTTGGCAATTGGTACAATTGACTTTTGAAGTACAAAGCCAAGAACAATAGTGATATGAATGACAGCAGTGCTTATCTGATGTTCTTCTCACTAAAAGTGATGGAATTTGTTTCTCTCTTACTTTTAAGACAATCCCACCAATGGATGGTTCCTATGTCATCCTGTCAGCCCTTCCTCACCTTTCTCTGAGCAAATTCTGACCAACTATGGGTCGGAATAGGAGAACAAACAATTGAACTATGTGGAACATTTTCTCTTATAAGTGTTGAATGGTTTCAAGAGTCAAATCTTGGTCTAAATCAGTTTTTTTTTGGGGGGGGGGGAGGCATTGGAGTCATTGTAATATTTTGCAAATGTAAGGAAAATGTGTACAGGTAGTTTTTGACTTGCAACCATCAAGAAGAGAACCAACCTAGAATGAAAGAGAAATTTCCTGACAGTTAGAACAATTAATCAGTGGAACAACTTCCCACCAGAAGTTGTGAATGCTCTAACACTGGAGGATTTTAAGAAGAGATTGGACACACATTTGTCTGAAATAGTATAGGATTTCCTACTTGAGCAGGGGTTTGGACTAGAAGACTTCCATGGTCCCTTCCAACTCTGTTATCCTATTAAATAATGTGACATTGGGATTTAAAAAAAAAATAATGAGACATTTTGTGACCATTTGAAGTTACAACAGCACTGAAAGAAGTGACTTATAACCAATGTTTACACTTACAAGAGTTGTAGCATCCTCCTGGTCATGTGATCAAAATGTGGGCCCCAGGTAATAGGCATGTATTTATTGCACTGTCCCTGGGTTATGTGGTCACCATTTGTAACCTTCCCAGCCAACTTCTGACAAGCAAAGTCAACAGGGGAAGCCAGATTTGCTTAGTGACTGCTTCATTAACAGCATTAAGAGCAGTGATTTGCTTAACAATTGTGACAAAAAAATGGCTATTAAACAGGACACAATTCACTTAACAACTTCCTTGCTTATCAACCCAAATTTTGAGCTTTGTTATGGACATAAGTCGAGGACTACCTGTAGTATGACAACAAACTGGTCTGAGGTTCAGAGTGTTCAGTCCTCACCCAGATGTAAGAAGTGACTCGTATGCATTTGTATTTGTGATCAAATGGAAATAGGAATATTCCCATTTAGGAAAATAGAGTGTGACCGACACATGCACAACATGGAGCACAAGTCAATTACTGTATATGTTTTTGATCTGCATGAATAGACAATGATTTCAAACCATTCCAGTAAAAATAGTAGCTGAAAAAGAAAGATCAATTTTATTTTATTTTATTTTATTATGATAAACAAGTTCTTCCAGAATTTCTATAGAGCAACTAAATATTTCAGGGCATTTATAACCTCCTTTCTATGCCCACAAACCTTCCAAATTAAATAATAAATTCACATAAGATTTTGGCCTCAATGACTCTCTAAAAGAATGAAAATGACCAGCTCTCTGCCAGGAGTATAAATCCTTCATTTCCCCACCATCCAGTCAGAGCTGAAGAAGCTTCTTGGATGGAAAGTGAAACGTCTTCAAAGAAAAACAAGAAAGTCCAGTTGCCTCTTGAAAAAGCAGGGACATCAGAACTTTAAAACCCAAATTAAATACTGGAAGTGAATTTCATTTTAATTTCTCCCACACCCATAGATTCTTCATTTTCTTACTAAGTAACTACTTTCTGTCATTCTGGAATGATTCATGTTAAACCCACACTCAATCCTGTTGATCAAATTCTAAAGCCATATTGCAAACCGTTTCCATTGCTTTGCCAACCAAAAACAATCTGTTCCGTAATTTTAAATCAGGAGGTAATTAAAAATATAGTCTTCAAAAGAAAATGAGGTAGTAATAAATTTCACCATATTGCTTTAAGCATCTCTAAAATAACAAAACTGAACCATTAATAAAAGTGACCATCAGATCGAATGACATGACTGCAAGTATATGAATAACAAAAATAATAAATAAGTTGGGTAAGAAAATGGCAGAGAAAATATAATTGTAAATAAATCATTAAAACATTGCTAGCATAATCCAGCCACTTGGATTATATCTATAAAAAACCTGTTTATTTTTCAGGAAAAAAATCCATTCTGTCTTCTTTTTAAGTGATTAAATTAATGTTAACACATTTATATTTCTATAACAAAACCATATCTCTGCTAAGATAGCTAGTAAAAAAAGGAATTCTTTAGATTAAACACAGCAAACAATGGAAAGGAAACATGGCAATGTAACATTTTTAGTTATAGAAACTAAAGACACCTCTCTATTATGACTTCATTACTTAAGGAGATACTCCTGCATCATCACTCAGCCTTCTCCAAGAAATTCTTATACCATCTCCTGAACTATAAGAAAATATTTGATGCAAAATATTTATACCAAAGTATTTTGTCTTCAAGTATTTTGGTGCTGGAAATCTGAGCAGGATCTGATCTTCTAATTTTAACAGAGCTATTAATAATGCATTATTTACTCAAGGAGAAGTAGCAACACTGATTTCTGAGGATGTATGGATGAATATAGATAGATAGACAGACGATAGATATATAATATAGTTGACATAGATAACAGATAAGATAGATATAGATAATCTCTCTCTCTATAAAAGTGAAACACCACTCAGGCAGCATCACAAAATCTCCAGAACCGTAAAGTCTCCAAACTTGACATTTGGCATATATGTTTCTCTTGGTTTCTAGGTACTCTCTAAGAAAGGATTTTCAAAATGGCCACCAGAGCATGAGTATTTTGTACATTATTTTTAACATGCTCTGATGCTAAGGAGTTCTACTCCTCCTCCCCACCTGAAAAGAAATCTGTTCCAATTGCCAATTGCCTCACACTCCGTAATCTCACATTCTGTTTCCTTAGTAACTCCATAGCCATTTGCACCACTCAGGTGACCTGAGGACACAAACTTTCAAGTTGCCTCAATGAGTTTGTAAAGGGATGCAAACTACACTTCCAAACAGGAAGCCACTTTGGCATCAAAGGTTGTAGTATTTTTATTACCCACCATCCAGTCAGAGCTGAAGAAGCTCCTTGGATGAGAAGCAAAACATCTTAAACAAAAAAACAGAAAGTCCAGTTGCCTTCTGAAAAAAAGCACCTTGGGACAATAGTTGGGGGACTGTATTTTATAACACTTTTGCTGAATAGATAGATAGATAGATAGATAGATAGATAGATAGATAGATAGATAGACGGAAAGAAATGGAAAGAAGAAAGGAAAGGAAAGGAGGAAGGAAGGAAAGGAAAGGAAAAAAGGAACAGAAAGGAAAGGAGGAAAGGAAGGGAAAGGAAGGAAGGAAGAAGGAAAGAAAAGAAAAGGAGCAAAGAAGGAAAATAAAGATAAGGAAAGGAATAAAGAAGGAAAGGAAAGGACAAGAAAAGAGGAAAGGAAAGAAGCAAGGGAAGAAGGAAACCCAGGCTCCTGCATAGCCCAATTACATAGTTTCGTCGCAAAACACGGGTAGTAGATATAGATAATATAGATAGATGATAAATAGACAGATGATAGATAGCTAATAAGATAGATATGATATAATAGACAGATATAGATAATAGATATAAATAGATAGCAATAGAGATAGACAGATGATAGACAAATGGATGATAGATGGATAGATAGATGGATAGATAGATGGATAGATAGATAGATAGATAGATGAAATATGCCAACTGACAGACCTTTTCTCCATTGATTTCTCCATAATTTCTTCTTTGGATTTCATTGGGGGAAAAATCTTTGCCATTTTCTCTAGGTGTGTCAGCATTTCGTTCTTTTAGAAAAATGAGACCAATTGTTAGATTTGTTTCATTTAGCTCCGTAAGTAATGCCAGAAGATGCTGGTTAATACCTGCATATATGAGAAACTTCTGGATCTCTAGCGTTCTAACATAAAATTTGGAAAGTAGAATTGATCATCTATGCTTTTTAAACAAGCTATGTAGACTCTCTCTCTCTCTCTCTCTCTCTCTCTCTCTCTCTCTCTCTATATATATATATATATATATATATATATATATATATATATATATATATGTGAGTTGGTCAAACCTTCTTTTTGGGTTACTCCCACGCCTCCCCACATATAAGCACTGCTTTCTGTCAATTTTTGCACAGAGGACAGTGGGTGATAAAGGATTTCATTCCCTGCTAGCTATCTGAACTGCTATGGACCAGATTATTTCACATTGCATGACCATGTTGCATGACAGTTGTGTCCTAATTATGCTGCAATTAAGAAAAAGATTCTTTATACCATTCTCTCCCTAGCATATTCATCATTCGCTTTCTTTCCCTTGTGCATTACAAAGAGAGAAACAAATTTGATTTTCATTATCAACTTAGAAGTTTTGCGTTAGATCTAATTTGCTGCAGCTCTGTAACAGCCATTCTGATTCACTATCTATCCCCAGGGTAAACCTAAGGTCACTTTTTTTTCTTAATCAATCTGAAAGTGTCTCTGCAGTTTTCATGCTATAACTAATGATTTATTGCGAACAATAGCATAACTCATATAAAACTGCAATCTTTCACTTATGTGCTTATAAATATAAAATACTGAGATTAAAAAAAAGCAAAATAGCAGAAATACTTTCAGTCTATGAATGACAGATGCTCATTTGGGGCAGGCTGTCTGGGAGCTGTCAAGGCAACTGTGCTGTGCTTTCAAAATGTCAATATGATTCCATTATTTTGATAAAACATTGAAATCCCATCACTGCGTGAAATATCCAAAATGCACATGATCCAGCAAGAAGTTCAACGTTACTGTTAGTGGCCTCAAAAAAAAAAAAAAAATTGCTCAGAGTATCTGACAAATATCAGCAGAAAACATGTGTGTTGCAAATACTATTTCAGACATTGATTAAGGAGGAAGCTGCCTATTAAATAATCTGTTTATTTCACTGGATATGTTACAGCAGATTTTTTTTTAATAGATTGTAAATCATTTGTGCAAATAGGGTATCATTCCCAATATAATGCTAAGACTTAAAGTGGCTTTTTCCCCAGTCTCTTATTTTCCTCTCTTTTTGAGTTTCCTTCCTTTTATTCCCCCACCCACCCCCAAATCTCCATCTCAGTTACTAGCAATAAGAGAGATGATTTTTACCAGAGCTCTGAAATGAAATTAAGGCAAGACCTACCCAAGGCCCCAGAGCTGCAAGTTCTCCATGGCCTGTACATGGAATCAAGTGTCTTGTAATTCACTTAATTGCTCTTTTCTGGAAAAATAATTTTTCATTTACGGTATGAAATTCAAGAAATTAAATAAATTTTTTAAAAAGAAAAATTGGTGTCAAGCTCAATGACAAGCCAACTAAAGAATAAAACTCCTTGTTGCATCATGCATTGGCAGCTTTGTTATAAGAATTATAGTGAGCGCATTGCAAACCAAGCTGAACATTCCTCACTATTTTTTTCCTTCTCATATGCTGTATCAATAGTATTTGATGCTGCAGAAGATACATCTGCTGTTTTATTTTAAAATAGATTCAGCTGAAGAATTCTTTCTTCCATTGCTCACTGCATGATTCCCACTCTTAGTAACTGTGTGTTAATATGTATCTTTTAACTAGGGTATTTTGCTGTTCTTCCATATTTGTAGGATGCTGCAATATTTGTCACAAAATAGGAAATGCTAATATATGAATGCAAGAATCCTCCCTTGAGGATTGCAGCTTGGACTGAAAAAACAGCAAGCACGACTAAATTTGGAATAACTGAAAGCAGATATTTGGAGGGTTATGCCCTAGAGCAAATCATGTTTTGACTGATTATTTTATAGGAAGTTTAATTTGATACACCTATGCTTGGGTCTTTTGTTTTTATGTTGTTACATTATACAATATGTGTGTGTATGTGTGTTGCATACATGTATATTGCGTTTTTCTGCTAGGTGCATTTTTTTTTTGAAAGATAGATATTGGGTATAATTCTCTGCATGAATTGGAGTTTGGCTTTGCTAGAAACCTGGTAGATTGGAAGAAGAGCAGTACTTACAAACAAATATGAACATAACATTTCTCCAGAGGTCTAGTAGATTTTGTCTAGATAGGAGATAACTGGTTTATATTCCAAAGAAAATGAAAGCAGCCCAGTTTCCGACCAGTATTAATGTTATCCACCCAAATGGAAAGGGAGACAAGCATGCTGGTCTTCTCCCTTTCCTTATATAGTTATGTGAAGAACTTTTTCAAAATTTGCAGACACATAGTATCTCCCCCCCCACTTGATTTTTAAATCACTGTCATGTATCCTCTTGGACATAGATGTGATTTTCTTACTAAAGTTTTGTTCTTTAAAATGAAACAAAATTCCATTTTCCCCTGATGGATCTCTACTTATTTAATATACAACTACCACTAACCCATTTCAGTAACTACAACTGTGTTGAATCACCTGTATAAGCATTCACAGAGAATGTAATCCATTTTGAGAAGCAACACATTTATTGAATTATCATTTTGCAACCTAACCTGAACAGTAAGACTTAGTTGTTTGGTTGATAGCCGAGTTCTTTTGCTACAAAAATTGCTTAATTGCTCAAGAGTTCTATAGCATTTTCAAATAATAGTTTGAGATTCTTTACAATCATTTATGTTACAACACATGTGTTTTGCAAAAGCTTATTTATCTCATTATCGCCAGTGGTCAACTTTCATAAATTGAACAATAAATAATTCAATCTAGAATTCAACACTAATTTTGCTGGTTAGCTACAGGACTAAGATTTGTTATTGCAGAATCAGAGTGTAAATAGCTATTTTCAATAATTTTCAATAGATTAAAAATGTGTCTGATTTTTAATTATTGAAGTACCACAGGAATAAAAATACTCTGAAATGATGAAAGCTTGTGATAACTAGGAATAATTTTTTGTGGGCTCCATTTAACATTAACACAAATTTGTTCTATATCAGTCTTTGTTCGGTAGATTTTGTAGTTCTGGTAAAAAGAATGCAGATTATGGTAAACAAAGTAGATCTAATTTATCTATTATGGCACTGAAATTGTCAGTGCTGCCATTCTGCTTTGCCCCATTGCTGCTTATCTGATGCTAGACTGCCGTGAATTCTGGGCGGGAGGGAGCTAGCAAGAAGGGAGCAAGGACAAAGAAATTGAAACCATTTCGAGTGCCTGACAGAGACATTGACTGACTGACCCCAAGGTCACAACCATAGGAATGGAATGCAGACCATCACAGAGCCCATCAAACCTCAGAATTGTTACAGAAACAATTTGTTTGAATCCTATTGGACACAAGGGAGATAGTTGGGAAGGGGGACCTGGGGAAGGGGAAAGTAAGTAGGCAGTTTTTGTGCTCAAACCTCAGATCTGGCTTTTTCTATCTTGTAACCACTTGGTTTTAGTAAAAGTATTCCTTTCACTACGAATGCAGTCAAAGGCTCTTTCTTTTCTAAATGACCAAGTTGGGACAAACCTGTCAGCAGTTCTCCAAGAGGCATGGAAAGAAATGGTGAAATATAATATAGAACCCATGATTAAAATAATTCTAGCTGCTAGTAATTTATGTATCTAGGACAGTCTCAATTTTTTCCTATGATCAAGGACTAAAACAGCAGTTTTTCCAATCTAGCTCTCCAACAAATTGCTAATACATTTTGTTTAGCTTAGAAGCTATTTCCTGGATCTTCTTATGCTCATTTCCTTCTCCATCTGTATTCATTAGAGTTTAAAAGGAACATCCTGTGTATAATGATGGCAACGATGGCAACACCATTTGTTTTAAGACACAAAATAATTCCATGTGAAGTACTGAGCAGACTTCCACCTGACTAAATGCATTTTCTGTTCAAAAAGCTCTACAGAATCCAACTTTAAAATGCTGATATTTCTTGCTACCTCTTTTATTTTTATCTTACCCCAGCCTCTCTTCTAAAACCCACATCATTTTTCCTCCTGAAATAATCATCACACCAGCCTGCAGTAAATTCTTCATGCGTGAATGTTGTTGTCAGATGTGGATCTGATGCACTAGGGATTCCGGAGAGAACGATTATTATTATTATTAATACTGGGTATGTGATGCTTTCAGCATGCAAGCATGCTCATACATACATGTATACACAGGAAGTAATCTACAATGTGACTTAACCTTGTGGGGGGGAAAATAAAGACTTATTTGGAAGAAAGAGACCCCCTCCTTTTTTAAAATGCTGCTTTGTTCAAATAAATTTTCTGAGAATATGGTTTTGTTGTAACTACCACACATTGGTCTCATTGCAATCTCAGCTCTGAATATCAGTTGAAATAGTAACATTCATTTCAATTAAGCAAACAAAGCAGAAGAGACATTAAAATGATCTGATGGAGACAAAAATAATCTCTGGCACTCAAGAAGCCTCAAAACTTATTTTTCATGCAAACCCTGATATCTATGCAATTCCCCTCTTCTTAGGGGAACCATATTCAATTTAAGCTATAGAAATGCTTATAACTTCGACGAGGAAGACCTGTACACATTATAAAATGTCCTTTTCATGTAAGATTCATTTTTATGAGCATAATCATCCTTAGTAGGTTGTTTTGGATAGTAGATTTTCTTCTTATTCACATGAGAGGATTTTTTTTTCCTGGGTTGCTGATTCTATGAAAAGCAGTTAGAGTCATAATAGACCAGTAGGAATTTTGCAGACTCCTACCTTGATTTGGGTTAGAAACCCCAAGGGAAGATATATTCGGCCATATCTTATCATACTTTGGAGGAGCTGCATATATTGGGGGGAAAAATTAGGATTTGTTATTTACAACATGCGATAAGATTTTTAAAATTTAGCTTTGTATCTAAACACATGGGTATGGAGAAAAACACAGCGCACAGACATCTATCACTAGACTTTGTCAATGAAACATTAGGACAATATACATCACTGCCACATTGAACAAACAGAAGCAATTGATGATTCCCAAAACACTGAATGTACATTTAAAGATTCTGTGTATTCACATGATAATGTTTTGTCTTCTATAATTTAACAGGTACAATTTAATGTAGTGGATATTGATTATTTGGATGTCTCTAAATTAGTGACTTCCACAGAGTAGGGCAGATTGCCTACTTCTTTAGCAGCATAATGGAGAAGGGTGGTAAGTGGGTGTTTCTACTGTTTATTTGACTATTTTGTTTAGATTTTCCCCCTTTCTGGGGAACTTCCTGTTTCTAGGGAAAAATGTTATTCTTCAGATATCAAGGAATTGCATACTAAGATTCCTCACTAGCATTTAAATTGAGCAGGCAAAAATCCCAACCTAAATCTAAAAATAAAAAAGCAAGATGTTGGCCAATAGCACTGATAATTATATACCAAAACAACAAGAAGATTGAAATAATTGAATTTGAACTCTTAGAATACATTGCATTCTGTACCACTGAACTTTGATGGGGTACCACTTGACTTACCATACTTCTTTCCATCTATTCCTAAAATGGGAAATGAAATTTAACCACACATTTCTTGGACACTCTATCTGATTCACGAGTAGTCAAGTTTCAATTTCTTCTTTTCATCTCACTGCATCTTGTTGCCTATCTAGAAAATTTTCTTGAACTACAGGATGGTTGACATATACATGTGCATCACAGTGTTGATTGATGATTATCAAGTTGTTTTTGACACTAGTGATCAGATATATAGATTTTCTCCATTGTGATCTATTCCTAATCTGGTTTTTTTTCACTATACCTTTACCATGTACATTTAAGTGTAATGTACACTTAAAATTAGCAGTAGAATGAGTGAACCTTTACCATGTACATTTAAGTGTAATGTACACTTAAATTAGCAGTAGAATGAGTGATACATGGATGAGATGTGAAATGGAAGTTTTCTCTAGAGCATATTATTTTTGATGCTCAGTTTATGCATTGATGTTACATCTGAAGCCAATGAAACCAGTTTGAAAAAAAATGAATCAGTGCTTGCTTGCATAGACTTCTATGGTATCTACACCATGGGACTCCCCTGTATAAGCTTGCTAAATGTGAGGAGAACCTGTGGCATCCACAATTCCATTTAAACTCTACATATAAGACTATTAAACTTTATTGTTTTTTTTTCACAAAAGACAAAGAATAATACAGAATCTTAGAGCTGGAAAGATTTACTTCAGTCACTGAGTCAATTGTTTAATATGTTTTTTTAAAGAATTGGCATGTTTTTTAAAAATAAAATAAGTGTGCTACTATATCAAACCATTTATTTTCTAGAAACAAAGTCTCTGTTTTTCTTACAAATAGTAAAAATATACATAGAAAGCTAAAATAGTTTGTGTGTGTTTGGGTATGTAATACTTATGTGGAAATCATCTTAAGTGACATAATGAAAACTATTTTGCAATTTCCAAAAAGCTACATGTATTTGTGCATACACTATACAATAATTTTGATGATAATGGAACTAAATTTGATTGTTTTGCTAATGGGTATTCCTAATTGAATCTTCCATTATGTGTGTGGAATATAAAGAAGAAAAAAATGGAAGAGAGCTTTCATATAAAATATCCATAGCTATTTTTAAAAAAAAATTGGATGGCATGTAACACTTTTTCTATAATAGAAAAATATAAACTTTTTGTGATGTTGAAATTGTTTGTATTCTCATTTAATATGCTTTTTAATGATTTACTAAATATTCTGGTCATTCTGACTTATTTTAGCTTGATTTTCTATTATCATATCAGTTTGATTTTACTTCTTTAACCACAGCTAATTATTCTTCTATAGCTTCAATATCTTTAGTACAATACGCTGTTATCTCTTTTAATCCTTCTTAGATATTTTGGAAAATATATATTTTTCTTTTTAATCCTAATTAATTGTAATATTCTTGTTTTATTTGCCAATGTACGAACAAATAAAAATTGATAAAAATTAATGTTTTTTTCATGCACTGTTCTTCCCCTAAAGCACTAAGACATAGCTTAATTGAATGACTTGACACCTCAATTAATTGCAGGCTTTTTCTGCTGTGTAAATGAGCAGTTCGGTTACATATTTTTCCTTTTTGACGCTAAACTGTCATTCATTTTATTCTGCCCATTTAAAGGAACAAATTACACTTTTCTGCATCACTTCCAGATAGGCGTAATAATTTAACGTCTAGCAAAAGCAGTCAAAGTCTGCTCAGGTTTTCTTTATTCATTATATAATGTGTTAAGTCTGGAGCATGGGTGCGAATAATGGAGACGAGCTGGTAGAAACAGTGAACTTCAAACTCTTTATTTACATGGTGTGACAGCTCAAACTCAAGGGCTGCTATCGCCTTCCTTATATAGGCAACTTATTAACTATTCAACCAATAGCAATCCTGGAGCACTAGCTCCGTTAACCAATGAGAATGGCCTGTTAATGGCCAATCAGATGCTCCTGAACGGACCAATCCGATCCTGCCATTAACAGCCAATCAGAAGTGCAGGGCCAGAACCCTGCACTTGACTTCAAACTCAAGATAACTTTATTTGGCATTATTCATTCACAACACCCCTTTCCCTCGGCTTCTGCTTACGGGACACGGTTACATAGTCCTTGAGGTAGGACGGTTGTTTTATCAGTCTTTTTGATTTTCACAAAGTGCCTGTCGATTGGCTGCACTTCTGCTGAGGTAGATCGTTGTTTAATGATAGGGGTGCCTCTGGTTCAGAGTTCACGTTTCCATCGTCACCAATATCACTGGCCACTCCCTGAGGTGAACTCACTCCCGTCCCCGGTTCCTGTTCCTGCATTTCAGTTCCGTTATCAGTCCCTTCAAAAAGATTTTCCTCTAGTTGCAATTCATCTTCCTCTGTATCTCCCCCCCCCCCAGTTTGGTCATAAGGGAGTTCAAAATTGCATGACTGCAGCCGCGATCGTAGTTGATCTATGTGATGCTTCCAAAGTCTATTGTCAGGGCACTGAATGAGGTATGATCTTGGGCCGGTTACGCGGATTACAGTCACTTCTACCCACAGCGGATTGCCCGATAAGTTTTTAGCGAATACTAAATCGCCTACCTGGAAGGTACGGCATTGGCCGCTGGATCCGAGTGGTTTTTCCGGTTCGTAGGCTGGGTGTAACTGATCGAGGTGGGAGCGGAGCTTTCATCCCATTAGCAGCTCGGCGGGAGTTTTGTTGGTGACGCTATGAGGTGTGATGTGCTGTAATGTTGTCATAGTCTATCTTTTGTAGAGTTCTTTTGACAAATTGTACCATGCGCTCAGCCCTACCGTTGGCCGCAGGGTGCACAGGCAAAGTAAGCGCATGTCGGATACCGTGGTCAGCCAGGTACTGTTCAAAAGACAGCGCAGTAAATTGGGACCCGTTGTCGGATACCAGAACATCTGGTAATCCGTGGGTTGCAAACAGCCTTTCCAGTCTTTTGATGACCGCTATGGTGGTCGTGTTCCTCATTTGGTGAATCTCGAGCCAATTTGAGTAGGCGTCGACGGTTAGCAAAAATGTGTCGCCTTTGATCGGCCCAGCAAAATCCAGATGTATGCGGGACCAGGGTCCCCGCAATGTCTCCCATTCGGTTGGGGTTGCCTTTGGTGGAGCGTTGCTTACTTCTTGACATTTCTGGCAAGTTTTAACCCAAGATTCAATTTGTCTGTCGATGCCTGGCCACCACGCGTAGTTTCATGCGAGGCCCTTCATGCGCATGATGCCAGGGTGGCCATCGTGCAAGGTTTTTAGCAGTGCCTGTTGGAGTTGTTCTGGGATAACGACTCTATCGTCCCAGATGACACAGCTCTTCTGCGAGAACAACTCTGTTTGACGACTTTTGAATGGTGTGAAGTTGTCTGGTACTTGGTCCAATGGCCATCTGCGTTCCACCCATGTGAGGACTCGTGCTAAGATGGGGTCGCATTTTGTTTCTCTCGCAATGCCACGGGCAGTTAATGGCGGTGTATGGAGTGTCTCGATCTGCAACGTTGTCATCGTTAGTGCAGGTTCGTTGATGGTTTCAGGGAGTGGTGCACGGCTCAACGCGTTGGCATGGGGAATGGCGATATTGTAGCTGATAATTGTAGGCAGTCAAGAATTCTGACCAGCAGGTCATCCTGGGAGAAAGTATGTAGGGAGTTGGCTTGACCCCAGCGATGATCCCCAGCAATGGTTTGTGGTCAGTTACAATGGTAAAAGCCCGGCCGTACACGTACTCATGGAATCTTTTAACAGCTGATACAATTGCCAGGGCTTCTTTATCGATCTGGCTGTAATTTCGCTCGGTTTTCGAGAGCGTTTTTGAAAAGTAAGCAACAGGGGCTTCGCTACCGTTAGGTAATACATGGCTCAAAATGGCACCCACTCCAAAAGGCGATGCATCACATGTGATATTTAACGGCAAAGTCTCATTGTACTGCATTAATACAGGGTCAGAAGTCAGTAGTTTTTTTACATTACGGAATGCCTGCTCTTCTCTGTGACCCCATACCCAAATTGCTTTTTTATCTAGTAGGCGATGTAAAGGTTCAGCGACAGTCGCCTTGTGCGGCAAGAATACATTATAAAAATTGATGAGGCCTAAGAACGCCTAGAGGTCGGCCTTGTTCCTGGGTCTGGGAGCATTTTTTATTGCTCTCAATTTGCTATCGGTAGGGTGAATACCCTGACTGTCAATCAAGTACCCTAAGAATTCAACACGATCTGTACACAGTTTGCACTTATTTTTCTTCACTTTCAGGCCTGCTTCTTGGAATTTTTGTAAAACCAGTCTTAAACGATCCCGTAAAATTTTTGGAGTGGAGGCAGCAATGAGCACATCGTCAAAATAGGGGACAATGCCTTTGATCCCCTGCAATAGTCTCTCCATTAGGCTCTGAAAGATCCCTAGGGCTACACTGACTCCAAATTGAAGCCGCGTATACTTAAAGGCACCTCGGTGTGTTATGATAGTCTGTGTCTGTGCTGTTTTTTCATCAACTGGCAGTTGCTGATAAGCCTGAGCTAAGTCTAGTTTAGCGAAGATTTTTCCGCTCCCCAGGGTATGGAGGAGGTGTTGCACCACCAGCACCGGATATGGATTTTGTTGCAGGGCGTGGTTTAGGGTGGCTTGATAGTCCCCACAAATTCTAATTGAGCCGTCCGGCTTAATTGGTGTCACGATTGGTGTTTCCCATGGGGAGTGGTCGGTTGGCTTTAAAACTCCCTGGGCTATCAACTTATCAAGCTGTTCGTTGATTTTCGGCTTTAGAGCGAACGGAACTCGACGAGGCTTAAG
Organism: Hydrophis major; assembly: GCA_033807585.1. Classification (NCBI taxonomy): domain Eukaryota; kingdom Metazoa; phylum Chordata; class Lepidosauria; order Squamata; family Elapidae; genus Hydrophis; species Hydrophis major. Next base: position 149,325,343 of record CM066330.1, read on the forward strand.
GCGGATGGGAGCTATCTTTGGATTAAGCCTAAGGATATCGGGGTCCCCTTGTACTCGCCTAGCTTTTCCGCGAAGACGTCCCTGAATTCATGGGCGAGGTCTTCCTCCCAGTCACTGCCGCCGATTCGGTTAATGCCTGCCACTTCAATGCCGAGTGGTGCAAACCATTGCAGGCCTAACAGGTTAGGCTGGTCCTTGTCGATCACCGTCAGGGGTAAGTACGCCATGTGGTTCTTGAATGCAACCCGGACTCTACTGGATCCTACGACTGGAATCCGGTTCCCCTGGTAGTCCTTTAACACGAGCCGTTGGAATTGAAGTTCTTGGCGCCAGATAGTGGGGATGAGTTGCTTGAGGGTCTTCCAGGAGACCATTGAAAGAGACGATCCTGAGTCAACTTCCATTTGCCAAGGTTGATTTTCAATGTCCACTTTGTCCTGAATTTTCTTAGCGTCTAGTGAAGAGGCATGGCCAATAGTGAGTGTTTGGTGGGCCTCTTCCCATCTCATTAGGCGATTCATGGGTTGGTTTCTGTAGGAGTGGTTTGCTGGTTCGCGCCTTACAGGGAGATTCCCTGTCGAATGGCAGAGATTGGTACCCTTCGAGGTCTGGCTGGGTCCGAGGAGACTTCTGCAGACCCGTCCGATGTGGCCTCGTTTCCCGCACTCATGGAAGAGCGCGTCACGGAATTTGCAATTGGAATGGTAATGGTTGGCCCCGCAGTCAGCGCACGGTTGCTGGGATTTCGGGTAACGGTCCCGGTTGGACCACAGGCGATGGACCTCTTCTTCGTCACTGTCTGATGACGAAGAGAGGTCCTCATGGTGGGTCGTCTGAAGCTGTCCTTCTGACTTAGGTGAAACTTCGCTGGCCGGTTGGTGTGCTGGAGCGCGATTTCGGCATAGTTGGGCAGCCAACTTCTTGGTTGCCTCCACTGCCGTAGCCTCAGCAATGGCATCGGCAAGGCTAATGTCGCCCTTAGCCATTATTTTGCTCTGTACGTTTAGAGCGTCTAACCCGAGAACTACTCGGTCTCTCAAGGCCTCCTCTAGGTCGGCGAAATCGCAAAGGCCTCCCAAGTTCCGGAGGCCTGCAATGAAATTGGCAACGCTTTCTCCTTTCCGCTGGTTTCTTTGATAGAACTCGTGTCATCTTACGAGCGTTGGAACAGTCGGTGCATAGTGGGCCCTTAGCAATGGTTCAAGGATGTTCCAGTCCATGGCCTTTACTTCAGCCGGTTTCGCTAATGCCTTAGCCATTTTGAATACCGTCGGGCCGCAGTGCATTAGGAATACCGCCCGTTTCTTCCCGGTTGTGGCATCCTTCAGATTATTCGCTTCCAAAAACATTTGGAAACGGTCCATGTAGGACTCCCAGTCCTCTTGAGCTGGATCGAACAGAGCAGGTGGTACTACGCGGCCGGACATGGTTCCGCCATTGTGCGCTTCAGCCACGTGCTTAGTTGTCTTCGTCGTTTTAGTTGGCTCTGATGTCATCCAATCCCACCCTCGTCGCCAGTGTTAAGTCTGGAGCATGGGTGCGAATAATGGAGACGAGCCGGTAGAAACAGTGAACTTCAAACTCTTTATTTACATGGTGTGACAGCTCAAACTGGATGGCTGCTATAGCCTTCCTTATATAGGCAACTTATTAACTATTCAACCAATAGCAATCCTGGAGCGCTAGCTCCCTTAACCAACGAGAATGGCCTGTTAATGGCTAATCAGATGCTCCTGAATGGACCAATCTGATCCTGCCATTAACAGCCAATCAGAAGTGCAGGGCCAGAATCCTGCACTTGACTTCAAGCTCAAGATAACTTTATTTGGCATTATTCATTCACAACATAATGTGTTGCTAAATTAGGCACAATTTATGCAAACTCCAAGCATCAGATCTCCCAGGAAAGAAATTAGTTCACTTCCTGTTTTTCCCTTGTCACATTGCTTGCCACTACTAGTTTTGTAATCTGCCTAGAACATGTCCAGGTTAACTGCCCTGCTAAATCCCAGAGAATGGGATACAACAGAAGAGTGGTCTCTGATTAACATTAAGGCCTACATGCTTGTTTTTTTTTTTAACCCAATAGTTAGTTAGGGAATGTCATCCTAAGCATAAAATGGCTATAAAATGTCATTTTAAAAAATACTTTTAAAGTAAGTACATCTTTATTTCAACAAAGCAAGACTTGTTCTCAAGTAAATGTATCTGGCATCAGTTCAGCAGAAGCAAACTCTGTTTTCTTCCAGTAGTCACTGGGATTAAGATGAAAATATTCACACATTTTAATTAATATTTTTTAATGGAGTGGGCAAGTAATTGGCTGTGTTCTATTTGTTTTTGCTGTAAGTGCATGTCCATTTAGTTGTAAAATATGGTATATGTATGTATAGGAGAAAGAGAAGTAATGTTTATGAGCTAGGCAACTGAATTATTAACACATGTGCATATATAACCTCACCATTCATAAATCCATCATGTCCCTTAAGGTATTTGGTGGCAATAGTAGTTAGATCACTTCAATTCTAAAGTACAAGATTTGTAAGCTTCAATCTGTGATAGACAAATGTCCTCTGAGCTAATAGACACTGCTTAAATCAATAGGACACACTTTCAACCATACTAGGTGTGTGCTAGATTTGTGATTAAACAAATTTAGTTCTTCTGGAAATTTTAATCAGGTTACATGCACAATTAACATACACATAAGGATTTTTTTTAAAACCTGAAAGGATAATGGCTGCCCATCTACAAGCATACTTGGGAGGAACTAATCATCTAGATCTATTATTGTCTGGCTTTAGGTTTGGATATAATCCAGAAACAGTTCTCCTTGGGGGTGAGACCTGAAAATAACCCAAGTCAAGGGATATTGCTGGAATAGAACAAGGGTTTGGGAATTGAAGGCACAGAGTTTGTGTAATTTAATTCTTACTGGCAGGTCCATCACCAGAAATCAGTAATGGGAAATTTCTGTTTGGCTCCAGGGAGCTCATTTTGTGATGTTCCAAAATATTCTATTCTTTCCTTCCTGGAGTTCAATATCTGCATCAAGTCATTGGAACCCAGATTATGCTCTCTTTTCTACCTGAATCAGAGAATCAGAGGTGGTATTCAGCAGGAAGGATGATTGGTCTGGTACCTCGGGAGAAGGTACTTTTATTTTTAACTTTGTCCTTTCTGGATTGTGAGTGAGCAACCTAGAGTCATCCTATTAAATGGATAGCTGTAAAAATCTGATAAATAAATAATAGATTTGCTTTTATTTTAATGTTTATTGTTTTTACAAATTGCTGACTTTAACACAATGGTTTTATTTAACATGGTTTTTATTTTTTATTTTAACTAGCCTGTGCTTTACTGGGTGGACATAATTACTGTATAAATAAGAATGAAGGATCCTTGATGTTGAGCTTCGTTGTTATCTTGCAGACATTCTCAACATCACCAGTGTTACTCGTGCCTCATTTTAACCCTGAACTAAAAATATTCTCCTTGATTAATTAATAAGAATCCATCTGTCCAAGACCGGGAGACGAGACACTAAAGTTCCCTCCACATCAAGGCTAATGTTTATGTATATGATTCTAATCCAGATTCACTTTGGAGGAGAGAATAAGCTATTTTCCCTCTTTGTATGCAATGTTTTTTTTAATCTGCATGTATTTTATAACAAATAATTTGCTACTTGTGTAATTTGGCTTTTATAGATGTCTGTCCCAGGAGGAGTGAAGAATATTTTGCATATTCTGCTGTATTTACAAATCCATCATGCAAAAACACCTGCTCTTGTAGCCTAAGGCTAAAACCTTTAAGTGGATTAATCTGAGATTAATTTTTAACGAAATCACCAGCCCAATGTTTCAAGACGTTCCTTTTTATCATGAAATCCAAAATAGATAAAAGGGTCTTATTTTTAGAAGTTATTCTAACTTCATTGATGTAATAGGAAAGTAAAATAAACATCAGTCATTTAATTATAACAATTGACCTCAACCCTTTCCTAAGAGGCCTATAGGGGGTGTGCATAAGCGCGCCAATCGTGCCTACCATCCCTGTCCTATTGTTTCTTTTATTTTTCTTATCAGTATCCACCTCATGTATTCAAAACTAAGTTTATTCTTATACCTGTATCTTGTAAGCGATTGACAAATCAAATCAAATCAAATCAATAAATAAATAAATTACAATGTGGTCTCAGAAAGGCTGTAAACAAAGGATCTGGGAATAGATTGTCATTTGGTCTTGTGCTGGCAAGGAAGCTGTCCAAGATCCACGGGCTTCCACAAGACCATCTCTACTAAGCCAATCCTTAAAACAACAGTATCAGATGCAGAATAAAGGTTAAATGATAAACTTGGTTCCTGTCTAAAAGGACCATCATAACAGCTTAGAATGTTCCTTGGGGAACATCAGCCATTTGAAATGAAAGCTAAGTTGAAGCTAAGCTCTAAAATAGTTGTTCATTGTCTTAGATTGCCTCCAATACAATGTTCAGCCTTTTGCAGTAGGTAGCAAGCATGGAAAGTGGAGATTTCTATTGTGAACTAATGTGAACCTCTGGATGAGGAGGTGATAGGAGATTAGATAGAGAGAGCAGGAGATCATAATGGACAGGCAGAACAAGAGGCAAACATGGAAGGAAGAAGGCAAAGGATTGGTAAATAAAAGCAGTGGATAGAAAGAAGATAGGAAGAAGTTAAAATCTAGTGTTCACCTGAAGAAGAAACAGATACAGAAAAAGGAGTTAAGGAAATCCATGATAACAACATGGCTGGATTCCTTAGGAGCTAACATTCCCATTGCACAATAACTGTATCTGCAAAGGATACCTGCAAAATTTTACATCTAATTTTGGCATTTTCAATGCTACAATTCAATCCTATGCAGGTTTTGTTCTGAAATAACACCTAGTGAGTTCAACAAGAATTGCTGTTGAACAGAAAAGTTCTGTACCTGTTTACCTGAGTAAAAATCATACTGGTATGTATGATTCATTAAGTCTGACATCCGCATTGTCTAATAATTTTCCTGGTTTATTCAAATACGTCTCACTGAAGCTTATTCAAATGCGTCTCACTGAATCAATCCCCCCCCCCCCCAAGTCCAAAACCCATTGAACTATGGATGAAAATTCTTTCCTCTGTGTTGTGAATGAATAAATGTGTAATAAAGTTATCTTGAGCTTGAAGTCAAGTGCAGGGTTCTGGCCCTGCACTTCTGATTGGCTGTTAAATGGCGAGATCAGATTGGTCCGTTGAGGAGAATCTGATTGGCCATTAATGTTCTCATTGGTCAACGGAGCTAGCGGTCCCAGGTTTTCATTGGTTGAATAGTTAATAAGTTGCCTATATAAGGAAGGCTATAGCAGCTGTTGTTTTGAGCTGTCACACCATGTAAATAAAGAGTTGAAGTTCACCGTTTCACAGGCTCGTTTCCATTATTCGCACCCATGTTTCAAACTTAACACTCTGAACATAACTTCTTTTTGAGCTTTGTATCAATTATACAATTTATCTGTGAAAAAAATATAACAGCCATGCAAGATATTAAGGGATGTTCTTTGTAATTTGCCCATTCTTTGCTGGATATTCTATGAATGTCACCCAATCTCTGCCCATTTGTCATTTTATTCCATGCCTAAATGGTGGGATAAAAACTTCTGAGTCACCCAAAGACTCTTTTGGAGGCTGCTTGTGAAGTCTTTAGGTACCTGGAAAAGATGAGTCATTCTCAACATGCTTCAATCAGAATTCTTTAACAACTAGGGTATATAATAGCCACTCATTCATTTATTGCAATTTGTTAGAAACTTTCTTTTCCTGAACAGCAGGAAAATAACATAATAGTGCTGAGATTACTGCAGAGATACAGATAAAGAAAAGATATAGAATTGTAATATTCAGTTTATAATCTCAAAAAGGCTTTTAAAAGAAAAAACATTTAAAAGGCACAGGGATTGGACATAGTTGGTGTAGGCACTGTGAATATGTGAAATGACAGAGAATGCATTCATTACATTTACATTTCATGTTTTCTCCAGGATGTTATTTATAGGATTTCCACACGTCTTCCTATCTAGGCAAAGAACAGAGCCAGATCCGATTAGTTTAAAGCACTGTTATATTCAGAGAGAGGGTTTTTGAGAATAGGCCTTTCTGTAAATATTTTGTATTCCTGTAAATAATTATGCCACATAAAACATAATTATACTTTCAACTTTTTCCTACTGGATAGGTGCTATGATACTTGGCAAATTATTGCTCAACAACAGCCTCAAGGCATAGCAGTACTATGTCAAGTAGTCCTCGATTTACGACAGTTCATTTAGTGACCAAAGTTACAATGGCACTGAAGAAAGTAACTTATGATCATTTTTCACACTTACAATCATTGCAGCATCCCCATGGTCATGTGATCAAAATTCTTATGTTTGACAACTGATTCATATTTATGATGGTTGCAATGTTACGTAATTCCTTTTGCGATCTTCTAACAAGCAAAGTCAGTGGGAAAACCAGATTCCCCTAATAACAAGAATTATCAGGGATTCACTTAACAACTGTGGTTAGGAAGGTTGTAAAATGGGGCAAACTTCATTTAACAAATGTCTCACTTAGCAACGGAAATTTTGGGCTGAATTGAGATTGTAAGTCAAGGACTAAATGTATGTAATAAAATATTATATTATCTATATATGACATTTTCTATTAAAATAATGAAAAACAAGCAATTTGAAAATAAATAAATTAGGGTTAACGTTTGGAATTCCTTAATAAATGTGGTCAGATGACCACATAGTTTTCAATGAATTAAAGTTTTATTCCAATCCAGTTTATTTGAACATGGCAGATACTTTTCTGTGTAGATTGGTTTATTTAAAAAACTTGTACATTTCCCTGGAGAGTGAAGAAACCTTTTGCTGGAAATTGGATGTTAGGGCAAATTTTGACAATAGTTAATAGATAACAGATAACCAGAGTTGGAAGGAACCTTGTAGGTCATTTAGTCCAACCCCCTGCCCAAGTGGGAGACTCTACACCATTTCTGACTAGTGGCAGTTGGGATAACACAATATTGTTAAATGTAATGGGTGACACGAAATGGACTATTATATTAATATTTGTGTCCTTATAGTAGCAAATAATTGGCAAGACCAAGTTTTGAAGTTTAATCCTTGGATTGTGGAATCTGGACACAGCTACCTGCCTCCAAATTAACAAATGTTATTTGTTTACTTATATACCTTCCTATTCCACTTGGGCAATCTTCCTCATAAGAGTAACATAGAAACAATCCTTAAAGTTGTTGCCTCTTTTCGTGAATTACAATAATTAGCAATGCAATGGGAATGCTAATAGATTTTAACTGAATGTTGTTCTGTATAACTCTGTTTATAAGGTGTTTTTTTTTTTTAAAGTTGGAAGGGATGAAAGTCTCTGGATTTCTGGTCTCAAGCTACTTTACTAGGTAGATGATAGTGCAGAGAAAGATGAACTTTATTACCCCTGGATTTCACATGAAAAGGCAACCTTCAGTATCCCAACAGAGACATGTACACTACAGAGGTAAGTACCAGTTTAAATGCATGGTCCTTAATCTCTATTAAGGGAGTCACTTTGGAGAAGTGGCACTGGGATAGGAACTGAATTCTAATCCTCCCATAGTACAGAGCTAGTTGATGATCCTAATGGCTTTCTCTCAGCCCTGGGAAGAAAGCAACGACAAACCACTTCTTAAATCTTGTCAAGAAAATTGCCGGGACTAACTATGTCAGCACTTACCAGGAGTCAATACTGACTCAAAGGCAACAACACAAACAACAAACAATACTCTGGCTCCAAATGAGCACATATGCATATAAATCAGCAAATATACCAATTTATTCAAACTCAGCTAGCCTTTTGAAGGTAGAAGATTTGGTTCTTAACTATGGCTGAAAATTAATCTAATCCCTGACTACATTCTCCCATGAATTTATAGATTTTTGCCAATCTTCTTGGGAGTCTAATCTCTAATCAAGCCTAGGATTCAATTGCAAGGTTTTTTTCCCTTCAGGGTCACTGTTGTCATTAGGATAAGAAAGTGTTGGAGGCAATCTTATGCTAAAAAATGTTTTTAATGCTCTGGGGAGGTTGAAGCAATTGAGTAGTTCCTCCATAAGGACATACTCTTACATTGTCCCAATGTTATGTTTTTTACCAGCATATTCATGTTGTGTCACAATTTAGATAGATAGATAGATAGATAGATAGATAGATAGATAAAAAAGAGAAGTGGAGAAGTTTTGTGTGGTAGTCTATAGGATTAGGAAAAAATGTACACAACAGACACAAGAAAGCTTCCTTAATTTTCTTCTTTAAGTATAGAGAATCTGAGATTCTTTTATTTTATGTTTTTAAATTTACAGCTGCACTATTTTTATTCTGTATGTATGTATATATAATAACCAAAATAAAGAAAATTTGACTTGATCCCAACTGGTGTTATCCAGTTCCTATTGGTTTTTTTTTTTATTTGAAAAGGTGTAACATACCTATTCTATCATGCATACACTGAACTGTGTTCTGTTCCCCCAATGCTGAAGTCCATAAGCATGAAAATTGCTGGCAGATGGGTCTGCCACCCAGAAATAAAGAAATAACCAATTTTGTTATTGTAGGTGGCTCTCCGAAATCCATGGGTTATAAACCTCAAAATATAAACAGTTGCTAAGCTGATGAGGGGCAGAAAATATTGGGCTCAATTTACCTTTAACTTTTAGGTTCCACGCTGGCATTTCTAGCAGGTGTTGCTTTTATTTTTTTTTGGGTCTGGTCCCTGCCTGACAAATTCCACCTGCCGAAATTCCCTGTGACAATTACTGGAGGCAGAGGAAGCCCTGTCTTCCTTGGCATCTGGCCACACTAATTGCTGCTGCTGCTGCCCTTAGGCCTCTTCCAGTGAAAGAAAATTAAGACAGCGTTGCTAGGCAACAGCTGGCTTTTCCTTGCAGCTGTTCCAGGTCTGGTTTCTTGAGGTGATAGAGAAAAGAAAAGCATAAAATTTATTAAATGGTTTCAAGAGATTGTCTTCCACCTTCCTAACAGAGAATTGTTTGCGTCCCATTACAGCAAATGTTATTGTCTTACCAACGCAGTCAATTATTATTTTTCCATAAAGCGTTTCTCCACAGGGAAATAGAAAATGGGAAGCTGTGGATCTGTTTACAAAGCATGTTACTCCGTGTATTAGTAAAACTAAGGAGGCTTGAAGAAACTAAGGTTTGAGTGGAAAAGGGGATTCTACATGGAAAGACTTCGATTCAGGAATCTTACACAATTGGGCTTTCCAGTTGCAGGAAAATTATATGTATAAACATTTTATTGAGTAGAAATTAAGATCCTCAAAGGTCTAATCCAATATTTTCCAACATTAGCCAGAGTTAAGATGCTTTGACTTTCAGAATTCCTCAGTCAGCTACTAAAGTCCATGCATTTTAAAGTGGCTGATATTAAGAAACACTTGTCTAGCTAAAAGTCACTAAAAATTATGCACTGTTTATAAGGTATATGGCATTAAAAGCTTGGATGTGCATGGAAAAATAAATACGTACGATCATACTAGATATTGTGGCCATGATGCCTAGAGTTGCAGACAGAGTGGATAAAGGCACTAATATCAGGGTTCTGAACTTGGTTTCAGAGGGTCTGCGAATTTGTATGGGAGAAAATTAAAACAGGGCTTTGAATGCTTGTAAACATTAAAAAAGATTGGAGGTTGTACAATATGTCATAATCGTTACCTTTTGATATTTTGATGCCTAGCATTTGAGCATAATTGCTTTATTTTGTAGCACAATCTATAGAAATTTTATTTTATGCATTTAAATATTTTTTTTCCTGAGAAAGGGTCAGTAGCTTTCAAGAGAGTCCACAGCAAAAAAACTACCCTGTAGTAGTTAATATGTCTTCAGGACCAGTGGTATTTATGAAATCAAGATAAAGATAATGCTGTCTCCTGGCCAAGCCTTAGTCTTTTAACAAACAAAGCCTAATCTAATCTATTGCAGGTTTGTGGATGTCCACAAAGGAATCTGATAGTGGCACAATGCCTGGGGATGGAGTGATTGGCAGAAACAGGCTGGTGGCAGTTGCAGGAGATATACTGCCCAGACCATCATTAGATGGCAGCAAAGAGATATAAAAAACTTTAAGACATCTTTTCTGTGTTGGCTTGGCTTGCTGCTAAAATGGGAATTAGCAGGTTATAAATCTATTGCAGCCAGAGATTAACTGAGCTTAAGCTGTTTCCTAGTTAATAGAGAATAAGGAACTTTGGAAAAAGTTAATTCATGGTACTCTGAGAATAACATGCACTTGTGGTCTAACAGGTCAGGCACACATTAAAATTGGTAAACAATCAAGAGCAGATATAAAAGATAAGCTCGGGTAACATCCCAAGATCCAAGGGATGGCAAAACAACCAACATGGTATGAAAGCTGAGTTCTGAAGAGTAATTCCCAGCTCCCAAGAGGGAATGCCATATATTTGCCACTTGGTGACCATCTGGAGTAAATCACAACAGGAGTTCCATAGTCTGCCATTCCTCTTACAATTAGGAAGTTCAGCTTTCTGCCCCTGAAGCCTGGTTTAGCGTCTTTGCATAGGATTGAGGAACCGAACTTCTGAGACTGAGAAATTGTCATGGGCTTTGAGAGAAAAGGTCTGGGAACTTGCTGATGCTGTAAAAGCCAGACTGGAACCGCTGATTTCAGGATTGTGGGTTTCTCCAGTAAATCTACTGTTACTGGATGCCTCTGACTGAGATCCTTCTAATTCTGAAGTCCCCAAGCCCAGGTCCATGGCACTCTCCCAGACCATAGCCCATTCTTAACAGGACTGTGGTGGGCGAGTGTGTGCATGCAGATGCATTTGTAAAAGCAGCGTGTGCATGTATGTGAAACCATCTCTCCACCCCCTGCTGCCGCCACTGCCTCTGCCCGTCTGTCAAGATGGAAAGGTTGGGACTCTGCTCTAATTCCATTCTGCTCAGCTGAGGACATGACCTCCAATCCAGCAGAGCCATAACACCTCATAGTACAACTGGATAATGCAGGCAAGCCTAAGTCTATTTCTGCTAAGGTGCTTTGAGCACAGATAGATAGATCCTACTACTACAGATACTGGTCACACATCTATTTCTATTTATGTATAGGTGAAGGCTCCAACTCTTAGCCTGTGAGTTGCTGTGTTGCATATGTAACTTTATAATAGACCTTCATGATTTTTAACTGAAGTGTTCATGTTAAAAATAAGAAAATGGCTCAAGCTGCTGCTGGATTAACTTCCATATCCACAGGTTAACCTAGAGTATATGTTAAGGATGAGGAACATATTGAAAACAGGGTTTTGGAAAATAGCCCCAGTTGCAAAAGTGGTGAAAAGTATTACCAAAATGTCCACTACTTTCTGATTATAACCTGCAACCTGATTCAAGCCCCCTTTTAAAAGCTGTGCTACTAGTTGTAAAATTATGCCTGTAAGTGTGATCCAAAGAACTGCTTATCAGTCAATGTATCTAGAGCATTGGCAGCTAAATGTCTAAAGCAATTCAATGTAGTAAACATTGGTGGATGTGTCTTTTGAGTCGCAATTCCTTTGTAATGAATATTACCAGATGAGCGACCAGAATAAATATTGCATTCAATAACTTTATGTTCATTTCTTTTCTTAAAAGGAAGCTGATCAGCTTGAAACAGTCCTCAGGTAGCTATAAAAGGAAAAGATAGAGCAGGTAAAGAGTTCAGCAATGTGTCAGAACATGTGTGTGTTTTATGTGTGAGGATCGGAGTGCTAAAAGCATACAAGAATATTCCTGTTTTCAATTATGAAATGCTGGAAGAAAGTATTCTGGAAATAGAAGTTTTTCATTTGAGTTTTTTTGTTGCCTCTGATTTCTTCAGTGTGTGAGAAGCTAGACAAATTGCAACCAAAGGTCCCATTCCCCTCTTTCACTATTGGCTCTGTTAAGTCCTTGCCCTCTGGGAAATGAGAAGCTGGACTTTTAAAAGGGCATTGGCTGCCTCATTGGGAGGAAGAATATGCCAGTGGAGGTTTTGTATCTTGCCAGAAAGAAAATGAGAAAGCAGGAAGAATAGAACAGATAAAGATGAAGATGGAGTAGCAGCAGTAGCCCTAGCAGATGCTGACCTATTGCCTGGAGGAAGAAAGGAGAAAAATGAGACAGGAGAAAAGGTAAATAAGACTTAGAGTATATATCACTTCACAATGTTTTACAGCCCTCCCTAAGTGTTTTACAGGGTCAGCATTTTGTCCTCAACAATGTGAGTCCTCATTTTATCGATCTCGGAAGGATGGAAGGCTGAGTCAGCTTTGAGCCGGTCAGGATCGAACTGCTGACAGTTGGCAGTCAGCAGAATTAGTCTGCAATACTGCATTTTGACCACTATGTCAATACAGCTCTTGGATGAAAAACATTTTCAAGGAAAACGTTTCTTTTTTGAATAAGACAAAGGATAATGAAGTTTAGATAGTTTGGTTGGAAAAAAAATACCCCCTATGAAAAATTGATTTTGCAACCATTTATTCAACAAAAAATATTAACATATGACGTTTTCCTCTCCAGAAAAAGTAAATACATCCTTGACTCTAATACCTGATATTGCTCCCTTTGGCAGAAATAACCTCAATTTCTTAGAAATAATATCAAGTAGGAGGAATATTTTTCAGCTATATGATGTTTGAAGGTTTCTTTTGCCTGTGCAGCCATTTCAAATCACCCTGTAGCATCTCAATGTTTGGTTTACAGTTGGTTTTTCTGATGAAATGCTGGCTTTGGTTTTACCAAATGTGTCTTCTGGTACAAGTAGTCCTTGATTTAAGACTAAAACTGGGAATAAAACTTCCATTGGTAAGCAAGGAGTGAGTTAAATGAGCTGCACCCAACTTTGAGCTATTTTGCAAATTAAGTGCTGAGTGAATCACATGGTTGTTAAGCAAATCTAGCTTCCTTCTTTTATTTTGTTTGCTAGAAACTGGCTGGGAAAGATGCAGATTGTGACCAAATGACCCTGGAATTCTGCAACTATTATAAATGCATGCTAGTTTCCAAGCACCCATGACCATCATGTAACCATGGGAATGCTGTAAGCATTAAATCATATATTTCAGTGCCATTGCAACTTCAAACAGTTAATGAATGAATGGTTGTTAAGTTGAGGATTACTTGTATTGTGGCCATATTTCATCTGACCAGAGCTCATTCCAGAAATCCTGGTCTTTGCCAAGGATTGTACATAAGCAAACTTATTATTTTCCTGATATTCTTTCTAATGGTAGATTCATGCATTCTGACATCAATAGTGGTCAGGGCTACATGTAAGTGACAAAAAAATGCTAAGTTTCTTCAAGACATCTTTCAGCATTTGGCAGTCTTTGCTTGAGCTGAACGTGTTGGGACAGTTGCCCTGGACAGAGTGGTAATTGTTTGAAATCTTCAGTTGTAGATTATTTTCTGGGACAGTTGGAATAATTGAAGTCCGATTGTTTGGTAATCTTTTAAAATCTCTTACTTTTACTCATAGGCATTCCTAACTATTTCTGAAGGTCTCAGAGAGGCTGTTTCATTTTAGGCATGGTGACATCACATACTTCAACAACAAAGAACAAATCAAACTAGGTGTCAGAAGTTTAATAAGCCAGCTTCTCCTTCCAGAGCCACACTAACAACATTGTCTTCAGTTGCACTTGATGGGGTAAACTGATTCTGACTATAGGTATTTGTAATAATGATGAATAAAGGAGTGCCCTTATTTTTTTCCTCATGCAAAATATACATTTATAAATTACACTATGGAATTAAATTACAAAATATAAATGGTATATTTTCCCCCTTTTAGCTCTCACTGTTGTTGAAATGAAGATAAGTATCTGTCAATGAAGATAAGTATCTGTCATACTTAGTTTTTCACTTGACTGTTGCTATAGCCCAAGCATATGCAAGTAGAAGTAAAGCAACTTAAGGCTGGCAACAAGTAGTTTAGTAACTTATGCTCCATAGAGCTTTATAGCAATCTCTGAGAGGTTTACAATGTCAGCTTATTGCTCCCAAAAAATTGCATCCTTGTTTTACCAATCTTGGAAGGATGAAAGGCTGAGACAACATGGAGCCAGTCAGGATCGAACTGGGCAGAGTTAGCCTGCAATACTGTATTGTAACCCTGTGTCACCACAGCTCTTTTCAGCCAATCAGAACAACTCTCAGCAAGAAACTGGCTAAGAATAACAGTGGCTGATGACACACACCAGAGGATCAAAGTGGTGGGAGAACCAGGATCTAGGGGGAAAAAGTTGGTGAAGGCAACAGGAACAAAAGTGTTCCAGACAGAAGAACCTAAGTGTGATGTACAAAGTCCTAGTAGAAGATGGAAACAGAGGTCTGAGCAAAGAGCCATTGAATCTCATCAACATAATCCTTGGCCTAAATAGGCTGAAATAGAACAAGCTCATTAGGGCCAAGAAGATACTGCCCAATAGTAACATCAAGCAACACAAGCAGCAGCCCCAACACCACAACGGTCAAGGCCAGTTGACAGCAGAGATCATATTTAGCCACAAAAACAACCAGGGCAGAAGATGTCAGTGGTACCGGGATCTGGGCCCAGCATTAAATAGAGCGAAGATAGAGTTGAAAAATGAAAAGAGGCTATGTACTGGGACTGTAGATTTTAAGACAATAGACAAAGAAAGAATACTTAAGAGAGATATAGTTAGAAAATAGGTGGATAAGGACAGAATGTAGAAATTTTAACTTAGAGTTATAATGTAAGAAAAGCAAACTTAAAGAAATAATAGTAAAACAGCATAGAAATAAATGCTAGATTAATGAACCTACATAAGGGAAACTGGATTATAATTGGCTACCTCACTAATTGGATTAAAAGATCCGGAAGACCCTGAGTTATCGAAATGAGTAAGAAAATTTTACCTTCGGGCATCTCAACTTCTGCTCCTGTTTCCCCATCAGCTGGAGGATGACTCTCAACAATGATGAAGCAAGACAAAGCGCAAATGGATTTAACAATGGTTATGCAAGGAATACAAGATCTTAAAATGAGTATGGAACAAAGAATGGAGAGTATTGACCAAAGAATTGGAAAGATGGATGAGAAAATTGAAAATTTCAACAAATGATGGTGAAACATGATGAGAGAATCCAAAAAATAGAAGAGAAAGATAAACAAAGAGATGATACAATTGGGAATATTGATAACAGATTAACAATGGTTGAACAAGAAAAAGGTGGGATGTTGAAGTGGGAGATGGACAGGTCAGAATTTTATCTTAGATTCCGAAATATTGAGGAAGAAAAAGGACAAAACTTGGCGGCAGTAATGATTGAAATTCTGGCCGGAGTCTTGGAAATAACAGAGGAAAAGATGATGGATGGAGTAGATGAGATATATCGAGTCTTCACAAGATATGCGATGAAGAACCAATTACCAAGAGAGGTCCATGTTAGATTCACTAAAAAAACTATTAAAAACCAAATATTACAAGTGGTAAGAGAGAAGGGGTTGAAATATAAAGGCAAAGAGATTCTGGTCTTAAAACAAGTACCTAGAAAAGTGAGAGAGATTAGAAGAGAGTATTGATTTTTGAGTACACATTAAAAAACAACATGAACAATTATTGATACGACCAAAGTTAGGGAAAATATTTACTTCTCTGACTCATTGTAAGACAAGAGGAGTGGTTTTGTATGTCAAAGAAACCACTCCAGCTTAATCGATTTATACGGATGAAGACGGAAGAGTATTAATAGTTGAAATAGTGGATAATAATATAAAAACTCTCTTGGTTGCAATTTATGCCCCAAATGATAAACAAGAAGAATTTTATAAAAAATTACATATGAAAATAATTGAACTGGACAATGTTAACATACTTATGATGGGGGACTTTAATGGAATTGTAGACAATAAACTGGACTATACAGTAAAAACAACACGACAAAATAGGAAAACTCTCCCTAAATCCTTTCTTAAAATGATAGATGAATGAAATTTAAAAGATATATGGAGAGAAAGAAATGCTAAAACTCAACAATATACTTTTTATTCAAACAGGCATTTATCGTGGTCCAGAATAGATATGATTTGGACATCAACAGAATTATTATCTAATATTCAAGAAATAAATATTGAAACAAGTACATGGGCAGACCATAATCCAATGACAGTTAAATGGAACGGACAAAAAAGAAGATCTAGATGGACATTAAACAATACTATTTTAAAGGGAAAAGATTTTATACAATGGATGGAAAAAGAATTGGCCTTCTTCTTCAATGAAAATAAAAAAGAAGATACTTCAATGCAGAATGTTTGGGATACAGTGAAGGCATATGCAAGAGGATTAATAATTGACTATACAAAGAAAAAGAACATTAGGAAGAGGCGAATGATTAAAGCTCTAGAAGATGACCATATAAAACTGGAAAAAGAATTACAAGAGATGCCACAGAAAAAAGATATCAAACTTAAAATGGACATAATTAAACATAAAATGGATCAAGCAGAGAAAGAAGAACTGGCACAAAAAATTAGAAGTGCTAAACAGAACTATTTCGAAGATGCAAATAGGCCAGGTAGATGGTTAGCATATAAGTTGAGAAAAGAGAAAGAGTCAAGGAAAATATCACAGTTAATAGATGATCATGGTCAAATTTGTTATGGTAATAAGGAGAAAAGGGCAATCATTTGATATTTTTATGGACAATTATATAAACAGGAGGATCTTGATGAAGGAAAAATTAAACAGTATTTACAAAATGCTAACCTACCTAAGATACCTGATGAAACTTGGAAAATGTTAGAAAGTGCTATAACTATGATGGAATTAACTGAAGCACTTAACAGACAGAACAATGGAAAAGCACTAGGAACAGATGGTTTCCCGGCAGAATTTTATAAAACATTACAAGAATCGTTGAGCATTCCACTGTTAGAAGTCATAAATGAAGTTATGATAAATAAGAAAATACCTGAAACATGGTCAGAAGCTTATATTACACTTATTCCAAAAGAAGGGGTTGACCCATTACAAATTAAGAACTATAGACCTATTTCTTTATTGAATGCAGACTATAAAATCTTTGCTTCAATCTTGGCAGAAAGGCTTAAAAAATACCTAAATAACTTTATTCACTCTGATCAGAATGGATTTTTACCAAAGAGACAGATTAAAGACAATATGAGGGTAATCCTGGACACATTGGAATATTATGAGGAGCACCCAGAAGAACAAATGGCTTTGATATTCTTAGATGCCCAAAAGGCATTTGATAATGTGAACTGGAGATTTATGTTATTACTATTGGAACAGATGGGCTTTGCTAGAAAATTTATCCAAGCTGTTAGGGATAACATTGTTTTACCCTAACTGGTTTAGGTAAATAATAATATGTAATCATAGTTTATATGTTAAAGTGTCTGCAACTTTAACTGTGGGACAGTAATTAAGGGAGTGGTTGTGAAAGCACTTTAAAAGAAGCAAGACGGCAGCTTGCTATCTCTCTGGCTTTGAAGTTCCTGATTACTGCAAGGACACAAGACTGCATTGCTCCAACGGGAGAGAAAACAAAGGACAGACTTGTAAGTGTATTGACATAGGGTATTCAACACGGACTTTGCTAACTGAATATCCCTGAATGGACTGACTAAATGATACATGACTATTGGACTGTTATTTTGACTATGCTATGAACTCATAATGGAATAAACTATATATTTGATAGCACAAGCGTATCTGTCATTTTTACTGTATGTTAATAAACATACAAGCTTAGCTCACTCATTTATCTGTGTGCCTATCTGACTAAGCTGCACATTCTGTTTAGCTTGTCTCCCTAACCCTGGTTGGGGAAACCAGGCTTAACACTGGTTATGGGCCCAGAGGCTGCAAAGTCAGTTTAACTAGGATAAAACAGATTTATGTAAAAGTGAGAGTTTGTGTTGTTATACATTACAGTAAACAGACAGCTGTGTTTTATTAATTATATTTTTATATCCATATAAGAAAACATGGCACAAGTCAATCTACAAAGTTTGTCCCTTATATCCAAGTTGGATGGAACAAACTATGTATCATGGTCTATGAAATGTAGTCTGCTTCTACGAAGAGAAGGTTTGTGGAACATAATTGAAAATCCACCAAATGTAGAAGAATGGGATCCAGAGGATAAGGAAGATAAATTAAAGATAGAAGAATTTATGCATAAAAATGAACAAGCAATTTGCATTATTGGGTTAACCTTAACTGATAACCAGCTTGTTTATATCCACGGAGAGAAATTAGCTGTTGGGTGTTGGCAGAAGCTGAAGAGGATTTATGTTCGAGATTATGTTGGTGCTCACATAAATCTAACACGGAAACTTTTCAGTACACATCTCCATAAGAATGGTGATATGATGAGTCATTTGAAAACTATGCAAAGCATTTTTCAAGAACTGCACGAGAAAGAGCTTATTTTCTCTGAACTACATCAAGTCTATATAATACTATCTTCCCTCGATGAAACCTATGACAATTACGTAACTTCCCTTGAAATATTGCCAAAGGAAAGCCTAACTTTAACTGATATAACTGGCAGATTGATTGAAGAGGCCAGAAGAAGGCTTGAAAGAGACGAATTAAGGAGGCAGCAACCTCAAAAAGAAGAAAATGAAACTCCTACTGCATACGCAATTAAAAGGTGTTTTAATTGTGGAGGAAGAGGACATTTGGCAAGATTTTGTAAAAAAGCAAAACGCCAGAACGCTGGCCAGAATACTAAAAGTCATCAAAAGATAAATAAAAATTTAGAGTTAGCCATGTATACTAACGGAGCTGTAAAAAATAATTTATGGGTGGTTGATAGTGGAGCATCTCATTGTATAACTAATGATAAGAAACATTTTATTAAAATGTCCAAGAGTACACAGCAGATATCGTTAGCCAATGGCTGGAAACTGAAAGCTAAAGGTCAAGGTATAGCATATTGTTCTTTTATAAAAGAGAATGTAAAAATGTTATATGTACCACAACTTAAGTTTAATTTAATTTCAGTTAGAATTTTGGTTAAACTAGGATATGTAGTTACTTTTAGGGGAGATAACTGCATAATTGAGAAAGAAGATAAGAGAATTACTGCATCTTTAAGAGGTGAATTATATGTGTTAAATGATGATGGTTTAAAGGTGGCTAACACAATTTATGAAAATAAGAAATCTCATGATGAATGTATTCACTTGTTGCATCGAAGGCTAGGGCATTTAAATTTTAAAATGCTTAAGAAAACTGTTGAATTATCTAAGGGAATAAGTTTGAAACCTTGTAATAAGTATTTGCAATGTAATGCCTGCAATCAAAGCAAGGCCAGGGTCACACCGGCTGATAGAGTTGATGGATTTACTACCAAAGAGCCTTTAGAAGTAGTATTTGCAGATTTAATAGGTCCTAAAAAACCAAGTGTAGGAGGAGCTCGTTACATACTAAGTATAATGGACCACTATTCTAGATATGGGTTTTGCTATTTAATGAAGAGCAAAACTGAAACATATCAAAATCTCTTTAATTGGATTAAATTTGCAGAAAGGAAAACTAAAAAGAAATTAGTAACTCTTATAACAGATAATGGTACGGAATTTACAAATAATAAATTCCAGAACAGACTAAGAATGTTAGGTATTCAACATAAAAAGTCTGCACCATATAGGCCACAACATAATGCCTTTATAGAGAGAAGAGGCCAAACATTACAATCAATGGCACAAACTATGATGTCTGATTCAGGATTACCTGACAATTTGTGGGGAGAAGCAATAATGTGTGGTAATCATATATTAAATAATGTTGTTAATTCAACAACAGGTGAATTACCATTCACATTGTGGCATGGTACAAAACCTGATTTAAGTTACTTGCACACATTTGGAGCACCAGCATGGGTGCATATCCCTTCACAACTTAGACACAAAGGACAACATAGAGCTAAAAGATTATATTTTGTAGGATATACATCTAATCATAGATCTTATAGATTCTGGGAACCAGGTACATCTAGAGTTTACACCAGTGCTAGTGCTAAATTCCTAGAACATGTAGGATGGAATAGATTAGAGCAAGATTTAAATAATGAAGTAATTATTGAACCCTACAAAAGGCAGAAAGATCAGATTAGTTATAAGAAGAGTCCAATTAAAGAAGAAGTCCACGAAGAGCAAATAGGACCAGAACAAGAGGAAACAGTTAATCAAGAAGAGTTAATAAATGAAAGTCCACCTGTGAGTCCTGTAATACCTAGACGTACTACACGTGTAACTAGACCACCTGATAGGTATCAAGCAAGTATAATTTGCCAAGTAACTAAAGTTCCAACTAGTGTAAATGAACTTAAGATGTATCCTGCTAAGGATCAGGAGAATTGGCAAAAGGCAATGGAAAAGGAACTAAATTCATTAAAGGTAATGAAGGTTTATGAAGATGCTAAATTACCTCCAGGAGAAAAATCCATTGGGTGCAAATGGATATTTAAAGTAAAAACTGGAAATGATGGGACTGTTACCCATAAAGCTAGGTTAGTAGCTCAAGGATTTAATCAAACTGCATCTGATTACGATGAAGTTTTTGCACCAAGTCTTAAAGCAACATCTTTAAGAGCAGCATTAGTGTGGGCAGCTAAGAAAAACTATGTCATTAACCATTTAGATGTAGAAACTGCTTATCTACATGCACCATTGCAGCACACTATATATTTAAGAAAACCAGTAGGTTTAAAAGACAATAAAGTAAATAGTAATGATTGTTGGAAACTCAAAAAGAGTCTTTACGGATTGAAACAATCTGGGTTTGAGTGGAACCAATATATTGTGAAAGAGTTAAACAATATAGGTTTTAAATCTGGTTTAGCAGATCCATGTGTGTTTAAAAGAGAAAATAATGGAACGGTGTCATTATTGTTATTATTTACAGATGATATTGCTTTGATAACTAAGACTAATAATGAAGCTAATGAGATTATATCATTATTAGCCAAAAGGATAAAATTAAAGCATTTAGGTGAAATTAAAAAATATCTAGGATTGACAATTAACAAAACAAAAAATGGTTTTAAGATATCTCAAGAAGATAAAATTTGCCAATTAATTAAAACGTTTAAAATGGAACTTTGTAAACCGGCAAAGACTCCAATGAGTCAGGAAGTTTGCCAAACTGATGATCAAAGTCCCAAATTTGATAAGTCTATATATCAATCTTTGATTGGTAGCTTATCATATATAAGCAATTGGTCAAGGCAAGATATAGCTTATTGTGTAAATCAGCTGGCACGTTTTAATTCAGATCCACAACAATGTCATTGGCAATCATTAAAGAGAATTTTAAGATATCTTAAAGGAACACTGAACCATGCATTGTATATAGAACCAAAGGGTGATTTGAGTCTTAGTGCCTATGCAGATGCAAGTTTTGCAACTGATATAAACACAAGAAAATCAACATCTGGGATGGCTATATTATTTGGTAAGACACTAATAGGGTGGAGGTCAATCAGACAACAGCATATCAGCTTGTCCACGATGGAAGCGGAATTTTCATGTCTGTCATTATTATGCACTGATTTGATTTTGTACAAACAGTTATTATTAGACATGGGTATAACTGTAAAAGATTCCATTATTGTGTACGAGGATAACCAAGCAGCTATAAAATTAGCTACTAGTATTGCTGTAAAAACTAGATCAAAGCAAACTGATTTAAGATACTTAAATGTTAGAGAATCTGTAAAGAATGGGCTAATTAAATTGGAATACTGCATGACGGAAGAAAACATTGCAGACCAATTTACAAAAGCTCAAGGAGTAACTAAGTTTAAAGAGAGTTGTAACAAATATGATTTAAAGATGTAAATAGTTATATTTATTATTATTTCCTAAAAGGGGAGAATGTTAGGGATAACATTGTTTTACCCTAACTAGTTTAGGTAAATAATAATATGTAATCATAGTTTATATGTTAAAGTGTCTGCAACTTTAACTGTGGGACAGTAATTAAGGGAGTGGTTGTGAAAGCACTTTAAAAGAAGCAAGACGGCAGCTTGCTATCTCTCTGGCTTTGAAGTTCCTGATTACTGCAAGGACACAAGACTGCATTGCTCCAACGGGAGAGAAAACAAAGGACAGACTTGTAAGTGTATTGACATAGGGTATTCAACACGGACTTTGCTAACTGAATATCCCTGAATGGACTGACTAAATGATACATGACTATTGGACTGTTATTTTGACTATGCTATGAACTCATAATGGAATAAACTATATATTTGATAGCACAAGCGTATCTGTCATTTTTACTGTATGTTAATAAACATACAAGCTTAGCTCACTCATTTATCTGTGTGCCTATCTGACTAAGCTGCACATTCTGTTTAGCTTGTCTCCCTAACCCTGGTTGGGGAAACCAGGCTTAACACAAGCAATAGAAGCCATATATTATAAGCAAACGGCAAAAGTAATGATAGATGGAGAATTCACAGACTCTATTAATATTAAAAAAAGGTACAAGACAAGGATGCCCATTATCTCCTTTGTTGTTTGTATTGACCTTGGAAGTTTTAAATAGAAATATTAGAGAGGATACAAAAATAAAAGGAATGAAAGCCAAAAAGGAGGAATTCAAATTGCAAGCCTTTGCGGATGATTTGGTCTTTATTTTGGAAGACCCTTTAGAGACAGCTCTAAAACTATTGGAAAAGATAGAGCCGTATGGTGAGATGGCTGGTTTAAAAATAAATAAAGACAAGACAAAGATTCTGACAAAGAACATGTTATTAAGACAAAGAGAAGAGCTGGCAGATTTATTGAAAATTCAAGTTACGAACAAAGTTAAATATTTGGGGATATATTTGACGTCAAGATGTACTACACTGAAAGAGAATAACTATATTAAGCTTAAACAACAGATAGCATCGGACCTGAAAAAATGGGAAAACCTACAATTGTCATTGATAGGTAGAATTTCAACAATCAAGATGAATATTTTACCCAGAATTTTATATTTGTTTCAAACAATACCAATTAGGTTAAGCAAGGATTTCCTCGAAGAACTAAATAAAATTGTGTTGAAGTTTTTATGGCAAGGCAAGAAAGCGAGAATAAAATTAAAACTTTTACAGGATGCTAGAATTAGAGGAGGATTTGGCCTTCCTAATTGGGAGTTGTATTATCAAGCTACAAACTTAATGTGGGTTAAAGAATGGATAACATTAAGAAAGACAAGATTGTTGACATTAGAAGGTCATGATTTATTATTGGGTTGGCATGCTTTTTTATGGTATAAGGGAACTAAATCACAGGGTTATTTTAGAAGGCATTATATACGGGAATCATTATGGTTGAATTGGGAGAAAACTAAGAAACAATGTTATTTGAAAATTCCAGTTTGGTTATCAACTATTGAAGCTTTTTCGTATCCTGTAACTTATAAGAAGGAACAAACAGTTAGATATGGGGAAATATTGGATGAAAAGGGTGAACTTAAAACGATGCAAAATTTAGAAGAACAAGGTATAAAGATGAATTGGTTTTCATGTGCGCAAATACATGCAAGGTATCTTAAAGATTCTAAGACAGAAGGATTTTATGATAAATTGACTGACTTAGAAAGGATTTTGACAGGTACTGATGAAAAAGTGATTAAAAAACTATATAGTTATTTGTTGCAAATTAAATTAGAGGAAGAACAAGTTAAAGAAACAATGATTGCTTGGGGGAAGAATTTTGGATATGGGATTGATTTAGAGAAATGGCAAAAATTGTGGTCACAAAATTATAAAATGACAATGTCAACAGCATATAAAGAAAATTTGTATAAGATGTTTTACAGGTGGCATTTTCCTCCGACAAGAATAGCAAGAATGTCTCAAGAATAAATCTGAAAAGTGTTGGAAATGTCATCAGATACCCGGCTCGTATTACCATATGTGTGGACTTGTGAGGAGGCCAGGAAATATTGCACTAGAATTCACATATGGCTGGAAAAAATGATAAAGAAACACATAGATTTGAAACCAGAGATTTTTTTTATTGGGAATCGTACCTGATATATATAATAAAAATTTAAAGTATCTGATTGTAAATGTATTAACAGCAGCTAGGATTGTATTTGCTAAACATTGGAAGAGTGAGAAAATACCATTAGAGGAAGAAATTATTAAGAAAATATTGGAATGTGCTGAAATGAGTAGATTGACATTTGAAATTAGAGAACAAGAAGATAAACAATTTTATGAAGTTTGGGATCTTTTTTATCAATGGTTAGATAATACAATATGATAATAGAATATTTAGAAATTTAGGAAATAATGAATGTATAATTTTTCTTGGTTTTGATAATTTTTAAGAATATTTTATTAAGATAGATTTGGTATGATTTCATGATTTGTCATAAAATAATTTAACTTAATTATAGTTATCTCGCTTAAGTATGAATTCGTAAAATTATAGTCAAATGATTGTTCAATAATGATATTGGGATATTTTATTGATGATTGATAATATGAGTTATTATGTAATATAATTATTCTGATGACTATGAAATGGATGCACAAAAGGGAGTGGTAAACCAACCGATACACTGTAAATTTATGAAGAATGTTATAATTTTTTTATTTTTTATTTTTTTTATGTCATGTTTTATGTTTTATGTTTTTTGTCTGTTGTTAAAATCAATAAAACTTTTACCAAAAAAAAAAAAGGGGGGGGGGAACTGAACAAAGTTCTGATTAACATAGTTTACAGACATGGGATAAAGAAGCTTATTGTAAATAAGAAATATCTCTCCTTTTTGTAAGAAAAGTACCATGTTTTAGTAATAAAAACACATTTTCAAAAGGAAATGGTACGGGTGGATTCTGTTTGGGATTTTACCCTCCCTGAAGCTATAACACCCTATATAAAGATTACAATAGTTCCCTCCTCCCTCCTCCTCCCACCCCCAAATCTCCAGTATCCCAAGTATCTTAAAGGACTGGATATTTAACATCCTGAACTAAAGGACAAAATTAAGCTGTTGCAACTATGTAAATAAATACTTTGATTTACAGAGGCATTTATCAACAATTTGTATTTGGGTACCTATTTCAACATTGCCAACTAAACAGCTATCTTCTATTATTATGGGATAGCAAAATAATGCCTTAAGAAGAACAGGGTTGGCGATAACACGCACACGCACATGTGCACACAAAAACACGAACACTTGTTTGCATTCAGTCTTGCCAAGTATTTTCCCTGAGTGCTATCCACTTATGTAGCGTTGGCAATGGCATTCAGATCTGATTCTCCTATATGTAATTTGAAGTGACACAGTCCAAGAAAACCTGGGCTCTGTGGCATATGCAGAAGAACAAATTACAAGGGGGAAAAACATCCTGATAGAGGTCTGAATAGCATCAAAAATGGGTCTGAGCTTTAAGTTAGGGATCATTTGGCAATTGAAGTAATTCCTCTACTTAACACACAACTATTTCCAGACATCACGAGAAGTTAATGTATATGTCCAGGTTGTGCAAAAGCTCAGCTGCTGATTTCTAACAAATCTATCTCTGAAAGCATAATAATAACATATGTCAGCCCTAATTTCAGAGGGAACAACACTCTCAAGGAAATCATTTGAATATTATTTAAGTTGCTGTGAAGTCTTCAGAATGAAACAAAAAGAATAGTGGTTTTTTTTTACTGTTTCACTATAAGAGCCTAAAACTTATTTGACTGTTGTCCATTTTTGAAATAAAATTACATCAATGTAATTCGATCTGTAAAATCAAATATAATTAGCACTATTGGTAACATCTAGCATTCTCCAAGAACTGCTTTGGCCTTCTCTTTGCTGATTGCCCTTTCTGCCTCTGAATGGATCCCTTGATGGTGCACAATCCCATTAGAAAGCACTCTTTGTTTGAAGGGCTTCCTAACCCAGGTCTAGATAAAAATATCAGGAACTATTAAAAAATGAAATTTCCCCATCAGTACTTAACCTTCAGCAAAATAAGGAAACAGCAGTACCCCAAATCTGCAACTTATATGCTTTTATCTGGTTGTAAGCCAGTCTAGAGTTGCTTCTATGTGAGATGGGTGGCATAGACTATATATTTAATAATAAATAAATATGAAATACAATTTTTGTCATATCCCTTTGTTCCCCCCCACCCTTTTTGGGTGGGTGGGTGGGTGATGTGTTTCCATTTGTAAGGAAATAAGGAAATAGCCGAAACCTTGTATTTTACATGTATTGTGAAACTGTTTCCAGTTTTGATGCACTTTGCAGTAATGTTAATCCTAGATAATATCCGGATGCCAAAAAGATAGGCAGCTTTGAGTGTGTATTTTGATCAAGGGGAAGACCATTGTGGTTAAGTGGGACGCAGAAGGGGCTCTTTTAATGTGGCCTGGTAAGACTTTTGGCATGTCAGTACAATGATAACTGTAAATATGCCCTAAATAAGATAAATGTGGCTTCTTATCATAAATCAGCCATGATTAATTATCTCTCTTTGGATTTAAACAAAAACAAAATATTTAGGGAACCAAATTGCTTTTTTCTATGGAATATGTATTATCTTAAGTTCTCCAAATAGTTACAAATACCAACCACCTCATTCTGATACCAACAGTTCCTTGCAATAATTGCTATTGATCACATAACTTCAATTATTTCTTAAGTTTATCATATTTCCAAATTTTCATTATTAATCAGAGCTGAGCTACACTAATCCACACAACCATTAGATGGCAGCAAAGAATTTTTCCTGTGCCTCCATGGTTATCTACTAGCCATTCAGAGTTTTGCAGCCCAGATATATTAAACAAGAGATATAACAATTGGCAACTACTAATCGGTCATGCAACAAAACAATATTTGTCTTTTGTGATACAGAAATCAGGAAATGGTATCATAAAATGGGAGAATTAACCATGGAAACACTGTTTCAGTTTTTATTTGGTTAGCATGATCATAAAAGTGTACACAATTAAATGAAAATGTCAAGTCTTTTTATACCGAAACTGGTGTTATAAAAATATTTTCTATAAAATGAATAACTTAGTCTTACAGATAAAGCAATAGTCTATTTTTGGAAAAGATATTGCTTATAAGAATTAAATTAAATATGGCATGAAGGATCTATAGATAGGGTTTACTAGATTTGTAGGAACCACAGATATGAGCAAAAGATTAGTAAGATCACCATAATCTATCTTGAACCTCTATTCTCTTTCCTTTTTTTGATTCTGTCCACCTATTTTCCATGTTCCATTGAACTTGGCCATTCAGTTATATTAAAAATAAATTGCTAACTCTTCATTATAAATGGCAAATAAAATCTGTCTTTTTACTTGCCATACCATCCCTTTGCTCTTAACCACTAGTGCATCTTTTGCTAGCTTGCTTAGTTAGGATGCCAAAAATATAAGATTTCAATTCTCTTGTACATCTAGCTTTTCAGTTGTGGACCAGAGCTGACAAATTTCTGGTCTGAAGAGTTTCTGCCTTACTTTTTTTTATCTCACAATCTGTGCTATATAAACCAACTCTCCCATATTTCCCTAATATTACTATACTCATTAAAGAACCATTCAGGTGTACCTTAGTATTGGGAGAAAGCATCAGGCACAATTACAACCTGAACTGGATAATTAAAAGCAAAATAGCTACATAAATGCAATACAGACTTTGGTTTTGTATTTTAATGCCTCATTTTTCCCCTATATTACAACACTTTTATTACTAACAGGATTTAGAGGTAATAATCATCCCAATGAAACTATTTATGTGTCATGTCAATCTTATGTTCTATCGATCTGTGCTTTTTTTAACTACCTGTTTAGCATAATTAGTGTCATTATGGTGCGCTCAAGGAAGATTAGATGCAGTATTTAGTTAAGAATCAGTTCATTTAGAACAGGGCTTCCAAACTAGATTATTTTTATCTGGGTTGGAGGAGCAGAAACTGGTTTTAGGAACCAGTTGTGTTGAGTGACAACATGCATACCTGGTACATAACAAGCTTAGCTATGCAGATGTGACAGGCAGTGACAACATAGAGATGGAAGGCAGAGGACCAGAAAAAAAGGCAGAGTGCATTGCAAGCTTTAAGGGTAGATTTTGTTTGTCACGCTTTATAAAATAAAGATTTTAATACTAATAAGGCTGTTGCAAAGAAAGTGTAATGGGTTGGTACAAGATGGAAACAGAACTTGCAGTTTAGCACTTTTGCTATTTGAGATAGAGAGGGTAATATATCTGAATATTCTCCAACATTAATAAACTCATATATTCTATGCAGTATGGGAAAAGACACTTAAAATAGTAGTTATCCTGGTTCTACAATCTAGATCGGGGGTATTAAACTCACAGCCCGTGGTCTGGATGCTCCACGCACTGGCCATGCCCACCCCCAGTTTAGTGAAGGGGGAAAAAGTCACAATACGTCATGTGATGACAACATGACACTGCAAGTTTGACACCCCTTGTCTAGATTAAAATAATTCTTATATTCAGACAAACTAAAAATATGACAATCTACTTAACAATTTGAAGTAACCTGGTAAACAATTGTATCATGTCTCTGGTAACAGGAGAGTCTGAACCACTGAAATTGTTAATTACCTAACACTTGTCTAAGAAATGAACAAAAGAACAAGGATTATTCTCAAATATTCAATCTGAAAAATATTTTTGACATATTTTCCTATACTATGATCATCTAAAAATGATTGTATTGAGGTGTTATGTTGAAATAAACTTATTAAAAAGGTTCATAGTGTTCTAAAGTTGGTTTTGGGACTCATTAATTGCTAACCATCTCACCAGTTTTGTTTAGTTTTTGTTTTTCCCCAGCCTGAGCTGAAAAGTGTTGAAAAGGTCAGCATTGGAATCAAATATGTAAGAAATTACCAAGTACATATTACTCAACTGAAAGACACTTGAAGGTACAAATGACCTTAATGGGAAAAACTGTTATCCTGGAGATGATCAGAAAGGATGTCAAAATGACTATTCTTGGCACTGTGCATAAACAGGAATGATCTACTGATTTAATCCAATTTTTTTTTTACCATAAACTCTCACATACAATGTAATTGCAAATTTCACTGTGATGAGAAAAAATACAGACACGTGCATATATGTGTATGCATGTGTGTAAAATTATATATTTTTATGGCTTGTTTTTGTGTATGTGTGTGTTTATTATTCATCCTTGATAGTCTCTTTCTAATCACTGGGATCTCAGTAATTTAACATAAGTACCTACATTAAAAAAATTCTTTCTTAATGGTTTATGTTCATTTTTTTTCCTTTCTCTACTGAACTGGTAAAGTCAAAATAACGAGATCTGTATTCCGAAGCAGGCAATATTGAGAACATTTTGCTCTACAATATGAAAATATGTATAACATGAACACATATTCTGTGTATGCACAGGTAAAAAAAAGCTTCCTAAAATTATGTAAATAACTTGGTGCTATCTATCTACAGCAGGGGTAAGGAACGTTGGCTCTTTTATCACTTATGGACTTCAACTCCCAGAATTCCTGAGGGAGCCATAAAAGGTTCCCCATCCCTGGCCTACTGGTTTTTTCAGTTGTGAGGGAAATCAATTTTTGACTTGAATGGGACTGTTTAATATACAAATGTAGGACATACAAAGAATATATATAAAAATATGTCCTACATTTGTATATTAAACAGTCCCATTCAAGTCAAAAATTGATTTCCCTCACAACTGAAAAAACCAGTAGGCCAGGGATGGAGAACCTTTTATGGCTCACTCAGGAATTCTGGGAGTTGAAGTCCGTAAGTGATAAAAGAGCCAACGTTCCTTACCCCTGATCTACAGTATCTCTCTCTCTCTCTCTCTCTATCTACCTATCATCTAACTATCTGTAAACTAACTATTTAGAAGGCTGTGAAATACATTACTGTGAAATACAGTAGATCAGAATGTGCATTGTTTTCTTTCATAGGGTGCATTGTGAGAGTATTATATCAATGAACCATATTCCAGTAACTCTAGAACATGAACTAGAATTACCTTTAATGCATAAAAGATGTTGGCATTTTGAAGATGCTCTTCAAAATCCTTTTAAGAATTCTTCAGAAAAGCAAATGATACTGATCACTGTATTTTGTATAAAGCATCCAAAATTCAAAGAAGGCAATAGTGCATCCTTCCAGATCATCTCTGATTAAAACTGTTTGAGTTTCTCTGTTAAGGCCATAACCTGCTGATGCTCAGAGATGGCAAATGCAGTGAAAAAAGCTCCATGAGTAAAGTGTAAGGTGACATTACAACCACATAAATATATGCAAGACAGTAACAACAATCAAATGCACAAGAACTATTTTACCATATATCCATTTCTGTTACATAAGAAACTTTTGTTCATCTCTTTATATAGGAACAATAGTATTTTTCTCCTGACTTTCTTTAGTTCTCTTCTATCTTTCCCACCCTTCCAGATCAAGCAATATGGCTAATTTATTCCCAGGAGTTAATAATTCAAATGTATGCAAAATGTCTTAAAATATAAAAAGAATGTCAGTCAGAGGGACAAAAAGTAATATATGTAGAATACTCGTATTTATTTATTCATTCATCCTTTTTGTAAACAATGCATTCAAGGTGACATTCCAGGCAAATTTCAACTATTCTGAATAGGATATTTCAGATACTTTTAGTTCAGAATCATATTTATTGAGTGAATAAATA
Organism: Hydrophis major; assembly: GCA_033807585.1. NCBI lineage: Eukaryota > Metazoa > Chordata > Lepidosauria > Squamata > Elapidae > Hydrophis > Hydrophis major. The sequence goes on from CM066330.1 coordinate 149,356,154, forward strand.
ACTCTTATTTAGGAAGATTCAATTTTAATGCATTTTCCCTTACAAGTTCAGTATATTTCATATTCAATTTCTTCCTGTTCCTATCTAAATTTGAGTAGATTAGTTTACAGAAAATAGTGACATTACAATAAATTCAACCTAAACTGGTACAGTTTTCTTTATAATTTTATTGATTACAGAAGCGGTTTTGCTATTTGTAGATTATATTAACGATAGCAATAAAGTAGAACATTGGCAATAAATAGAAATTAAATATATTTGGGCCAAAATTAGAAGTCAAACAACAGGTAGGAATAACTAAAGCAGTGGTTCCCAAAGTGAGCGGTACTGCCCCCTGGAGGTGGTGGGATGTCTTAGGGGGGCTCAAAGAGGCAAGGGGGCTGGCAGGAGGGGTGCTAAGAGATGGCAGGGGGGTGTTCGAGGCCTTGCAGGGTCACCCCATTGACTGTTGCACCGCTCTGGAGCTGATACCTTGAATGCGGCAGCTCTGATGCACCGCATTGTGATGGGCTCCAGGAGGAGGAGGAGGGGAAGGAGTAAAGTGCACTAAATTTGAGTGTGCTGCATAGGTGCTGCAAGAGCAGTGAACAGCCATGGAGCCGACTGTGGTGGAGCCTGGAGGGTGCACACGAGACGAGAAGGAGGGGAGATGGAAGGAGGAAGCCTCCGCCACAGCTTGCGCTCATTCCTCAGCCAACCTGGATTTCCAAAAACTCGCGAAGAAGAAAGAAAAGAAGCTTCTCACACTCTCGGAAAGTCCTGCGTGCTCTACTTGGGGCTCTTTTTCTTCCTTCCTTTTGGAAATCCAGGCTAGCTGAGGAACGAGCAGAAGCCGCGGTGGAGGCTTGCCTCCTCCCTCTCTTCATCCTCTTGTTCTTCAGCCAGCCCAGTTCTCCAAAAGGAAGAAAGAAAAGGGGATAACGAAGAGCCCTAAGAAGAGCATGCAGAGCTTTCCAAGAGAGTGAGAAGAGACACAGACAGGGAGCAAGAGAGAGGGAGATACACAGAGAGAGAGAGACAGAGAGAGAGGCAGAGACAAAGGGAGGGAGAGAGATTTGGCTCAATTCAGCTTTGTCTGCTCCCCTCTCTCTGCTTTTGCCCAGTTTTGCAAGGATTCAGCAGCGATCTAAGGCAGCAACCTCATAGCACTGTGAGGTAACATCCTGACTCTCAGTCCTTTTGGAATGCAAGGTTTATTTTTGTATCTCTCCAGAGACAGAAAGAATGTGGCCAAATTTTCTTACAGTTATTCCCTGGGTGTGGGAGTTGGGAAGGGGGGAGGGGAGTGGGGGAGAAGAAGGGAGGAAGAGGCATAGAGAGAGAGAAAGAGAGAGAGGAGAAAGAGAGAGAAGGAGAGAGAAAGAGATGAGAAGGAGGAAAGGGGGGAGAGGGAGATAGAGATGGGAGAGGGAGGGAGGAGAGAGAGAGAGAGCGAGCAATCTGTTCCCCATAGAAAACACAGAAAACCACAAAACCTGGGGGGTCATGTGACTCAGTGGGTGTGACATTGAGTTGTCACGCCCACCCATGTCTTGGGGCTCCTGGTGTTTTGTTTTCTGTGGGAAACAGGTCCAAATGGTTCTTTGAGTGTTTAATGTTGCAGACCCCTGACCTAGGGGGAGGCAGAGGAAGGGGGGCTTTGACCATATGCCCAATTTCCAGGATCCTGCTCAGCCAAGCCCACCCCTCTTTGTAGTTGCCGTGCCTGACAGCAAGTTCACAGAGTGCCTCTCCTACCAGGGATCAGCCTCCCAAGATTCCCCCATCTCTCAGAACACTCACGTTGTAGAGGACGATGCTCTTCCCTCCTTCCTGGACTAGGACAGGGTTGAGGAAGCCCAGGGGAGGCAGTTTTGCTCTACTTTTGCAATGTGCCATCACTGTGTTTGATGGGCCAGCTCCACAGGCTCACCTCATCGAGCCCCTTGCACCTCTCCGGTGCAACAGTCAATGGGGTGAGCCTATGGTGCCAGCACCTCGAATGCCCCCTTGCCGCCTCTTAGAGCCCCTGAGGGGGCTGGCAGAGGGCTGCTAAAAGGTGGCAGGGGGGTGTTTGAGGCTCACCCCATTGACTGTTGCACCACTCCAGAGTTGGTGCCTCGAATGTGGTGACGGCGGCTTTGCTTTACTTTCCCAAAGTGCCGCTGCTGTCGCGTTCTGTCTATCTGTCTGTCTGTCTGTCTGTCTATCCATCCATACATCAAAGGTCTGTCTGTCTGTCTGACTGAAATGAGGCCTAGTTTAGACTGAGGCTCTTTTCCACATTGAAACAGCTTTGCCAGCACATTGAAACATCTTTGGCTATTAAAGATTTTGTGGACGAAACATGGTCAAGACTATCAGGAAGCTCTCACATTTTGTTGAGGATTTAAACAGGATCCATTGGATCAGATCTCCACCCTAAAAAATTACTTTTCCTCAATGTTTTAAAGTGCCAATTCTGAAGAGGGCAAAACCAAAATGTACTGGTAAATTACAAGGAGAACACACACACACACACACACACACACCCTTCTAACCCTGCTGGAGCAGGTGATTGGACTAGAATAGATATCTCATTATCTTTCTCCTCCCTCCCTCCTTCTTTATTTTTCTTTCTTTCTGTCCCTTCCTTCCATCCCCCCTCTTTCTTCATCTGTCCCGTTTTCTTTCTTTCCCTTTTCTCTTTCTTTTCTTCCTTCTTTCTTTCTCTCTATTTGTTTTCTCTTTCTCTCTTTCCCTCTCTCAGGCTCACCCCATTGACTTAATCCACTGCTTCGCTTGGACTTGCTTGGGCAAGTCCATCCGGTGCAGCGGGCTCAATGGGGTGGACCTGCGGGGCTGGCATCTAAAACGTGGCAGTGGTGGCAGTTTGAAAAGTTGAGCAAAGCCAGAGGTCAGTAATTTTTGCTGCAAAAAATCACAAAAGCTTTTGAGTTGTGCACAAGAAGGGACACACATGTCAATGCAATTCAGCAACATAAAATAAAGAAATAAAAATAAAACAAATCAACAAGAATCGGCAAAGTATCTCTGATTAGATTTTATTCACTATTAGAATCTAATCTGAGATGCTTTGCTGGTTCTAGTCCAATGACCTACTCCAGCAGGGTTAGAAGAGAGTGTGTGTGTATATATGTCCATGGCTTCAAAACTCCAAAAACAGGTCAAGTAACTCTGGGGAGGCCAGTCATAAATTAGAAAACTTGCTAAACAACCGGCCATTAAGTGAGGACCACTTGTATTTGGTTTGCCAGTCCAGTCACCTGGGCACAGCCACCCAGTCACATGACCACCAAACCACACCTATCCGGTCATGTGACCAGCAAGCCACACCCAGCCAGCAAGCCACTCCAGGCAGTCATGTGACCAGCAAGCCATATCCTCAAATTAGGCCACGCCCACAGAAATTTAAATCCCAACCCTGGGTGGGGGGCACCAAGGATGAGTTTGTAGCACAAAGGGGGCGGTGGACTGAAAAAGTTTGGGAACCACTAAATGAAAGTATTGTTTTATATATGGCAAATTTGGCAGAACTATGGCAATATTATTGGAACATGGACATGCTTTACTTCGCTATTAGTTTTACATTTAAATTTTTCACAATCATATGTAAGAATGGTTATCCAAGGGAAGCAAATGATGAAGTGTATATCATAACACACTTTTCTACTTGTGTTATGAAGTTATAAGTATCTAAGGGTACATTTTGAATTGTGATGTCACAATGTATATTTGACCAAAAAATTGCTATGGACTCCAGTTTCTTTTTGCAATCTATAAAGTTATTCTATTTATTACTTGACTTAGGGACAAAGACTTAATCTATATTTAAATATTTGATATAAAAACAAGGATATTATTAAAATTATCTGAAATATCCTTAATTTAAGCTAGGTTTTTATTTTTTCTTCTTTAAGTATTATAACATTGTCATCAAAAACTTCTGAGCACCACAGGATAAGCCAGCAATTGGCAGCAGGATGCACCATGTCACTATGACCATTTTAGATGGCATCCATAGGATTCCAAAATTAAATTAAATTAAATTTATTTTTATACTAAATGACATTCATAAAATTGCAGTTTAAATTTTTATTTCCATATTTAAAATAAAATTAAGAATCTTTCTAAGAATTTTGTAAGATTAACCGCAAAGATGCCAAAATCTTGGTTTACATTGACACCTTGCGGGCCACCAGTCAGAAATTTTGGTAGCAATCCATGGTGGTAAAAATGATTCAAATTATATGTATAGGTTGGTTCCTTTATGGAAAATCAATGAAGAAATGATAAAAAATGTTTATTTGAAAAAAAATAGAAATGGCTTAAATATTGTTAAAACTACAATCTGGTCATTAAAGGAAAATGTGTATTATTAAATTATATTTTATCTAGTTACTCTTCTTAGAGGTTTAGTAGGTGGTTTTAGCACTGAAGCAATATAATTTTAAAAACTACTTTTGTCCCTCTCAACATAAATATTTATGATATGCAGATGTTGAAGGAAGGAGATAATACTATTTTTCCAGTTATCACAAAGCAGTCATTAAAGAAAACAGAAATAGATGTTGGAAAAATAGATTTTCAGAGTCTGGACAACAAGCCAAGCTGGCCTAGGTCTGCTCTTTATTACTTACTACCAATGCTGGAAATACTGGGCATACCTGGAAAAGAAGAAGAAGAAAAATAATATTGGTTAGGAATGGAAACATGTTGACACTAATACAGTAGAGCTTTTACGTGGCTGCACCGATATCAAGATGAAGTATAAGTATCAAAAACTAAAGGACAGATTAGCCAAAGCCAAGCATTTTAAATAATCCCTAGCTTGGATGAAACCTATACACTATACACCTCTACTTTACATAATCATATATACAGATATTAGTACCATATACAGATCTATATACAGATGTATACTATATATACTTGTACACATGTAGGCTCTCTTCTTACAAACATTCACATGGGTGCATAGATATTTTGCCTTGTTAAGGTACTGCCATCATGAACAGGTGGAGAAGGACTATATGCCCTCATTGTGTATCCAATGAATATTAATGCTTGAATGAGGCTTCAAGGATCTTTGTTAATAAGTTACAAAAGAGAACAAGAGTAACACATTTAGCAGTAATTTTATGAAGTAGCTAACTAGCTCAAAAGTGAATTATGCATGGTGCATTTAATACATTCTTAGGACAAGGTGCCATTTTCTCATAAGAATGGGACTAGAGTACAGTAGTTGCATCCTCACTCTAAAGAGAAAAGGAACCAATTAAATCCTGCAAGGCCCCAGAGAATAACATTTAGGAAAGACAGTCTGAATATGTAAGATCAATTGGTTGATCATTCCATCTGCAAAGGCAAAAGAATGTTCATTAAATACCAGAATAGAATCATAAAAGAACAGTTAATCCTTTGTTTCAATCTGAGTATTATGGTCAGTGTGCTTCAAGAGCAAATTTACAATCACTATGGATTTTTCATGCATCCTATAACCTATAATTTAGCCGTAGACCCTCTCCATTTTTTTTTGTAACTCAGTAATAGGCATACAGTAGGATATTGCTCAAAGGCTACAATAGATATCCAATAAAGCATTGTTCATGTAGTATGTTGGATGCAGATGTAGAATACAACACATTCCACTTGAAGTAATAAGTTAAATTTGGTTTATTTCTTTTCTAAGACATATATGGTACTGGAAGCTACAATATGTTTAAGAATAGTACCAGAACAAGTGATCAAGGACCTGACCATTTACCCATTTAAGTTAATTGCAGCCAATGATGGAGAAAATAAACGGGATCTCTCTCTTTCTATCTCTTGTCATCATAATGCCTATATATGCCATATATGTCTATGTAGATAAAGCCACTATTCTGAAATTCTATTTAAATTTCATTTTGAATGTTACTCTGATTAAATTTTGATAGCATATGCAAACATCCTAACCTGATAAATCCTGCTGTCTTTTTTAGGAAAAATCCAATCAGTTATCTGCTTTTTGGGAGTGGGTGGGTAGACGCTATTTTTGAAATGTATAAATTGAATTTGATAAGGGTGGAATTTCTAGAACAAAAAACAAAAACAAAACAAAAACAAAATAGACATTCCTCACACTAGAATGAATAGGAGGTATCATAGAAATTAGTGAAGATAAATTGAGTTTTCTATACCTTAACTCAATTCAGAATTCTATGAGAGAAAAAACAATCCCATAAGTTTTCAAAATGTTTAAGAGAGTAGCCTGAACACAGCTTCTAAGTTTTAATTCAGTGGTCCAAAGTGTCCTTTCCACTAGAAGTTAATGCTTTATAAAATATTTTCTCATTCTTTTTGAAGGTTCACTTTTTCTCATCTTGCTTGCTAGGAATTTTATAATTTCATGCTCTCATCATGGCTTCTTACTTAGACTATGACTTTTACATTAAGCTAGATAAGGTTCTCTTTCCTGAAATATTCATTTGTGAGGCTTGATTCCTCACAGCTGTTGCTTTGAAGTGTGAGATAGCATTCCGAATATGACATATTGTTGTTTTTGCCTGAAGCACACTAAGAATTAGTACTTACCTGTCATTGCAGCTGAGTGGACATCTGTGAATTCATACAGATGGGTTGCGAGACCATAGAGCATATTGGCAAAGTTTTAGTGTTTACAGAAATATTTAGCAAGAGTCCCACCCTCAGCTCTATGTAAATCACAGAACCACCCATTTCTCCAAAGTTGTTACTCACTGAATAATGACTTCCAAAGTTTATATTTTAATTATATGCAAATCAGAGCTATTAAATATTTATAAAATGCCATTTATCTCTATCCATCCTATCCAATTCTTCACTGGGTACAGTCAGTGAAGGAGCGTTGGCTGGTAGGATCCAGAAAGAGAGCCTTTTCTGCTATGACATCTGTCCTTTGGAAGGTCATTTCCCCAGGGACTACTAGATTGGCCGTGTTTTTGCAGGCCTTCCATAAGGCCTTGAAAACTTAGCTTATGGCCTTTGCCTGGGGCCCTGGACATGTTATATAGAGCTTATCTCCTTGTGTGGATAATTGGTTGGATGATGTCTGGCTGCTATGCGTTTTATTTTATTTTAACATTTTGTATATTAGGTATGTTATTTATTTCATTGTAAGCCACTTGAAGTCACATATGTGAGATGGGTAGCTATTATAAATTTTAATTTAATTTATTTATTCAAGAAATTTATATGGCTGCCCAGTTTACATAGGATGACTCTAGACTATTACAAAATTACAAATTTACAGTGCAAGGTTTAATGGGTTACTCTTTGCTAGCTTTCCCCCCACCCTATTCAAAAGTATGCAAATCTAATTGCTAGGGATTCAAAGACATTGACAGATATTGTACTTTAATGCCTTTTCCCCTCATTCTTGCCTGCAATATTCCTATTAAACACAGAGATACAAATGTATAGGCAGTGTTAGAGTCAAAAGTATATAAGTCCCACTGATTTAGATAATTGTACTCCATCTTTTATCCCTCTCATCAAAATTATTACCGTAGGTCTTCAGAATAATCCCACAAGAATGATTAATATTTGGAAGCAGGAGAAACAAAGTGTCTTTTGTATAGTAATTGCATGAACATACAGATATTTAGAAGACATCAGATCCATTCTAAGGAACATTACACCATGATCTTTAAGAGCCAATGGACACATAGATGAAACTAAAACACATTACTATGTTAAACAATGCCTGAAATTCACATACATCCAAAACTGGCCACAATTCAACAAAAAGTCTTAAGACTAACAAAAATGCTGGGTTCATGCATGACTATTCACTGGTGAATAATAATAGTCTAAAACATTCTTAAAAAATAAACAATTTGTAACCTACTCAGGTTATCTAACCTCATAAAAAGAAGTTTAGTCAGTCAGTCTTCAGTCAAGCTATCTAATACTGCATTATAAATAAAATTCATGTGAAAATCACTGACACATTACTTGGTAAAGAACAGTACAGTCACATGATGAGACATTTGTAATATATTTGTTAATCCGATTGGGAAGTTGCAATAACATTTGCATAATTGGCTCACACACTTTCAAAATCACAGCAAATGGTTGGATCATTGACCTCATAACAAAGTATTGAGTATCAAACTGAATCATTTCTGCACTTTTATTTAAAGATCAGAATGGGCGTTGGTCCTTACCTGACACGCCATTTCTCTTGAGCCATGAGGATCATCCAGAGAGTGGGAGGTGCTTCAGTCTGCGTCGTTGAAGGCTGAGCTTAATTACTGAGGAACGTTCTGCCCCCCATCACGTGGCTCCCTTGCGTTCCCAAGTTTATGCAAAGTTGAGATTGAAGAGAAGATCGTGCTCTCATCTTATTATACTAAAAGGTTCATTGGCCGAAACAAGACCCCACCAGACGGTGAAATAATAAGGGTGGGGCTGGATGATCCTCACGGCTCAAGAGAAATGGCGTGTCAGGTAAGGACCAACGCCCATTCTCCTTAGAGCCGTTCGGATCATCCAGAGAGTGGGACATACCAAAGCTTGGCTGTCCTATGGGAGGGACTCCGTCTGGTTCGGTAATCTCTGTGGTTCCTTGAGGACTCACTGAAGGACTCGTCTACCAAACTGATAAGTTGCGGAGGTCCGCAAACCATGGGCGTCTGGGCCAGTAAGGGACCACTAGAATCAGTTCTGCTTTCTCGGAGATGAGCTTCTGGATGACTTTGGGGACCAGGGCTAATGGAGGGAATGCATATAGAAGCCCTGTGGGCCAGGGGCAATGGAGGGCATTGTAATTCTCAGCCCCGTGGGAGGGGTACCTTGAGAAAAACCTGGGGAGCTGTGTGTTGAGGGAGGATGCGAAGAGGTCTACTGATGGGAGACTGAACCTCATGGTCACCTCCCTGAACAGTGACGGGTAGATGCGCCACTCAGACTGGTCCACCATGGTCCTGCTCAGCCAGTCTGCTTGGGTATTTGAGTCCCCTGAGATGTGTTCGGCTTTGAGGGAGAGGAGATTGTGCTCCGCCCAACAGCAGAGGCACTCGGCCTCTCTCATCAAGCGTATGGACTGGGTGCCCCCTTGTCGGTTGACGTGAGCCTTGGCGGTGACGTTGTCCGTGAGTATAAGGACATGCCACCCACGTACCTGAGGAAGTTGCGCAGGGCAAGGTGGATGGCGCAGAGTTCCAACCAGTTTATACTGCATGCCCATTCTACCTGCGACCATCTGCCCTGTGTTGAGAGCGAGTGGATGTGAGCGCCCCATCCGGACAGTCTGGCGTCTTTGGTGAGGGTGAGGTGTTGGGGCTCCTTGAAGCAATGTCCTGTGTTGATGGCGGGACTGGTCCACCAGAGGAGAGACGTGAGGACCCTTGAAGGCACCTTGACCGTGGCCTTTGAATTGCTTCTGCTGGTCCTTTGGAATGGGAGCAGGAACCATTGTAGGGGTCTGGTGTGTAAATGGGCCCAGGGAACAATGGAGATACATGAAACCATTTTTCCTAGTAATTTAGACAATTCTAAAAGTGTTACCTTTCTTGATCGTCTGATATGTTTGACAGTTTCCTGGATGCTAAGGAATCTTTCCGAGGAAAGGAAGACCTTTCCTTGAACTGAGTCAATGACGGACCCCAAGTGGGTGATCCGTATAGATAGTAACAGTTGGCTCTTTTGCCAGTTTACTAGGAACCCATGGTCTTGGAGGACAGAGAGAGTAGATCTGATATCCTTCTCTGCTTGGAGTCTGGAATGAGACAGGATGAGGATGTCTTCCAGGTAACAGTGGAGACGAACCGGGGGGGTTCCTGAGATGGGCAACTAGAGCCGCGAGGACCTTAGTGAAGGTTCTCGGGGCAGAGGCCAACCCAAAGGGAAGGGCCACATATTGGAAGTGGCGGTGGTTGTAGCAGAATCTGAGGAATTTGGAATGGGAGGGCTGGATTGGGATGTGAAGATACGCCTCTGAAAGGTTTATAGAGGATAGCCAGTCCCCTTGCCTGATGCCCAGTAGAATGGACTGTAGGGTGTGCATCTTAAACCTGCAGTGGATCAGGTAACGGTTAAGGCGTTTCAGGTCCAGAATGGCCCTCCATCCACCTGAGGATTTGGGGACCACGAAGAGATGGGAGTAAAACCCTTGCCCCCGCTGGGATGGTGGCATGGGTTGTATAGCCTGTATGTTGAGGAGGTGATGGATAGCTGAATCCATTAAGTTGCATTTGGTGGAATCCCTCGAAGGGGGGGATGCCATAAAAAAGTCAGGGGGGGCGCACTAGAATTCAAGAGTGAGACTGAGTCTGATGGTGTCCCGGACCCAGGCATCGGAGGTGGAGGAGTCCCATCGGTCGGCAAAATGCTTGAGGTGTCCGCTGATGGGAAGGGAGGGACGGGATCTATCTGGTGCGCCGGAAGGGCTTCCCTCCTGAACCCCTGAAGGGACGCCTGTAGCTGCTGCCCCTCCTGTTCCTGTCGCCCGGATCGACTCAATCCTGGGGCTGGAATGGCCGGAAGGAGGGAGGGTCTTGGATACCTGGGTGGGAAAGGTGATTGGTAGAAAGGTCAGGAGGAACCTCTCCGAAATGGCTGAGGGGCTCTTGACTCTGACCTCTGAAGAAAGGGAGGAAGAAATTTTTTCTTGCTTCGGGTTTCGGCTAGTAATGGCTCCAGGGCAGTGCCAAATAGTTTGTCCCCCTTGATGGGGGCAGTGGCCAACTTAACCTTGTTTTTACATCCGCCTGCCAGTGTTTGAGCCACAGCAGGCGGAAGGCTGTAACATGAGAGGTTATTGCTCGGGTGGAGAACTTAACTGCGTGGTAGGTGGCATCGGCCGAGAATTCTGCCACGGCCGTCAGTTTGGCGATGTCCTGATGTGTCCTTGTGTTAGAGGGGGGAACATGCTGTTTTAGTTGGCGGAGCCACCAGATCAAAGACCTGGTGAAGAAGGAGGCAGCCGTAGCCGATCTAATGGCCCAGGTGTCAGCTTGGTAAGCCCTATGTAAGGCTAGTTCGGACCTCTTGTCCTCAGGTTTCAGAGTCTCCAGAGGATCACTGGGGGAGGAGGAGGATGCTAAGTCAATGATGGGCTCATCTACCTCGAGGGTGTTAAGCAGGTTGCAGAAGCTTGAGTCGAGGTTAAAGAACCTCTTGTCCTGGCTGTATGGGGCAGGAGGGGCCCTTGTAGAATCCAACTGGTTTAAAACTAGGTCGTGAAATATAGGTGGAGCTGGAATAACTTCCGCTTCCACCATGGGCTGCCTAAAAATGGCATCCTCTTGTCCCTCTGCCGGGGAAGAGAGAGCCGAGGGGGACTGTACAGACAGGCCAGATATGTTCTTGGCCTTAAATAGGAGCGATTTAAACATGTGTCGCTTGAACAGACCCACAAAGGTGGGTTGATCGGGAGTCAGACCCTCGTCCTTGGACATGTCCCCTTCCATAGGGTCTATCTCCGATAGGGGCTCCCCATGGTGCGTAGACCCCCATTCAAATTCCTCCTCCTCCCTGAACCGATCCAGGTCCTCTATGGCCTCCTCCAGTTCCCCTTCTGGGAGGACTGCCCCTCTGTAAAGGTACCTGAGCATGAGGAGGATCCAATCTAGGTGAGGACCTGACTGATGGCGACTCGTGTTCAGGCGCCATCGAGGGGGACCAGACCTGGACACCTGTTGGAGGCCCTCTGCAATCCCCTGGCGGATAGCCCGTTCCATCCATGCCTGCATGTGTGATCTCGACTGTGGCAGCCTCCTCCTGGCGCAGACCAGCGGCCGTGGGCGTGAATGTAGCTTCGGGTGTCGTCTGGTTGTTGGTCCTGGGACCTGGTGTCCCTGGGATGAGCTGCGCCTGGAGAGGGAAGAACAACCTGGAGGAGGGGGGGGTGTCTGGAGGTAGAAGGAATGGAGGATGGAAGGGCTGGAGGCACTGGTTGTGACTCCCTAGATCGCCTGTCAAATTCTTTCTCCAGTGCTTTATGACGTCTTAGGGCGTCTCTCTGAGAAGCCTTGGAAGTTTCCTTAGAAGCTTCCTTAGCCTGTCTGCTCAGGTGGTAGGACTTAGATCTGGCCTTCAAAGAAGGGCCTTTAGTGGAATTGTTACTTGCCATTTTAGAGAAAGGACTGTAATAAAATTCCAAAGGCGGTTGGCTCGCCAAGAGTTCAACCTACAACAAAGGCCGGGTGTCCTTCCAGCTGGCCAGTGCCCCCTTTTGGAATTTAGATGTATACAAGCTATATTATTATTATTATTATTATTATTATTATTATTATTATTATTATTATTATTATTATTATTATTATATACATATGCGTAAAATTAAATATATATAATCCAATTGGTATTTATAATGTGTTATAGTCATATATCGATGATATATATATATCTCGATATATATATATAATATTTATTTATTTATTTATTTATATTATTATTATTATTATTATTATTATTATTATTATTATTATTTTGACAAATATCTAAATCGAGAACTGGTTCAGTGCTCCCAGGAGGGAGTGACCCCAGAGGTTGATGTCAATTATCTCCAATTCGCCAATTCACCAAATGAACGCCTGAGGCTGGAATGAGGCCTCTGGCAGCTGGAGTTCCCAGGCAACAACCAGGAGGGATAGGCTGCAATTCTGTGCTCTGAGTGTGCTGCGGAAAGCCAACAAGTTTGCCAATTTTTATTAATGTACAATACAGTTCTCACAGGCTGGAAGGCCTGTGACTAGAACTAGTCCCTTCGCAGCTGCAATGAGGCCTTTAAAATGGTGCCTGAACATGCGGCGGCGCTCAAAATGGCGGCTGCGCATGATCCCTTTACTAACGGGCCACTCAGAGCAAAACTAAGCCTCTCCAGCAAGTTTAGAGGCCGAGAGAGGCAGCCAAGCAAAATTCGCCCCTTCCTGGGGCGATCGGCGTTCGTGGTGGGGGGAGAACACCAGCTGCACTTTATCAGCACGATCAAATGAGGCCGCTATGAGTGGCGCAGAGAAGCGGCAGGAAAAAAGACCAAATTTGGGGGGGGGAGGGATTGGCGCCAGAGCGCAAAAGCCGCCCGCTCTTTATCCCCCCTGGGGGCGAAGAACACACTCCCCTGCTACAGCAACACCCCAAATGCGCAGAGGCTAAGAAAGAACTGAGGCAATAACAAGCAAACCTGAAATATTAAGGAATTTCTGAAGTAAGGAGTTTCTTGAATCGGCCAAGGAGTGGAAAAATACACAGCCTATTCTCACAAAGGCTGAGCATAAACTGGGGAATGCAAGGGAGCCACGTGATGGAGGGTGGAGCGTTCCTCAGTAATTAAGCTCAGCCTTCGACGACGCAGACTGAAGCACCTCCCACTCTCTGGATGATCCGAATGGCTCTAAGGAGAATTTGACAACCAGATATGAGCCAATGTTGAGTAGTCATTACATAAAGACTAAAGAAATTTAACTTAAAATTCAGTTCATTAGATTTTTAGACATTTAATACTATCTTAGTTCTGTGTTCATAAAGAAAAACCCTATCTTACGTGTAAACTCTGTATTTGTATGTGGTGGATGTACATGTGTGTGTGTATATGTGTACATTGCAAATCTGATAGAAGAGAGATGTCATAATTTCCTTATTGATTTATTTGAAGAGATAATTTCTTTTGCACCATTATCCAAGAACATAGCCCAATGACTTACGCCAAATAAGTAAAGATGCATAACACTGGGAAACCATAAAGATTTTAATTTTCCAATAAGCTATGGCTTCTCAGACATGCTTTAAGTTTGGTTCTGAATTTTTTTTAAGCGCAAGTCTCAAAGTTTTACAGTTGTAATATTGTGCACAAGTACTCACAGATATTTGCAGTGCCCTTAGGAATGGGCAGATAGGAACCTGGACTCCAAGGACGTCCCTGATAATTCTTCTTACATTTCCCACAATCTGGGCCTGTGGTATTGTGTTCACACTCGCATAATAATTTTTTATTTTCAATTTTGCAACCAGTGGCATGAAGATTACACTTGCACCTGATAAAAGAAAAAGCAAGACATTAGCACACTTTCAATTAAATTTCAGTCAGTGTTGTTCTGGCTGAAATTCCGTGATTGGCAACAGATATACAAATAACTAAAGTCCACATAATAAAAAATGACTTTCTCGTGCTGAAATTGAACTTTGGTTAGGACGAACAATCCAGAACTATTTCAGAAACTTGAACAAATGCAGTAAGAGATGTATCTATACTGTGTGTATTGAAATAACTTTAGGAAAAAGGATTAGGAAATGATTCTCTAAGTCTTGCACTCTGATAAAAAAGAATACATATACTTAAGCCAGCATTATACTATCTCATTCTAAAACTACACATTTGATTTAATTCCAATTCTACTCTTGTTATAAATCTTGGCAATAGGAAGTTTTATTTTTGTATACATTGTATTATGAGCGTGTACAGGAGTAGAGACTAATAACTGTCATTGATGTGCCTTCGGAACCCTCTCCAGATGTGAATCCAGAGGATGAGCCAGATCCTGGCACCTCAGGGGAAGCAGAGTGGAATGGAGGTTTGGATCAGGGAATGGAGGGCTTTAGCCCAACAGAGCAGCTGCAGCTGGGTTGATCAGACGGACGGCAGGCTGAGCCTGAGCCAAGGAAGTCGCAACTGCAACAGGTTAGCTTAGAAACTCCAGGCAAGGGACATGAGCAGCTGCCAGTGGCCAGCGAGTATTTGGAGGTGGAGCCCATGCCTCCTTCCAATCCAAGGATGCAAAGGGCAGAGAGGAGACAGTTGCAATGATGGTTGGCCAAGTACTTGGAAGGAGACAACCTTGTCCTCTATGAAGGGCTGCACTAGCATTGCTTATTTAATCCTGCCCTAAGAGATGGGCATTGCTAGAACAATCTAGTTCCTTGTTCTGTGTTTCTGTTTTGTGTAGCAACATTCCAAACTTTGTTACACAAACAGAAGCAGGGAATGTATATTGTATGGGCTTTTTTTGGGAACTGCCATGTGTGTTTTTGTGTGTGTGTGTGTATGTGTGTGTATGTGTTGAATAAAATCCATTTACTGTGATGTGTGTAAGTGAGGCAGCACAACAACACATATTTCACGATAATTAGTTCCCAAATTATACTTTCTAGAATTCTTCAGAATAATCTGTGACAGGTTAAGTCGAATGAATTAAGAGCGTACACTTAGATATCAGAAAAAAGGGGGGGAAAGTGAAGGGGGGAGGGAGAGAGACATAAACTAATTGCTGTTAGAGAAATTAATCTCTCTTCATATTGATTTTTTTGCCTTTAAATTGGATCATAACTAAAAAGCTGTTGAAAAAGAAGATGCCATCCAATAAAGATTATCTTATAGCCCTTCAGAGAAGAATGCTTGAACCAAAAAGCTTCTCTGAGAGCTCTTGAAACAGAACCTTTTCCAAATAAGAAATCAGACCAAATTGGGAAGAATACATTAATTCCAACCTCAAATATACTAAAATGATTGTCTCCCAGGTTGTTTTGGAATACATACAGAATCTAGCTCAAGTTGAAAGTAAAATTTAAAGATAAAGATTGCAAGAAAGACACATAGCAGTTCCTGAACACAAGAACTATTATAAGCTTGACTGGCCAAACAATATCCCTAGTTTTGTTATGAATAGAGGAATGAAAATTCATGAAACTTCTTAGTTAATTTGTCTGATGGGCAAAAATCCATCATGCTTCATGGGATAAAGAGGCACTGTTAGGAATGATCGTCACCTAACAGTTGGGTTGGCAATATATAAACCAGGATAGTCATTAATACTGTTGTATCTTGAAGAGAATGTTGCAATTGTGATTGGGTGAGGTTCCTCCAATGGCCATAAGATGGAGCCAGAAACCTGGTTTGTTCTTTTTTGCATTTCCTTTGCTTTCCTTTTGCCTTATTGTCATTCTGCTTGAATTGCTGTGAATCTTGCAACTATTCACAAACTCTGTTTACTGAACTTTGTTTATGATACTGGTAAAGAAAGGGACTTCGTTTTTGGATTATCCCTGGACTGATTATTTTGAATACTAACTGCTTTAACTGTGTATGATTTGGACTGTTTGTTGGACTTTGTTTATCTGTTTACGGGAAGTAAAACTTACATTTTACTCTTCAGTGTATCTGTGTGCTGGTTGTGTGTTATTCATCACCACTCTCACTATGTTTCCCTGAGTGCACTCATTCTCCTAACGGGGAATACCTCAACAGGCACTGCTGTATCCTAATCAGTTAGTCTGTGTTGAGATGAGAATATATGACCTGTGTTTGCCAGTATCCTCAAAGTTCAGCCACCTGTATAATAACCTCCTTCTTATTTCATTTTCTTATTTTTCTTTGTATGTTTATGCTTTTAATAAAAATAGTAATTCCCAAAAACATGATTTTAATCCTTTATCTTAATTTTTAAACATTCTCCCCTGATTTCTAACCCAGAGCATTGTTCTGATAAAATGAAAAGCATCACTGGAAGTAAATCTTATAAGAATTTGTCCTTAATAGTATGGAATTTCACCATATGATGACTCTGAAATAACATACCGTATATACTCGAGTATAAGTCGACCCGAATATAAGCCGAGGCACCTAATTTAACCACAAAAACTGGGAAAACTTATTGACTCAAGTATAAGCCGAGGGTGGGAAATGCAGCAGCTATTGGTAAATTTCAAAAATAAAAATAGATACCAATAAAAACTTTCACTAGAACAGTTGAGAATAAGTTTGATGTTCACAATTTCCTCTTTGAAAGAGACCAGTAAATAGGGAACAAGAAGATGAAGAAAAAGAAGTGTGTTTTTTCACACTTTTCACACTGCAGTGAACAAAAATGGCATCATAGGAACAGGCTTATTCTCAGCCCAAAGGTTTGTTTCTAATTTCTTCCCTGATTTAAGGGAAATTTGGGAAACGATCTCACTATCATGAAAGGTTTAATTGATTCATTAACCCAAAAGATGATGATGATGACAGTGGTAGGCAGGAGTCACTCTCTCCCTTGCAAGAAAAAACCAAGAGCCGTTCTTATGATATCTCTCTCTTTCTCTCTCTCCCCCCGAATAAAGTCAAGCCCTTTCCAGCACGCGTGCGCAATCTGCCACCACCCTTTTGCACCTTGCAAATGCAAAACCCCAGGGTTTTTGCATTTGCAAGGTGCAAAGCGGCGGGGGCGGATTGCGCGTGCTGGAAAGGGCTTGACTGTATTACGGGGAGAAAGAGAGAGAGATCATGAGAACAGCTCTTGCTTTTTTCTTGCAAGGGAGAGAGTGACTCCTGCCTCCCACTGTCATCAACATCTTCTTCTTTTGGGTTAGTGAATCAATTAATTTGGGAAATGATCTCACTATCAGAAAACAACACGAGCTGCCACCACCACCTCCTCCTCCCCCTCCTCCCGAGTGGACTGAAAGCAGCTGGAGCTGAGGAAGTGAAGCTGAGTGGAGCGACCTCGGCTCGCGTTGTTTTCTCAGCCTAGAGCTCAGAAAACAACGCGAGCTGCCACCACCACCTCCTCCCCCTCCTTCCGAGTGGACTGAAAGCAGCTGGAGCTGAGGAAATGAAGCTGAGTGGAGCGACCTCGGCTCGCGTTGTTTTCTCAGCCTAGAGCTCAGAAAACAACGTGAGCTGCCACCACCACCTCCTCCCCCTCCTCCCGAGTGGACTGAAAGCAGCTGGAGCTGAGGAAGTGAAGCTGAGTGGAGCGACCTCGGCTCGCGTTGTTTTCTCAGCCTAGAGCTCAGAAAACAACGCAAGCTGCCACCACCACCTCCTCCCCCTACTCCCGAG
The DNA here is from genome assembly GCA_033807585.1 of Hydrophis major. Lineage (NCBI taxonomy): Eukaryota > Metazoa > Chordata > Lepidosauria > Squamata > Elapidae > Hydrophis > Hydrophis major. The sequence continues at coordinate 149,373,915 of CM066330.1, forward strand.
TGGACTGAAAGCAGCTGGAGCTGAGGAAATGAAGCTGAGTGGAGCCGAAGCAACCTCGGCTCGCGTTGTTTTCTCAGCCTAGAGAAAGGGGAAGGGGGCTCATCTGGACCAAGGATGAGTCTCCCCCTCAGTTTCCCCCTCAGGATCTTCCGTCGCTTTTGCCTTCTCCCTACATCTTCCCTCTGTTAAAATCCCCACACACACACCCACACACTTATTTTCGGTTGGATAGATTTCGTGTCTGAGCATTCTCACATGGCGGTGGGTCTTCCCCCCCCTAAAAACAGTTAAAAAAAGAAAAAACAATATATCCTCAAGCAAGAACTTTTCTGCTTCCGATTACCCCCATGCTTAAAAGTTGCAAAGGAAACACGGAAGCAGGGAAGCAGCTGCCCAGCTTCGAAGCTCCACACCATTTTTTTTTCAGAGGGGAATCTGACTCAAGTATAAGCCGAGGAGGTTTTTTTCAGCACAAAAAATGTGCTGAAAAACTCGGCTTATACTCGAGTATATACGGTAATATTTATCCCAACAGAATGGTCTTTGACTTAATTAACCCTCATTAACCCTATTCATGCTTATTTATTAGATCTCAGGAGTTGTAAGCCAATTTTTATTGTTGTTTTCTTTCAATGTTCTTATAATAAAATGGAATTTTTATTAGTAAAATTTGAGTTAATAATTCGGTGGAGTCATTAGGCTAGAAGCCAAGACATGGTGAGTTCTAGTCCTGGTGGATAGTGAGTTCTAGTTTAAGCATAAAGTCACACTCTCTCAGAAGATTTTGGAAAACTTCTGAAAGATTGAAAACTTTGGAACACTTGCCCAGAAAACTGCAGGACTTGTCCAAGCAGTCATTAGAAGTCAATACCAACTTGAAGACAACCTCCATCAAAATGTAATATTAATAATTGGAATGGGAACTCACCTTAAGTAATCCTGAGAATTTCAAAAAGAATTTGGAAAAATTATGACAATATATAGTTTAAGACAAAATCTTGTTAATGCATAATTCTAGCCAGTGTTTGAGACATGAATTAAACCAGAAAATGTCTCAAATACCTTAAAGTGGCTAAAATCCTTTAAAAAGAATAAAGATGCTTTCAGCATGAAAGCTCCATTTAATCACTGAAATTTCTTTTCAGCAGATGTCAGAGATAACTTGAGAATTTGTTTCACAAAGAGGCTGAAGAGGTGCTCAAGCATTTAGCATCCCAGGCTGGTTATTCTTTTGATTATTTTAGATTAGGTATTGAGAAAGATTCTTCTGTGGGCATTTGACACCAATTCCATGGAGTGAGTAGTAATTACAGAAAAGCAACTGAAAACTTGGGCACAATTTTAATTAAACTATTACCAATGAGTGGCTGCCAAATTTTGTTTTCATTTAAGAGAAATTTGACCAGAAGCAAGTAGCAATCTACATGTATATCCTCCAGAATTAAGCAAACTTTTGTTAGTTTTAAATAATTCTAAATTAAATAACTAGGCTCCCAATGTATGCATTTTCTTCCATATTTTAAAGAATGGCATTTTCTGAATGGTTGTTACAATACTAATAGTTCAATATAGTAGAAATACCTTATAATTAAAATTGCCAATATAAAAGAAAAAAGAATAACTATAAGTATAAATACATGAAATGGGTCCGAATAATTGGGGATAATAGGATATACATTCAATTTCACAGCTACTAAAATTGTTGGCCGAGCAAGTAGAAAGACAGTCAAGGAAATGATTGAAACCTGGGAAATTGCCCCCTTGACAATCAACAGGAGTGCTGATTTACTACCACTTTATAAGGTACTTAGGAGCTAAGGACTTGGCAACACAAGGAAACAACAGCCAATGATTTAATAGCCAGCCATCAACACCCTAATCAACAAATAAAAAGCCACACACAACCAGGCACCACATAAATAGAATAGTCCAAAGCACACATTCATGTAGAGAGAAGTTCCCTGAGGATAGGCTCCAACACAAATCTGAAAGCTCAGAAGACTAAATCTCTGCTCCCGGTGACTGACGCAGACTGAATCCTACAACCTCCATGCTTCAGAACACACTGAAATATGCTTCAGAGCGTACTGAAGTATCAGTATCATATCTGTTTGACAGGGGTGGGATTCAAATTTTTTAACAACCAGTTCGGTGGGCATGGCTAGGTGGGTGTGACTAGGGGTGTGTGGCCGTGTGGCTGGGTGGACATGGGTTCTTTTTTTTTTTTACAGCACCCCTCTGCCCACCCCTTTTTTCCTGGGCCCCAGGGAAGCCTCCTGGGGGGTGTTTTTGCTCCCAGAAGGTTTCCTGGGGCCCATGAAGGCAAAAAATGGAACGCAGGGTGGCACGGCTCCCTCCCTGCGCTCCTCCCAACTCCTTTTTACCTCCTGGGCCTCTGGGAAGCATCCTGGGTGAAGCAGTAAGACAGCGATGGGGATCTCAGCACAGCTGATCATTGGAACAGCTGATCATCGGGAGGGGAAAAAAAGAAATACCTTAAGGAGTGACTTAGTGGGGGAGAATGCAGTCATTGATGTCGAGCATGCATGCAATATTGCGCATACGCTATAAGGATTGTCTGGGCGAGGAGGGAAGGGGTGGGCAGAGCGGGGCGGGGCAGAGTCAGCCAAGGGCATGGTTTGCCAGTTCTCCGAACTGCACAGAATCATAACAACCAGTTCTATAGAACTGGTCCGAACCGGTAGAATCCCACCCTTGCTGTTTGAAACACGTTAAAGGAGCCACATACTAGAATCAATTTCAAGACAAGGCATAATGAACTACATTACCATCACTGCTTGGTCCCTAGCAGTACATAGCCCAAACATTTGCTTAAAAAATATTACTGAAGCCTTGCAACATGACCAATAGGAAGTCTTCAAGACCACAGGTTCCCTATCCCTGGTTTAAATATGAGCAAATATCCTTTGTGTTCATATTAGAAAATAAAGTCAAGGAATGGAATTCTAGCCTCTCAATGTTTGGCTGTACCCTTAGTAATAATTTTCCTAGATTTCCAGGGAAGAATGGTAATTTGAAGATAGCTTTACAAAAGTGAAGCTGACAATTCCAGCTAAGAACAGAGAGCCAATGAGTAGATCGGCTCCTTCAACTGTTCCTGGACAAAGAGAGGATGCAAGATTACTCAAGATGTGCTCCGTACCATGGTATGGAATTTCAAGAAGACACTGCATAGTCTATGGAGGGTGAGAAAACCTTGAGCCAAGGGAATTTGCCATACTTGTTCCAGTCACAAAGTTTTTCAAAGAACACTAAGTTTGCGCTTCTCTTGTTAATTATTTTCCGATTTCCTATTTCCAATTGCTTATTCATTGCTTTAAAGAAGTTAGACACCTTCAAAATGACAAGTTTGGAAACAATGGTTTCGATATGTGCCTTCAATCCTTAATGCAAGAAAATGAAACTGTATCTTTAAATTCTATCTTTAAGAATTTAAAATATAGTAAAAAAACAAGAAAGGGCTTTGTCAAATAGAAAATTTTAAATATATTAAAGGCTCAAAAATATTTGGAACATTGGATTTTGAATTTTAAGACTTCAATATTGTGAGAAAAACACCTATTTTTTTTTTTTTATATTGGAGACATAACAAGACAAGCAACTTATAAAAATGGTCAGAGACATTTTGGAGGAATTCATTGAGATTTTGAATCAATAATATCAGCTGTATTGTGTTTTCTTGGGAGCTGTCTGTTTCAGAAAAAGATATACGACAAAGTCAATCCAAGAATATGAATTAAAATTTGAATGTGAATTTGTGAATATATGTATGTATGTATGTATGTATGCATGTATGTATGTATATGTGTGTATATATATATGTATATGTATGTGTATGTATATGTGTGTGTGTGTGTTCTTAAGTTTTCGCGGGTACTTACATGTATGGCATTCAGCTTTGTTCGGGTATTTTCCCACGTCATTGTAGTTGTTCTTTTAAAGTTGTAGCAATGTTTCAGCAGAATCTCATCTGCCATCATCAGGCTTCTGTATAGTGTTCATCTGTGAGTCAGACTTTTACAGTGGTTTCAGATTTAAATTTGGGGCAGCCTATTGCTGTGCCAGAATGGTTTTTTCTTCATCCTGATTGGTTGGGAGTCTTGGTCTGTGTTTATTGGTCTTGGAGTTTGCTGTGTTCTGCTTGATCGGTGTTTCTAATATCTTCTGTCTATTTTTAACATTTTTTTGTCTTGATTGGCTCGCAACATTGTGTTTCCTGTATTGGAGGCTTTTAGTGCAGCTTGGCTCCAAGTAAACGGATGGCTATCATTTATTAGGAAGCTAGGTTTCATCTGGGTGCCTGGTTTGGGTGTGGAGGTATTGGGGGGATCTCTTTGTGCCCAGGTGTTTGCTTGGCTTGTGGTGTTCAGATTTTTTTGTTTGAGAGTGCAGGCTTCCAGATAATTGACAGTGTGGTGGAGTCATCTCTTCTATTCATGCTTTCAGGTCTTTTTTCAATCTCTATGGCTTCTCTGATAATTTTGTAGCGGGGGTTTTCTATAGTGGCTAGGGTTTTGGTGCCATTGAAGTTGATGCTATGACCTGTGGCTTCCATGTGTTGGACTAGTGAGGAAGTGTGTGCCAGATTTTTTACTGCATTTTTGTGTACATCTAGGCGGGAACTTATTCTTCTATTGGTCTATCCAATGTATGAGGCTGGGCATGATGCACAGGGGACTTTGTATAATGCTTGGTTTTCCAGGTCAATTTTATCTTTGGGGTTTCTAAGGATGGCTGCTATTTTTCTGTCTGTTTTGAAGGAAGTCCTGATGTGATGCCTGTTTAGTATCTCACTGATTTTGTCTGTAGTACCTCTTATGTAGGGCAGGACAGTTGTTCCATAGGTCTGTTCATCTTCTAGGTCTCCATTATGTCTCAGTGTGTTTTTGTGGATCAAACCGGTGATTTTGCTTTTGTGGAAGCCGTTAGCTGTCAGTACTTTAGTCAGGGTGCATAGTTCAGTTTTTATGTGTGTCTTGTCTGCCAGGCGTTTGGTCCTGGTGATTAGTGTTTTGGCCACGGAGTTTATCTGTGCTGGGTGTTGATGGGATTGGCCGTTGAGGCAGCAGTTGGTGTGTGTTTTCTTCTGGTATATGGTGTGTCCTAGTGTGCCATCTGTTTTTTTGTAGATTAGTATATCTAGGAATGGTAGTTGTTTGTTTCCGTTTCCATGGTGAACTTGATTTTAGGGTGTGTGCTGTTTAGGTGTGTTAGGAAATTGTTCAGGTTTTCTTTTCCATGGGGCCAAATCACAAATGTGTCATCGATGTATCTGAACCATAGTTTGGGTTTGTGGATGGCATTGGCCAGGGCTCTGGATTCGAATTCTTCCATGAACAGGTTTGCAATGACGGGTGACAGTGGTGATCCCATAGGGGCTCCTTCAATTTGCTTGTATCTTTGTCCTTTGGATATGAAATATGTGTTGGTTAAGCTAGTGGCCCCCAACCTTTTTTGTACCACGGACCGGTACCGGCATCACAAAATGATCCACAGACCGGTACCAGCATCAACACACACAACCAAGGCAAGGCGAGCCGAGCGACCGGCCAGCCAGCCATCCCCCACTTCTCTCCACCACCTTCAACTCCTCCTTTGTACCTTCTCGCGGTTGATGGGATTTTGGGGCTCTTTTTTTTTCTCTTTCTGACTCCACCGCCATTGGGACGGCTCTTCGTTCAAAGCCACCTTCCCCCCCCTTTGACGAAACTAAGGCGCGAGGATTCCTTCAGCACCCAAACGCCGCTTTCTATCCAACTGATGACCGACAAACTCACCCGGAAACACTTTCTCAAGCGCCGTCGAAACAAGATGGCAGTGCCCAAGCAAAGTAGGTGGCCCAATACAAAATGATCCACGGACCAGTACCAGTCCGGGGCCTGGTGGTTGGGGACCACTGGGTTAAGCAGTGTTCTGTTAGTTCCATGAGGTGTTTAGCTGGTTGGTATTTATTTTAGTTGGTATTATTTAGCCTGATGATGGCAGATGAGATTCTGCCGGAACGTTGGTACAACTTTAAAGGCATAGATGACGTGGGAAAATACCCGAACAAAGCTGAATATCATACATGTAAGTACCCGCGAAAATGTAAGAAAACACACACACACACAAACACATATATATATAATTTACAGAGAGAGAGAGAGAGAGATTTAAAATTTAAGATAGAAATAAAAATGATAATCCCAGACAGCAGATTATTGTTTTTGCTGGATTTACAAAAAAGGCTGCTTAATGTAGTGAAGAAATTTTAAACAAAGATCAAGAATCATCTGAATGGATTAAAGAGCAATATTGGAAACACAAAATTGGCTTATTGAATCAGATTAAAATGGGATATTTTGGGTGGTTCTTTTTGGATTTGCTGACAACTGGAATGGGAAAATATTATTTATTGGATTGCTTACAGTAAACATGATGTTTAAGCCTTTTTCCCTAGAGTTATTTTATGTATTCTCATTTGACAGCATTTAAAATGGTTTTGTATCTAACTGTCCTTTTACTTAAAGTAAGGAATTTTTATGAACTTGTTCTCCTTAAAAGAGAAATTATCTCTATTTGTCATGTTACATTTCAGTCTCATGTTGATATTAGGATCCTGGCCACAGTCAGCCAGTCAAGTAATCATCATTTCCAAAGCTTCCCACAAGGAAAGTCAATGGGGAAACAAGCTGGAAGTCAGAAGTTGCTCCTCCTCCCACTGCTTCCTTGGCCACCTGTGGTCGGTCCACTGTATCTAAAATGGAAAAAAGCTGGGTATTGCATTTGCTTATAGTTAACATGGTCTTTTTCCCTACAGTTACTTTATGTATTTTAATCTGATATGATGCAAAAATTTCTTTATATTTATTTGTCATGTTAGACTTTAGTCCTTTCTTTACACGATTTATTTATTTTTATTTATTTTATTTATTTTGATTTGTCAATCGCTTACAAGAGAATAGGTATAAGTATATACATGGTTATGAATACATGAAATGGGTACATATAAGAAAAATAAAAGAAACAATAGGACAGGGATGGTAGGCACGTTGGTGCGCTTATGCATGCTCCCTACAGACCTCTGAGGAAAGGGGTGAGGTCAATAGTAGAAAGTCTAAGGTTAAAGTTTTTGGGGTTTGGGGAAGAAACCACAGAGTCAATTAGAGTATTCCAGACATTGACCACTTTGTTGCTGAAGTCATTTTTCCTGTAATCAAGTTTGGTGCAGTTAACCTTGAGTTTGTATCTATTGTGTGCTCTTGTGTTGTTGTTATGGTTGAAGCTGAAGTATTCATTGACAGGTAAGTCATTGCAATGTATGATTTTATATACCATACTTAGATCAGACCGAATATGGCGTAATTCAAGGTTTTCTAGGTCTAGAATTTCAAGTCTGGTGGCATAAGGTATTCTACAACAAGTAGAGGAGTGGAGAACTCCTCTTGTGAAATATTTCTGGACTTTCTCAACGTAATGATACGTAATACGTGATGTGGGTTCCAGACTGATGAGCTGTATTTGAGTATTTGTCTAGCAAATGTTTTGTATGCTCTAGTTAGTAGTGTAATATTACCAGAGAAAAAGCTACGTAAGATTAGCTTAACAACTCTTAGCGCCTTTTGGGCTATGTAGTTACAGTGGGATCTAGCACTTAGGTCATTTGAGATGAGTACTCCAAGATCCTTGACAGAGTTTGGATCATCAACAAGGTCTTGACTATTCAGCTTGTATTTTATTTCTGATTTTTTTTTGCCAATATGTAAGACAGAGCATTTATTTGTTGAGATTTAAAGTTGCTATTTGTTTGACCATTCTGATACTTAATCAAGATCTTTTTGAAGGATAGCAGTATTGTCTGTGGTATTGAATAGCTTTACATCATTAGTGAAGAGAACACAGTTGCTCTTAATATGATCACAGAGGTCATTTATGTAAGAGTATAAAGAGAGTTGGTCCTAGAGTCTGCCTTGGGGAACACCACTATTGACAGGTACAGAATTTGATAGGACACTCCCAATTTTGACCATTTGTTGTCTGTTTGACAAGAATGCTTCTATCCAGTTATGCAGTTGTCCAGAGATACCATAAGATTTTAGTTTTAGGAGTAGTTTGTCGTGTACCACTGAATCAAAAGCTTTATAGAAGTCTATGTAGATTGCGTCTATTGTTTTGCCCTGATCGAGTTGTGTAGTCCATATATTTTTGCAGTGTAAGAGTTGCAGATTATAGGATAGTTTTTTTCTGAAACCAAATTGTTTATTTGAGAGTAGGTTGTTTGTCTCTAAGTGGAGGATAATGGATACTAATACTAATAATAATGGATACTAGGATACTAGGACCACTTTATGCCTTTTAAATGTGGATTTGCTTAAGCTAAGAGTTGAGATGTGGAATGTTGAGTTTTATATATATTAATTAATGATTATTATAGAGCTCTGATGGACTTTTTTCTGGATTGGAGAAGACCTTAGTTAATAGATTTTTCTATTGTTGAGAGATGAGTTCTGAGATGATGATATTTAGATCTGTTAATTAAGAGGAGGTGAAAATATGGTGAAATGGTTTATACTTGTCATAATGAGTGGGCAGTTGTTTCCTTAGGCTTTTTAAAATCTTTCTTCTTCTTCTTTGCTTTCATGAATCTTTTTCTTTTTCTTCACTTTGAATTATCTTTTGTAATTAAATTTTTAATAAAATTATTTCAAAAATTGTAATTATTTTCCTGAAGGTTGCAAAAACCAAAGCTTGTTGCAGAATGTCTGTGTAGCATTGTAAGCAGAATTTTATTATATGTTTTACAAATTGTATTATTTTAAGTCTTATTTTACTTGATTGTTTTTGATACTATAGATTTAAGTATGTTTTGTATTTTATCAAACCACTCTGAGTTAATTATGACTTAGTAGCATATACATCTTCTGTTTTAGTTAAATAAATAACTTTTAGGAAGAGCAAGCTGCTACTTACTAAGTGCCAATGCTAGCTGAAGACATTTGCTCCATAAATTGGATCTCAAATGTCATCTCCTCCCTCAGCTCAGAACCAACCTTCTAGAGACTTGCTGCATCATTTTGACCCCAATTTCTCTTTGCATCTCCCATCTGGATCAGACTGCTTTATTTTTGCCGCATGATAGTAATGGACCTCAGAAGAACATATCCAAAGCAATTCATACATTTTCTTAGGTCTGAATCAATTTAGAAAAGGAAAGGTGTGCATTGCTATGGCTTTGAACATATGAATATTCTTCTATGCAATAATACACTTACTACACAATAAAAGCAGAACTTCAGGTGTAAACCGGTTTCAGATTGACAAAAATCAGCTAACATAGAAAACAAAATCCCCGTTGCACGTGCGCACACGCACACACACACACACACATTTGACTTCCTTGAGTTGAGCTCAACTAGTGATGATGGGACAACTGCTGTTTTTGAACTTCCTGCCTAACCTACAGCCCTGGAATTTTCTGGAGATTTCCATTCTTGCTCTAATTAATCTGAAACTGCTTATTTACTTTTTGAAATTAGCTAAGGTTGACAGGAGCTTAATTTAGTTTAAGTATGAACATTGAATGGTCCAGAATCATGTCTGATTCTAGGGGGCAATGCTCATTTCCTTTTCTTAGTCAAGGGAGCCAACCAACATTGTCTGAAGACACTTCCATGGTCATGTGGCAGTATTAGGAAGCTAGGTTTCCTGTGTATCATGCACAAGTCCCCTGTGCATCATGCCCGGCCACATACATTGGACAGACCAACAGAAGAATAAGTACCCGCCTAGATGAACAGAAAAATGCAGTAAAAAAGTGGAACATACTTCCTCACTAGTCCAACACATGAAAGCCACAGATCATAGCATCGATTTCAATGGCACCAAAACCCTAGCCACCACAGAAAACCCCAGCTACAGAATTATCAGAGAAGCCATAGAGATTGAAAAAGACCTGAAAGCATGAATAGAAGAGATGACTCCACCACACTGTCAGTTATCTGGAAGCCTGCACTCTCAAACAAAAAAAATCTGAACACCACAAGCCAGGCAAACACCTGGGCACAAACAGACTCCCCCTGATACCTCCAGCTCAAACACACCCCAACCAGGCACCCAGATGAAACCTAGCTTCCTAATAAATGATAGCCGTCCGTTTACTCGGAGCCAAGCCACACTAAAAACCTCCAATACAGGAAACACAATGTTGCCAGCCAATCAAGACCAAAAAAGTTACAAAACCGACAGAAGATATTAGAAACCTGTCCTGGGAAGATGGGCAAGCAATAGGCATTCTGTTGAAAGGTTGAATGGATTACAACCTTCATCGGTGCTGATCTTTTTGATTTAATAGAGAGTATAGCACAAAAAAAGAAAGGAAGGAAGGAAGGAAGGAAGGAAGTGTATAACACATTTTGAAGACAACCAGATCTGGGAGGCTTTTATAAACTTACTCTTGGAAGGGGAAATGATTCAGGAACTTCTATAAATAACAACTGAGCAAGCATAATACAACTGCTTCCCTCCTGTCCCCTAATGTTTTGGCCAACAAATGGAGAAAGGGAAAAGAAATTGTTTTTAATTCTTCTCTCCCTTTCTAGCAAAAAGACTCAAGGAAAAACTGTAGAGCTGGAAAGCCAGTTGTGAGGCATCTCTCCTCTTGAAAGCCTTTACCTATCCTAGAGGATATCGTAGAGCTATCCGAGGCTTTGTTTCTTAACAGACTGCACTTCAGGCTAATCAATAAGACCATGACAAAGGAAGATGATTTTTTGGATCCACTGAGCTTGTCTTTCAGACCAAGGAGGCTGGTAGGCCTTTCAGGAACTCAGCTTAGTTTCTTCTATGTACTGCCTATGTAAACATCAAAAGAACAGCCTTCCCAGGTCCCTAAAGCAACCTATACCGAATTAGGTTTCAAAGAATAGAACAGATCCAGATGATAGAAACTATCAATGTATTATTATCCATCCTCTGAACTGGTCTGAGGTCCAGCTTCAAAACTGTGGCTTTAGGAAGCCACAGAATTGACCCAACTCCAATACACAGGCAAGCATCTGGCGATAAAGGCCTCCTTCTATGAACATCTGGAAGGTAAGTCTACCATCAAACCTCACTAAATCAGATGATGAGAAGAAAGATATACCAGTTTTTATTCATCTTTCCCCTCTTGTTACATATTGGTTGGTGGAGGATTTTTATTCCTGCTTTTGTTCTGTTTTCCTCATCTTATAGAATTCCTGATTTTCAAAATTGAAGCATGTGTGTCAGGATCTCTCTTTGTACTTATCAAAAACAGGGAAGAGACCTTTTACAGAGAACATATTGCATTTGCTTTTTCTCTAAAAAGTGGACATGTTGTACCATTAGCTCTGAAGAACAGTTCATAGCCTTTCCCCATGACTGGTACTTTCCCTACTAACTGGTTTTTGAATGTTTTTCTTGCCATCAATACACTTTAACGAACAGTATTTATTTATTGTATTTTCCTTGAATGCATTTTCTGCAATTTCTCCTTTACTGCTATATTTTCACTGTCATTATTTTATTTGTATTGTTTTTTAGTAACATTTAATCACTTTCCCTGAAATCATTTTTGATGCAGTCATTTTTTGTAAAGTCCACATTTGTTCTTCTAATTGTTTTTAAATACATTTTAATTAAAAAGATCTTTCTCGCATTCCATTCCTTGTGTAACCTAATTCATGGCAATTCTCTATTAAAAGCATAAAGGTGTGGAAAGGGTCCCTTCTCTACTTTACGCACGTAATTTTAAAGACAGGAAGTAGCTTAATGTGTTAAATTGACACAGCAGTTTTCCTTTCTTGTCTTTATCACATTTTTGGGGAGCTGAAAATTAAGGCCAACAATTTCATAAGGGACCTTAGATAAAATGCTCTTTGGACTTAGCATTCAGAAACAGATGATATAATAGCCTTTGCTTCGGTTTTCACTGCTGGTTGTGTGAATTTAAAAAAATACTGCAAACAATGTGCTATGAAACAAACATACATTCACAGTTGTGTGCTTCTGTTTGAAAGATTCTATCAAAATAGATTATGCTCATAAATGGCAAAAAATGGACAAAAGAAAGATAAAATATAGCCTGATGAATATGGATGATAGTATTGCTAGAATTTAGACATTCTAAGAAATTACTGTAATGAATTCTATAGATTGCATACAGTATTGCATACAGTATTGCACAGTAACAGTTTTATTTAGAAGCAGGTTGGATTGCATTATCAACACCTGCTTCTTCTATAAGTCATGAATCTCTGTGTTCTGTCATAGTGTTTTCTTCGTTTAGTTTGCTATGTTTCTAGAAAGTAACTTTTGAGAACTCCATGGTGACTTATTGATTTGGCCTTGAAGCACTGAGATACAGTTGAGCTAGGGAAAATACAGTCTGCAAACAGTTTGGGGTTCACCAAAATCCCTTATGAGGTTTTAAGGTGGAAGGTACTTGTTAAGTCCTGGGCATGGGCGTAAGAACGGAGACGAGACATCGGACTGTGACTTCAACTCTTTATTTAACAAGAAAGACTGGAGCGGAAAACCTGGGCAGCAGTAGCTCTTTTATAGAGCTTGCTGCCGTTAAACAACCAATGAACTGAGTCTATCGCTTTCACAAGCGTCCAATTAGGGGCTTCCATTAACAGCCAATCAGACTGGCCAAACCTGATCAATCACGACTTGCTATTCATGGGCCAATGAGAATTGCAGGATTACAAGCCTGTTGTAAGACGAAGCTGTTTCGGTTGTATCGCTGCGATGGTTTAATCCATAACACCCCTCCCCCCTTGGTTCCATCTGAGGGGTGGGGTGATGTATTCTCGCAGATAGGCAAGCCGCTTCACCTGTCTGCTCGACTTGCGCTGTTCCACCAAGTTTCGTTCTGGTTCTGGTTCCGGTGGGCTGTACGCTGGGCTGGATAGCGAAGACTGTAGTTCCGGGTTGCCCTCGTCGGCGCTGTCTTCTGGGTTCCCTGGATCCACCTCCGTCGCGGTGTTGTCACGTGGCGAGGCCGCTCCCTGGTCTGGTTCTCCCTCAGATGGTGAGTATCCCCTGGGCTGTTGGGTTTCAATTTCTTCTTCGTCCTCCTCCATGTTCCTTCCCCCCCCAGCTGGAGGTTCCGGCACTAATCGGGAACGGAGTTGGTCTATGTGGCGTTTCCACATCTTACCGTCTGCCGTTTGTAGACGATAGGATCGGGGTTCCGTCAGTTGCGTTATGGTAGTGGGGACCCACAATGGGTCGCCCGAGAAGTTTTTGCAAACACGAGGTCACCTTCCTGGAATGCCCGACACTTACTGCTGGATCCCGGGGGTTGTTCTGGCGTGTAGTTTGGGTGGAGGCGATCAAGATGTGAGCGAAGTTCTGCTGGGATTTTGTTCGTGGTGCTGTTTGGGGTTATGTGTTGGATAAAAAGCATTTGGCTTATTTTGTCGTCAATGTCGCCGTGGTCCATTTTATGCAGGGTCTGTTTTACAAATTGAACCATTCGCTCATCCTTACCATTGGCTGCAGGGTGAGCTGGCGATGTTAAAGCATGGCGGATGCCCCGATCTGCCAGTTATTGTTCGAATGGCAGAGCAGTGAATTGGGGGCCATTATCTGAGATGAGGACATCAGGAAGTCTGTGGGTAGCGAATAGTTTATTCAGTTTTTTAGTGACTGCGTCTGTGGTGGTGCTTTTCATTTTTTGGACTTCAAGCCAGTTTGAATAGTCATCCACTGTTAAGAGGAAAGTGTGTCCTCTTGTGGGTCCCATAAAATCGATGTGGATACGGGATCATGGACCTCGAGGCATTTCCCACTGAGTTGGGGGAGTCCTTGGAGGAGCGGGCCGAGTTTCCTTGCATTTACTGCATTATGCTACCCACGTTTCTATTTGTCTATCTAAACCAGGCCACCAAGCGTAACTCCTGGCCAATGCCTTCATCCGTACAATGCCTGGATGTCCCTCACGCTCTTAAGCTGAAATCAGATTCTGTTTGACTATATGGCAAACTGATTTTGTTTTCCTTCCCACAGATATATTTGAACTTCCCAGCCCTAGGATCTTGTGGGTGTAGCCTAGATCTGCTAGGTGTAGCTTCTACTTTAGATGGTCTAATTACATACAACCTATTCACAATGAACAATGTTGTTCAAGTGTATACTGTAATAAAGTATATTGTTGTAGTTGTTTGATGTCATTGTTCGCATTTTATTCCACTGCAGGCCAGAGATAGGAGAAGTAGAAGAAGAATGAAGAGAATATACAACTCATCTTGATTTAATTTTTATCTTTGTAAGCTGCCCTGTGTCACTGACAGAAATATCAGAAACAATAACAGAAGAACAGAGTTGGAAGGGACCTTGGAGGTCTTCTAGTCCAGTCCTCTGCTCAAGCAGGAGAACCTATACCATTTCAGACAAGTGGCTGTCCAGTCTTTTCTTAAAAGCCTCCAGTGATAGAGCACCCACAATTTCTGAAGGCAAGATGTTCCACTGGTTAATTGTTCTCACTGTTAGGAAATTTCTCCTTCGTTCTAGATTGCTTCTCTCCTTGATTAGTTTCCATCCACTGTTTTCTGTCTTGGTTTGTAAAATGGATTGACCCCCCCCCCGCCCTCTTTAGGGCACCCCCTCAAATATTAGTTGGGCAACTATATAAATTTTTCTAAATAAAACATAAATAAAATATGGTGCAAAATAATACAGAAATTTGGCATGGGCAATCCTGTACGTGTTGGCTATTCCTTATGGAGCAACACCATTTCCAGAACTCATATGGTAGCATTGCACAATTTTCTGCTCCCTTGTAATATAGAAAAAAAAAATGCAACTACAAGACAGGATTACAGTTCAGCTGTACCTTAAAACAAGAAAAGGCCGGGGGGGGGGGAGAGAAAGGTTTGTTTAAATTTATTTGAATATATTAATGTTGCTTGAAGAATTGAAAATTAAAACAGCATTCCCCAACCTTTTTTAAGCCAGAAGGCATACTTGCATTTTTGAGGGCATGCTATAAGCATTAACAAAACAGTGGCATGTTGGCATATCTAGTCATTTAGTTAATAGCATTAATGGTAAGCACTATTTACTGGGAAGCAAATGGATAAGGTTGCTTCTCACCAACATATCTAGCTTTCCAGCTTCTATTTAGTTGATTTTCCCTGATCCTTTTTTCTGGGTAACTGGGTACAGTTCCAGACAAAGCCTTGGCGTGTAGCCATCCAAACTGATTTTCTAAGAACGTTTGTGAGGCCAATTCAGGCCCCGATGAATTCTTGGAAAGAGATGAGGCAAGAGACTAGTGCTTTGCTTCACAGCACGCCAGTTTCCTTCTTTTTTAATTAAGAGGAAAATCAACTGAAATCTGATGAGCCATGGAGCCTAGTTAGTGCCAAAGAACACAAGGAGCCAAGTGTTAAAATAACCCTTAAAACAAAAGTTAATTGTGCCATAGATTCCCAGTGAGCAGTGACTAAAATAATAGTTTAAAGAATTCTAACAACCTATGAATCATTGGTTTCCTACCTTGCGCCAAGCAAAATCAGTCTTGCTAAGCAAAATCAGTCTCGGTCATCTGGCTCTCTTTCTTTTTTATTTATTTAATTTAATTTACTACATATCTACTCCATCAGACCCTGAGTTACTCACAGTAGAAGAAGCAATAAAAACACAAGACAGAACACAGCCAGATGTGTTTAAGCACTGTGAGGAAAAATCCAGACAAAATAAAACAAAAAACAGATCAGTTAGAATAAAACAGCAGGTAAGAATATATTTTTAAGTGTTCATATTATCTGGTCCCTCTGTTTTCTTAATACCAACCTAGTTTCAAAATTCTAGGGGAGGGGGGGAAGAAAGTGAAGAGATTTACTGTCAGCTAATAAATCAGATGACAAAGCACAATTTGCAGACAATCCCCCTCCCAAGTCACCTTGTCAAGCTAGAGACTGAAAAAGCAACATCAGCTCATTGTATTATTGCTATCTAGAAGCCTTGGTGCTGTCAGTTTTTAGAGCTCAGATTATTTCCATCACCCCACTCTGGAAAGTTGAAATTCTGGAGAGTGCATCAACACACAGTTCCTCTAAATATGCATTTTTAATTTAATTTGCTGGGTTTTAGGGTTGCTGCGGAAAAGGAAAATAATCTTCATTGGTCCACTGAAATTTTTATGCCTTTCTTGGTGGGGAGGATATTTTTAAAGCCTCCTCAGTTGGGGCTGCTTTTTAAACAGTGGCATATGATATAAGAAGTGTTGTGTGTTTGTTTAAGACAAAGGTTTTTAGCTTTCACATCAGTACTAACTCTAGCTGTCGGACTATTTTCTCCCAGCTTCTTGCAATTTCTATTTACATCTGTGTAAGTGACATTTAAAATGCTGTAAATATCACTGAGGTAACTGCGAATAGCAAGTTGGTTCACTTGCTTGTAAGTGCCAATGAGCAGAGCAGAGGTTACATGAGGGAATCATTGATAATGAGAAACTTTGAGGTGGGGAACAGGAAATGGGATGCCATTAGTCAACACAACACTTTCCCCTCTTAATCCACACACTTCTCTCTTAAGAGACATCTTCAGATCTTTGTATAATATTGCCAAATTACATTGCCTCCAATCTCCAATTAACTCTGAGTGGCTCACAATGCAATAAATTAATGCAATGAAATTAAAAAAACAACTGACAAAAAAAGGTAAGAAATTGATGGATTAGTGAATTTAAACAACAAAATTCACAAGGGCAATGCAACTGGCACAAATTCATATTCTAACATCAAAGAATTAATCCAGTGGTGCAATACTTTATGCTGAGATACATAAAATAATTTATTTTTTAAATTATAGTGTGAGCAGCAAAATATGTTTTCTTTCTAGTTGATCACACCTATCCACAAACAAAGACAGAAGGACATGCTATGTATAAGCCACAGAGAATATGCCTGGAAATGGGAAAAGCAACTACAGTCCTAAAACTTTTAATTGCTCTGATAGTAAGATGCTCTTTTTTTTTTTTGAAAGAAATTTTATTAATTTTCTACAAACAAACAAGACAAACAAAACATTAAAACATCAACTCTCATATGTACATCCAGTGTGTCAGTTGGTTCATCAGTTTTGTGCATTCATTTTGTAGTCTCAATTACAATTATATTACATAAAAACTCATATTGTCAATCCAAACTTATATATCCTAATATCACTAAAAGAAAAAAGAAATTTTTGACTATACTTTTAATCATTCATGCTTTATGAGATAACAATACTTTAAACAATTTATTCTGTAACAAATCATATAATCATACCAAATCAATCCTAAAAAACCTTTTATAAATATAATGTCAAATAACAAAGTACTAACAAAATAGCAAAATAAAAATATTCCTTACTGTCTAGCATTCTAAATATTCTATTATCGTATTTTATCATCTAGCCATTGATAAAAAAGATCCCAAATTTCGTAAAATTGTTTATCCTCTTGCTCTCTAATTTCAAATGTCAATCTACTCATCTCAGCACATTCCAATATTTTCTTAATAATTTCTTCCTGTAATGGTATTTCCTCATTCTTCCAATTTTTAGCAAATACAATCCTAGCCGCTGTTAATACATTTACGATCAGGTATTTCAAATCTTTACTATATATATCAGGTAAAATTCCCAATAAGAAGATCTCTGGTTTCAAGTCTATGTGTTTCTTTGTCATTTTTTCCAACCACATGCGAATTTTAGTCCAATATTTTCTAGCGTCCTCACAAGTCCACCACATATGGTAATATGAGCCAGGTATCTGATGACATTTCCAGCATTTTTCAGATTTGTTCTTAAACATTCTTGCTATTCTTGTCGGGGGAAAGTGCCACCTGTAAAACATCTTATACAAGTTTTCTTTATATGCTGTTGACATTGTCATTTTATAATTTTGAGACCACAATTTTTGCCATTTCTCTAGATCAATCCCATATCCAAAATTCTTCCCCCAAACAATCATAGTTTCTTTGACTTGTTCTTCCTCTAATTTAATTCCCAGTAAATAACCATATAATTTTTTAATCACCTTCTCATCAGTACCCATCAAGATCTTATCTAAATCAGTCTGCTTATCATAGAATCCCTCCGTTTTAGAATCTTCATCATACCTTGAATGTATTTGCGCATATGAAAACCTTGAATGTATTTGCGCATATGAAAACCTTATAACTTGTTCCTCTAAGTTTTGGATCGATTTAAGTCCACCCTTTTCATCCAATAGTTCCCCATATCTAACTGTTTGTTCCTTCTTATAAATTATAGGATAGGAAAATGCTTCAATAGTCGATAACCAAACTGGAATTTTCAAATAACATTGTTTTTTTATCTTCTCCCAGTTTAACCACAAAGACTCCCGTATATAATGTCTTCTAAAATAACCCTGTGTTTTAGTTCCCTTATACCATAAAAAAGCATGCCAGCCCAACAGCAAATCATGCTCTTCTGATGTCAACAATCTATGCCTTCTTAATGTTATCCATTCTTTGACCCACATCAAACTTGCAGCTTGATAATACAATTCCCAATTAGGCAGACCAAAACCTCCTCTAATTCTAGCATCTTGCAAAAGCTTTAGCTTTATTCTCGCTTTTTTACCTTGCCATATAAACTTCAACATGATTTTATTTAAATCTTCAAAATAGTTTTTTCCAAGCCTAATTGGTATTGATATTGGTATTGTTTGGAACAAAAATAAAATTCTGGGTAAAATATTCATCTTGATTGTTGAAATTCTCCCTATTAATGACAATTGCAAATTTTCCCACTTCTTCAAATCTGTAGCTATCTGTTGTTTGAGTTTAATATAATTATTCTCTTTTAATGTGCTACATCTTGCTGTCAAATATATCCCCAGATACTTAACCTTATTTGTAACTTGGATTTTCAAAAGATCTGCCAGTTCTCTCTGTCTCAATAGCATGTTCTTTGTCAAAATCTTTGTTTTATCTTTATTTATTTTCAAACCAGCCATCTCACCATATGTCTCTATCTTTTCCAATAACCTTGGAGCTGTTTCTAACGGGTCTTCCAGAATAAAAGCTAAATCATCAGCAAAAGCTTGTAGTTTAAATTCTTCCTTCTTAATTTTCATTCCTTTTATGCTTTTATCATCCCTAATATTTTTATTCAACACTTCCAAGGTCAACACAAATAGCAAAGGAGATAGGGGACACCCTTGTCTTGTGCCTTTTCTTATATTGATAAAATCTGTAAATTCTCCCTCCATCATTACCTTTGCTGTCTGTTTATTATATATGGCTTCTATTGTTCGAGTAAATTTTTTAGCAAAACCCATCTGTTCCAATAGTAATAACATAAATCTCCAATTCACGTTGTCAAATGCCTTTTGAGCATCTAGGAATATCAAAGCCATTTGCTTTTCAGGATGAGCCTCATAGTGTTCCAAAGTATCCAAGATTACTCTCATATTGTCTCTGTTTTGTCTCTTTGGCAGAAATCCATTTTGATCTGGGTGAATAAAATTATTTAAATATTTTTTAAGTCTTTCTGCTAAAATTGAAGCAAAGATTTTATAGTCTGCATTCAATAAGGAGATGGGTCTATAGTTCTTAATTTGCAGCAGGTCAGCTTCTTCTTTTGGAATTAGTGTGATATAAGCCTCTGACCATGTTTTGGGTATCATCTTCTTTAACATAACTTCATTCATGACTTCTAACAATGGGATGCTCAATGATTCTTGAAATGTTTTATAGAATTCTGCCAGAAGCCCATCTGGACCCGGTGCTTTCCCATTGTTTTGTCTCTTAAATGCTTCATTTAATTCCATCATTGTTATGTTGCTTTCTAGCATTTCTTCAGTCTCTTTAGGTATCTTCGGTAAATTAGCATTCTGTAAATACTGTTTGACTTTTTTCTCATCAATATTCTCTTGTTTAAATAGTTGCCCATAAAAATCTCGAATAATTGCCTTTTTCTCCTTATTACCGTAACAAACTTGGCCTTGATCATCTATTAGCTTCAATATTTTTCTTGATTCCTTCTCCTTTCTCAATTTATATGCTAGCCATCTACCTGGTTTATTTGCATCTTCAAAGTAATTCTGTTTAGAATTTCTGATTTTCTGTGCCAGTTCTTCTTTCTCTATTAATTCCATTTTATGTTTAATTACATCCAGCTTCAATTTAATATCTTTTTTCTGTGGCATTTTCTGTAATTCTTTTTCAAGTCTTTTATACTCGTCTTCCAAGGCCTTAGAAGCTTGCCTTTTCCTAATATTCTTTTTTCTTGTATAATCTATTATCAGACCTCTAGCATATGCCTTCATTGTATCCCAAACATTCTGCGTTGAAGTATCTTCTTTTTTATTTTCTCTGAAGAAAAAAGCCAATTCCTTTTCCATCCATTGTATAAAATCTTTCTCCTTTAAAATAGTATTATTTAATGGCCATCTCAATCTTTTTTTTTGTCCCTTCCATTTAATTGTCATTGGGCTATGATCTGCCCAAGTACTTGTTTCAATATTTGTTTCTTGAATATTGGATATTAATTCTGTTGAGATTCAAATCATATCTAATCTGGACCATGATAAATGTCTATTTGAATAAAAAGTATATTGTTTAGCTTTAACATTTCTTTCTCTCCAAATATCTTTTAAAGTTAGTTCGTCTGTCATTTAAAAAAAAGATTTAGGGAGAGCCTTTCTATTTTGCTTTGTTGTTGTTGCTATGTAGTCCAATTTATTGTCCACAATTCCATTAAAGTCTCCCATCATAATTATATCAACATAGTCCAGTCCAATTATTTTCATGTGTAGTTTTTTATAAAACTCTTCTTGTTTATCATTCAGAGAATAAATTGCAATCAAGAGTATTTTTATATTATTGTCCATTATTTCCACCATTAATACTCTTCCGTCTTCATCCGTGTAGATCAGTTTTGCTGGGATAGCCTCTTTAATGTATAGAACCACTCCTCTTTTCTTACATTGAGTCAAAGAAGTAAATATTTTCCCCAATTTTGGCTGTACTAACAATTGTTCATGTTGTTTTTTAATATGAACTTCTTGTAGACAAATTATATCAAATTTTAATTTCTCTAATTTATGAAAAGTTTTCCTTCTTTTAACAGCTGAATTGAGTCCATTTATATTCATTGTAATCAGTTTTCTTTCCTTCCATGATTATGCTTTATATTTAGGTTTAACAGCTCTCGTGGATCTCACTTCACGCTGTTCTTTACTATCCACCTGTCCACCTACAGCTCCTTTCTCTTTTTCAGTCTCCAGTTGTTCGTCTTGAAACTCAATTAATGAGACCTCTTTCTCTGCCTCCTCTCTTCTTCTTCCAAAAAATTCTGCATGGAAAAGTTCTGCTTTCTCAATTGAATCAATTCTATGTCTCTGCTCTTGCCAGGTAAACATTAATCCTTCTGGAATCAGCCATCTATAATTCACTTCGTTTTCCAGTAGCATTTTGGTCAGAAATCGATATTCTCTTCTCATCTCTCTCACTCTTCTGGGTATTTGTTTTAAAACCACAATCTCTTTACCTTTGTATTTCAATGTTTTCTCTCTTACCTCTTGTAATATTTGTGTTTTAATGGATTTTTTGGAAAATCTAATATGGACTTCCTTTGGTAATTTATTTCTCATCGCATATCTTGTATAAACTCGATATACCTCATCTACTCCATCCATCATCTTTTCCTCTGTAATTTCCAAGGCATCTGCCAAAATTTCTATCATTATCGCAGCCAAATTTTCTCCTTTTTCCTCTTCTATATTTTGAAATCTGGGATAAAATTCTGACCTTTCCATCTCCCACCTCAACATCCCACTTTTTTCTTGTTCAACCACTGTTAATCTACTGTCAATATTTCCAATCTTCTCCTCTCTTTGTTTTCTTTCTTCCTCAATTTTTTGGAATCTCTCCTCATACTTCCCCATCATTTATTTAATATTTTCCACTTTTTCATCAGTCTTCTCTATTCTTTGTTCAATGATGTCTGATTTTATGTTGAGATCTTGTATTCCTTGCATAATCATCTGTAAAGTTACTTTTTCTTGTTCTTTATCTTCAACAATGCTTCAACATTGTCTGAATTAAACGTTGTCCTCCAGCTGGTGGGGAAGCAGAGGTAGAAGTAGAAATGCCAGTTGGTATTGGTTTCCTGCTCATTTTAATGCTTCCAAAGCTTCAAATTCTTTTTGACTTTTAATCCAACTGGTAGAGTAGCCAATTATAATCCAAAATGGAAAAATCCAATAGTAAAAGGCCCAAAACCAAAGAAGAAAAAGGAAAAAAAGGAAGAAAAAAGATCTTCTGGTTCTTCTAGACCCTAATCCAATTACGAAAGAGTCCACCATAAGAAAGGAAAAATAGAAAGGAAAAAAACAAACAAACCCAAAATTAATAATATTGATTAAGAGCAAAAACAAAAACAAAAACAAAAAGAAGAAATTCCTTCAGGTTCTTCACACCTTAATCCAGTTGAGAAGTCTCAATAATCAAAAAAGAAAAACAAAGTGGTCCAAAAACATGGATAGAAAGAGCAAAGAAGTCCCAATAAAAATAAGGAGAAAAAAAGAGAAATAAAGAAAAAACTCTGAGGCTTTCCCTTTAAAATAAAAAGCAAAAATAAGAATATTACTAGAATTGAAATTTACAAAAAGGCTGGTGAGTAGGGATATCACAAGTAAATATATATATATATAAGAGAGCACACTGCACTTTATTTATTTATCCAAGGCTCTTATTATGACTCTCTCCTCCAGCAGCTTCAAAGCCAAGCCTCAAGTGTTGAAATATTGATAAGAGTCCAGGAAAGCACCTGTAATAATATTTTGCTGTGCTCTCCCTCTATCTTATAATGTTGAAATGTCCTTGAGAAGGAGTCTTCTTACAGTTCTCTCCAATTCAAATAAAGTATTTTCAAGCCTCTAGTTGGCAGTGTTGCAAAGTTTCTTAATGCTGTTCCCTCCCCCCAGCCAGAAAAAAGGAATAATGTATACAAAAAAAATAAAAAAAAATAACCAAAGGGAGCCTATATCCTGAAGAAAATTAAAAAATCAAAAGGAGCATAAAAATATATATAAGAGAAAATTCAATCCAGTTACCTACAAAGTCACATTAAAGTCCCCAGAAAAAAAGTAGGAAAAAGAAATAATCCAAGCCTCAATTTGACATCACTTTAAAAAATGCCGCTCAAACAGTTTTGGTCAAAAAAAAAAAAATCTCACAGGTTTCTTCTTTGTTTAGGATGCCTTTTCAAACCTCAGCGAATTTACAACACAAAAGAAGTTTCTCACCCAGCCGACACATTTTCTTTCTAGCCACTTTCTTTCTGGAGCTGTCCCGACTTCAGCAGCTATGGAGGCTGCCTCTCCGCCGCCAGCAAAAGGGCTTCTCCCGGATCAAACCAGAGATTTTGCAATATCTCTGGGATCCTGGGACAGTGCCCTTCACAATCCCCGTCTCTACAGGACGGTTTAGGTCCATTGGGACCGACCAGGGGTGAAAATATCGGCTGCGATTTCAGAGCCCCGAGATCGCACCTGTATCGCCGAAACGAAGTTCCAGTAAAATGCTCTTCAGAGATGAACATAAGATAGCCCTCCAGACATTGCTTATTCAACAATTCACCATTTTATTCCATATGTCCTGACCTGTTATTTTGGCCTAACCTAGCCATTGAGACTTCTACCTTTAAAGGAGTGTCCTAGGGGTATATGCTGACATTTTGTTAGAGTATATATAGTATCATGTCACAAGGCAAATGGGAAGTTTTATTTTATAAGAAACTAGTTCTGGCAAATCTAGACTGTCACAATTTACTAGGAGAGTTGGAATATGTGGGAGACATCACAATGATCTGTCGTCAAAATAAGCAATTTATTGGAAGAGGAAAACCATTAAATGTCCTGTCTGATTGCTTTTACATGTTGCCTGAAATAAAATTTGAGACAAATTTGTTCTTACTTGAGGAAAGAAAGAAAAGAAAAAAGCTAAAGTAATCTTCATACATTTCTCAAGTGTGTTTTACTCAATCCTCAGATGTTTCAGAGTTCTTCCCCACACAAACTATCAGATGACCACATATATTTGTACTCTGGGTAAAATCTTACGGGAGACTAACATGAAAAATTGGGAAGGGTGAATGAAAACCTTAAACAATGAATACATTGACATGAAATTGAAATTATAGAATTGTCCCTTTAAAAAAAAATGTAACATTAGCTTATTACAGACCTCATTAAATTATTCATTTTACAAAACAATGATTAATGTTGGATAACATGTATAAGCTTTTTAAATCTATAAATAGTTTTGTGTCTGGGAAAGCAATTTGCCTATGCTGGACAATCTACTAATACTTGGGTATCTTGTGAATAGAAATATCCTGAAATGCTGAAAAGCACATATGAAAGATGGCATACATGAGACCCATTCAAAAAAGTCAATAAAGGTAGAAAGTTTAGTAGATGCTAGCTTGTGCAATTTCTAAGAAGTCAGAACAAAGTGATTCGCCAAACACAAAATGTTCGCTAAAACCAAAGTGGCAGCCAGTGTGAACTGAATAAGGCTAGGACACACAAATGAAAATAATGCCAGGGAGCACAAAAATTGACCAAGCTAAGCCACGGTTAAGTACAGTAATCGTATTTTGAAATTATCACAGAGAACAAGGTCATGTGCTTGTTGGAATTTTTTACCTAGAGTATTCTGCAATTTCACTCTACCTTGGCTTTTTGAGTTAGTAGGTGTGCATGGCTTTTTATATGAGCAAGTAAAGATTTAGTTCAGAAAGTGAACAAAAATTGCATTTATTACTATGTGTCCTTAAATCTCTCAATAAATAAAAGCAATAAATAGCATTAACGGTGTTATAAATATCTTTATGATACTTCATGTTGCATGAATCCATTGGAATTGTGTGGCTTATTCCATGCAAGGGGAGACAAAGAATGTTTTGGGTCCATCCCCAAGGGACCCAGAAGAAGGGCCTTCTCCATAGTGGCTCCACCTCTCTGAAACATCATCCCTCTGTAGATTAGACCAGCCTCCATTCTAACATTCTTCTGAAAGTCCCTGAAGACATTGTTCTGGCAGCATGCCTGAGGAACCCAGAGTGGGATGGAGCCCATTCAATGGCTGGTATGAATGAAAGTTGTTGCCAGGGTGTGTGTGTGGGGTGTTATTATTTTATTATGTTTCTTTTTTATTATGTTTCTTTTTTATTTCTTTTATATTGTGTTTTTATGTCCTTGCATGCTGCCTTAAGTCGCCATGTGCGAGCAGGTGGAAATATAAATTTTCTAAATAAATAACTAAAAAATTCAAATAAATAAATAGTGCATTTCTAGCTTTTGGTATTATTTCTCACAATGCTTCTAGGATGCAGACTGATGGATGATGTACCATTCAAAATTTGTTGTTTAACTAAGACAGTTTATTAACTAAGATTCTGATTGATTTCTTTTCCATCTCCTGCTTCTACAACATCAATCCTTTGTGGTACAAAAGGAGGAGGTTTGTGTTGTAGGATCAGTGTACTTTTTTCATTTTAGGATCACTGTGATTCACTATGGATGCCAGTGTAAGCAAGATCAGTGCTGCTTTGATGGGAAACTATCATGGAATATCAGGTCCACAGGCTAGACTTGGAATTTGACAAAACATCCCAGAAGAAGGCAGTAAAAAATCATTTCCATATTGTCAACAAGAAAGCTATGAATCAGATAGTCAACACAATTTGAGTTTGACTCAAAAATAATTTTATCTTTTCAAGTAGTCACCAGAGTTTAATATCATTTAAACTATTGATCCTAATTCTAAAGAACAGTTGGATGAAGCACACAATACACTATGTTGGCAAATCTAAATTCTTCCCCCTTTTCTAAAAGACAATTAGAAAGAAAGGAAGGAAGGAAAGAAAGAAAGAGAAAGAAAAAGAAAAAGAGAAAAAAAGACAGAAAACTTTGCTAACATACTGTAAATGGCTACCCTATTCCATATCACATTTTATTTGATCTAATAAAAGTTTTGTTGAGAAACTCAAATGTAGAGGAAAGTTTAAATCAATAGCTTTTTTATCCCTAGGAAACTAGACCTGGTTAGTGCCTCAATAGGATGTTAAATGCACACTAGCCTGGAAACGGGCAGGGAGAAAATGCACATAAAAATTTACAGAAGCTTTTTATCATTAATTCTTAAAGAAGAGTCCCCATAAGGTTACAGTTATTTCCACATTAGCATAGCATAGACAAAAGGTTAAATTGTGCAATTAAATCACTGTTGTCTGGTTAAGATATTGACTTTTTCAAAATCAAATTCAGACTAAACATTTTGAACAACTTTTTTTAAAGCCAATAATGCAAATGTAGAATGTTGAACTGTGCAGTAAATTGTATATAGTGAATATTCTTGTTCCTCGTTGTTTACATAAAAGTTATTTGCATAACAAGTAAATAAGATTACAAGTATAGTTTCACATACTCAAATGCTTCTAGATGAGTATCATATAGGCAAAATAAGTGCCCTCTTCTGTTCTTTGTTGTTTATCACTTAAAAATAAATGTATTTCCTTTGAATATATAAATTCTATTTTGATTTCATCATCAAGACAAAGTTATCTGCTTGACAACATCTGCTTTTGTCCAGATGGAATGTGGCAGATAACCAAAACAAGTTATGCCTATAAATGAGAGATTTATGAATGATTGGTTTTAGAGACCTAATTCAACCTATTTAGAAATTTATTCCTCTCCCTATTAAAATTGTCTGAGGGATAAGTGAATTGAGTCTATTGTTAACCTGCCTGTTACATACTGGAAGAACATATTTTCAAAGTAGAACATTGCTTTTCCTAAAGTGTGTAAATGCACAAGTAGTCAATTGTGACTACAGAGTAGTTCCCTTCACATGCACTAGCAAATGTGTAAGGCCTTATTTGAATAACTGAATGGAGCTATTGTACATGTGCTAGGAAAAGAACACATTAGGGCACAGAAATTTGAGGAATTATTTCAGCACGATAGAGATAGAAAGAAGTTAATAGGTTGTATCATTCTTATCCACATACTAAATTTGTAATTGTATACAGGAATAACAACTGAATAGGATATGAACATCTGGAATGCAGTCAAGTGCTCCTGCGGACAAATAGAAATATTTTTCCCTTATTTTTTATTGCTTTTTAAAATAATAAATGGGAGAAAACCCACAACAGAATGATAGAAATACATATATTGTCAAGGAAATAAGGAGCAAATAGAAAGTGCTTTTTAAAAAGTGGAAAACCACCTCAAAGAAATACCTCAACATATATCATTTTAGCAGCAAATAGTTACAATTCTATATATAGTTATCTAGTGGCATTATGATCAATAGATCAATCCTCAATAGGACTAGTTTCCTCCATAAATGGAAAAAGCTCTCCTCTTCAGAATGTAACTGTGGTGCTCCAAAGCACCCAGTTGTAACAACTTGTAACCTAGTGTGGATCGGTGCTCTCTGAGTGCATATCAGGAAAAGTCCAGATTTACTGCATGCAACTCCATCATGTATTGACTATAGAAATAGCCTACCTTTGAATTTGTAAATAGAGTAAATAGTTTCATATTTTCCCATTGAGAGTATAATTGTGAGGTGCTTTTTAATATTTTTTGCCATATGCTAAATAAATAAACAAAATAGTGGCATTATTATTTAAGTATATATATGTTTCCAATAGCAATAGCACTTAGATTTATAAACTGCTTCACGGTGCTTTATAGTTCCTCTTTAAGTGGTTTACAGAGTCAGCAGATTGCCACCAACAATCTGTCTTCATTTTACCGACCTTGGAAGGATGGAAAGCTGAGTCAACCTTAAGCCAGTCAGGATTGAACTGCCGGCAGTTGTCAGTCAGCAGAATTATCTGCAGTACTGAATTCTAACCACTATGCCACCATGGCTCTTAGATGCATATAGATTAATATAATTGAATATAATTTATACATAGTTATATATAAATTAATAGATTTATATAACTATCATGTTTTAATCTACTGTATTTTGTGAAATAATAGGTTGAATATTTCATTATATTTCTCCATACAAAGTCTACATCTACGGGAAATCTGTTCATAGGAAGCAAGTGCAGTCAGATCTTCAATTCATTCAGTGAAATGGGCTATACATTTATCTTTCCAATGCTGCAACGTAATTGGCCATAATAAGGCATGGAGAATCTGTTTATGTCCTCTGGTTGTCAAATTTGAAGTACTAGGTATGCAATACAAAATAATATTACCCTCTGAAAATTTTAGCTTTTGTCCCACAATTACATTTATATAATGAAATACTTTCTTCCAAAACCTGGGAAGTGTAGGATATTGTAAAAATGTAGGTATTAAAGAAGCATCATCCTTATTACTTCTCCAACAAAATGCTGTTTTTGAGTCTTTTTTGTACAATTCTAAATATTACTTTTTGTTGTATGTCATCATTTGAGGTCCATTGACACTCTTGCTATAGAAATTAAAACACTATTTCATTGTCTAGGCAACATATGAAGCTCTAATTCTTTATTCCATTCATTTCTCATCATCTGCAAATCAAATTCATTTGTTGATAACAAATATTTATGAAAGTTTCTTTTTTAGTTTCAAAGAATTTAACAAGTCGTTCTAGTGACTCAGAAGATGAGAATGCTGCAGGTCCATACAATACCATGCTGTTCACAAAAGTTGCAGTTGAATATTGCCATTGGGTTACATCTGATATACAATGTTTAGCTATTACTACAGCATATGTTAATAATAATTATCAACCAATTGATTCAAAGTCAGTATTTCTTCCCTCTATTGTTTTTTTCCACATCACCATAATTTTCTCTATTTTTAGAGTTGGGTTTTCCCATAAAGTCAATTTAGTTTGGAAAAAGAGTCAAATGTTTTGATCAGAAATTATATTCCATAACTTCTTAATGACTTAATTTTCCAGAGATACTAGAATTTCAATATATGGTCCATTGAACCAAAGGTGTTACGTATGTGTATTTTATTCCAAAGTTGCAAACTGGAAAATTAACATCAATTAACTAAGTATGCTACTACCAGTCCCATTATGCTTTTCTGTGACTTGATTATCAAGAAGGAGGTTAAATGGCAACAGTGGGAAATAGAAAGATAAGCTAAATGCTTGTTCTAAATATTTATTACAATATTTATTGCAAGGACAGAGGACTCAAAAAAGTGTGGAAAAAGAAAAAGGAGATGGAATGAAGAGATGCTTTCTGAAAAAATGGACTTCCATTGATCCCTCAGCCCAGCTTTTCCTACAAACTACTATCAGAACGAATTCACATAGAGAACATTTTAATCCACAAAATGAAAAGATTGAACTCTGGGACTAGTTTTACTGATCTTAGCTTGCTGTCCATATTCAATAAATTTCAGGCAAATTTGACTGACTGAGACTTCACCCATCTCTGGAGATTTAATCAACCTTGGAGGATGAAGCTGAACACTTGGTATTTGATTTGTCCAGACATTTTTTTTCCTGTGAATTGGTAGGTATTGTTTGTTTTACATTTTTTCCTTTTCTGGATTGTCAGTGGTATTTTCTTTCTTCGTTCTCAGTCTGAGAACCTTTTTAAACGTACTTTCCCCACATTCATTACAGAAGGGCTAGCAAATTTATATGACTATTATATGGTAGCAGCTTTCTATGGGTCTCTATTGCCATCTGTTTGTCCAGGTAGTTGTAGCCCTGACCTCATAAATTTAGATTGTGTGACTCTTGTGTGGAAAGCCAATACTTACTGTAAGCAGACAGGGAACCAACCCAATTGGGGCATGCTTCATTACAGACATTAAACCTTCTACATAAAGGAAGCTGTGGTGAAAAGATAAGAGAATTAGGGGCAGAGGTAGCAGCAAATGACAATCCTTACAGTCATGCTATATTTAACCTGAAGAACTGCTTCATACAGATTCACTTTGGCTTATCCTGTACTCTTGATTCTACAGGTTTTTTTGAAAAAAATCTACGATTTCTAGTTAAACAACCACCATTTACAAGCCAGAGATATGATACCATTAAGAGAATATTGTTTGCCACAACAGTACCACTGTGACAGCACACACCATGCAACCACATACTTCGGGAAAACTACAGAAGTACACAGCAGGAAACCATGCTCCTTGCTGCATGCTTGCTTCTTTTCAATAGCTGGCAAAAGCACTTCTCTGCTCAAAACCTACTGAGAGTAATTCTAAAAGTTATAAACAACCTCAAAAACATTTTAACTCTTTCTTCTCACTGAAGAGTCATCCCCACCTCCCATGAGTGGTTCTTATATCAGGAGTGATAAGCCAAATGCTGGATTTGGGGATTAGAATACCTGTTTTTGCTTCTGGTATACATATTCCAACTCTCAGTCCTTACAATCTGCATTCAGACATTCATATATGCTTCATGGGAGGCTTGTCTTTTATTCCTTCAAAATGACAGGGAATCAAAGAAGGCACAGAATTCAAGTAAGTCATATGGCAGTGGTGGCTAACCCTCTTAGGCTCCTGTGCCAAAATTTGTGTGCATGCTCGTGCACGCCTCACGTGCCAGCACCCAGAAGGCAATGTGTGTGCCCCCTGCACATTCATGCGCAATTCCCCTGCCTCCCCCTTACCTGCACTGTGCCTCCCAGTTGATTTTGGCCCGTTTGAGGCCTTTTTGGGCCTCCCAGAGGCTTGAGGACAGCTTCTGCGGCCTTTGCAGACCGAGAAATAGTCCCGTTTTGTCACTTCCAGAATTACAGGGGGGGCCCGAAATCAGCTGGGAGGCACGTGCATGTGCAGTGAGATAATTTTGCCTGCGGCTTGCATGCCGGCACAAATGGCTTTGCGTATCACCTGTGGCATGCATGCCATAGGTTCGCCATCATGGTCATATGGTAAATATAAACACCAACTCTGCTCCCCCCCCACCCGGGTGCTTAATTATTAACTTTTGTTTGCTTCTTTGTTCCCTCAAATATAAAATCATGTTAATTTTGCATGATATCATTTTGAAAGTAAACATGAATGAATCAACCTCTTATTTTTCAAATTTCCATATTGAAATACATTTGTTTACTCTCTCATGCAATATATGATCATTTAAAATATGCAATGCAGCTAGACGTGATACATTTTATAAACACTTTTAATTTTTTTTTGTACATGTTCCGTAATATAAGTACTTTCTGTGAATTTTCACTGTGTATACATTCTATATTTATTTTTAATTGAAGGACTGTATTGTAAAATTTTAATAATATCAAAATAAAATTGCCTTTTAGTTTCATACTGTCTCAAAAACTGTAAATTAGAATTTTTGGACCGCACCTTGAAAATAAGCTGTAACTATGAAAATAACAATACTCCAAAACAAAATCGTTAAAACCAATATTATTGCCTGTCCTGCTTTTGCAAAGATGAGCTAGAGAGAAGTTCCCTGAGGATGAGTTCCAGCATGAGTCCAAAAGCTCAAAAGACAAAACCTCTGGTCATAATGACTGACCCAGATGGGATCTTACAGAATCCCTTGATTAGCAACTGAAGTTGTTGTAATATTAGTTTATTAATGCCTGCCCTTTATGTTTTATTGATGGCAAAGGTCTGGGATCAAAGAAAGAAAAGCCTATATGAAAACACTGGTATTTCTACTCAAACTGAACTGTAACTGAGAACTAACCCAGGAGGTCTACGACAACTTGCCATGGTCAATGCAGCACTGGCCAACTTGCTGAAGCCAACTTGTGGTCAACTTACTGCAGCCAACTCATTGTAGGACAATTCCCCGCAGGATAAGAGTTGCATTAATATCGAAGACATAGTGGAATCATTAAAGAAAGCATGCCAAAGGAGGGACAAAATGAAATGTGAATGATAAAAATTAAAACAAATTATTAATTATTTTAAATAATTAAATTGAATTGTTAAATTGTCCCACAGTGAGTTATCCCACAATGAGTTGGCCATGTCCAGTTGTCTCGGAGTGAGTTGGCTGTGGTGAGTTGGCTGCAGTGACTTGTCCATTCTGAACCCAACTCCTCTAGTCCCAATTACAAATGACAAACAGAACTCTTTTTTCAGAGTTTTTGGTGCAACATGTGGAAACTGGTTGGGATTGTAACGGAGGGTAGAGCAGGCTGAGAGACAGAGATGATAAGGTATCTGTTGTGAACCTGCTTCACTTTCAACTCACATTCTTTAAAAGTTCTATAATGCCTGTTATGAATTATTTTAGAGAGCAGATAGTGCTAAAGGAGCAAATGTTTTATTCTTTCCAAACTATAGAAAAAAAGTTATTTCTGAAGAGGAAAAAAGGTCAAACAACAAAACAACAAAACAAACATCTGTCTCCTTGCCCCATCCACATATATAAAATGATGAAAAAAGGGAAAAATATATTGATGCTTATGGAAAACTCAGCCTTTCCCCCTTTTTATGTTATGCATTATGGATCCTATCTACAAAGAAGGGATTAAATTCTATATCCGACAGTTGACTAATAACTAACTAATTAGTATTTTATTCACAATAATATTAATAGTATTTTGGGAACTAAAAAAGCCAAGAAAAGAAGCTTCATGTTCAGTAATTAATTTGATGGTCAGTTTTATTGCAAGTTACAATCATTTCTCTTGACATCCTGTTTTTGACATGGGAGAGTTTTTATTTTAAAAAGAAGCATTCAAGTCATTTTACACCTAAGCTGAAGTCTAAAGTGGATAAAAAATGAACACAATTTAACCACCTCAGCAAGAACTAGTGACCTACTTTCAAAAAAATCCCCCCCTCCCCCCCAAAAAAGTCATGCTTTGCAAAGTGGGAGATAAGAAAACTAAAAGATATTTCATCTCCTGAAACAAGCAGGGGGAAAAAACAATAACCCGAGAAGGTAATTTGCTAGATTCACAGCAAGTCCCGAAAAAAATATTCAACCTGTCAATTTCAACTAACCTTATGTTAACAGGTGGGGAGAAATATAGGACCAGCCAAGAAATTGTAGACAGGGCTGGTAGAAAAGGACAAAATTAATGTTGTCAACCACTGGCGAGAAATATTGCAACCATCTTCCAAGAATGGAAGTCAGAAAGAAAAATTGCTGAAACTTAAAATAGCAAGCATGGCTTATGTTGAAGTTCAAAAATCTTTTTAATTATACATCTAAATCTTTCCCAGGTATATTGGTACACAGAAATATCCCAAAAAAGTATTGTTACTAACAATAAAATTTGATTAGCAGCTAGAAATGAAAGCAGTTATTTATTCATTTGTTTGTTTATCTATTTTATAGGCAACCCATCTTACCTCAAGGTAACTTATTAGGTGGAATTTAATATTTGAGTTTCATTTTAATTCTCTTAAGTTAAAAGTTCAGGCAACTGTGAGAAGGAACATTAAAAACAATTGGCTAATCTGGAGGTTTGTTAACACCCTTCTAACAAAGTCAGACTGCCTTGTTGTGGGAATTACCAGGAACCATAATTGCTGGAAATCAATGAATCTTGCTTTCTGGTCCATGTCCATTTTTCGTCCTTTGACCACAAAAGATACATCCTTTTTGAACATTAAATAGTATTCTAAAAAAACTTGTAAAACAATTATAAATGCATATCTAATGTACATTTCACTGTATAGCTGACTTCAAAATATGGATATCAACGTGATTTTTAAAAACTAATTTGCTTAAATCTGTGTTCTATTATAGATTATTAGTATTATTTAGATGTATTATAGTTGGCCACTCTAAAAACTCTGGGCTGCTATGCACGCTACATTCAAATCTATACATTAGTTCAAAATGTAGGAATCATATAGAAGATCAAATTTCTTGAATATTGCCTTTAACAAGGTTTTATACAATTGCATTTACAATGTTATCTTACTCTCTTACTTACCATAGTATCTTACGCAAAACTGAAATGAAAAGCAGAACACAGGTAGAGTGCAAACCTATCCACAAGAAATGGGCTTAGCATACCTGAGAGCAACATGCACACTTGAGGTCTTTTTAAATATCTCTTTCTGTCCTATTGATGCATCATACTTTTTTTTTCAACCCCCCCCATTATATACCTTTCTAGTAAAATCTAAATCTTCAGAATTCCAAATCAGCATTTTCAGCAAATAAGATGGTTCTTTTAATAGTGGCTTCCTACATAAATGTTGCAGAAAATTCAAACTCTACTACTTCGTAATATCAAGTTCATATTTCTACATTTTAATAGGTATAAAGACCTCAGGGCACAGACAGCTTGTAAAGGTTTTTCAGAAAGTGATCTGAAAACTGTTTCAACTAAGATACAAATAAAAATCCTTATTCTAACAAGTATGTTTTCTGTGCTGCACATCCAAAGTTTACCTCAGCCAACATTCAGCATGATAATCCAAGGATTACAGCAGATGATTATCTTCTATACATAATTACATAATACCGCTTTTCAAATTTTCTGACTTTAAATTTTTACATGATTTTGTTTGCCAAGAAACTTCTGAGTGCAAATCAAGATTAAAGAACATATTTGTGAAGATTCATAACTGAGCAGAAGCGATAGCCACACTGGCTTTTAGATACAGGTAGTCCTTGACTTATGACCACAACTGAGCCCAAAATTTCTGTTATTAAGTGAGACATTTGTTAATCGAGTTTTGTCCCATTTTACAACCTTTCTTGCCTCAGTTGTTAAATGGATCACTGCAGCTAATAACACAGCTGTTAAGTGAATCTGACTTCCCCATTGATTTTGCTTGTCAGAAGGTCACAAAAGGGGAATCACATGACCTTGGGTCATAAATATGAGTCAGTTGCCAAGCATTTGAATTTTGATTACATGATCATAGGCATGCTACAAAAATTGTAACTGTGAAAAATGGTTATAAGTTACTTTTTTCAGTGCTGTTTTAACTTTGAACGGTCACTAAATAAACTATTGTAAGTGGAGGACTACCTGTATTTACAAAACTTCAATGTCACCATTTATCATCAATTCAAATTTCAGGGTGGTACACAAATAGTACAAATATAAAACTTGTTTTTGTTCATCATGCAAATCAGGATATTTCCTAAAGAAAGTCATGTATCACATTTCTTAAGCATCTCTTCTGCACTGCAAGGGAAGATAAGATCATTGGCCTTGGGCCTTCTACCTTTCAGGAAAAATGTCCGCCATTCCTGACTCTTCTTTGATAACTTATAGTAGGAACTTCAGAATTGATTCTGCTTTTATTTTTACTGTCTCAAATGCTTGGCTTAAGATATATTGTCATGCCACAACTTTGATATTTTGTAATACTTAGGGAAAAGTTAAAACTAAGTCCCAATTATATGACTCATGAGAATGTTCTAGGCACATAAAATTGTATTTTGGGGAAAAATCTAACTTATGCCAATTTGGCAGAAGTTGTTTTTTTTTCAAAATGAAAAATTGTGCCATCCTCCCTCCCTAATTATCAGCCAGAAAATGCATTGGATTCAGCACAGAAAAATCTACAATGTTGTGCTGCTTTTATTAGAAAGAAATACCTTCCCTGATTATGGACAGTACTGTCTGTAGCAGTGGCTTCAATGATGACTCAAAGTTATATGATACCCTTAGGGTACACTGACTACTGGGACTACTACCTACTGATATGAAGATTTACATTTTTAGGATAATTTGAAAAGATGGGTAGCATCAGTATCCTCTAAACTTTGGCATACTAGTCCAGGGGCTATTCAGCTTCAGCCTAAAGCGAGCCTGGAATATCTCCTTTAAGAATTTTAATGAGAAAATAGAAGATCATGATATATGACCTACAGTATATGGTTTTGATAATAGCTTTGGACCGAATCCCTACAGCATTTATTGATAAGAACTGACATTTATTTTTTATTATTAAAATAGAGAACAGATTAATTAATTGCTAAAATTCATATGTGGTTCAGATTTGTGAAATATCCATAAGTTGTTCAGAGTTACTCTAAATTATTAAGATACATCTACTTATTTTCAATTGTTTTTTCTTTATAAGCTGATGTTTGCAGTGTTGACCTTTTCATTGATTTCCATAGGTCACAAAAGATCTTAAATGAAATGGGAAAACAAAAAAACAGACTTTCTCTTATCTCAAAATTATATGCAAGTAGATGCCTCCACTAAAATGCCTCTTTCAAGTGCAATTGTTCACATTTTGTTATAAGCTTCTGACTGGTCAGAACAAGAAAGTTAGAATGAGCTGATCTATGAAAAAATGCTTTAAAATAATATCATCTATGCTTGCCATGGCCAAAAAAGACCCTAAGGGAACCCATTTTCCTGCATTCATTTATATGGTCTGTTCTCTCCATCATCATCTAGAAAAGGTATCTGATACAGAGGACACATTTCTGAAATTATCCATTTGACCCATCCAGTTATAAGATTAGATTAGATTAGATTAGATTCAATGTTATTGTCACTGCCATGGATACAGGCACTGAAATGCAGTTAGCATCCAACCAGAAGTGCAAAACAACAGTAAAATATAAATATATGTATGCAAATATGCAAGGCATCTATAAATATGTCAGTGGAAAACACAACAAAATGTATGTACACGAGCACACAAGGATAAGTGTGCACATATATGAACATATACAACTGTACAAAATGTTTATGAACACATTTAATATAAGTACAAATGCACAGAGAATTAAACAAAATACATCATATATTATCATGGGAACAAATGAACTGAGGAGTTCAGCAAGGAAACTGCTGTGTGGTAAAAGCTGTTCCCTAGACTGCAGGCACCTGAACCTCCTCCCAGATGGAAGAAGAGTAAACAGTTTGTGGGCTGGATGGGAGGGGTCCTTAACGATGCTGTGGGCTTTACGCAGACATCGTTTCCTCTGAAAGTTCACAATGGCAGAAAGTGGAATCCCTATAATGCGTTGGGCAGTTTTCACCACCCGCTGTAATGCCTTTTTTTCTTTCATAGTGCAATTTCCATACCAAACTATGATACAGCTAGTTAAGATGCTCTCGACTGTGCAGTGGTAGAAATTAGTCAGAATAGCTGAGGAGAGGTGATTCTTCCTCAGCAATCTCAGGAAGAAGAGGTACTGGTGAGCTTTCTTAATCAGACTAGTAGTTTTAATCTGCCAGGACAAGTCCTCAGAGAGGTGGATCCCCAGGAACTTGAAGCTGGTGACACGTTCTACCATTCTCCCGTTAATGTATATAGGAGAGTGTGTGTGGCCATTCTTTTTCCTGAAGTCCACAATGAGCTCTTTGGCCTTATTAGTATTAAGTAATAAGTTATTGTCAGTGCACCACGTAGCTGGGCACTGTACCTCCTCCCTGTACTCTGAATTGTCCTCATCGTTGATGAGTCCGATTACCATTATAACTATACATACTTGTGCTTGCTATTTTTTTATTTATTTGTACCCCACCTTTATTATTTTTACAAACAATTCAAGGCAGCAAACATATCCAACACACTTTCTTCCTCCTATTTTCTCCTCAACAACCACCCTGTAAATGAGTGGGCTGAGAGAGCGAGCGAGCGGCTCAAGGTCACCCAGCTGGCTTTCATGGCTAAGGTGCAGAGGTGGTATTCAACAGGTTCGGACCAGTTCTGGAGAACTGGTAGCGGAAATTTTGAGTAGTTCGGAGAACCGGTGGGCCTCCGACTGGCCCCGCCCCCATCTATTCTCTGCCTCCTGAGTCCCAGCTGATCGCCTGGGTCTTCTTTTGTTGCTCTGCACAGGAGAACGGAGCTGGAAAGCAGGTTAGTGGGGTGGGGAGGGAATAGGGGTTTTGCAGTATCCTTCCCCCAGGGGTAGAGAAGGAATGGAGATTTTGCAGTATCCTTCTCCTGCCACACCCACCAATCACGCCCACAGAACTGGTAGTAAAAAAATTTGAATACTACCACTGCTAAGGTGGGACTAGGACTCCCAGTCTTCCAGTTTCTAGCCTGGTGCCTTAACCATTAGACCACAGTGGCTTTTTTATATGCTGTTTCATATTCAGTGCAGAAGATGAGTATTACCTTAAATGCAGTGAATGGGACTACTCTAAAAACAATAAGTTACTGGAGCTAAGAATGTATGAACAAATATTCTCCTCCATTTTCTAAAAAAACCACAAGCAATATTTTTAAATTCACAGGCAGACGCGAGTTGACTTGAATTTGCAAGTCAAAATCTTAGTTGTTTGCTACTCGAAGCTCAAAAATTTTCTTTTACTTTTGGGGGGAGGGTGGAGTACTGGATCTTATTGGTCTCTTGAATTTGATCCAATTGCTTTAAAATTCATCCACCAGAAGGACTAAACAACTTCATTTATATTTCAAAACCTTCAAATCAATATCCCTCCCCCTCCATTCAGGATTACCCCAACAGCAACAAACAATGCACCACTGAACATTTTAAGGAATGGATTGCTTGTTATAAATAATTTATGACTGTCATAAAGGAAAACAGATTGTGAAATACTGCTGACGAAAACAATGCTTATATTAAGGGGCAAACCTTTCGGCTCTGCCTTGCTTGCCTTCACTTATTTTTTCTTTTGGGTCTTTTTTTTTTTTTTTATTATTATTATTATTATTATTATTATTATTATTATTATTATTATTATTATTATTATTTTAACCAATTCTGTTTTCTCTCTCCCCTGCCTTCTCCCTTTTTAAATGTCATTCAAGTTTTCCATCTCAGCCACTCAGCTATGAAAAATGCAAAAGCTGCCTCTGCTTACAAAGAAATGCTTCAGATAACCTAAAAATAAATAAACAAATGGAATCATCCTATCCACCCAAGGATTAGAAAAGGCCTGTTATACCTAAGACAAATTTGCATCTGAAAAACTGGGCTGTGGTTAGCATTTTTGGTGAACTCAACCCAGAACAAAAAAAGAAAGAAAGAAAGAAAAACAGAGTGGATCTATGCCTATGGAAGTAGCAGAGTTGGACAAAAGGGTCTATTAATTAACTAGCAAAGTTAAAAAAATTTAAAATAATTATTGACTTTGGGAAAAAATGTTTTGGGATGTTTACCCTGGTATTCAAGAAAACAAAAAGCACAATGGTTTACTTACTTGTATCTACATTGGGGGGAGTAAAAAGGTTATGGAGAGACGACTAAGTAGTTCTCTGGCGCTGAATTAGATTCCAATTTCATACTGTTATGTCCTGAATTTGCATACTCGAAATCCCCGCGCCTTGATTGGCTAAGGCGTGGGGATTTCTGATTGGCCAGGCGAGCCGCGCTGATTGGCCCGATTGAAGTCTCCCGCGATTGGTTCAAACCAAGAGCGGGAGACTTGAATCGCTGCCATTGGCCGCGGCCGCCGCAGCGAAAAGTATAAAAGCCGCGGGCTTTTTACTTTTCGCCGGTTCGGTTCCCCCATTGTAAATAAAGAGCTTTCAATGATAGTCACCGACTCTGAGCGTCTTTTTGCGGACACGACACTGGCGACGAAGGTGGGATCTCGCCCCTGAACCGAACCCCGTGTCCACCAAAGAACCAGCTCCAGCGCAGAGATGGCGAAGATTGCACCGCCCGCCCCCTTCAACCCCGCCGCCGAGGACTGGGAATCGTACTCAGATCGGTTCCGTATGTACCTGGAATGCGCCGGAATGAAGGACGCCCCGGGCCCGCTAAAACGCGCCGTCTTCCTTACTCACTGCGGACCAGAGGTCTTCCAGATGGCCAAAGCATTGGCCAAGCCGGCAGACGCAACCGCCATGGACTGGGACGTCCTCGAACCTATACTGCGGCGCCATTACGCCCCCGAAGTCCCCATCCTGATACGGCGCAACGAGTTCTACCGCCGCAATCAGAAACCAGATGAAAAATTGAGGACTCTGCGAGTTTGAAGGTCTGAACAGTCTCATAAGAGACCGCTTCGTACTCGGGTTATGGGATCCTACACTCCAGAGCCGACTTATGGCCAAGGGCGACATCAGCCTAACCGATGCCCTTACCGCAGCCGCTGCCGCGGAAGCAACCCGCACGTCTGCTGACAGCATGCGAAGATCTGACGCGAAGGGCGGAAACAACAACCCGGCAAGGTCGGCCGACACAAGAAACGAAGCAACCGCACACTACGGAGAATACCAGTCAACCTCCAGCACGTCGGAAGACGAGGAGGACATACATCGCGTGCAGACGGGACGCGGCGACCAACGAAGTCGAAAAGGTCGTAGGTCGAGGACCAACTGCGCCGGGTGCGGCGGCGACCACCCCAGGTCAGAATGCCGATTCTTTGACTTTATCTGTAGGCATTGTGAACGACGGGGTCACATCGCCCGAGTTTGCCGCCAAAAGAAGACCCGCAGCCCGCCCAAATGGGAACAACACGACAGAAGGAGAGATAGTTCCCCGCCCAGAGCCAGAGAACGCCAACCAGACAGTCAATGGGACCGTGCTCAACGATCTTCAAGAGGCGGCGACGGTCGGCGAAAGGAAGAGACCCACCAGACGGTGACAATCGGCCACGCCATCTCCGACGGCGCCAGAAAGGTACACGTAGAAGTCCATATTGAAGGCCAGCCATGCAAAATGGAAGTGGACTCCGGGTCCTACCTTTCCATGATTGCATGGCGCGAGATCAAAAGACTAGTGCCCACATTACAAAAAAGAAACGTGCATGCCCAAAAGATCATCATAAAAGACTACCAAGGGAATCGCGTCCCGGTAGTGGGCACCAAGAACTTTAATATAACTTACAAAGGCCACACCGAACAACTGCCACTCACTATCGTCGATCGCGACCGCCCAAGCCTACTGGGCTTACAATGGTTCGCCCCGCTTGACATCGCGCTGACAGGAGTCAACCACGTCACCATCGAAGCTTGGGAACAGCGGCTAGCCCAGGAGTTCCAGGAGGTCTTCGATGGAGGTTTGGGCAAGTACCAGGGGCCCCTTATCTCGTTTGACCTAGACCCAAGGGTTCCCCCTAAGCGGCTTAAACCTAGAAGGGTACCATTCGCCCTAAAGCCTAAAATTGACGAGCAGATCGACAAGCTCGTCAAACAAGGGGTATTGCAACCGATAGACCATGCCAGATGGGAGACCCCTATAGTGACCCCAGTAAAGCCAGACGGGTCCGTGAGAATTTGCGGGGACTATAAGGCCACCCTAAATGGCGCGTTGCAACAAAGCGCCTACCCAGTCCCAATAGTGCAACATTTACTGCACTCACTGGGAGGGGGCAAAGTCTTTGCCAAGCTCGACCTCGCCCAGGCATATCAGCAGCTACCTGTGGACGAGAAAACGGCGGAAGCCCAAACAATCGTTACTCATCGGGGGGCCTTCAAGTGTAACTGACTCCAATTTGGAGTCAGCATGGCACCAGGCATCTTTCAGAGCCTGATGGAACGTTTGTTACAGGGCATCAAGGGGGTGGTGCCCTATTTCGATGACGTATTAGTGGCGGCGCCAAACGAAGCCGAATTGGAAAACCGACTCAGACAAGTCTTAACAAAATTTAAAGAAACAGGACTTAAAGTCAAACGAGAAAAATGCCAACTATGTACAAAGCAAGTAGAGTTTTTGGGCTATCTTCTAGACCGGCATGGCATTCACCCTACGACTAAAAAAGTGAAAGCCATCAAGGAAGCCCCCACCCCAAAGTCTAAAACGGAACTACAAGCGTTCCTAGGCTTGCTGAATTTTTATAAT
Source organism: Hydrophis major (assembly GCA_033807585.1). NCBI lineage: Eukaryota > Metazoa > Chordata > Lepidosauria > Squamata > Elapidae > Hydrophis > Hydrophis major. Next base: position 149,415,587 of record CM066330.1, read on the forward strand.
GTTTTTCTACCCCAAAAGGCAACGGCGGCGGAACCTTTACATAGACTCCTGGACAAGAAGGCAGCCTGGACTTGGGGGAGACGAGAGCAAGCCGCCTTTCAAAAAACCAAAGACCTCCTCACCTCCGACGCCGTCCTGATGCAATTCAGCGAAACCTTGCCCTTAGCTGTCACTTGCGACGCATCACCTTTCGGCGTCGGCGCTGTCCTCAGCCACACCCTCCCCGACCAGAGAGAAGCACCCATCGCTTTTTTCTCCAGGACTCTGACTAAACCGGAACGGAACTATAGCCAGCTGGACAAAGAAGCTTTGGCTATAGTTACCGCCGTTAAGCGTTTCCACGAATACCTGTACGGCCGCCCGTTCACCATTGTGACAGATCATAAGCCATTGCTGGGCATCCTCGCTGGAAACCGGGCCACGCCGAACATCTTGTCACCCCGGATGACAAGATGGTCCGAATTCCTGGCAGCCTACAGTTACGAACTGCTATACAAGCCAGGTAAGAAAATTTCGCACGCGGACGCTTTAAGCCGCTCGCCTTTACCTGACTCTGAACCTGACCCAGCACCAACAACAAACACCCTAAGTATCGAGAGCTTACCTATTACCGCATCAGACATTGCCAGAGAAACCGTTAAGGACAGGCGTCTGGCGCGAATCTTACACTGGTTAGAAAAAGGTTGGCCGGAGAAAGACAATGACGAGACTTTTAAAACATTCCGACAGCGCCAGACTGAACTCTCACGACTGAGAGGATGTATTTTGTGGGGTGACAGGGTGGTCATTCCGGACAGATTGCAAGAAAGGGTCTTAGAGATGCTACATGAGGGTCATCCTGGCATCGTCAGGACTAAAGCCCTGGCCAGGAGTTACGCTTGGTGGCCAGGGATGGACAAGCAGATTGAGGCATGGGTCGCCAAATGCCACCGGTGCCAGGAGACCAGATCCAGCCCACCCGCAGCACCTATCCGGGACTGGGAGACACCACGGGGGCCCTGGTCCAGAATCCATTTAGACTTTGCGGGTCCCACAAATGGGCATACTTTTCTAATCACAGTTGACGCTTACTCCAATTGGTTGGAGGTAAGCGACATGAAATCCACTACCACAGAGGCCGTCGTTAAAGAACTGTGTAAACTGTTTTCCACGCACGGCCTCCCAGACGTCGTCGTCTCAGACAACGGGCCCCAGTTCACTTCCATCAATTTCGAAAGGTTCCTGGCGGAGAGGGGTATCCGCCACGCATTAACAGCACCGGCGCATCCGGCGGCGAACGGTAGGGCGGAACGGATGGTTCAGTTTACAAAAAAGACCCTCCGGAAAATGGACCACGGGGAGATCAGCGACAAAATCAACAAACTCCTCTTCATACAGCACATCACTCCCAATACCACAACTAACAAGAGCCCTGCAGAACTTCTAATGGGCAGAAAGCTGAGGTCCCCACTCGACAGGTTACACCCGACCTATAACCCGGAGCGGCCCCCAGACTCCAGTTCCAGGTACCGGACATTTGACCCAGGTGACTTAGTCTACGCAAAGAATATGACGGGGGACCCCCTATGGATCCCAGCCGTCATAACTCAGGTCACTGGTCCACGGTCGTACCGGCTCCAAACCATCGATGGGCGAGCCTGGAAGCGACACATCGACCAGCTCAGGTCACGAACAGCGACTGACCTCAACCCCCAAGACACAAACCAAGGGGGGAGGGAATACCCGGATAGACAATCGCAGGAAAAAATAAACCAAAAATACTCACCGGAACACAGCCAGCGCGAGTCCCCTCCGGAGAAGAACCACCTGGCCAGCTCTACCGACTCGGAGAAGCCAAGCGGGAGCGGCGAAATCCGTGGCTCAACCGACCCGGTAGGCCCAGGCGGGAGCCACGGTGAAAGAACCGGCCCGATCATCCAGCCGGTTCGAACAGAGGCAGGAACAGCCAAAAAGATGACCACTCCGGCCGAGTTACAGCTTGCAAGTGAGTTGCGCAGGTCAACTAGGACTCGACGGAGCCCCGCCTACCTGCGTGACTACACCACGTGATGGACCATACCAAGAGGGGAGGGGTGTTATGTCCTGAATTTGCATACTCGAAATCCCCGCGCCTTGATTGGCTAAGGCGCGGGGATTTCTGATTGGCCAGGCGAGCCGCGCTGATTGGCCCGATTGAAGTCTCCCGCGATTGGTTCAAACCAAGAGCGGGAGACTTGAATTGCTGCCATTGGCCGCGGCCGCCGCAGCGAAAAGTATAAAAGCCGCGGGCTTTTTACTTTTCGCCGGTTCGGTTCCCCCATTGTAAATAAAGAGCTTTCAATGATAGTCACCGACTCTGAGCGTCTTTTTGCGGACACGACACATACCATATGGAATCCCTTAAAACCATAAAACCATCAGAAAAATCCTTTTAGACTTCATCTTGAGATAAAAAGGAATTCATATTTGATAAATGCCAAATGCTGGGAACTACAAGCTTGCATGTCAGGAAAATTATAAACATTTAGATTCATTTTTTAATTTTACAATTATGTGATTTGCCGCCCTTAATTTTCGAAGGAGATGCTGCAACTACCGTATGCAATATTCCAGGACATAAACAGATCTTTGTACTGTAAGATACTTCCAAACACAAGAGCATCTGGTGTGAAAAAAGACTTGGGTGTCCAAATTAAAAACTCCTAACTCCTATTTATTTATCTATTGATTTTATAGAGATGTCTATCTCACCAGAGGTAACTCTGGGCAACATATGATAATTGAATAAAAACCAGAATATTAAAACAGTCAATATAAAAATGATCGTTATAAAATATAAACAATCCTTATTAAACATTTAAAATTCATTAAACAATTACACTATATAAACCAGAAATGGAGAGATACAGCAACTACATATCACTCACAATAGGGGAACTACTTTAAAATGTGGACAAACGATCCACAAAGCATAAGATCAGTTGAACTGGACACCTACCCCAATGCAAAATAACAAAACAAAACTACTTTCCTAGGAAAGCTATAAAACATTCAGAAGGCCAAAAAAGGCTGTTAAGCTGGAAAAAAGTAGGTTACAGTGAGGCAGCAGAGCTCATAAAAAGCAAAAGAAAGTGACTCAGTGGAAAGAAACTAGGCCCTTGACCGAAAAAAATAAAACTTAACAATATTAATATGTCCCTAAAATACCTCTATGTATTTACAGTCATTATTTTCCTGGCCTTGCTATTCACATCATATGTTACAGCCAATGAAATGCCTGGCTGTGCTATCCAGTCATATGCACATTCTAATTTGCATAAGTTTATAAAGACAGACTATTTATCCCACCCCATTTTAGGCCTGTTTTTGCTTCCAGTGACATCTGAAACTAATTTGTGCTTCCATAGAATGTTATCTAGTTCAAACGTATCCCTAAAATATTTTATTACAGGCAGCAGCAGCATATCATGAATTTGGGAAGAACTTCAAAGCCAAGAGCCCACATTACATGCCCCTTCCTGCAGTGAAAATACGAAGAAAAATATGGTGCCACAAACATGTCATAAATAAGTCATTGCAAATAATAAATGATTAAATAAACAAACATTACCAGAAAGGAAAAAGAAATATGGGATTACAACAAGTTCCCCCTTTTTTCTCTTACTGCACATCAAAATGTTCTAGCAGCAGTACTTAATAGCATCATTTTAATTCCCACTTTGATATCTACAGTAAGAAAATTGTTCCATTATTTCATTACTAGTACTACTACACTATTATTACAGCTACAGCTATTATTAGATTGTTTAGTAAAATGATTTTAATTTTAGGCAAGTGGAGCAGCATACACAAGCAACATGGCTACTTAAATTACAACTTAAATAAAGTCATAATTAAAAATAGGAGCCACCCAAGAGTTGTTGAGAAGATGGGTGGCTGTATAAATGGAATAAACAAATAAATAAATTTGGTTTTCTACTAGGATTAATAAGAAGCATCTTTAATGAGGCCCTGTAGTGTTGAACATGCCCTGACATATGCCATCTGATGTTTATTTTTATAACCAAGTAAAAGAGGAAGCTTGTTATGTATGGCTGTGAGGGATGGACTATAAGGAAGGCTGAGTGCCGAAGTATTCGTGCTTTTGAATTATGGTGTTGGAGAATACTCTTGAGAGTCAGAGGAGATCAAGTCAGTCAATCCTAAAGGAAATCAACCCTAATTGTTCTTTGAGAGGACAGATAGTGAAGTGGAAACTTAAATAATTTGGCCACCAAACGAGAAGAGAGGAGGACTCACTGTAAAAGAGCTTGGTGTTGGGAAAGATGGAAGGCAAAAGGAGAAGGGGACCGCAAAGGATGAGATGATTACATAGTGTCATCGACACACTAAAAGAACCAAATGGTAAAGACTGCAACAACAACACTATTAAAGCCAACCTCTTTAACACATTCTTTGGCTCAGTATTTGTAAAGAGCAATGGATCATGCCCAGTATTTCCTAGCCGAACCACCGAAAATTACAATGATCTAATACATATCGCTTTTACAGAATACAATGTTGAAAAAGCACTACGCAATCTAAAACCATCTCTATCTATTGGACCGGATGGAATATGTGCCTACTTCTTAAAAAAGCTATCTACTGCCATAGCTGAACCTCTAAGCATAATCTTTGAAAAATCTTTCAGGACCAGCTCCTTGCCAAATCTATGGTCACTAGCTACAGTCATTCCCATCTTCAAAAAGGGAGACTCCAGCCTAGTTGAAAATTACAGACCAATCTCTTTATGCTGCTTCACCTGTAAAGTCATGGAATCAATTATTAACAATCCATTATCCTCTACTTATAGACAAACAACCTACTCTCTAATAAACAGTTTGGTTTCAGAAGGAAACTGTCCTGTAACCTGCAACTCCTGCACTGTAAAAACATATGGACTACACAACTTGATCAGGGCAAAGCAATTGATGCAATTGACATAGACTTCTGTAAAACCTTTAATTCAGTGGTACAAGACAAACTGCTCCTAAAACTAAGGTCTTATGGTATCTCTGGACACCTGCATAATTGGACAGAAGCATTCCTGTCAAACAGACAACAAATGGTCAAAATTGGGAGTGTCCTATCAAATCCTGTACCTGTCAACAGTGGTGTCCCCCAAGGCAGTGTTCTAGGACCAACTCTCTTCATACTCTAAAAAAATAACCTCTGCGATTAAATTCAGAGCAACTGCATTTTTTTTGTTGACAATGTAAAGCTATTCAACACCACTGACAATGCTGCTAACCTTCAAAAAGATCTCGACTATGTATCAGAATGGTCAAACAAATGGCAATTTCAAATCTCAACAAATAAATGTTCTATCTTACATACTGACAAAAAAAATCAAAAAATAAAATACAAGCTGAATAGTCAAGACATTGTTGATGACAAAAACTTTGTTAAGGAACTTGGAGTATTCATCTCAAATGATCTAAGTGCTCGAGCCCACTGTAACTACATAGCCAAAGAGGCATTAAGAGATGTTAACCTAATCTAACATAGCTTTTTCTCCGGTAATATCACTCTACTAACTAACATTTGCTAGACCAATACTTGAATACAGCTCATCAGTCTGGAACCCACATTACATATCTGATATTAATACAATTGAGAAAGTCCAGAAATATTTTATGAGAAGAATCCTCCACTCCTCTACTCGTAGCAGAATACCTTATGCCACCACTTGAAATTCCAGACCTAGAAAACCTAGAACTATGCCGCCTTAGGTTTGATCTAAGTATAGTATATAAAATCATACATTGCAATGTCTTACCTGTCAATGAATACTTCAGCTTCAACCATAACAACACAAGAGCAAACAATAGATACAAACTCAAGGTTAATCACACCAAACTTGATTGCAGGAAATATGACTTCAGCAATAGAGTAAACAATGTCTAGAATACTCTACCTGACACTGTGGCTTCTTCCCCAAACCCCAAAATCTTCAACATTAGACTGTCTACTATTGACCTCACCCGTTTCCTAAGAGGTCTGTAGGGCGCGTGCATAAGCGCACCAAAATGTGCCTACCATCCCTATCCCATTGTTTCTTTTTTTCTTATTCGTATCCATTTCATATATTTATAACCATGTTTATACTTATACCTGTTATCTAATAATTGTTTGACAAAATAAATAAATAAATAAAAATAATTAATTAATAAACAATGGACAAGAATTTGGGCAAATTCCAGGAGGCAGTGGAGGACAGGGAGGCAATGGAGGACAAGGAAGCCTGGCATACTATGCTGCATGGGATTGCGAAGAGTTGAGCATAACTTAGTGACTGAACAACAATAACAAAAAAGGAAGCATTAAATTAGAAAACAACAGTCTAATTTGCTTCTTCCTATACAACTTCTCTCTTCAACTCTTCTTCCTGATGTTCTTCTACCTGCACCAAAGACTTGTCATTAAATCCTTATCCTGTGCATAAAAGCACAGAGGAAATATTATTTTTCCTGCACTTATTATTTTTCGCCTGCAAATGAACTAGGCCCTCATGCTTTGTTTAATCAGATATTCATGCCTTAATACACAATTATTTGAAAACTGCAATATATCAAAGCTATACAATACAGCAATTTTTTTTGTTTCTGGGTTTAGCTCCCCCAGAATAAGTTTCCATGCCACACACAAACATTTATATTACCATTAGTGCATTTTAATGTTAACTCATATTTATATGATTTAGTTTACCTACATGATTGCCTTTCTTATCTGCAGTTTTTAATTGTATAGATGTGCTTCTTTAAACTAAAAGTAATCTAAATATGACAGATGTGCAAATCTCCCCCCCCAAACAATCTCACCCTAGATGCAGAATGGTGACAATGCACCTGTCAAAAGTCATCATACAAATTCCTCTCATATTATTACCTGTCTCTTCACCTTGCTGCATGCTTGGCAGCTGTCTAGGATCCTGCCTGGTTCAGATTTAATATATTTCTCTTGGGGAAAACCTTTCTCTTTTGATTGATGCATTTATAATTTTCTCTGTTGTTTCTTTGAAGCATTTGTGCCTTTGAAAAAGTACACATTAACATATCAGATTTTTTTATGTATTCCTAAAACATCCAGATGTACCTTCCTTTAAAGCACTGAACTTGCAAATTCGCCTTCAGATTTACTTGCATTAAACAGAAAATATAAAAATAACATTTATTTTGCTATGCCATAAGATGAGTAACCTAGAAGGAGGAGTTGACTGCAATTAACAGTGCTAGAATTTGCAAAAATAACTTTGAGGTCTGTATAGAAAGCTATGGCTGTGTAGCTGTTTGGTTTTGAGGGAAACAGGTGAATTGGAGCATGCACAGGCAGGCACATTCCCTCTATTAGCACTTTCTTAAATTAAATATGTCTTCTTCTGAGACTGCATGTGAATCCAGAAAAAAACACAGGATTTTCTTTTTATCAACCATGCCCAAAACCACATTTCAAATGAAGAGTTGAATTCTCTCTACCTAAGCTTTTCTAAGAAAAACCTGGCTATGAAAAATCTTGCTCCCTATACTTAATACACTAAAAAGGACCCTTTCAATCATGAATGAAGAGATTACTTTATAGTCTAGCGTCAAGCACAGCCATGAAGCAGAAAAGCAACTCAGCTTGCTCATATGCAGTCAGCAAGTTGAAACAACAGATGGAGCCCACTGCTCATAAAACTGATAGTTACATTATGACTTGCTAAAGAACAGCATAACTGAGAAGAATCACAGCTCCTTTCTGTGCAAGCTACAATAGTTCAACAAGCATAGTATCTGAGTCCCAGTTTGAGATTCCCTGGTATCCAATTGACTTACTTCTTTAAACAGCTTCATTTCCCAGTGGAAGAAACAGCAATAGCATTTAGACTTATATACTGCTTCATAGTGCTTTAAAGCCCTCTCTAAGCAGTTTATAGAATCAGCATATTGCCCTCAATAATCCTCATTTTACCAACCTCGGAAGGATAGAAGGCTGAGTCAACCTTGACCCAATGGGAATCGAACTGCTGAATTGTTGGCAGCTGACAGTAGCCTGCAGTACAGCATTCTAACCACTGCGCTCCCATGGTACTTACCAAGGAAGAAGCAATGTCTGTAACCTAATGTGAGCAAAGACATAGGACATGTGAGAAATGAAAAAGAGGAAGTAAGGAATAGACTGATCTTCTGGGCCACCTTTAAGTAGAAGACTTTGCAGTGGTTACTGTTAAGTCCTGAGCATGGGCGCAAGGAACGGAGACAAGACATCAAATGGTGACTTCAACTCTTTATTGTGAAATAAGAACAGAGCAAATACTTGGGCAGCAGCAGCTCTTTTATAGAGCTGGCTGCTGTCAAAACAACCAATGATTTGAGTTTACCACTTTCACAAGCGTCCAATTAGAGGGGCCCGTTAACAGCCAATCAGACTGGCCAGAAACGACCAATCATGACTCGCTGTTTGCGAGCCAATGAGGAGTGCAGGATTACGAGCCTGCTGCAAAGTAAAGCTATTTAGGGTTGTTACTGCTGCGTAGGCTTAGTCCATAACACCCCTCCCCCCTAGGTTCCGTCTGAGGGGTAGGGTGATGTATTCTCGTAAATAGGCATGTCGCTTCACCTGTCTGCTTGACCTGCACTGTTCCACCGGTTTCTGTCCTGGCTCTGGTTCCGGTGGGCTGCTAGCTGGCCTGGATGGTGAAAACGGTCCCACTGTGCCTTCGAATGGCTCTGGGCTGCTCTCCCTGCTTACGCCAGTACTGTCTTCTGGGTTCCCTGGATCTGTTTCCATCGCAGTGCTGTCACGCAGCGAGGCCATTCCCTGGCTCGGTTCTCCTTCTGACAGTGAGTATCCCCTGGTTGGTTGTATAGACTGTTGAATTTCGATTGTTATTTCTTTTTTGGTCTACTCGATGTTCCTTCCCCCCCCCCCCAGTTAGAGATGCAGGGGCTGAGATAGGACTAGGTGCTAGTCTGGAATGGAGTTGGTCTATGTGGCGCTTCCACATCTTACCATCTGCAGTTTGTAGGCGATAGGATCGGGGTCCCGTAAGTTGCGTTATGGTAGCGGGGACCCACAATGGGTCGCCCGAGAAGTTTTTCGCAAACACGGGGTCACCTTCCTGGAATGCCCGACACTTGCTGCTGGATCCTGGGGGTTGTTCAGGCGTGTAGTTTGGGTGGAGGTGATCGAGATGCGAACAAAGTTTCCGGCCCATCAGGAGTTCAGCTGAGGTTCTGTTTGTGGTACTGTTTGAGGTTATGTGCTGGAGGAGAAGCATCCGGTTTATTTTGTCGTCAATGTCATCGTGGTCCATTTTGTGCAAGGTCTTTTTTACAAATTGAACCATTCGCTCAGCCCTACCATTGGCCGCAGGGTGAGCTGGTGATGTTAAGGCATCGTGATGCCCCGATCTGCCAGGTACTGTTCGAATGGCAGAGCAGTGAATTGGGGGCCATTATCGGAGACCAGGACATCTGGCAATCCGTGGGTAGCGAATAGTTTATTCAGTTTTTTAGTGACCGCCTCTGTGGTGGTGCTTTTCATCTTGTGGACCTCGAGCCAGTTTGAATAGGCATCCCCTGTTAGGAGGAAAGTGGGTCCTCTTGTGGGTCCTGCAAAATCGATGTGGATACGGGACCAAGGACCTCGAGGCGTTTCCCACTGAGTTGGGGGAGTTTTTGGAGGAGTAGAAAGAGTTTCCTGGCATTTGCTGCACTTTGCTACCCAGGTTTCTATCTTTTTGTCTAACCCAGGCCACCATGCGTAACTCCTGGCCAATGCCTTCATCCGCACGATGCCTGGATGTCCATCATGCAGCATTTTTAATACCTTATGTTGCAATTTCTCCAGGATTACAACTCTGTCTCCCCACAAGATGCAGCCCTTTTGGGAGAATAGTTCTGTCTGTTGATTCCTGAATGGCTTGAAAGTGTCATTGGGTGCACTGACCGGCCAACCCCATTCCACCCAGCTGAGGACTTGTGCCAAAACAGGGTCCTTTTTTGTTTCTGAGGTGATGTCTCGAGCAGTCAGCGGCAGCGATTTGAGGGTTTCAATTTGCAATACGGCTAAGGTTGGAGCTGGGTCCTCTATGACGTCTGGTAGTGGAGAGCGGCTCAAAGTGTCAGCGTGGGGAATGGTTTTCCCCGGGCGGTGTTGCAATCGGTAATCGTAGGCGGCTAAAAATTCTGACCAACGAGTCATTCTTGGTGATAAGATATGGGGAGTTGGTTTGTTTCCTGTCAAAATACCAAGTAGCGGCTTGTGGTCTGTAATTATGGCAAAGGGTCTCCCATACACATATTCATGGAAACATTTAATTGTGGATACAATAGTGAGAGCCTCTTTATCAAGTTGACTATAGTTCCTTTCGGTCTTAGACAAGGTTCTCGAAAAGAACACAATAGGTGCCTCATTCCCATTTGGTAGGACATGGCTTAAAATGGCTCCCACTCTGAATGGTGAGGCGTCACAGGTAACCGTCAAGGGTAGAGTCTCATTGTATTGCATCAATACAGCATCGGAGGTTAAGAGGTCTTTTACTTGTTGGAATGCCCTTTCTTCACACCGTCCTCAGACCCAGGAAGCCTTTTTGTCGAGAAGTCTATGTAGGGGCTCAGCTACAGTCGCCTTCTGGGGCAAGAAGATGTTATAAAAGTTAATGAGTCCCAGGAAGGCTTGGAGGTCTGTCTTATTCCAAGGTTTTGGGGGCGTTTTTGATTGCAGTTAATTTTTTTTCGGTGGAGTGGATTCCCTGTCTGTCGAGAAGGTATCCCAGGAACTCCACTCTCTCTATATAAAGTTGACACTTGTCCCTTTTTACTTTCAGACCAGCGTCCTTAAATTTCTGAAGAACTTTTCTGAGTCGTTGTACTAATAACTCTTTAGTGGGGGCAGCTATTAGGACGTCGTCAAAATAAGGCACGACACCTTTTATGCCTTGTAATAGTCTCTCCATCAAACTTTGGAAAATGCCAGGTGCCACGCTTACTCCGAAGTGGAGTCTATTGCACTTGAAGGCGCCTCTATGTGTAACTATTGTCTGGGCTTCTGCAGTTGTCGCGTCTACAGGTAGTTGCTGGTACGCCTGAGCTAATTCCAATTTTGCACATATTTTTCCGCCACCTAGGGAATGAAGAAGGTGTTAGACCACCAGTACTGGGAAAGTGCTCTGTTGAAGAGCATGATTTAGGGTGGCCCGGTAATCCCCACAAATTCTTAACGAACTATCTGGCTTTATGGGCGTTACTATTGGAGTTTCCTAGCGGGCATGGTCAATCGGTTCCAATATGCCCTGGGCTATCAGTTTATCTAGCTGCTCATCGATCTTCAGCTTGAGGGCAAAAGGTACCTGACAAGTCTTAAGCCAAATGGGAGCTACATTGGGGCTGAGATTAAATGATATAGGGGTCCCCTTGTACTTGCCTAATGTTTCTGTGAACATGTCCTGGAATTCCTGGATGAGGGCCTCTTCCCAGTCGTCGCTTCTGGTTTGGTGTATGCCGGCTAGTTCAATCCCGAGTGGGGTGAACTACTGTAACCCTAACAAACTGGACCGGTCACTATCAACGACAGTCAGGGGAAGCGTTGTGGTGCGGTCCTTGAAGGATACTTGGACGTGGCTGGAACCGACAACTGGAATTCTGTTTCCCTGGTAGTCTTTTAGGATGATTCGTTGAGTGCTGAGGTCCTGGCGGCAGATGGCAGGGATCAGCTGTTTGAGGGTCTTCCAGGATACCATCGATAGGGATGATCCCGAATTGACTTCCATCACGCATGGTCGATTCTCAGTAGTAACCCTTACGCAGATCTTTCTTGCATCGAACGACGAAGCGTGGCCGATAATAATGGTTTGGTGGGCCTCTTCTTGTCTCATTGAAGAGGCAGGTGCTCGATTTCTGTAGTAGTATTGGTGGTTCCATTGGTGGTTCAGGCAGTCCCAATTCTCAGGTGGGTTGCCTGCCTCCCGGTGGAGGTTGTTCTCCGTTCGGCTGGGACTGGACTCTCGCTTGCTTCTGCAGACCTTCGCGATATGGCCTCTTTTCCCGCAGGTATGGCAGAGTGCGTCGAGGAATTTGCAGTCCGATTGTGGGTGGTTTGTCCCGCAACTGGCACATTGGCACGGACGTCTCTGGTTCCTTTGCTCTTGTTCCAAGCGGAGCCGGTTGACCTCCTCTTCCTCACTGTCTGAGGATCACTCGAGGTCTTCGTGGTGGTGATAGCGTGCTTCTCAGCGGCGAGCGGGCTATCGTTTGCGAGTTGGCAAAGCGTCAGTAGCGTCAGTTGCTTCTGCAGCAGTAGCGTCGGCGATGACATCTGCAAGGCTGATGTCTCCTTTCGCCATGAGTTTACTCTGCACACATGGTGCATCTAATCCCAGAACTATGTAGTCTCTCAGGGCTTCCTCGAGGTTTACAAAGGCCTCCTAGGTTCCGGAGGTCGGCTACGAAATCCCCAATGCTCTCGTTCTTCCATTGGTCCCTCTGGTAAAATTCATGTCTTCGTATCAGCGTAGGTACTGCGGGTGCGTAATGGGCCCGGAGGATCGGGGCGAGGTTATCCCAATCCATGGTCTTCACTTCCGCCGGTTTGGCAAGTGCTTTAGCCATTTTGAAAACGGAGGGGCCACAATGAGTCAGGAACACCGCTCATTTCTTGCCAGGCGTAGCATCTTTTAAATTGTTGGTCTCTAGGAACATCTGGAAACGATCTATATACGAGTCCCAGTCTTCTGTTGCTGGGTCGAATGGAGCGGGTGGTATGGCGCTGCTGGTCATCTTGCCGTTTGTTGCGTGCGCTCTTCAGCCACGTGCTCTGTCATGTTTGATGCGTACTTAGTCAGCTCTATTGTCTCCATATCCCACCTTCGTCGCCAGTGTTAAATCCTGAGCATGGGTGCAAGGAACGGAGACGAGACATCGAACGTTGACTTCAACTCTTTATTGTGAAATAAGAACAGAGCAAATACTTGGGCAGCAGCAGCTCTTTTATAGAGCTGGCTGCTGTCAAAACAACCAATGATTTGAGTTTACCGCTTTCACAAGCGTCCAATTAGAGGGGCCCGTTAACAGCCAATCAGACTGGCCAGAAATGACCAATCACGACTCGCTATTCGCGGGCCAATGAGGAGTGCAGGATTACGAGCCTGCTGCAAAGTAAAGCTATTTAGAGTTGTTACTGCTGCGTAGGCTTAGTCCATAATAGTTACAATTTATATTTTCTTGATGATGCATCGTTTCTTGAAATAATCAAAATAAGAAAAGAAGACACTTTTCAATGACTGCTTAGTTATCATAGCATTTTGCTCAAGCAATTCGATTTCCAACTCCATATATTCTACCAGAAATTTCTTAATGCACTACTTTGCCACTCATGAGTCTGTCTAGCAATGTTCTTCAGGAAGATATGTAACAGCACCCATTAATGTATGTCTGGGGCAAAAGAATTGATTTTCCCCTTCCTTGAAAAGGAGAGATCTTTAAGGGTAATACTTTAGGGAAAGATTATGATTTGGAAAGTGCACACTGATGGAGCCTACTGTAATGTATTATTGGGCAGGGAAATGTCATTGATGCTTTGCAAAATATTGCCAACTATTATTTCCATAAGTTTGAGTAAGCTTATAAAGGGGAAGAAGTGGGTTGGATTGTGCTTTCAGATTAAAAGCTGTCCTGGAGAAGATGGGGCAGCTTGTTTATGGACAAGCAACAGATGTATCTTGAAGGAAATGTGGAAGAGAAGATTGTTTAACTTAGAATTGTCTTAAAGTCTAGGTCATGCTAGAATAAAAATTATGATACATGGGTGTATCATAATAGTATTATACTGTCAATTCTTCAGACAGCAATGCAATTATTCTCTGAGGTGCTGAAAAGCCTTCCCAATTTTTACGACAAGCTTTCTAGATTCTTCCACAAGTTTCCAACATCAAACAGATGGTGATTCTATCAGCAACCATTTGCTTTAATATATTTTGTAATGATTTATGTGTCACATATTTTTGAACATATTGAAACTATCATGGACAAAAAACTACTCAAGTGTAAAAGTGCTTATCAGACTTATACAAGTGCTTATAGATATCTTTATGCTAACTAATCTGTGACTTTTTGTACATTGGGCAGCAATTACACCTAAATATCAACTATTTCTACCTCCACTGTATCTCTACTCCTAATTAAAATATAGAGAATGGCATAATTGCTGTAATATGATAAAAAGAACACAAAAATGCAGAAATTACTTGTTGCAGCAAGCAGATGGATCCTTTCTGCTTTGTTGTCTGTATTGTTCACATTTTTAAGGACAAGTTCATTCATTGCTATTTTTCATATTAATGTGCTCTAATCTAAATATTTTATATGGTATTGTGCACACTCACATGTAGACTTAACTTGTATTTTAAAATGTGCAATGACTACATTTAAATGTATAATTAAGTCTTTAATTATTGTAAGAGGAAAACATGAATAAAATCCATTGTGTATTGTGTAGCTGTGACTCAAACCTCAAGACTGCGAGTTTGATACTTTTCTGCTGCAAGAGGGAGAATTGAAACATTGAACAATCACATGTTGTGCTCTGGGAAAATCTGGGACTATGCGTACGTGTTAGAAAGCATCCAACTTCCTGATGTCCCATATTAGGTGATGAATTGTATACTGTAATTCAATAGGTAGATTGTAAACCATAGGATGGGGGGGTAGTTTTGGGTATAAGATTAGAGCAGAAGCTTTGTCTTTCATTCTTCCTGGTTGCCAGAGGGAGGAACCCATCTGCAGGTGTTAATAAAGCCTTTTTCCTTGGATCAACTTTGAATCCTGGTGGTTTTGCTTAGCCACAATCTCACATTATCAAACTATTTTCTTTCAAAGTGCTCGTTTACATTTTCTTTCTAGAAGCGTGCTCTTTTCTGTTTCTTTAAATGATGTAGGTTTTAAACTGAGCAGGGAAACATTAAAATGAATGCAAAAATGTGTGAAAAACTGATGAAGAACATTCTGATTTTAACATTACTTGCTCTTCAGGTGTATATAGAGACTCGTAAGACTGAATTCTTCAAGGTGCATTAAATATTTCTTATTTGTGAGGATGATTTTCCAGCTAGCTAAGGGGTTACATGTACCCATAAGTCCATGTGCACATTAAACACATAAAGCTTTTAAAACAAATGGAAAGCTGATGGTGCTAGGACTGCATAGTTCATTGGTTGCAAAGTTTGTATTTTTTTTTTAAAGTTGCATGGCTGACTATTTTAGAGCACAACTCTAACAAATTTAAAACTATAAAAACAAAAACCATGAAGTACAAAAACCCTGATGATTCGGTTATCTTCTAAAAAGCCCAAACAACCATCCATAGGGTTCCATAATTCTATTCTAGTTCTGGGTAAAATCCAGGTCTTGATAGCCTTCCAGAAGGCTAAAAATAGCTGGGAGCGAATAAAGCGAATAAATGCAAAAGGAGTATAATGTAGAGGCAAACCTAGGGCACCCGATATTTTGTGCACCCTGCATTCTGGACCAGTTGTGGCTTCTAGATGGTCTTCAAGAGCAGCCCCATGTAAAACACACTGTAGTAGTCCCGACAGGATGTGAAGAAGGCATGAATGACTGTGAGATGGACGTCATGATCTAAAACACCATAAAAATCAATGCAAACTCCCTCCTAGCCACAGCTGCCACTGGTCCTTGAGCAGAAGCTGTCAGTCCAAGAGGAACCCCACATTGTGCATCACTCAGTTAGGGAAGTACAACCTCAACCAGAATCAAAGATGACATATCAGATTGTGGAGGACCCAAACTGCAAAGGCACTCCATTCTTCCAGGGTTGAGTTGAAGTTGGTCCCTCTCCATCCAGACCTTCATTATCCTCCAGACACTCAGTGAGCACCATCACTTGCCTGGCCTGGGGTGCAGATGTATAAACTGGGGATCAACAGCATAATGAAATTACCATATCTTGTGCCATTGAGTGACCTCACCCAATAATTTCATGTAGATGTTACAAAGGAGGAGCCTCTTTCTGGCCCCCATATCACTGATGGAGCCAGCTATGGGAAATGGAGGAGAACTACTGTAAAACAATGAAGTGGTATGATATCATAAAATGCTTTATAACATTTAAAAAGACATCTCCTTGGTTCTCTGTTGAAGCATCTCCTGATGGTATACTAAGTATGGCAGCAGCAGCAGGAAAGACTGTTGGACTTGGGGATTTCCTTTCACTGAATCAAATATTCATGTATTCTTATTTAGGATCTTCTCTATTTCAAAAAGAACATTTGCTCCTGCTGCTATTTGCTCACAAATATATGCCAGAAACAAGTATTGTAAGGTTTTGGCTGCTGGATGATCTCCTCCTCCCTCCTTCAATTTTTATTGCATAAAAGCCTAAAAAAGGATGTTCCACAATGTTCTTTTTCAAAGTCACAGAGAATAATCAAGAGGTCTGCAAATGGCAACAATCATTTTAAGCTACTGATGGTGAGAAAAGAATGGAAATGGAGGGGAAAAATGCTCTTTTCTTCTTGTTGATCTCATGCAGCTAATATAAGCTGTTTGACCAAATAACACAGAACATAACTGTGGGTGAGCTTTTTTTTTTTTACAATGGAGAAAGACTAACCTCTCACAGGTGAAATAATACATAGTTGGATTTGATATTTGTGGCATTCTAATGTGATTCCCCACTCTCTTAACACATACATACTTTCTATATTTATCACTACACAATTTTCTATCCTCTCCAAAACCCCATAACTATTATTGCTTATTTACTGGTATTTTTACAATACTTAATCTTAACTTAAAAATGAATTGGAAATTATTTTATATGGTTGTATCTATAGTAAAGCGAGCAATCCTTTTTTTTCTGGTCTTCTTCTGCATGACTTATGAAATCTTCCAATAATATATTGTTTGGAAAATGAAAGTTTTGTAATAAGTGAGATAATTTATTTAAAGTTCAATTTGGATCTTATGAATGAGTGAACTTGATACTTTTAACAAAAATTGTTTGATAAATAATAAACATGTTTTTGCTAGTAGGGGAAAAAGAGACCAAGAGAGCCATAACTGTTAAAAAAGACTCTTTAAGTATTACATCAATCAAATTTTAATCTAATCAAATTTTTCTAGAACCAGATCTATTAATCAAAAAAAAAAATCTTCCATATTTTCCTATTTAATCTTTAAATTTAATTTCCTCACTATGGAGAGAATCATATAATACCACTTAATGTCATATTTTCTAAGTCAGGGGATTACCATTTGGTTCTTTGGCAAAAATATAAGAAATAAATATATATATATGTTAGACTATCATTGCATCCACACCTTTTCATTGGAAATGCTTTACCTTAGAACAGGGCTGTCAAACTTGCAGCCTGCAGGCTGGATGCATCACGCCTGGCCACGCCCAAGCCCGATTTAGTGAAAAAGAAAAAAAATGTGATACATCGCATGACGAGACTGGCACGACACAAGTTTGACATCCCTGCCTTAGAAGATTGATTTGCCTCTCAAATTTAAATAGTTACCAAATGATACCTATTTATCATTCAGTGGTAGGATTCAAATTTTTTACTACTGGTTCTGTGGGTGTGGCTTGGTGGGCATGGCAGGGGAAGAATACTGTAAAATCTCCAGTTAGAGGTGATATTTGCTGGTTCTCTGAACTGCTCAAAATTTCCGCTATCTGTTCTCCAGAACTGGTCAGAACTGCTGAATACCACCTCTGCAACCATTACTTTAAAATCATAATGAATTGATGACTCAGTTCCAGGCATGATTACCATTTCCATTGCCCACACTGAAAATTCTACATTGCTTTGACTCTGGCTTCCGAATCATCCTTTCTCCTTCCTGAATCCTCCTTCCTGAAGCTTAAAATTCTTTCCTCAATATTAATAATAATATTCTACAACAGTTCATTTAGTGACCATTCACAGTTACAATGGACCTGAAAATGACCTATTGCTGTTTTTCACACTTTCACACATAGGTTCACATGAGAAAAATTCAGATGCTTGACAACTGACATATCTATGATAACTTGAAGATGCTGCGTAGGGTCATGTGATCCCCTTTTGTGACCTTCTGACAAGCAAAGTCAATGGGGAAGCCAGATTCACTTACCGATCGTGTTAATCAACTTAACAACTGCAGTGATTCATTTAACAACTGCAGCAAGAAAGATTGTAGAATGGGCCAAAAGTTACTTAACAAATATCTTACTTAGCAATTCTGGCCGTAATTTGAGGACTACTTGAGTAATTATTATTCTCTACAGCAAGTTGCCGGGCACCATTGTGTTATGTTTTTGATGCTAGAACCAAAGATGTATAACCACTTGAATAATACCTACTATGTGTATTATTTTTAATTGTTGAAGAATGTTTCAATCTGATTTGGTTTCTTTTATTATTGTAGTTTTTACCTTACCTTTTTATTCTGCTTTTTTAATGTATAAGATGCCTATAAAAGAAAAAAAACTGTAGACTAACATATGTGCATATGGGCGTGAATAAGTGCACCATCGTGCCTACCGTACCTGTCCTATCGTCCTCATTTATTCGTACCTATTTCCTGTATTCTTACTCATATTTATACCTATTATCTTGTAAGCAATTGAAAAATCAAATAAATAAAATAAATATGTATGGCAACCACTAAAGTCTTGGAAAAGATACTCAGGTACAGCAATGTGTCTATTTCTACAAAGATCAAACTGGCACAAGAAACTTTATTCTCTGTGATGTTCTATCGAAGGGAAAATTGGACTTTGAAGCAGCAGAGTAGAAATGGAATTGATGCTTTTGAAATTTGGTGTTGGAGAAGAACACCACAGCCAGCCAAAAAAAGCAAACAAATGGATTATCAAATAAATAACCCAGGGTTCCTTAGTCAAGTCCCAAATTATTGATGTATTATGTGCCAGCAACTCTTTGTTTACTATTAACAACAACATAGGTAAGATTTTTTTTCCCCCATGATGATCTGTCTCTAACCTAGATTGCCAAAAGAATCTGAACTGGGATAATTTGAGTCTGATCATTTGTGCCTCAGGTGAACAAAACTGGGCTGATTTGTTCAATGATCCATTTATATGTTTTCTTGGTTGGCCAAATTACCAGGCTCAAATTAGCCAGAACAAACTGCCTATCCTGAATGTATAAACTGTTAAGATATTCAGATCCTTTAGAAGCAAAATCATAGCCACGAAGCAGCTTTCCAATACAAATAAAGGTATCCTCGTCTTGGTAGCTCTCCTGATATTCATAAATAAAGTGCATATTTATTAAGAGGAATTTGCTTGTTATCAAGCATAAAGTCAAATCTGGCTAACTACTGTTCAGCCACTTTTTTGAATATAATTGGCAAAATCTAGTTCAAACACCTATTTGAGAAGTTTTATGACTGGATTGAAGACAATATCTTTGGCTGAAGAACAGGCTGGCTTTAGACCAGGAAGATCCACCATAGATCAAACAATAATACCATAAAACATAAAAAAGAAATACACCGTTAGATTCAAAGGTTCTCCTTATGCAAATTGTGTAGGTTTTAACTCTGGGACTCCATATGAAGAGAGCTATTGTGAAAAAAAGCTTACTAACGTTGTCCTGACATAGTATATTGGCTATTTACATTAACCAGATATGTGGATACCTGGAGCATTCTGTTTCTATACTTTCTATTTTTAATTTAGCCTCTTCTTTATTGTAAGGGTTCCTCAGAAGATCATTCAGGTGTTCTAGCCCCATTAGTAGATTCCATATTCTGGCGTGATGTAAACAATCAAGGCTTTCCTGTAGTCAATGAAGCCAAAATAAAACTTCTTCATATTCTCTTATGCTCTTTATTATCCATTTTACCTGTCTGAAGGGCTTGGGAGAAGGATAGTCTGAAGGGAAATCTGATTTAAACACTACCTCAAATTCTGCAACTCGAAGAGAAAGAGACTAATCTTCATAAGAGTAAAACCAGTCTACTCTAAGTTGTAAAGATTTTTTTAAATTAATCAATTTTGATTAACATCAGAAAAATGATTTTAACAGTTAACAGCTACTTGAAGCCTAACATAACACTTTGCAAATACCGGAAAATACATGAAGTGGATTTATTTGTTTGTTTGCTTATTTCTCAAATTTCTACACCCATTTCAGTAAATGACTCTTGGTGATTTACAAACAACATCATAATACTAAAACACAGTTAAAAACATTAGTTTTTTAATATTTTAGTATTTTTTGTATTTTAATCTTCTTTGAATAAACTACATATTATTCAATTTAAAAAACCCAGAGTTTCAAACAGGTTAAAATTTACAAATAAAAAAATAAATTAAAAAATCCAAGTTAAAAAGTTAATAAGGCTACAAGGTTAACAAAGTGGACAGAGAGCCATCAAGTCACCTGTCATTACATTAGACATATGGGTAGGATATTCTTTAACTATATTCATGTTTTCGACAGACAACATCCTAACTTTCATTAAAAAAAATAATCACTTCTTAAAATCTCAGTAGTGAGTATTTAGAATTATGGTAGAATTGTAGGCCTGCTACTGAAGGGAAAAACATGGTGAATTCTCCCTCCCTCCTTCCCTGAAGAATAACACATTCAGGTCTTGAGGTAGATTAAATTTAAAAACGGTAATGTGAGGGACAAAAACTGAGCTGCTGTTATTGCAGGGACACAGCTGGAAAACCCCAGGGTTCAAATATTGGAGATTCCAGCTGAGAGAAAAGTATAAAAATAAAATGAAAGGCTTAATGTTAGATATTGCAAAGGGATTGAAGATATTTTAGGTTTTAGACTAAAGCAGCATTGAAGAATTGGGAAAACGGTCCCTGGATTTTAGCTTGACTGCTTTCTGAACTCTAAGGAGAAAGGAGACATTACAGCAATGGAAGTTTTATCATTTCACATTTGAAGTATTTGACTTCTTCCAAGTAAATTCACAGAAAAAAGAAACATGGGCATAAGCAAGTACTGCTGCACAGATCATTTTTTACTGCATTTCTTTCCCACCATTCTTACTCAGTATTAGAAAATAATTGTTGTTGACTTTTTACTATAAAAGAGTAGAGAAATGTATTAAATTCATATGCATTTCAGTTACAAGAGACTTAGGCAAGCATGGGACTGTTCTATTTTTCACTGTAATTTTAATCTTTTATCCACCTGCAAAGATGTGTGACTACATCCATGAACCTGGCTTGTTTTGCTATATAAACATTCATTACTATTAATCACAATGTAGGGCATAACTAGAAAATCTGGCTTCGCATATATGCTTTAGAACTCAACTTGTACCAATGTCAACCAGAGTAGGCAATAGCAAGAAGCTGGAATAATTACAATTTAAAAATTCAAGGATCATTATATTCTTTATGGCTTTCATATTTGGGGTGTAAAAATCTGGACAGCTACTAGATGGTAAAAAAAGAGATTCCCTTTTGGTGACAGTCATCCTAGGCTCAGATGTGGTAGTCCTTGGTTGTTCATACCTACTTTAAGATTTGACTACAGGTAGTCCTTGACTCACAGCAGTTCATTTAATGACCATTCAGACTTACAATGGCACTGAAAAAAAGTGATGGATGATCCTTTTTTCACAAATGTGGCAGCATCCCCATGGTCATGTGATCCAAATTAAAATGCTTGGCAACTGACTCATAGTTATGACGGTGGCAGCGTCCTGGGATCACGGGATCACTTTTTGCAACCTTCTGACGAGCAAAGTCAACAGGGAAGCCAGATTCGTTTAATAATCATGTTTGTAACTTAACTACTATAGTGATTCACTTAACAATTGTGGCAAGAAAGGTTGTAAAATGGGGCAAACCTCACTTAATAAATGCCTCGCTTAGCAACTTGAGTTTTGGACTCAGTTGTGGTCGAGGACACATTAGACTGGCTAAATGAGAAACAAAGTAGAAGAGACTTGCACCAGAAGTAGAAAGGAAAAGGAGCCAATATTAAACTGAGCCGTGGTGGCGTGGTGGTTAGAACACTGTATTACAGGCTACTTATGCTGACTGCAGTTTTGGCAGTTCAATTCTCACTGGCTCAAGGTTGACTCAGCCTTCCATCTTTCCAAGCTGGGTAAAATGAGGATCCAAATTGTTGGGGGGCAATATGCTGACTCTGTAAACTGCTTAGAGAGGGCTGTAAAGCACTGTGAAGAGGTATATAAGTCTAAATGCTACTGCTATTGCTAAGCAACAGTTTAATGTTACCTCTAACATTATCACTTTGTATGTCTTGGAGTAGACGTAGGAATATCTGGGTCAGACGCACCAGAGCTCTTTTCATGTAAACCCCTTTTCCGCGTTCTTTATAAATGTTTTCCATCCAAGTATTTTAAATAAACTCTTAAACTGATCCAACATATCCAAGGACTGCAAAGTACAGATAATGGAATGTTTATCTGCATTGCTAGGCTTTATTTTTTTTTAAAAAAAGTTCGTATCAGTGATTTATAATGAAAAGAGGGCAGGAAGCCTTCTCTTGCCTCCATTCCTATTCTCACCCAGGAAGACTTTATTTATACATTAGTGGACCTTTTTAGCCATTACGACCATCTTACTGCAGAAGTTAATTAACACCAGGGCTATAATTTAATACAGTTAATGCTACTTGATGCCCTTTAATGTACCTTCCATTAGTGATATCATTGTACTAGTACCCTGTAAATTAAAACAAGATCAAGATGAATAGAGGCTCTCTTTAATTAAGGGACTAGCAGACTGAACTCGTCTGTTATTCACTTGAGAAAACAGTCCTGATTTAGTGAAGCAGGCTGTTCATAAGTTGGAATTAGTTTATGAGGATTATTAGGTTTCTCAAATAATAGTAGCATAATGAAGTTGCTGAAACTGCTAACCTCCACGTTTTCTCTTTTTTATTATCTTAATAAGCATTCAACAAAAGGTAGCAAATGAAACTTCAATAAACAACAATGGAAGAGATTAGGTATTTATCATCAGAATGCAACATTTCCAGCCGAAATGCAATGTAAATTAGACAAATTTCATAGCAAAATACAGCTAATTGACAAAAGCAAATTGCACATTAAATGAATAATGAGTCTTATTTTCATTGCATTGAAAAAGATTTTCTTTAGCTAATAAGTTCTGGACAGCTTTCATGTACTTTTCCCCCTTACTTCTGTTTCAAAGGCCACAGAAAGCAAGCAGTATAATTAATAATTATCTACTTTGTTCCTGCTTTGATTTATTAGTATTGGAGTTTTCAGATGGATTTTATACACTATGATCATTCACAGACATTAACTACCTATTAATGTATATTAATAATTATATTTAATTCAAGCTTTCATCATATCTTTTTTCAGATATAAGATGAAAGCCTGGATCTACCAATTTGTGTTTTAGGATTTCACTTTGATGGCATAACTGTACGTATTATTGTTATTTGATTGTTGATCTGAAAACCTCTATATAATGTTCAGTCATAGTTAATATAGTACATTTAAATCTGGTTATCGTTAACTACTTGGTTTGACTTTAACCTGTTTAAGATCTTGAGCATAAGAAAATATCTACTTTCTACTTTCTCAAGCTGTCCCTGCATATATACCAAGAGACAAAAGAGA
The DNA here is from genome assembly GCA_033807585.1 of Hydrophis major. Lineage (NCBI taxonomy): Eukaryota > Metazoa > Chordata > Lepidosauria > Squamata > Elapidae > Hydrophis > Hydrophis major. The sequence goes on from CM066330.1 coordinate 149,439,211, forward strand.
GCAATCTGCAAGGTTCCAAGTGAAAAAGTATAAAACACTGGAAAATTGGCCTGATTTTCTTCGGCAATGTATGCATTACAATTCTGTATGTAATTTAGTAATCATATTTTAAAAATATGTAGAAAACATACATACCTTGAATCTGCATAAAATTAGAGGTTATTGAGTTATTCATTTCAAAGTGGAAGAGCAAGATTAAGAGCTGTGATATTTCTAGCACTGAAGCTATGTTAAGATGCTCAAGGATAGGAACATAATTAATTTAGTTTGTGACAGTGACAAATATCTGTAACTCGGGTGGAAGATGAGGGTGGACCTTGTGAGTTGGTTTCCAAATGTTTCAATACCAGGCTAGGTAACATTTTCAGCAGAATTTAGGAGATGTAAGTGACAGTGTTCTTCTGTTTATAAAGGCTTTGTGTGGTCAGTAGGTCTTGTGATGGTGAGGTCATGTCAACTGAGGGTCATATCAGGTCAGGGTCTTGTGATGTTACCTAGCCTGGTAACAAAATGTTTGGAAATCAACCACAAGCTTGGAGAATGCAACAATAGATTCTAATGCAAGATCCACAATGTCAAAATAACTACATCATAAGTAGCTATACTCATAAGGAATTAATGGAAAGTGATGATCAGATCATCTTACAACACCTGGCTAGCTCCTGAATTCCCCCACCCCCAAATAATGTTGGAGATCAAAATGAATGCATTTGGTGGTATTCCAACTGCTTATTGAAAGCTTAACTTAGTGCCAGGTTTTCCAATGTTTATGGTTTCAATAGTTTTATTATGATTTTTATCTTATTTTATTATTGATGTCTTTTTAATTCTTGATTGGGAGCCACCTAGAGTTTGGTATAAGATAGGAGACTATATAAATGTTTTAAATGAATAAACCACAGAAATTTGAGTATAATTTTGCTGGCCTTCACTCTGCCTTATATGCACTCAATTTTTTAAAAAACATTTAACACTGAATATTGCTCTGAAAAATTTCACCATAAGGTAACTGTGGAATTTTGCATGTGCATTTGTGCGAATATCTGCATAAGCTACTTCCTATAATATATCGGCAGTGTGATGGAAAGCAGCCCCCTCCCTTCCTGGTACTGTGATGACCCAGGGTGGGGATACAAAATAAATACAGTCACAAGAACAGGTGAAGCCCCTTTTATTCCTTCACTTTGCTTCAAAACTCCAAATATCCTTGACTGGAGACAAAAAACTCCCCCACAAGCAGTTTTGAAAAGGAGGAAATGCTGTTTAAACTAAAAATGCCTATAAATTAAAAAGAGTAAAAACAACGCAAACCACACTGAAGCAATTAAGGGAACCAGGCAAGATAAGGGCTTGAGGATATCCACAGATATCAGAACACACACTGGGAAGGACGCCAAATGACAGAGTAGAGATATTTCCAGCACTGGCCCATATACATGTCCGTCCTTTTAACCAGTTCTCACAGCTGCAGCCCATGAAGGGGATCAAGGCCCTTTCCTCTCCCATAGACCACACCATTCACGTCTTTCCCTTATCCTCTCCTCCCTGCATGCCCAAGGATGGAGAGGGGATGGGCCTGGGTTTTCTGCTGACTGCCCAGCTAGCCTCTGCCCTTCCCCAGCATCCCCCACAACCTCCAGAGCCACACTTCCACTCCCTGTCAGCTGTTCCTCTTCTCCATCAGAGTCAGTCTCCAACAGGGGCATGACGTGTACAGTATTTGTATAGAATTATAATCACGTGGTAAGAATATGAGATATGGTAGAACTCCCCCCCCCTTCTTTTTTAGTTCATCTTCATTTTTAAACTGCTGATTTTTGGCACTTGAAATGGCAGGAAAGGGAAAAACTGTAGTCCTAAATGGCTAGAAATAATATAATGTAAGCAAAAGCTAAACATTCTGATCAGGTTCTTCCAGACATTACATGTTACCATCATATAGATAGCAAGGACAGTATCCAGGATTGAAAGCCTGCTTCAGGTTTTATCAGTGGGAGACAGGTAAGGATACAGGAGTTGAAATGAAGGAGGGTGGGGCTAACAAAAGGTGTTTTATCAGCACCAGCTACTTGTAAGATGATGACCAACAACAATGAAAAAGGAAGTCACACAAATGTAATCTACTAGAATAAGATTACACGGCAGATAACTATATATCTAATCCTTTCTAGTATATGTTTGATACTAAAAGTTTAACAAGCCATGGCATCAGATAAAAGCTCTCTGCGATTTCCTCTAATTTTTAGAATTAGTGGAGCAACATTTTTGCTGTTGATTGTGGTGGTGGTTTTTAGTAAATTCTATTTTGAAGAGCTGATTATTTTTTAAATGCTTGTCCTTACAAATACTTTAATTCTCTCTCTCTCTCCTGCCTCCCTCCCTCTCTTAATATTTATTAGAAAATGGTCACTTAAAATGAAAAACTAAACCTCTTGTATTTTGAAGTTTTGGGGTTTGGGGTAATTGAGCTTTCTCTGCCATGTGACTTTCTTAGGAGTTTGTGTTCTTGTATGGAGTATTGTTTGTGTCACACCAAATGCTTTAACCTAATTAAATGAACTAGGGAAGTGGTTCTCTACTTGTGTCCCCCCGGGGGTGTGTGTGATTCATCACAGGGGGTCCATGAAGGCTTGAAGAAATCTTGAGTTAAATCTTGAGTTAAATCTTGGTGGTCCATGACCACAAAAGTTATTTAAAGGGGGTGAAGAAAAAGTTGAGAACCACTGGACTAGGGATTGTGTATAAACAAGCCAATGGAAACACGATTGAACTCTGCTTCAGATTTAAGTTGCATCTCCTAAACCTAAAATACTTTAGGATGGGAAGAACTTTCCATCAAAATATACATAAGCTGCATGTCTTTGACAGGAAGGGAATATGATATAGGTCAATATTAATGTAACACGTACAAATTGGGCATCCAAATAACTATTAGTCAAACAATAGTTATGCATTTAAAGAACAGTTATGAACCCAAGAGCACTTTACTGTTTTGACATTTCAAATTAATAGCTGTTAATACATGCCAGAAAAAGGGCAGGAAGAATGTTAACTAGGACCACAGCTATTTTTTTCCAGTCTGAATTATTTCTTCTCATTAAAAACACATTTGCACTAAGTGCCTGTGTTGATAGGTTCAAATCAGAATAAGTTCCTGCTGTATGCTTGATATGCTATGTGATTTAAAAAAAACAAAACCCTGAACAGAACATATGCAAATGTACTATTAACATCTACAAATTAAATAGCTTTTTCTCTCTTGCAACGATGAGAAATCCTACCCCCCTTTTTGTTACGTTGAAATGAACAGCTCCCTGTGCTAGAAAAGTTGACATCAGGTGTCATCCATTTCACTGGTCAAATATCATGAAAATCTTAGGGGGAAAATGCAATTATTTCTACTTCTGGCAGGAAAACATGTCACAATATAGCCTCAGGGTAAAGTGGACACTATTGTTTCTATGACCACAAATAGCTTTCTCCAACCGGGCACCCTCCAGATGTGTAGTCTAATTTCTATAATTCTCCAGAAGTACAGTCACTACTGTGAATTTTGAAGAATTAAAGACCACATATTGGTAGACATCCATTTTGAAGAGAGGGTTGTAGAAGATTCCTAAAGATAATTCTCGTCTTTGTCATGTATGGTGAGAACTTCTAATGCATTTCAGAAAGGATGAGTACAATATTACTTTGCATATTAATTGTTATTTTTATATTTAATATAAAATATTAAAAGTATATTAATAATATACAATATGAGTACAATATCAAGTGAATGGTATGGTGATATGAAGGGCAATAGATATGGATACCACTAAACTTTAGAACTAGGCTACTTACACCATACTGGTTTCATCTGCCAACAAAGCATCAGATATCATGTAAGACTATGAAGACTATCATGTAAGACTATTAAGATTGGGTTCCAATCATGTAAAGAAGTCCCAATGGCTGTTGACTAGATTTTCTGAATACTAACATGGTTTTTTCTAACATGCAGTGCCAAACTTCTTTCCTTGTACATATTCAGCGATTAAAGATGCCTTTAAGCTTTCCTAAAGTTTACAAATGATTGTAAAATAATTCAGTTGTTGTAGATAAACGGAGAAGTTTTGCAAGACTTGGAAGACTGAGGCAAAATTCTTGACTGGATTCTTGCATGCATGGTTCTTGAGACAATAATGCAGATGCACAATCTAACACATTAATAACATAGATAAGATCAAAGATTGTATACCAATGGATTGTCTAATTCAGTTACAAATTAACCTTCACTTTCATCTAATGTTGGGCAAAACAAATGCTCATCTACTCTTGCAATATAAAGCAATAATATATATTTGCTCTGAGTACAATGAGTTGTATGGAATATTTTAGTCCAAACAAGAACCTTGGTGATTTACAAATGCAGTATTTCTCCCTCTCCCCCCCTCAAATTCTTACCATCATATTAGCACCTTTCATATAATTTTATGCTTAATGAACTTTGTGACAGTAGTTTCCACCTTAAATGCAGGATTGACAATACTGAAGATATATCAGCCTCTTAACTAAAAATTAGCCAGCTAGCTATTTTATAGACAAATATAGATTGCTCCTATTTATAGTAAATCTTAGCAAACTATGGTAATCCCTACAGGGGGGCTTAACTTTAAAAATCACTATATTGAGTTTTTATTTTCCCCTGGCATCATAAAATTCCAGATGCCACAGCAATTACTGCAATGTTCATTAGAAGAAAAAAAAACCAGTGATCAGGAATAACAAGCTTACTAGATTAATAAAACAGCAAATTTACTTTCAAATGATAGCATGTGTCTGGGTCAATGCACTGCAGCAGGGAAGCAAAACATAATTGTCAAAAATTCATAATTGCATTTTTCCTGACTCAAATGACTTAAAATAAAAGGCAACCTATCTTTTCATGCTTAGTTCTACACACAGATGTTTGAATAGAGTTGCCCTGTGTGCTTGTGCCTTAGTTATCTGTTATTCTAATAGTTCCAACCTATAATCTAGAGCAGGGGTATCACACTGCAGGCCAGATCCGGTCTACAAGGTGCTTAGATCTGGCCTGTGCGACCACCCTGGAAACAGTGAAGGACCGCCAGCAAAAACAGAGCTCAGGAGGGCCACCACAGGAGGACTTCCCAAACTACGTTTTCACTGGCAGCTTGGGCCACTGTACCACCAACACGAGTGACATCAAGCTGACCATGCCCACCCTGATCACGCCCACCCAGTCCTGAGGTGAAATACAACCTCAATGTAGTCCTCAATGAAATTGAGTTTGATACCCCTCATCTAGAGGCATCAAAGTGTTTACAAAGTTTTGATGAAAATCTAATGACATTTTGGCCCTTCCAAATTTTGCAAGATCATAGGTGGGAAAATGCACATTTTATTTTTGTTAAGAGTCCTGTGGAAGCACTTTGGATATCACTTATACTTTGGTGGCCACAGGCTGTATGGTCCTGACCTCTGGCTTAAGTAATAATTCCCAAAAGTTAATACTGTTAAGTAGTACTGTAGTTCATATAAAGAAAAGCAATGCTACTTATGAAATCATGGACATATCTCCCGGATATATTCTATAGCAAAGGTGTCAAACTCAAGGCCCATGGGCCGAATCTAGCCTACAGGGTACTTAAATCTGGCCTGTGGGGCTGGATTGGAAATATCAAAGGACCAGCCCACAGTGCCTCTGGTGGCTAAAACGGGCTGCATACAGTTCCCCCATGTCTCATTTTCATCCTCCATGGCTTCCTGCAGCACTCTGCCGGGCAAAAATGTGCCCCAAAACAGGATGAAATTGGGATGAAAAATGGGCTGAAAACAGGCCAAAAAATGGGCCTAAAACAGGCCCCCAAAATGGGCTATATGGCCCGTTTTCAGCCAGCAGATGCTACAGAAGGCCATGGAGGGCAAAAATGAGGCACAGGAGGGCCGTTTGTGGACCCCCTGTCCCCCTTTTGGCCAGCAGGGTGGTGCAGGAGGCATCTACCCTGACCCCCTGCCGCTGACCCCACCCCGCAGAGGAGAACTACAATGCTGATCTGGCCCTTAGAGAAATCCAGTTTGACACCCCGTTCAAAGTTGCAATGGCCCTGAAAAAAGTTACTTACGATCGATCCTCACACTTATGATCCTCACAGAATCCCCACATTCGTCTGATCAAAATTTGAGTGCTTGGGTATCGGCCTGCATTTACAATGGTTGCAGTGTCCTGTGGTCATGTGATCTCCCCCTGTGACCTTCCAGCTGGCTTCCAACAAGCAAGTCAATGAGGAAATCTGGATTTGTTTAGTGACCATGCGATTAACTTAACAATTGCAGGGATCCATTAAAATGCAGGGATTTGCTTAACAACCATGCAAAAAGATTATGAAATAGGGCACAATTCATTTAGCAACTGTCCTGTTTAGGAAATTCTGGTCCCTACTGTGATCATAAATTGGTCCCTACTTGTTGAGAAGTAGCAATCTCACTTCTGATTATTATTTTTTGATCTTTACTGTATTATTTTAGGAATGCAATCCTATGTTGAAAATCATCCAATTGAGAAATTGGACAATATTGGTAGACATTAACCTGTGGAATATTTTTACTGGCCTAGAACTGCTGGCACAACCCAGAGATGCATAAAATTAAAGATGATAATTAAATATTATCAAGAGGAAGGCAAGGTGAAGGCAGAGACAAAGGGGACCACAGCTATAAACAGTTTAGGATTTGTTTGCCTAGTCCTAACATGTCTGCCATCTTTATGATTTTTATTCTGTTTTGATTTTTTCTAGTGTATTTTTACCTTTGCTCATTGACAGAGCAAGCACTGGAATTAGCAGCCATTTTATTGGCACAGAGGTAGCATAGATTAGGCATAGATGATTGTTCATAGAAAAATGAAAGGCTGCTTGATCCCACAGTTACTTTTGAATGACAGCTCCCCCAAATCTCAACGAAATGCTCCCTTCAAAAATTAAAATCATCTCTTGAATTCCATATGGTATTTTCTTCATTAAAGGCAAGACTCCACCAAGAAGTTTTCATCAAGAAGCCCCAGTGAAATGAATACATTTGAGAAGCCTGAGTTACAAAGGGTCCATTGCTATAAATCTTCAAACTCTGGCAATTTCCTATGGTTCATAGTAACATTGTGTCTACTTCCATTAAGACAAGCACCTCCAGCACTAAAAAGACATTTACATTTTTTTCTTTTGTATTTATTTCATTAGATGTGACATCTTCTTAGATCAGTGGTGGCTAATCTTTTTGGACTCCTGTGCCAAAAATTGCACACACGTTTGCATGCCAGCACCCAGAAGGCAACGTGCATGCTCCCCTGTGCATGCACTCCCAAGTGCCGGGCATCTCTGTGCATGTGCATGAGACCCCCCTGCATGCCTCTGTAGATGCGCATGTATCGCACACGCCCTCCTGCTCCCCCAGCTGCCGGGCAGGTAGCGCGGCACATGTGCAGTAGGGTTCTTCCGGGTGACCTCTCGCATGTTGGCAGAACTGGCTCTGCGTGCCACTTCTGGCACATGTGCCATAGATTCACCATCACTGCATTAAATAATGCAGCATTTCTCCTCTGTTTCTGCCTAATACAGAAACATGGTGGCTCAGTGGCTTAAAAGAGGCCACCAGAGAAGTTCTGTGGTCCAGTGGTTTGAACACTACATGATGGAGTGAGTTCCTGTCACTTGGCTCAGCTCCTGCCAACCTAACAGTTTGAAATCATGTAAATATAAGTAGATAAATGGATACCACTTCAGTGGGAAGTTAACAGCACTCCATGTTTTGCCACATTCTGCTGTGGTGTGATGTAATGCTGGCCACATGACTGGGCAAAACTTCTTTGGACAGCACGGACTCAATGGTCTACAAATGCAGATGGTACTGTCCCCTAGAGTTATTACTAACAGAGTCAGTGAAGCCTGCAGAGACTTCTTTACCTTTACCTGTGCCTAATACATCTTCCATATCCAGATCTTAAAAAATAATAGTTTTAATTTACACCAAAAAATGGTGCTGAATGTGTTAACCCTAATGCATGCTTCGTATACACAACTTTTTTTCTTTTACTTTTCATTCAATAAAATAATACTTCTAAACCACTTAGCAACTGGAGCTTGCCAAGCAATCATCAACACACACATCTCGTGTCTGATGCTGTAAATCACGGGAAGGCAACCAGGTAGCTGTAAAGAATATCACTCCATCCAATCCTAGGCATGACTTCAAATGCCTACTGCAGGCAATCATTTGAGAATCCTGACAAAAGTTTCTTCCCTGTGTCCTGCTTTGTGAAAAAGGAAGAAAAGAAAGAAAGAATGTAATACAGAAAATGAAAAAAGGAAGAAAAGGAAGGAAGGAAAACTTTGGCCATTATTGTCATGTATGAAGGTCAAGTGTCTCCCCAAAGATTGCTGTTGTGAGAACATGGCCATTAAGAAAGAAAAACAATACCCTAACATTCATTCATGTACAGTCATTGTAACTGGTGTTCGACTCAGTATCATTGGACTTAGAAATCAATACATTAAAAGTGGTCCCCAACGGGAAGGTGGAGCTTCGTTTCGGCGATACAGCTGCGATCTCGGGGCTCTGAGATTGCAGCCGATATTTTCGCCCCAGGTCGGTCCCAATGGACCTAAACCGTCCTGTAGAGATGGTGATCGTGAAGTCCCAGGATCCCAGGGATATCGCAAAAACCCTGGTTTGATCCGGGAGAAGTCCTTTTGCTGGCGGCGGAGAGGCAGCCTCCATAGCTGCTGAAGTCGGGACAGCTCCAGAAAGAAAGTGGCTGGAAGTGAAAGTGTGTCGGCTGGGTGAGAAACTTCTTTTTTGTTGTAAATTCGCTGAGATTTGAAAGGGCACCCTGGATAGAGAAGAAACCTGTGAGATTTTTTTTTTTTTGATAAAAACTGTATGAGCGGCGTTTTTAAAGTGTTGTCAAATTGAGGCTTGGATTTTTTTTTCTTTTTCTTACTTTTTTTTCTTGGGACTTCAGTGTGACTTTGTAGGTAACCTGACTGAATTTTCTCTTACATATATTTTTATGCTCCTTTTGATTTTTTAATTTTCTTTTAGGATAGAGGCTCCCTTTGGCTATTTTTTCTTTTTATAATTTTTTTTTTCTGGCTGGTGGGGGAAAAAGTATTAAGAAACTTTGCAACACTGCCAACTAGAGGCTTGAAAATATTTTATTTGAATTGGAGAGAATTGCAAGAAGACTCCTTCTCAAGGACATTTCAATGTGATAAGATAGAGGGAGAGCACAGCAAAATATTATTACAGGTGTTCTCCTGGATATCAATATTTTAACATTTGAGGCTTGGCTTTGAAGCTAGTGGAGGAGAGAGTCATAATAAGAGCCTTGGACAACTAAATAAAGTGCAGTGTGCTTTCTTATTTATTTTTTTCTTTTACTTGTGATACTCCTACTCACCAGCCTTTTTAATTCTAGTAATATTCTTATTTTTGCTTTTTATTTCAAAGGGAAAGCCTCAGAGCTTTTTCTTTATTTTTCTTTTTTTCTTCTTATCTTTACTGGGATCCTTTTGCTTTTTCTATCCATGTTTTTGGACCACTCTGTTTTCTCTTTTTGATTATTGAGACTTCCCAATTGGATTAAGGTGTGAAGAACCTGAAGGAATTTCTTCTTCTTTTCTTTATTTTTGTTCTTTTTCTTCTTAATCAATATTATTATTTTTGGTTTTTTTTTTCTTTCCTAATTGGATTAGGGTCTAGAAGAACCTGAAGATTTTTCTTCTTTTCTTCTCCTTTTTCTTCTTTGGTTTTGGGCTTTTTACTATTGGATTTTTCCATTTTGGATTATAATTGGCTATTCTACCAGTTGGATTAAAAGCTAAAAAGAATTTGAAGCTTTTGAAGCATTAAAATGAGCAGGAAACCAATATCATCTGGCGTTTGTACTTCTACCTCTGCCTCCCCACCAGCTGGAGGACAACGTTTAATTCAGACAATGTTGAAGCAAGATAAAGAACAAGAAAAAGTGACTTTACAGATGATTATGCAAGGAATTCAAGATCTCAAGATAAAAACAGACACTATTGAACAAAGAATAGAGAAGACTGATGAAAAAGTGGAAAATATTAAACAAATGATGGTGAAGTATGAGGAGAGATTCCAAAAAAGTTGAGGAAGAAGGTAAACAAAGAGAAGAGAAGATTGGAAATATTGACAATAGATTAACAGTGGTTGAACAAGATAAAAATGGGATGTTGAGGAGGGAGATGGAAAGGTCAGAATTTTATCTCAGATTTCAAAATATAGAAGAAGAAAAAGGACAAAATTTGGCTGCGATAATGATAGAAATTTTGGTGGATGCTTTGGAAATTACAGAGGAAAAGATGATGAATGGAGTAGATGAGGTATATCGAGTTTATACAAGATATGCGATGAGAAATAAATTACTAAGGGAAGTCCATATTAGATTTACCAAAAAATCCATTAAAACACAAATATTACAAGAGGTAAGAGAGAAGACATTGAAATACAAAGGCAAAGAGATTGTGGTTTTAAAACAAATACCCAGAAGAGTGAGAGAGATGAGAAGAGAATATCAATTTCTGACCAAAACGCTATTGGAAAACGAAGTGAATTATAGATGGCTGATTCCAGAAGGATTAATGTTTACGTGACAAGAGCAGAGACATAGAATTGATTCAATTGAGAAAGCAGAACTTTTCCATGCAGAATTTTTGGGAAGGAGAGAAGAGGAGGCAGAGAAAGAGGTCTCATTAATTGAGTTTCAAGAGGAACAACTGGAGACTGAAAAAGAGAAAGGTGCAATAGGTGGACAGGTGGATAGTAAAGAACAGCGTGAAGTGAGATCCACGAGAGCTGTTAGACCTAAATATAAAGCATAATCATGGAAGAAAAAAAACTGATTACAATGAATATAAATGGACTCAATTCAGCTGTTAAAAGAAGGAAAACTTTTCATAAATTAGAGAAATTAAAATTTGATATAATTTGTCTACAAGAAGTTCATATTAAAAAACAACACGAACAATTGTTAATACAACCAAAATTGGGGAAAATATTTACTTCTTTGACTCAATGTAAGAAAAGAGGAGTGGTTCTATACATTAAAGAGGCTATCCCAGCAAAACTGATCTACACGGATGAAGATGGAAGAGTATTAATGGTGGAAATAATGGACAATAATATAAAAATACTCTTGATTGCAATTTATGCTCCAAATGATAAACAAGAAGAGTTTTATAAAAAACTACACATGAAAATAATTGGACTGGATTATGTTAATATAATTATGATGGGAGACTTTAATGGAATTGTGGACAATAAATTGGACTATATAGCAACAATAACAAAGCAAAATAGAAAGATTCTCCCTAAATCTTTTTTTTAAATGACAGATGAATTAACTTTAAAAGATATTTGGAGAGAAAGAAATGTTAAAGCTAAACAATATACTTTTTATTCAAATAGACATTTATCATGGTCCAGATTAGATATGATTTGGATCTCAACAGAATTAATATCTAATATTCAAGAAACAAATATTGAAACAAGTACTTGGGCAGATCACAGCCCAATGACAATTAAATGGAACGGACAAAAAAAAAAGATTGAGATGGACATTAAACAATACTATCTTAAAGGAAAAAGATTTTAAACAATGGATAGAGAAGGAACTGGCTTTTTTCTTTAGAGAAAATAAAAAGGAAGATACTTCAATGCAGAATGTTTGGGATATAATAAAGGCATATGCTAGAGGTTTGATAATAGATTATACAAGAAAAAAGAATATTAGGAAAAGGCAAGCTTCTAAGGTCTTGGAAGATGAGTATAAAAGACTTGAAAAAGAATTACAGAAAAAAGATATTAAGTTGAAGCTGGATGTAATTAAACATAAAATGGAATTAATAGAGAAAGAAGAATTGCCATAGAAAATTAGAAATTCTAAACAAAATTACTTTGAAGATGCAAATAAACCAGGTGGATGGCTAGCATATAAATTGAGAAAGGAGAAGGAATCAAGAAAAATATTGAAGCTAATAGATGATCAAGGCCAAGTTTGTTATGGCAATAAGGAGAAAAAGGAAATTATTCGAGATTTTTATGGGCAACTATATAAACAAGAGAATATCGATGAGGAAAAAGTCAAACAGTATCCATGATACCTGGCTCATATTACCATATGCAGTGGACCTGTGAGGACGCTAAAAATATTGGACTAAAATTCGCATGTGGTTGGATAAAATGACAAAGAAACGTATAGATTTGAAACCAGAGTTCTTTTTATTGGGAATCTTACCAGATACATACAGTAAAGACTTGAAATATCTGATTGTAAATGTATTAACAGCGGCTAGGATAGTATTTGCTAAAAATTGGAAGAGTGAGAAAATACCATCAGAGGAAGAAATTATTAAGAAAATATTGGAATGTGCTGAGATGAGTAGATTGACATTTGAAATTAGAGAGCAACAGGATAAACAATTTTATGAAATTTGGGGTCTTTTTTATCAATGGCTAGATGACAAAATACGATAATAGAATATTTAGAATGTTAGACAGCAAGGAATATCTTTATTTTTTCTTTCGCCTTTGTTATTTGACATTATATTTATAAAGTGTTTTTAGGATAGATTTGGTATGATTATATGATTTGTTATAGAATAAATTATTTAAAGTATTGTTATCTCAAAAAGCATGAATGATTAAAAGTATAGTCAAATGATTTTTTAATAGCGATATTAGGATATATAAGTTTGGATTGACAATATGAGTTGTTATGTAACATAACTGTAATTGAGACTACAAAATGAATGCACAAAACCAACCGACACACTACATGTACATAAGAGAGTTGATGTTTTAATGTTTTGTTTGTCTTGTTTGTTTGTAGAAAATCAATAAAATTCTTTTCAAAAAAAAAAGTGGTCCCCAACTATTACAACTTACAACGATTCATTTAGCAACTGTTCGAAGTTACAATGGCACTGGAAAAAGTGACTGATAGTTGGTACTTGCATTTACAACCGTCACAGCATCCTCACGGTCAGGTGATCAAAATTTGGGTGCTTGGCAATCAACGGTTGCAGCATCCAGTACGAGCCTCTGTGGCGCAGTGGTTAGAGTGCAGTACTGCAAGCTACTTCTGCAGCCAGCTGCCTAGAGTTTGGCAGTTCAAAGTTGACTCAAGGTTGACTCAGCCTTCCATCCTTCCGAGGTGGGTAAAATGAGGACCCAAATTGTTGGGGGCAATATGCTGACATTATAAACTGCTTAGAAAGGGCTGCAAAGCACTATAAAGCGGTATATAAGTCTAAATGCTATTGCTATTGCTATCCTGGTGTCATATGATTGCTGTTTACGACCTTGCCAGCCAGCTTCCAACAAGCAAACTAAATGGGGGAAGCCAGATTTGCTTAACAATTGTATTATTAACTTAACAACTGTAAGTGATTTGCTTAACAACCATGGCAAAAAAGATCATAAAATTGGAACTTAACAACTATAAGTGATTTGCTTAACAATTGAAACTCTGGTCTCAATCGTAGTTGTAAGTTGAAGACTACCATTATAGATTGTTAAATCTCTCTCTCTCTCTCTCTCCCTCTGTCTCTCTCTCTATATATATCTAGCTACCTACCTATGCAAAAGTTTGTATATATTTTAAACCACAATAGTTTAATAATTCAATTTAGAAAGGGAAAGGAAAAGAAAAAGGAGATAAAACAGGAGGTTACTGTGATTGGAAGAAAAAATGCACATACACTTGTTTATGTTCTCTTACCTTCCAACTACTTTTATGTCAGAGATTGCATAAAAGTGGCGTGTCAAGTGCTGCGGATCCACATATAATTCCCCAGTTGCTGGCCTGAGCAGTCTTATCCTCAAGTCTGTGACAGTAAAGAAATCTCTTAGGTTCTTGGTTGTATCGAGCTGCCCATAGAGAGAAGCCATATTATGAAGCCGAGGCCCAGCAAAAAATGCAAATCTATCCTTAATCTCAAAGTGGAGGATCTTACTGTTGGCCATGTACCCCGTGGAATATTCTTCTGTGCAAATGATTTCTAGGACTGTCTGTTGAGATAAATCCCTCACTGTTTTTGGTTCCATGTTAAAATCATTTAGACAATCTGTAGCATAATATTGGTATGGTTGCCACGTCCGACCATAGTCGAGGGACTTCTCCAGGATCATTAGGTCTGGGCGGCCGGATTCAAAGGTGATGACTATGTTGTCTGTGAGTTCGATGGTTTTGTTCCAATATAGGGTAATGTTCACTTGGAGAGGCTTTGGGTAACCTTTCCAAGTGGTCGATTGCCAAAACGTATAGGGATGCCTTCCTTCGGCATCAAACATCAGTTCGGGTGGATGTGACAGTTCGTCAATGGTTGCGTCACACTCATTGCACATGTAGGGATTCCCCTGGAAAGAAGGGGAGAAAAACAGCTGTAAGAAGTATGGTCACCAGGATAAAAAGGTTTCTGAGAGAGCAGAGCAACTGGTTTCCAATATCAATAGCCATAGACTTATATACCGCTTCACAGTGCTTTACAGCCTTTCTAAGCAGTTTATAGAATCAGCATATTGTCCCCAACAATCTGGGTCCTCATTTTACCGACCTCGGAAGGATGGAAGGCTGAGTCAACCTTGAACCAGTCAGGATCGAACACCTGGCAGTGAGCAGAGTCAGCCTGCAATATTGCATTTTAACCACTGCACCATAGCTCTTACCTATTCAGCCTATCAAATAAGAACTGGCCAATTTTGCCTGCTGGAAAGAGCTGTAGTTTAGGTTAGGTTGGAGAAGTTGGCAAAAATGGTAGTTTCCAGTAACCAGTAGGCTTGGTGGCTGAGAATATTGGGAATTGTTCAGTAACATCTGGAAAACCAACCACAGAGTTTCCACCTCAATTTCAGTAATTTAAGGCATTATTTGATATACGGAGTATCCTTACTTATGAAATTAATTTAAAAATGGATGGGCAGGGGGGAAGTTTGCAAGTGCTTCTTCAAAACCAAATTATATGAATTTATTGGATTCCCTTGCACTTCCCTGAAATCCTTTAACTCTGTAGAGTCTCCCTTTTGCTATACAGAAGGGAAAGACTAAATTGTTCTCAGTTGTCACTGATTCACCCTGGGACTTCTTTTATGCCAAGAGTGGGTTCTACCACTGAACCACAGAGTTATAATTCTGGATTTTGGACCTCTTCCTACAGGCCAGATTTCAATTCTTAATTGTAATAGAAGCTTTGCAAACACATTATTTTATAAAAGGAAAAGAAAACAATAAAGAGGCCAGAGCTCTTAAAGAACGACAACAATTTGACATTATTACAGATAAAAATAAACTTCTCAAAGTTTGAATTTCAAGAAGCATCCAGTTTTCTGCTAGTTAAGTCATCTATGCAAAGTCAACATGCACAGAACCATGTGGAAGAAGTAAGTTTTAAAGTAGCTGAACCATAACGAAGACAGCTTTCTGGACAGCACATCCCTACCTTTGTTATTTCATGTTAAACCCTTGTGCTTCTCTACATGAATGCAATAGAACACTTTTTTCTATACCTATTATTCTTAAATGTTGCTTGTTTCCCAACATTCCTCAAATATTTAGACCATCTGAATTGCCTTTGTGCAACATGCAAATGGAAAATCTGTAAAAATAGATTTTTGTAAAAAAATATCTATCATTGTATATGATAACATTCTTAAAGAATTAGGAAAGCAAAAAATGTAGATTTGGGCATAATTTTCAGCTTCTAAACAAAAAAAAAAAGAATTCTAAATATATGGGACAAGATATGTTTGAAAAATTATGGTTAATTTTTGCTGAAATCTCAAACGTTTCAAAGATAGTTACATTGTGTTCAGTGACTGAAAACTAGACCTCAGCATCCTGGATAACTTTTGACCTAACCCATGAATATAAAATCCAAATTATGCACAACAATTTTAAAAATCAGATGGTGAAAGGGGAGGAACACCAGGGGTGGGATTCAAACTTTTTAACAACTGGTTCTGTGGGCATGGCTAGGTGGGCATGGTGTGGCCATATGACTAGGTAGATGTGGCCATATGACTAGGTAGATGTGGCTTGTTCTTCTTTTCTTTGCAACACTCCTCCCTTTTTTTGCCTCCTGGGCCTCAGGGAAGCCTCTTGGTGGGAGGGCATTTTTGCTCCCAGAAGGCTTCCCTGGTGCCCAGGAAGGCAAAAAAATTAGCCTGGGGAGGCCACACTCCATTTTGGGCCTCCTGGGCCTCAGGGAAGCCTTCTGGGGGGGGTGTTTTTGCTCCCAGAAGGCTTCCCCGGGGCCCAGGAAGGCAAAAAATAAGCCAGGGGGACACGCAGCAACCATACATGGTCCATTGCTGGGCCTCCTGGGTCTCAGGGAGGCCTCCTTGGGGGTGTTTCTGCTCCCAGAAGGCTTCCCTGGGGCCCAAGAAGGCAAAAAATTGAGCTTGGGTGTGTGTGCAACCCCCTCACTCCATTTTGGGCCTCCTGGGCTTCAGGATAGCCTCCTGGGAGGGGGCTTTGCTCCCAGGAAGCTTCCCTGGGGCCCAGGAAGCAGCAACCCCCCACTTCCCACCCCATATAACCCTTTTTGCCTCCTGGGCCTCAGGGAAGTCTCTGGGTGAAGCAGTAAGACAGTGAAAGGGATCCTGGCACAGCTGATCATCGGAACAGATGATAATTGGGAGGGGGAAAAAAGAAATACCTTAAGGAGTTACTGGACAGGGGAGAATATAGTCAGCAATGTTGGGCATACATGTGATATCATGCATGCGTGATAAGGACTGACTGGGCAGGGAGGGGAGGGGCAGGCAGACATGGGCAACCCGGGGCATGACTTACTGGTTCTCCAAACTGCGCAGAATTATAAAATCGGTTCCACAGAACTGGTCTGAACCGGTAGAATCCCACTCCTGAGGAACACTCAATTCAGCATTAAAGCACGTTTCGAATGCAGAAGATAATAGGTTTAATCTTTGGTTTCTGAAAGTATACTTGAGAAAAAACTGTTTTGAAACTCCAGAAAGTTGCTATTCATATAGCAAAATTGGTTATTCTCAGCATAGAAATTGAATTACTTGGGTTCAGATTCTATTTTACTTTGTTCTCAGATTTCTGACAATAAGAAGCTTTCATGCAATCAAAGGCATAGTTCAGCTGTGCTTAAGCACTGATAAATTCTACTGATTCCAGGAGCAAAAAAAGAATTTATTTTGACAGGATTATCATAGTGTTTCTACCAAATCTAGTTATATCCAGAATCCAATTTTTCCCATCGTCCCTCAGCATTATATCAATGACTATATATTACACTAGCCCAGTGTAGTTATTTTACGGCTGCATTTTTATCCTATCAGACTGGACTTTTCTAATAAAACAAAATGCCCAATTTATTTATTGGAACAAGAATTGTCTAGCCTTGCCACTTGCTTCGACAAAAACCTTTCCACACACTTGTTCCACACACGCTTAGGAAATGCTGATGTTCCGCTCAGTAGGATTTCAAGAGGAAAAATTAATATACCCTGAACAAGCTGCCTATAATCAACTCACAAACGATGAACAACAATGCAATAACTCTGGATTTGGCTTTAGACGTATGCTGTGTTCCTTCACGGAAAGGATATTGCTTATCAGCACAGTTCATATAAACGGTTCCTTCTAACTCAAATGGGCTGCTGGTGCCTATCAAACAGTGTGTGGGAATTCCTTTCTAAAACAAAATGAGTTATACCATCACCTTTTCCCTTTGTCCCCTTGGCCTCTAATATATCATTCCTAACAGTGTGCTCTTTACAGATGTCTTTCTTTAAAGATATTTATGCTGTTGTCAACAAATCATTCCGTGGTGCTGCATACTATGAGCTTAGAGTCTTGGTCCAGACTTCTGCTCCCATATTAGCTCTACAGGCTAGCAAGCTACCTTTCTCTCTCCCTCCTCCTTGCAATCCCATAGCTGTTTCTTCAATTTATCAAGGCCAGGTAATCTGCCACTTGATTAGGTAGGTGATGACAACAGCTCAGTCTGGATGGCAGCCTGAGGTGGAAGCTGGAGATATGAACTTTGTGTTTATATATAATCTCACCAATAAATGGGCAGCTTTTACCGCTCTTTCTCTGTAGGAAGGTGAAAGTGAATTATTCTCTTCTTGACCTTTTCCTACATTAACTTGAGTTGCTGCCACTTTTGCCTTCACTGCAAAAGGCCATCTCATTTGGAGCCTGGGAGTATAGCTTGAGTATGCTGTTCCATGAGCATTACAACCAGCTCAAAATCCTGTCTCTTAAATCATCCGTGTATCAGTCAGATCAGCTGTTGCTGGCAGCTCAAATCCAATGGATTACAAACTGTGATGCATGGCTGCAGTTTAATGCCGACCTTGTTAGTGGCAAGCACAGCACAGATTCTGTGACACTTTGAAGAACCCCACAGTCTTACAGATAGATCTGGATGGAAACGAATTTGCTCCATCTTAAGGTACGAGTCAATTGTGAGCCAGTATGTAGAAAATTTAAGACACAGAAAAGTGGAAACTTTTTTTTCCTAAGAAACAATTGCTACCCACCTGCCTTCAATCAAGGTCCTGTATACTGCATGAGTCAAAAAGAGGGCTGCAAAAATATTTACAGACTCCTCACATCTTGGACATAAACTGTTTCAACTCCTTCCCTCAAAATGACGCTATAGAGCAGTGGTCCCCAACCTTTTTTGTACCAGGGACCAGTTTCAAGCAGAAACACTTTTTCAAGGACCGGGGGGGGAGGGGGGATCCGAGTTTGGTGGTTTGCTTGCAGACGTTTCATCACCTGACGAGGTAACATCTGATGTTGTTACCTAGTCGGGTAATAAAACGTCTGGCAGAAAACCACCAAGTTCAGGGAGCGCCAATGCCTCCTCATTGCAACCCAGAGCAACAGATATTCTCTTCTATTGGGAAATTTAAAACGGAGGGTTTCAACTGCAGATTCAGGAATGTGCTGGGCTGAGGAGTGCCTTCAAAACTGAGCGCTGGGTGGCGGCGGCCCACGGCTCTCGGCCCTGCCTTCCTCAGCCCCATCCCTCAGGTGTCTCCCTCCCTCCCTAAGATCTCTGCCTCATTCCTCTCTCAGTCGCTCTCTCGCTCCTCCACCAGCCCAGGAAAAAACTGCTTCAAAGAAGCCGGCAGCGTGGCTTTTCCTGTCGCCACAGCTCCTCCAAAACGCCCATTCACTCCCACCCCGCCGTCCACACGCAGTTCAATCCAGTGCTCCATTCTGCCTGCCTGCCTGCCTGCCTTCGTTTCTGGTTGTTTCGGAGCAGCTTCGGCTGATAAAAAGAGGCAAATAGTTATTATTCTCAGCCAAAGCTGCTCCGAAACAACCAGAAATGAAGGCAGGCAGGCAGGCAGGCAGAACGGAGCACTGGATTAAACCATGGGCGGCTGGGTGGGGGTGAACAGGCGCTTCGGAGGAGCTGCGCCAACAGGAAGCCACCCTGCCAGCTTCTTTGAAGCAGTGTCTTCCTGGGCTGGTGGAGGAGCGAGAGAGCGACTGAGAGAAGAACGAGTCGGGAGGAAACCGAAGCCGCTGAACCAGAGAGCAGGACAGGCTTTGGTTGCTTCCTCCCTCCCCTTCTTTCATTTTTGTCCTTGATCCCTGATCCTAGCAGCATTCACCGAAGGCGAAGAAAGCCGCCATTTTTTTTTATTTTATTTTCTTTGCGGCCCGGTACAAAGTGATCCACAGACCGGTACCAGTCCCTGGCCTGGTTGGGGACCCCTGCTATAGAGCACTGCACACCAGAATAACTAGACACAAGAAAAGTTTTTTTCACGAAAGCTATCACTCTGCTAAACAAATAATTCCCTCAACACTGTTCAACTATTGCAAAGTCTGCACTACTATTACTATTAATTTTCTCATCACTCCTTATCACCCATCCCCTCCCACTTGTGACTGTAGGACTGTAACTTTGTCGCTTGTATCCTTACAATTTATATTGACTGTTTCCTGGTATGATTTGATTGCTGATTGTAGCCTATGACTGACTATTAAGTGTTGTACGTTATGATTCTTGATTCTTAATGAATGTATCTTTGAATAACAGATGTTGCACATAAGAATTAAAGGCAATATATTTACTTAACTACTGCACTTGAGATGCAGATTTTATTGCCTTATGCTGTAACTGTGCCAGTGGACACACTTGTAATTTGGAGAGGGCCTTATGGAAAGTCACAGCATGATTAATTCATTTAATTTTTATTTTATTAATTCTATTTATATGACCACCTCTCTCATCATAGGAATTGTGCACATCTAACATTTAAAATACAAATACAGACAACATAAAACAGCAACTGCGGTACATCAATTTGCCGCAAGTAAACAACTTAATGGATTATAACTTACAGTTTGAATTCCATATCTGGAAACAGATCCAGGTTTTCAACGCTTTGAGAAAATTTAGTAGAGTTGGGGCCTGCTAAACTCGGGGGAAATGTTGTTCCAAAGGGCAGGCACTGTACCCAAAAGAACACATTTCTGGTCCAGAAAGATGCCACTTTTTAAACTAACGAGACCCTTGGCTTGTTTCTACATGGGGCAGATAGAGATAATTGGTCCTACAAATAACCTGGCCCCATGCCATGCAGCCAACTCTTACCCCACATGAGAATACCATGCTGGGGATCTAGGAATTAAGGCACAGTTTCTACATTTAAATAATAGAACCTTTTTGTATGTGAATCAGAAAGATGGACGTGTATATGGGCTTGTATTGCTGTGACACTTGTGTCATTGTTTTAACAAACAGTTTCAGCAGACGTCTCTGTTCCTTTCACATGAACATTTCAAAAAATTCCAGCTATCTAGAAACATTTGTCTGTTGTTGTCATAATGTGGAAAAACTACAAAACATGATGTTATGAAGAACGATTAATGGAACTTACTAAGTTTAGCCTTAGGAAGAGAAGTATAAGGGGGAAACATGGTACAGTCTTCCAATCTGTCATACAGTAGGGAAAAAAAATGGACAGCCAGTTTTTGGGGGCAACATGAAGATTCCTGAAATGGGCTAGGGGTTGGACTAGATCATCCTCAATATCCCATCCAACACTACGACTCTATGAATTGTGAATCTACCCTTTATTTATTTGTCCAGACATGCATTTTATTACCACTTTTTCTCTACAATTTGTATTTGTTTTTCTTACATTATCTTTCTTCGCATTGCCTTTCCTTAACTGCATTTCTATTTACATTATTTGTAAGGGTGGTTTTGGTGTATTTTGATTTAGAAAAGAATAAGTATAATAGGAAAATACAAATAAAAAACCTCCCACTGATGGATTCTTTTTCAGGAAACATTCCCAAATTAAGCGTAGTGACTGTGGCAACATCTCTGGAAGATGTTGCATTTCCCCAAATTGTTCTTCAGACCTGTGAAGTCAAAATGTTGTATACTGAGCAATTAAATACAGTTTCCTCAACTGCATGGCAAGAAGCTCCTTTTAATTACTGTGAATTCATTTTATATCTGAGAGACAAAATTGTAGTACAATTAATCTTTCCTTTTCCCACTAATTACTACTATATGTCTTACCCCTTCCTTCCTTGGGGTTTCAAACCTTTTCAATCATCCTGTAGTACAGGGGTGTCAAACTCGTGTCATCACACCAACATCATGTGATGTATCGGGACTTTTTTCTCATTCGCTAAACTGGGTGGGGGCATGGCCAGCATGTGACGCATGCAGTCCATGGGCTGCAAGTTTGACAACTCTGCTTTAGTGGGTGATCCTGCATTGCTAATAATGGCTTCTACCCTTCTCACTTAAACAAGTCATTGCAAATACACACACACACACACACACACACACACACACATACACTCAAACACACTACAGAATATTAGTGAATTCTGCCTTCTCTTGTGCCTGATTGAGGACCTATCTATCTAATTAAAGGAATAACATTTCTCATTTGTTTTTATATTTTTATTTCAGCAATTCAAGTTGACATATATAATGCACTCACCTCCTTTATTTTCCGTTACAAAAACAACTTTGTGAGATAGGATGGGCTGAGAAGGAATGACTAGCCCAAAGTTACCTTACAAGTTTTCACTACTGAAGTTCAATTAGAACCTGGTGTTTCTTTTTTACATTCTTAATCCAAGACTACAACATATACATCACCAACTCTCTCAATAAAACTGCTACTCTAGTAACAAAAACACTATCAGGAATTAACAATTTTGTTGTGTTATAAAGTCTTTCTCTGTCCCTATTTTAAAAATATGGTTCATTATTTCAAAGGAAAGTATACAAGTATTAAATAACTAAGATACATTAAAGGCAAAGTTTTAATTCTCACTGATTCTGCAAGAGATATACAGCACTTGAAACATGAGACTTAAAAGCATGACATTTAAGGCAGACTATTGTCTGTGTAGACAAGCTGGTGACCTTCTGATAGTTACAATGCACATAGGTCCTTTCAGTGGTCATGTTTGTACAGACTAACAATAATGAAGTACCAATAGAAGAGACCACAGCACACCAACTAAGTAAAGCCTTCCAAAATATCTTAAGTAAAAGCAAAAGACCCAGTTGCACAAGAAGAAAAAACAGAAGTCATCTACAACATACAATGTAAGGATGTAACAGCTACTATGTAGGACAGAGGAGCAGAAGACTAGCAGAAGACTAGCAGTCAGAAGACATGATGAAAGCTCCTTAATTTCACAACACATGGATAGACCCAACCATAGTTTCAAATGGGAGTCTGTGAGCATTCTAGACCAAGCTAAATCCAAAACTGCAAGGGAATTCCTGTAAAGTGGGAATTGCACAAATCAGTCATCAACAGGTACATAGAGATAGACAACATTTACATAACATTGAAAAGAGGCAATGAAAAAGCTAACAAGGAAACAAAAAGACCAGAACACCTCCTTGCCAGCAATCACTGCCCATATAAGTAGGGATTAACACCAGGAGTAACACCAGACAATCAATCAAGCAGTAAACAACAGCCTAAAAGACACATCTCAGAACTCCTGAAAGTAGAGTTGCTGTGATTTTTTTTTGTTAAAAAAGTTATCCAGATAAAATCACATGCTAAAAAAGCAATATGACTTTGAAATGGACAATCTAGATTGCATGCTGTTATGTCTCCTAAAAATGCTGCTACCTCTACCGCAGCAACAGAATGGCACAGGCAGAAACTAGAAAGAGTATCAACTATCTGATTGGGAAGAAATTGGCTGACCTTTTTGATCTCTGGAGAGATAAGTTGAAGTCCCAGGAATCTCATTGTAGGATATAATAATCTGCCTACCTTGCCCTGAGAAACTTTCAGGGAAAAAAAAATTGCAAAAAGGCGTAGCAGGAATAATTACAATAGGAGTAGCAGGCAAAGCATAGATCAAGAGCATGGGCAGAGAAAATAGCTACAGCAGGATTGTGGAAATGGCATTAAGCTGAAATAAATCCCTTCGCTCCTCAATGACCAGGAAAGGTTTCCATATATATCAAGACACATATTCCCTGGATAGTATAATGTGCAGCAAGCACAAAAGACCCAGCACAAAATTTAGAACACTAATAAACTTTCCCTTTCTACTTTAAGGAACCCTAGCTCTTGTAACCACATAGGTATAAAGCAGCATCCATTTAGAGGACAATCCATAGCAGACTTGCTTTAGAAGCAATCAAAACTTAAGGGTCGTTTTGGGATTAAGGTCTTTGGCACCAGATTCAGATGTGCTCTCTGTTACTGATGCTATAAGCAGCAGCAACAGCAATTTGGGAACTTCCATAGTGATTTGAGATTACCCAACTTGATGGCCTGATGATTCCAGTGCAGGCTGTGTTAAACTTGGCCTTGAATGGACATTGCAGCCTATTTCCAATGTAGTTAGGAAACTCCAGCATAGGATTTTGGCATGTTTCAGATCCATTTTGGACACAGAGACATGGTCTCTTTAGGCTCATCTTGAAAGAGCTGTGTGTTTGTATTTACACATGTGCATGCACAACCCCATTTGTGATATTAAAGACAAAAATTGAATCCCCATGTTCTAAAGCCAAATAGAATTATATCAACTGTGATTAGTTAAACAAATTAAACTGTGATTAGCTAATCAAACCAAGTACCCTGCCTGACAGAGTTGATAGCATAGAATCACTCATGCACTCAATAGAAAAACGCTTAGCAACACGTTTTGAAACAATTATACAAGAAAGCCTAATTTCTCTTGAAAAAAAAAAAAACCAGCACTGATAAGTGACTACCTATCAGCTCAAAATCAAATCCCAACCCAACAACCACTACCACAACTACTACCACAACTACTACCTCAACTACAAGCATAACTACAACCAAAAATAACCACCAAACCACAAATAATTACTATCCCATCAAATAATTCCACAAATGATATCTCCTTACTCATCAGAGACATCATTGAACATGATCAGAAATGTCCAAATGCCATCTTATTTGGTCTTGAAAACACTAAAGAATCAGATGACATCACCAAAGTTCGTAATATCATAAGCAACTCAAATACAACAAACATCTCTCCTGAAGATATCATTCAAGTAACCAGAGATGGCCCTGAGTCCAAATACAATGATGGCTTGGTGGCCCCAAAATTGAGTAGAGTTGTTTGCAAAAATGAGTCCAGTAAATGCATATTCATTCATACAGTAACTGCCATTGCAAAAACCAATCCCAACCACAAAAAACTTCGCTCAAGACCAGATTTATCCATACTGCAAAGAATCCACTCCCATAAACTCCGCAAGGAACTCAAAAGACATCAAGACAATAGAGAAAAGGATCTCTACATTGACTACCACACTGATTGTATCGAAAGTAAGTCACACAACCCACAACTCCACATCCAACCCTACCTCATCCAACCCACCAGCACTCAAAACTAGGCACACACAGCCCTAACTACCTCAATTCCAACTACAACTGGCTTTAAATGCAAGTTACTCAATGCAAGAAGCCTTGGCTTGTGACTATAGTTTTGGCAAGGAGTTGGTCTTGAAAGATTTTTCAAGATTATGCTGAGAGGTTCGGCTATGGCAGTGGATAGCTTTTTTAAGAAGTAGGCACATATTCCATCTGGTCCAACAAATAGGGATGGTTTTAGATTGCGCAGTGCTTCCTCAACAATGTCTTCTGTAAAATTGATTTGTATTAGGTCATTGTAGTTGTCTGTGGTTCGACTAGGAGTACTGGGCTTGATCCATTGCTGTTTACAAATACTGAGCCAAAGAATGTGTTAAAGAGGTTTGCTTTGATGATGTCGTCATTGCAGTCTTTGCCATTAGGTCCTTTCAGGAGTGGGATGGACCTTGAGTCTAAAAGTCTTTTAGTTTGTTGTTAACAAAATTGTAGAAAGCACGGGTGGAATTTGTGCGTAGAAGCTTTTCCTCTTGTTTAATGTGATAATTAGTGCATTCAGTTTTTATCTGGTGGCATAGATTTTTATATCGGCTTTTGAAGTTGGCAACAAGACCAGATTTGTTTTTTCGCCAAAGTGATCTCTTTTTGGATTGAAGCGTCCTTATTGTTATGGGTAGTCTGTTTTTTTCTGGTTTTTGAAGTTGTTATTGGTACATATAGTTTTACTTACACCTATTATCTTGTAAGCAATTGACAAACCAAATAAAAATAATAATAAATAAATAAATAAAATAAAATTAGAAAACACTATCTGGGGATCTGACAACCAGAAGGCAAACCATCAACATTCTCTATCTCACTGCTCACAATGCTCCACCTGCTTTCTGTCCACTCAAAGAAATGTTACAATGCATCAGTGTCAATATTATTGCCTATTAAATAGCATCATGTCACCGGGAATATGCCTCCAGGTTTGCCTTCCTAGTTAAGCAATCAGCCTCATCTATGATGCAGGAGAAAAAAAATAGGTCAACCAAATACATGATTCTTGACCCTAAGAATATCAAGGTAACCCAAGAAAAAAAGGATGGAAAAACTATCTTTGAGTTCCCCTCCCCCCTAACATAAGTTGTTCGATGCTGCAATCTCATTATGCCTAACAATACAGCCAATTATGTTTATACATAAAGTATAATTTAAATATCCAGTTTTGGTGATATATGGAAGATGACTGACCTAAACAACAGGTTTATCCTTCATCTGAATTCATTCTTTACAGAACATTACAGAAATTAGAATGTAAGCATATCCCTTCAAACAATGACTACAGATAAAGCAGAGAAATAAGTCAAGCCATTCAACTTGGTTTTATCATGTTGTTTTTTAGGTTAATGGTCTGGTGATTACCGAGAGAATGAAAAATGAGAACTTAGGCAGGAGAAAATAGGCAGAAATCGCAGTCTTGCTTAATAAAAGAAATGTTCAGAGTTGCTGAAAGAGTAAGAATTTAAAACAGATCTGAACTATGAAAGAAAAAAAATGGGGGTAGATAAATTTTTCTAGGAAATATTTAACATAATATGCTTCATGTTTCTGAAAACTGTTCCGGTAATTGCATGACATGTTTGTCAGCCTTCTTCTCCTTCTTAATAACTTTTAGGTATCATGAGTTCAAGTCATCGGTAGTCCTTGAGATACAACCACAACTGAGCACAAAATTTCTATTGCTAAGTGAGACAGTTCTTAAGTGAGTTTTTCCCTGTTTTGCTACCTTTCTTGCCACAATTGCTAAGTGAATCATTGCAGTAACACAGCAGCTTAGTAACATGACTTTAAATGAATCTGGCTTTCCCATTGACTTTCCTTGTCAGAAATTCTCAAACGGTGACCACATGGGACAAGCTGGGACATAGCAATAATCATAAATATGAACCAATTGCCAAGCATGTGAATCTTGATCAACTGACCATGGGGATGCTGCAACAGTCGTAAGTCACATTTTTCAGTGCCGTTGTAACTTTGAACTGTAATTAAATGAATGATCGTACGTCAAAGATTACCTGTATTAATATTTGGTTCTAAACGGTTATCACCAAAAAGATAAAATATGGATTGTAACCTTGTGATGCAATGAAGTGGTGTCACATTCAAGTATGTCAGGGAGAGATTCTGTCAGGTTTCCAAGTGATGAAATTCATTTACAAAGAAAAGAGCAAAGTCCGCCTTCCACAACAATTTCTTTTATTTAGGAAAGCATCAAATTGGCAAAGTCTGTTGTAATTCTGGATCTGACGCAACGCGGAATTACATAATATTGGAAATTAGAAACAGCCCCCAAAAGTCACATTCCCCAGTAGAAGTAAATCAACGTTGCTTGGTGTCATCAATCTCCACCTCCAACTCTCAGCAGGGTCAGTTTTGTTCAGGAAGGAGAACCACCTAGCCTAAACAACCCTCACTATCTCCACTCCTCCCACCTTAGGAATGTGGCAAGTCTGAACCCCCCACCCCCATAACCAGCAAAGAGAAAGAAAGAAAAGGAATATACAATAGGGCTAAATAAAATGACTACATATATGTCAGTTTTGGGCTTGACACCAAGTGTTACCAAGTGTGACATATTCCCTTATCCTCCAACAAATGCAAATGCATAAAAACCAATCCTGCTACTGAATATCAAATGTCCATCTTTACCAAACTTTTGCCATTCATCATAGTTAAAAAATCACACTGAGCTAGGGAGAGAGGAACCCCACTGGACAATCTGAGAACAGCTACCAATGTGTTTTCAGCCTATTTAACTGCTTTGTCTTCCTCTAGTTTCTGCTTTTACAGCTATTGCTGATAACTTACTTGCAGCATAGAAGTAGATCAAATATATAGATGTCCTTGCTATAGTCAGACTAAATTTATACACATTCTGAGTTTATTTTAATACCACTTTTTCTGAAGTGGAATCTGGTGCACAATAAATTGACTTTTCAAGATACCAGTAAATTCTAATGAACCGAAACAAACACAATAAATACAACACTAAACCAAACACTTCACAAGGACATAACAAAACCAACTGTTAATTATATTAATATCCTATTAAAATGAATAGGCCACATACTTCTTTGACATAAATCCGTTCAAGTTACACAAATAAAATTGGATAACTTGTTTAACCCTTTGTATGACCTAAGAAAGCAAGATTCAACCAGAATTAGACAAGCTAGTCACCACTTAACTGTGTGTCAGCCCTAGGAGGCAGACCAGACCTAGAAGTAGACTATGGAAAACTATAAGATGTCTGAGACATTTTTGAAGTTAACCTTCATTATTTGGACTTAAGCAAAATTACCCTTTTTGTTTCTTTGCTAACAGATCTTTCTTTTTTTCCCCCGTCCTCTTTACTTTCTATACTGTACAATGTTTTAGTTGTTTTCCTACGATCTCTTGCTACTGGTTGTCCTTGCTATGGATTAGAAGTTCAACATCTGGAATGTATCCAATTGCTTATCCATAACCTAGAACAGCTCACTGTCAAGGGAGGAAAAAGCCTCTATTTCTGAGAAATAATTAAAGGAAAATCTTCTCTCTTCTAATTTTATATCCTGATCCAATCCTTCTGTCCTTCTGATGTGTAGGTCAGCATTGGGCAGATTCTGAGGTTCCCCAAATGACATGATGGCTGACTGACATATTGGAAACACACCCATATCTTCAGCTCTTCCAGACTGCAAACAGATATATGTCTCTCAGACATGCCCCATTAAATGTTTGACAAATCACATGGGGTTGATTTTTTAAATTCTATTCCCAGTGCCTTTTGGTGCCTCCAGTGAATGCACCCATGGCTATTCTTTTCTTGTCCAGTATACAAGCCCTACACTGTACAGGGGCATTAGAGCCAGTGGATGACTTCACCCTCTCTGTGGGTGCACATATTAAAATAGAATTTTGTTGCAGTCTGCCAAAATGTTTCACTAAATTGCTGACTTCTCCAAGTGTGATGAGGCAAAAATAATAACATCATAATGTTATTGGTGGCAACGTGCTAATTAATAGCAGCCCCAATCACACCCAGAGGTGCTGTGAAATAACACACATACTCTTTAGAATGTGGTAATGCAGAGGACGGGTGACAGGACAAAATTCCACATATTTCGTTATTAATAGTTGGCAAAAGTACTTTGAAGCTTTCTCTTCAGTTACTTAGATATCTTTTGAATATTATTTTGAAGAGCATTATTTGAATATTACTTTTTTCCATTTGGTCCAGTTTCAGAGTTGCTAGGAGAAAATCTTCAGTTACGATCTGCTTGAGGCTGCCTGTTGGTCAAAATAATTATCTCCAGAGCTCAAGTGTTAGATATCACTTGCAGAGGAAAAAAGCATTTTGTTCTGGCAAGCTGAGAAATGTCTGTTCCATTATTACATTCATTTAGGAATAAGACACATTAAGGAGGATTAACACAAAGGCATTAAAAAATGTAATCAATCCTTCTAGCAAAGATCCTTTTTGTACTCTTCAACTGTCACCCAGATTGTCAACACACTTCCTGAGTAACAAGTCAAATGGATTTTCATTGAATGTTTGTTTTTTAAGATGTAGTTGACTTGTGAAGGGAAAAAAACAACAACAGTAGCCTTTCCAGGAATCTGTATCTTTACACAAAAGACTTCCTTAAACTAAGATGTATAGCAAACAGCAATGATTGGTGAGTGGAAATAGATGATCTCCGCCAAGATTATTTTTTTTCCCTTCATATTTTTTTTTTTTTTTTGTGGCATCCTCATCTCAGCCTTCTGGTCTTATTGCTTCATGTAATTGCTGCCCCACAGTCCAAATACATTCCAAATTTCTTCAAGTCTTCTGTGGGGATGTTTCCCGCTTACAGAAACAGGAAGTAGAAGAACCATTTCATTGATTTCTCCAGAGAGAACTGCATTGGCAGCTTGTTGCTCATTCAGAAATATTTACAGACCCTATAACTAGTGCTGTTCCTGTGTTCTGCATATGAAAGAAGAGAGAATGAAGGCTGCCAACCCAAAAAAGGAATGGATAATGATTTGCAGAGGATCCATTTTCTGGGCATTAAGAAAAACAAATTGATCTGAAACGACCTCTAAAGATACACCCACAGCTTTGTCTTTAGCTCAATATTGCTCACTAAGCTTGACTTAAAATTAAAAATAAGCTGTGTTGAAGCCCAGAGAATCTCTTTGTCCATTTGGCACAGAGGGTAATGAGGCACAAATGATTTCTTTCATACAAACAAAACATAAAAAAACATAAAACCATCTTTCAATTATATACATACAGTGTGTCAGTTGGTTAGAATCTTTTGTGCTATCCTTTTTTTACCATTACTCACAAGTTATATAAATTCTCACCTTATCGATCTAGCTTGTGCTTATATAATATCAATTATTAAACATTCATTTGACTATTTTTCCATCATTTTATACGAGATATTCTAATTTTCATTATGATTTAATCTTATACATTCATCCTATGGTTATATATTTTATATTGTATTCTACATCAATCTATTAACTTTTATTGTAAGGCTTATTAGTCTATTTCTTTACCATGTCTTTTTATCTAACCATTGATAAAATAAATCCCATATCATATAACATTGTTTATCCTCTTGTTCTCTAATTTCAAATGTCAATTTACTCATTTTGGCACAGTCCATGTTTTTCTTAGTAATTTCCTCCTGCATAGTATTTTTTTATTTTTCCAGTTCTTAGCAAATACAATTCTAGCCGCTGTTAAAACATTTACAATCAAATATTTCAATTCTTTACGATATATTTCTGGTATAATTCCCAATAAAAATATCTCAGGTTTAAAGTCTATATGTTGTTTTGTGGTTTTTTCCAACCATGTGTGGATTATTGTTGTAAAAAATAAAAACTTTGTTTTTTTTTTTAAAAGAAAAGATTTCTTTGGTTCTCCATCTTTTCCCCAATATCTCAACTTCCTTCTCTTTATTTGAAGTTCTATTCATATGGTCAGTAAGGAAGGTAGATGAGTGAATAGGTTGAGGAAAGGGTAACAGATGACTTAACTTGTCTCCTAGTTCAGCAGTGGGTTTAAGACTCAATTTAGCACATTCATTCTTATTAATTTCACTCCAATTTCTCCATATTTAATGGGAATATCTAGAGCAGACTTTCCTGGCAATGAAGGACTCTAGTTGGAAATTATTCATGCTACCTGTACAGAAAGCTTGACACGTTGACTTGCAACCATTAGTTTAGTGGCCATTCAGTTACAACAGCACAGAAAAAGTGACTTATGACTGTTTTTCACACTTACAACAGTTGCAGAAATACCATGGACACATAATCAAAATTCAGATGTTTGGCAACTGTTCATATTTTTGACTGTTCATATTTTTGACATCCTGAGGTCATATGACCACTTTTTGCAACCTTCTGACAAACAAATTGATGGGGACGTCAGATTCACTTAGCAACTGTGTTACTAATTTAATAATTGCAGTGATTCACTTAGCTGCAGCAAGAAACACCATAAAATGTGGCAAAACTCACTTAACAAATATCTCACTTACCAACATAAATTTTGGTCTCAATTGTAGTGGTTAATCAAGCATTAGAATATTCTACTATAATTTTTACATCAATCCTTGGAATTACAGATAGCCCTCAAGTTCCAAATATGATGAAAGCTGTCACTATGGCTTGTAAGTTGTTGTAACTCAACCTTATGTGGCCAATCCAATTTTATTACCTTTGCAGTGGTCATTATTGTTATGTTCTGCGCATGGATGCAAGGAGCGGAGACGAGACAGTGACAGTGAACTTCAACTCTTTATTAGGCATACTGAACAGAGCAAAACCCTAGGGCAGCAGCAGCCCTTATATAGGGTTGGCTGCTGACCTATTAGCCAATGAGAAACATGGAAGTGTTAAACCCTTGAACCAATGAGAGTTGGCCCGTTAACAGCCAATCAGATGTCCCAGAAAGGACCAATCCGATATCACTATAATCGGCTAATCAGAAGTGCAGGATTAGAACCCTGCTTTTTCTTAAGGTTGTTAAAACTTTATTAAATGCCTTTATTAGTTCATAACACCCCTTCCCCCTAGGTTCCGCTTGAGGGGTGCGGTGACGTAATCCCGTAGATATGCAGATTGTTTTAACTGTCTATTAGATTTGCGCTGTCCCATCGGTTCCTGTCTGTAGTCCGGCTTTGGCGGGACGTTTTTTGATCTATCTGGTACAGGCGGTTCCGCATCCTCACTGGACGACTCGGTGCCGCTAATTCTGTCGTTGTTGTCCTCCGATCTCTACAGGCTTGCCTCCGTTGAGGTATTCCTCTGTGGCGAGGTCATCCCTCTCCCTGATTCTTTTTCATGTAATGCGCCTGGCTGCTGACTTGCTTCGCTTCCGCTTTCCACCATCTCGAATTCGGTTTCTTTGACCACCCCTCCCCCCTCAGTTTGAGAGTCACAGGAGTCGCGGGAACTGGGTTGTAGCCTAGAGCAAAGCTGATCTATATGGTGTTTCCATATTTTTCTGTCCCATGTTTGCACACGGTACAATCTGGGCCCGGTGGTTTGAGTTACGGTTGCTTCGACCCATAATGGTTCGCTGAAAAGGTTTTTAGCGAAGACTAAGTCGCCTACCATGAACTCGTGGCATTTTCCGCTAGATCCATAGGGTTTCTCTGGCACGTAGGACGGGTGGAGAAGGTCGAGGTGGGAACGGAGCTTGCGTCCCATCAACAGTTCAGCTGGAGTCTTGTTGGTGACGCTGTGCGGGGTGATGTGTTGGAGTAGGAGTATTCTGTTTAGTTTGTCCTCAATGTCCCCATAGTCCATTTTGTGGAGAGTTTTTTTTAACAAATTGGACCATGCGCTCGGCCCTGCCATTGGCCGCAGGGTGCGCTGGTGAGGTTAGCGCATGGCGGATACCCCGGTCCGCTAAGTATTGCTCAAACGCCAGGGCGGTGAACGGGTCCGTTGTCGGAGACCAGAACGTCTGGAAGTCCATGCATTGCGAATAGCCTATTCAATTTGCAGATGACTGAATCGATTGTAGTAGTCTTCATCTTGTGAATCTCAAGCCAGTTGGAATAGGCATCCACTGTTAGGAGGAACGTATGTCCTTTAGTAGGTCCCGCAAAGTCAATGTGGATGCGGGACCACGGCCCCCGGGAGGTTTCCCACTCCATTGGAGTTGCTCTCGGTGGGGCACTGCTGACTTCTTGGCATTTTAGACAAGTCTTTACCCAGGTTTCGATCTGCTTATCGATGCCTGGCCACCACACGTAGCTTCGTGCGAGCGCTTTCATACGCACGATGCCAGGGTGACCGTCATGCAATGTTTTCAAAACTGCTCATTGTAACCGCTCTGGGACGACGATTCTGTCTCCCCATAGGATGCAGCCGTTTTGCGAGAAAAGTTCTGTTTGCCGTTTTCTGAAATGGGTGAAGTCGTCAGGGGTTTGTCCTACTGGCCATCCTCGTTCGGCCCAGCTGAGGACTCGTGCCATGACAGGATCTCGTTTCGTTTCGATAGCGATGTCTCTGGCTGTTAGCAGCGGTGAATGTAGTGTTTCAATCTGGAGTGTTGTAAGGGTTGGAGCTGGGTCATCGATGGTTTCCGGAAGTGGGGCATGGCTCAATGCATCAGCGTGGGGAATGGCTTTCCCCGGGCGGTGTTATAATTTATAGTTGTACACAGCTAAGAACTCCGACCATCGAGTCATTCTAGGTGACAATATAGGGGGTTGGCTTGTCTCCCGCTATAATCCCCAGCAAAGGTTTGTGATCAGTAATAATAGTAAAAACTTGTCCATACACATATTCATGAAAAACCGTTTCACAGCAGATACAACAGCAAGAGCCTCTTTGTCAATTTGGCTATAGTTACGTTCAGCCTTCGATAAGGTCCTTGAAAAATAGGCAATAGAGGCCTCACTACCATTTGGTAACACATGACTCAAAATGGCTCCTACTCCAAATGGTGACGCGTCACATGTAATTGTTAAAGGCAAAGTCTCATTATACTGCATTAAAACAGCATCTGAGGTTAGTAAGTTTTTCACTTGTTGGAATGCGTGCTCCTCTCGGTGTCCCCACACCCAGGTGGCTTTTTTGTCAAGAAGTCTATGTAGGGGCTCAGCTACGGTGGCTTTCTGGGGCAAGAAGATGTTGTAAAAGTTAATGAGCCCCAGGAAAGCTTGGAGGTCTGTCCTATTCCTGGGTCTTGGGGCGTTTTTGATTGCTTTTGGTTTGCTATTAGTGGGGTGAATGCCTTGCTTATCGATTAGGTACCCCAGGAACTCTACTTTATCTGTACACAGTTGACATTTATTTTTTTTAACCTTTAGGCCAGAGTCTTTAAATTTCTGGAGAACCATTTTAAGACGCCTTTCTAGTACTTCTCTATTCGGGGCCGCAATTAAAACATCATCAAAGTATGGCACGACCCCCTTGATCCCTTGCAAGAGTCTCTCCATCAGACTTTGAAAAATCCCTGGGGCTACACTCACTCCGAATTGGAGTCGGTTGCATTTAAAGGAGCCTCGGTGCGTAATGATCGTCTGTGCTTCCGCGTTTTTTTTATCTACAGGCAGTTGTTGGTACGCCTGTTCTAAATCCAATTTAGCGAAGACTTTTCCGCCCCCCAGGGAATGGAGAAGGTGTTGTACCACCGGCACCAGGTAAGTGTTCTGTTGAAGGGCGTGATTAAGGGTGGCCCGGTAGTCCCCACAAATCCTTAACGATCCATCTGGTTTGATGGGTGTTATGATTGGGGTTTCCCAACAGGCGTGGTCAGTTGGTTCTAAAACACCCTGGGCTGTTAATTTATCGAGCTGCTTGTCGATCTTTGGTTTTAGGGCAAAAGGTACTCGACGAGGCTTAAGGCAGATGGGGGCTACTTCAGGGTTGAGGCTAAATGATATCGGGGTCCCCTTGTACTCGCCTAGTTTGTCTGCAAAGACGTCCTGGAATTTCTGGATGAGGGCCTCCTCTCAGTCATTGCTTCTGGTTTGGTGAATGCCAGCTACCTTGATCCCGAGTGGGGCAAACCATTGAAGGCCTAGCAAACTAGGCCGGTCGCGGTCAACAACGATCAGCGGTAACGATGCAGTACGATTTTTGAATGATACTTTGACTTGGCTGGAGCCGACGACCGGAATTTGGTTCCCCTGGTAATCTTTGAGTATAATTCTTTGGGCTCTGAGGTCTTGACGCCGGATGGCAGGGATCAATTGTTTAAGGGTCTTCCAGGAAACCATCGAGAGGGACGATCCTGAGTCGACTTCCATCACGCAAGGTTGGTTTTCGATGGCGACTCTCACTCAGATCTTCTTCGCATCTAACGATGAAGCGTGACCGATTGTAATGGTTTGGTGTGCCTCTTCCCGTCTCGTTGAAGTGGCCAGTGTTTTATTTCTGTAGGAGTAGGCCAATCTGTAGGCCAATCAGAAGTGCAGGATTAGAGCCCTGCTTTTTCTTAAGGTTGTTAAAACTTTATTAAACGCCTTTATTAGTTTATAACAATTATGTTAATGCCCTGGTTGTTAAGTGAACCTGGTTGTTAAGTGAACCAATAGTTTGTAATGGGCCAGTTTTGCTGAAAACTGGAAATAAATGCCAATTTTGGTCAAAACCATCACAAAATGCAGTCATGTGACTGTGGGACATTCCCAACCTCCATAAGGTTGGACTGGTTGCCTAGTGTCCAAAATGTGGTTATGTGACTATGGGTGTAGATGGGGCCAGCCATTGGAATTTCAAATCAAGGTCATAATACTTCCAGGGAGGTCTATTATAATTTCTATCTATCACTAAGCAACTGGTCATAAGTTGAGGATTACCTGTATAGTGATTTAATAATTATTCTTATTTAAGGACTGATGTTTGTGTCCTGAGAGGTTTCTTCTACAGCAAATTTCCAAACTTAACTTGGCTGAAACGTTTACTTAGTTCACTTTCTTTATATATCTCCATTCCTACACCCTGGCTTTTATTTACTGCTCAGAAATCATGACTGAGAAAGGATTTAAAATATTTTAACTACTGAGAAAACAGTATTATAATTATTTCATAAAATAAATGCTTGATTAAATGACGCTAACAAAGACTCACAAGGTCAGATAAATTATAAGGAATAAATTTTCAAAAATTAAATCACAACAAAAAATATATTTTTTTTAAAAAAAAAGCTCTTTTCTTATTAATTAAGATACAGTGTACATAAAAGAAATACAAAGTAGGACTCAAAAAATTTCCTGAAATGGGTACAAAATCCGTTATACATTCTAGGAATACATCTGAAAAGAGTTTGATTTAAAATATGTATAAACATCTCCAGTGTCTATGGTAGAAATAATGGGAAGTTCCATAACTAAAATAAATATTATTTAATGTTTATTTAGCATTCAACTAATTTTGTTGATATCAAAAACCAATCAGAAATAGTGTATATTAGTATTGGTGGGGGCATTTTTTCTGAATCTCTTAAACTTAGCTAGGACATTCTTAATGAGTGGTATTCAGCAGGTTCTGACTAGTTCTGGAGAACCGGTAGCGGAAATTTTGAGTAGTTCGGAGAACCGGTGGTAATCTTCTCCCGAATGTGGGAAGGGAATGGAGATTTTACAGTATCCTTCCCCTACCATACCCACCAAGCCACACCCACTAAGCCACACCTACAGAACCGGTAGTAAAAAACAATTGAATCCCACCTCTGATTCTTAAGGCGGACAAAATCTACATACTTAGCTAGTTCAGGAAAAAAAGTAGTAGATGAATGATCTTGGAAAGGAGTAACCCTCTACTACCTCATTAACTGGTACTCTCTACTAGTTAACTAAAACATGTTTTGATGAGTGTGTCAGAACTGCTTTATTTTTAAAAGAAAGTTTGCAAATCTTTTATTAATGAACCACAATGGTGGCATTTTTTTAAAACAATCCTCTTCGATATCTGGAGTGAAGGTCAAAAGCAATAGATGTGGCATAAAGCTTGAATTTTGCTGACAAAAGCCTGTTTTAAGAAAAGGAAACAGTAGTTTGAGCTCTAGGAAGGCCTTGAGAAAAGAAAGCTGGCCCACTTAAATTATTTTGGAATCAAATTCTATGGAAATTGGTTCATCTTTATTGTTAATGACAAGAACTAAAAACTATAAAACAAGTTTTCTCCCAACTATAAAGGAATACTGTTTTCTTTAAGGAATACTGATGGATTTAACAAAAGGTCAAATGAAAATTAAGCATCAGCACCTGATAGAATAACTGTTTTATCTGGGAAAGCAAAAGCTGGGAAGCAAAGGTTTAGTGGTAAGAATTAGCATGGTAAAGTATTTAAGTTTAAAAGGCTTTAAAAACAAGCATCTTAAGTAGTCTGTATTAATCGAGCAGCTGTTTCAGACTTTGTGAGATGTACCGTATATACTCGAGTATAAGTCGACCCGAATATAAGTCGAGGCACCCAATTTTACCACAAAAAACTGGGAAAACTTATTGACTCGAGTATAAGTCGAGGGTGGGAAATGCAGCAGCTACTGGTAAATTTCAAAAATAAAAATAGATGCCAATAAAAACTTTCACTAGGACAGTTGAGAATAAGTTTGATGTTCACAATTTCCTCTTTGAAAGAGACCAGTAAATAGGGAACAAGAAGATGAAGAAAAAGAAGTGTGTTTTTTCACACTTTTCACACTGAAGTGAACAAAAATGGCATCATAGGAACAAGCTTATTCTCAGCCCAAAGGTTTGTTTCTGATTTCTTCCCTGATTTAAGGGAAATTTGGGAAACGATCTCACTATCATGAAAGGTTTGATTGATTCACTAACGCAAAAGATGATGATGATGACAGTGGTAGGCAGGAGTCACTCTCTCCCTGGCAAGAAAAAACCAAGAACCGTTCTTATGATATCTCTCTCTCTCTCTCTCTCCCCCCCCTCCTCCCCCTCCTCCCGAGTGGACTGAAAGCAGCTGGAGCTGAGGAAATGAAACTGAGTGGAGCGACCTCGGCTCGCGTTGCTTTCTCAGCCTAGAGCTCAGAAAAGCCTCCCCCCCCTCCTCCCCCTCCTCCCGAGTGGACTGAAAGCAGCTGGAGCTGAGGAAATGAAACTGAGTGGAGCTACCTCCACTTGCCTAAAGCTCAGAAAAGCCTCCCCCTCCTCCTCCCCCTCCCCCTCCTCCCGAGTGGACTGAAAGCAGCTGGAGCTGAGGAAATGAAACTGAGTGGAGCGACCTCGGCTGGCGTTGCTTTTTCAGCCTAAAGCTCAGAAAAGCCTCCCCCTCCCCCTCCTCCCGAGTGGACTGAAAGCAGCTGGAGCTGAGGAAATGAAACTGAGTGGAGCGACCTCCACTTGCGTTGCTTTCTCAGCCTAAAGCTCAGAAAAGCCTCCCCCTCCTCCTCCCCCTCCCCCTCCTCCCGAGTGGACTGAAAGCAGCTGGAGCTGAGGAAATGAAACTGAGTGGAGTGACCTCCACTTGCGTTGCTTTCTCAGCCTAAAGCTCAGAAAAGCCTCCCCCTCCTCCTCCCCCTCCCCCTCCTCCCGAGTGGACTGAAAGCAGCTGGAGCTGAGGAAATGAAACTGAGTGGAGTGACCTCCACTTGCGTTGCTTTCTCAGCCTAAAGCTCAGAAAAGCCTCCCCCTCCCCCCCCCTCCCCCTCCTCCCGAGTGGACTGAAAGCAGCTGGAGCTGAGGAAATGAAACTGAGTGGAGCGGCCTCCACTTGCGTTGCTTTTTCAGCCTAGAGCTCAGAAAAGCCTCCCCCTCCCATGCTTAAAAGTTGCAAAGGAAACACGGAAGCAGGGAAGCGGCTGCCCAGCTTCGGAGCTCCACACCATTTTTTTTTCAGAGGGGAATCTGACTCGAGTATAAGTCAAGGGCGGTTTTTTCAGCACAAAAAAATGGGCTGAAAAACTCGACTTATACTCGAGTATATACGGTATTTCCTTTTTGTGGCTCTCTGCTACCTAAGATCAATATTTTTCAATTTGTAGGAGAAGGAATGGCAGAGCCTGGGTGGGGGAATGAAGAGAGGAATCAGCCTAGAGCAAGGGTGTCAAACTGCTGGCCTGGATGCATCACGTGCAGGCCATGCTCACCCCAGCTCCATGAAGGGAAAAAAATTGCAAAATGTCATGTGACGGCAACATGATACTACGAGTTTGACACCCGTGGCCTAGAGTCTTTACATTCCTGTAAGGCAGGGATGTCAATTGTGCGGTGTCACATTGTCATCACGTGATGTATCATGACTTTGTTCCCCTTCACTAAAGCGGGAGTGTCCGTGGCCAGTGTATAATGCATCCAGCCTGCGGGCCGTACATTTGACACCCCTGCCATAAGTAATATAAGTTCAATCTGTCTTGGTTTCTGTTAAACTCTTATTTGGCATCAGTTTAGTGCTGTTACTTCACTAGATACTTGTGTATAAGTGTAAGCAATAAATCAACTTAATTGGAATTTAACTGATGGTCCTGATGGTCTTTGCACCTTACACTACTTCTGGTAGTTTAAGATTACAAGGCAGTCCTTAACTTATTTACATGGAGGGAAGTAAGAGTGGGATGCCACAAGGTTCTGTCTTAGGCCCAGTACTCTTCAATATCTTCATTAATGACTTAGATGAGGGAATAGAAGAGGAACTTACCAAAATAGAAGAGGAAACCAAAATTTCATTGCTAAGCAAGTCAACTATTAAGTAAATCACTCCTGATTTTATGTACCTTTTTTTGCCATGTTTGCTAAGCGAATCACTGTAATTAAGTGATTCGTGCTCATTAAGTGAATCCACCTTCCCCATTGACTTAGTTGTTGGACACCAGCTGGGAAGGTTGCAAATGGTGAACAGATGACCGCAGAATCTGCAACCATTGTAAATACATGCTCATCACCCTCCACATGAATGTGGATCTTGTGATTATGGGATGCTATGATGGTTGTAAGTCATTTTTTTCAGTGTCCTTGTAACTTCGAATGGTTTCTAAATGATTGGTTATAAATCAAGAATTACCTATGCTATAGTGGACACCAACTCCCAGAATTCACTAGCCAGCAGGCCTTAGACAAGAATTTGACCTTAGACTCAACTGGTTTCCAAATTGTCTTCAAGAGCAGTTTTCTGCAAAGCACACTGCAATATTTGGTAAAGAATATTATTAGAATGAATGCCTACAAATGCAATATGAGCCTAAGACTGGTATAAAGTACTATGAGCTATAGACCTGGGTCCAGGGGTGGGATTCCACTGGAATAACAACCGGTTCAGTGATCATGTGCAAACATACACTCTGCGCGCATGCTCCACATTTTATAAAGCTCTAATACTTACCTTCTACAGGAGTCCCTGTGAATAAAACAGCTGAGGCATGGCAAACTGCTCTGCTACGTGAATCAGCTGTGCGCTAACAAAAGGAAGTAAAGCACAGGAAAGAGCAGGGGTGATAGGCGTACCCACATGATCATCACAAAAAAAAAACAGTTTGCTGCCAGCTGATCTTCAAAGCCAGGGGGTTCACCTGAACCAGTTCGAATCCCACCTCTGCCTGGGTCCAAAAGCTGTTTCAAATTGTGAACTTCCCCTTTAAAAAAATCCAATTTTGAACAGGCCAAGTTGTTCATAGAACAACCTGCCAAGTTAAATAAATCCCTGATAACAGAACCTCTCTCTCAGTAGAACTAAGCTCCAAGTTGGTATCCTACATAGCTAATGTGTTAGTATCATCTGTATTGGTGAAAGTAAAGTTGCTTTATGTTGTCACCAATTTTGGCTGGTAAATTCCATGTTATGGCGACTTGATAAAAAATAAGTTTTGATATTAATTTCTAAGAACCTTTCTGTGGTATTTCATACTATATAAGTGCACAATTGTGCCTACTGTCCCTGTCCTATTGTCCCCAATTATTCGTACCCATTTCCTTTATTTATTCTTATGTTTATTATCTTGTAAGCTATTGACAAATCAATAAATAAATATAAATATAAATAAAATTATATTCCATATGATGAGATATAGAGGCCTGATTTGTCCATAATAACAGGGAAACTGAAAATACAAAGTTGCCTGCTTTTAATTTCACACTGAATTTACATGTCATCCTAAGATCTTATTTTCATATTCAAATTATGCTTTGTTTATACATCCTTGATGCCTTTTGAATTTTCTGGGCTTTTGTTTATTAGAGATTGCAAATCAATTTTTAGCATTCTTTCCTAGATTACTTTTGTAATTCTACCATTTTGTTTAGTTACCATAATAATATTTTCATTTGGTAGTTTCCTATTCCCTTTAATTTATGCAGCTGCATTTAACAATACTCTCTGAAAGAGCCTTGAAACAGCTTTGAATTTAAAAGGGCTGAAATACTCAGTTGACTTCTGTAAAACAATTTAGCATTTATTTCATGCAATTTGTTTATTGTCTGTTGCTTAACTATTCCAATAACAAAAACCTTGGAGATCATGGGACTACAATCTATCCCATCTGGACAGCTAAGTCAGGCAAGGCTGAACTACACTAATTTTTCTATATTAAATTTGGTTTAAATTCAGTCTTGTACTGAAAAATGTGTTCTGCATTCTAAGAAATTTAAATGAATTATAAATATGAGAATATGCAAATATGCATTGTTTTTATACAAGACAGGAAGATCTTAACAGAATTTTCCCTATGTGTTACAGTGCTATCTTATGCATATTTATTCAGCTTCACTGATTTTAATTGTACTTTCTTTCAAATTGATAGAAATAGATGTTTCCTTTCCCAAGAGAATGCACCATTGGATCTGTACCTAATAAACACAGAGGGATACAATAACTTTAAAACTCAGTTTTGTACACAGAATAACTGTGTCTTGTTTTAA
The DNA here is from genome assembly GCA_033807585.1 of Hydrophis major. NCBI lineage: Eukaryota > Metazoa > Chordata > Lepidosauria > Squamata > Elapidae > Hydrophis > Hydrophis major. Next base: position 149,481,009 of record CM066330.1, read on the forward strand.
GATAATGGGAAACAAATAATTTTGAAAGATCACATACTACCCTGAACTTGTTGTTCCAAGTACACGTAACTTGTGATGCTCAAGATAAGTCGAATCAATCACACATGATTACATATTATCATTTCTGCACCACATTCAATACACTAATTATATATTGTGCCATGATAGGATGCTGATTTGATAGAAGCATATTGTCAGTGTATAAGAGTTCCTGAATTGGAATAGACATGGTAACAGGTCAGTCAATGGGGTATGTTTAGTGACCCTGACAGCTCGGATCCTGGGCGTGGCTCAGCTTGACTGATCCATATATAAGCGTTGCTTTGTCCTTCCAATGTAGCCTCTGCATTATATTGCTTCTGTGCTTATATAGTTTCTGTGCTTCAGCACTGGTGGTTCTGATTGCTTCTGCTTCTTTTCCTAGCACTTGCTACCACGTTGCAAGAACTGCATGGGTATTGTATACATGCATCATGTTTTATATTGTATCTAAACAAGTTTCTTCTATAAATAAATCCTGCTGAATTATTCACTTGTGTGGATTGCTGCAAACTCTGACACATATCTTAATTATTCAATACTTCACTTGTTATCGCGCAGGGGTCCCCAACCCCCTGTCCAGAGACTGGCACCAGTCTGCAGCATGCCAGAAACTGGGCCATGCAAACAAGCGAAGTCCCATCTATTGGATGCAAGCAGCATGCAAAACCATGCCCTCTGCTCTGCAGAAAAACCTCTTTCTTCACGGAACTGGTCCCTGGTGCCCAAAGGTTGGACGCGACTGTTCTAGTGTATCAATGATATATCAATTATTTTCTTTGAGTTATATCAGTGTATACATATTTGTGAATTCATGTTATAATTAACATTTTCCATTTTTAAAAAATGGACATAGAATCACAGATAAAGAATCATCAAACTGTTTACATCATTATACAATTGTGTTGCTAGTGATAAATGTGGTAAAATATAGTTATCAGGAAGAATTTGCATCCCATCAGACCAGTATATAGTGTACTGAGAAAAGCCAACATCCCTTAGGAAAAAAAAATATAAATTCATCTAGGGAAATTGATAGATTTATTTTTCACTTCTTTCTTTCACCAACTTATAAAATAGCATTTGCTTGTAATGTGGTAAATGAGACATACTATCTATTCTGCATAATTTCTGGGATACTGAATATCAATTACAAAAATGTATTAAATGAAGTAACAAATGGCTATAATAATTATTAATAATTACCTAATTTACTAATGAGATAATTTACTAATCTTTTTCTGGGACGGTTGCTGCACACATAGATACATGCTGTGAAAAAGTATTTTCCTCCCTGACCAGAACTGATATAAATTGCAGAAACATACTCATGCACCTCAGATATTTGTAAAACGCAGTCTAGAAAAGCCATTTTAATTATTGCCGTAAAAGAAGAGTATTGCTCAGGTCCACTGTAATCGCATTGGACTACCCTTAGCAAAATAATCTGGTTCACAAACATGCTACTGAATTAATAATGAAATGATATTTTGTTCACTAAGAAGATGCTTAAAGGATATAAGTATCTTTTCCTTTCTTACTAGGTACTCCTCAACTTATGAACAGTTGCTTAGCAACCATTTGAAATTATGACAGCCCCACAAAAAGTACTTATGACCCGATTCAAAGTTCCAATCACTGTCCCCCTAGTAATATGATGAAAATGGGCGTTGGTACTTACCTGATACGCCCTTTCTCGTTGAGCTGCGTAGAGCATCCAGAGTGGGAGGTATTCCAGTCTTCACTCTTACAGGCTGAGCTATAATTGAGGAACGCTCCTCCTCCTCCACGTGACTCCTCCATGCGTTCCCCAGTTTTACGAAGATGAGAAGACAGCAAAAATCCTCTCATGTCAACTATTATACAAGTCTCAACTATAAACTATACACATCATTGGCCGAAACAGGACTCCCCACCAGACGGACAATTTAGGGTGGGGCTGGATGCTCTACATGAAAGGGCGTATCAGGTAAGTACCAACGCCCATTCTCCATAGAGCTGCTGTGAGCATCCAGAGTGGGACATACCAAAGCATGGCCTGTCCTAAGGGAGGGACTCTGTCTGGGTTGGAATATCCTCTGGTTCTCTTGCCACTTGTTGAAGGACTCGTCTGTCAGGGATGCTTCTGCTGAAGCAAAAACACATTGCTTTTACCATAACGAATAAAAGGTGATGGAAATGCCCAGGTGGCCACTTGGCTTATATCATGTATCGAAGCCTGGTTAACCCAGGCTGTCAAGGTAGCCACACTCCCTGTAGAATGTGCGATTATTCCACTGGAAACAGGAAGCGCCTGAGTTAGATAGGCCTTGGAGAATGTCACTCTGATCCAAGTGCCTACAGTAGATGGGGATACTTTGAAACCCAGCGTCTTTGATTGGAATGACAGGAACAATGCTTCTGACTTCCTGATAGATCAAGTGCGACTGATATAAACACGTGACTCACGTTTGACATCGATGGAATGCCACTGCCTTTCCCTCTCGGAGAAGGCCTGGGGCAAAAGTAAGGAAGAATGAATCCCTATGATCTGCGAAAGGCTGAGTTAACCTTGGGCAGGAGGAAGGGCCTGGTCGCAGGACCACCTGATCAGCAAGGAAAATCACCAAGATCCTTTCTAATGGACAGAGCTGCTATTTCAGATATCCGTCGTGCAGATGAAACCAGTATGAGAAGCACTACCTTGAACGTAGGGAATTGAAGTAATGCCTCTCTTAGGGGTTCGAAAGGCGTTTTAGACAGTGCCGTGAGAACTCTGTTAAAGTCCCCGGTTGTATATCTGTGTACCACTGGAGGATGCAAACTGGTGGCTCCTCTACGGGATATCTGGATATGAGAGTGGTATGAAAATGGTTCATCGGATGACCATTGATCAGTCTGCCACCTGCCTTCGCAAGGTATTGAGGGAGAGGCCCTTGTCCAGTCCTTCTTGCCAGAAGGCCAAAATTTGAGCAGCCGCTGAGGGAGTGGATTAATGCATGATTTGTGGCACCATTCAGAGAAAATGATCTGGGTAGCGGTATATATCTGGATAGCTGAGACCGTCTTGCTGCCGAGATGGCCTCAATGACCTGATTGGAAAAACCCTCCCTTCTTAGACGGTCCTGCTCAGCCTCCAGACATCTAGCTGAAGCCACTGAGGACTTGGGCTGAGGAAGTCCCTGGGCTAGTGAGATCCTGCCCAGTGGGATCCTCCAGGGAGGGGCCACTGAAAGGTTACGAAGGTCCACAAGAACCATGGTCTCCTGGGCCAGTACGGGGTAATCAGGAGGAGTTCCTCCCTCTCATGGATCAGCTTTAGGATCACTTTGGGGATTAGCGGCAGTGGGGAAATTGCATAAAAAGAGCCCGGCGGGCCAGGGCCAACGTATGGCGTTGTGATTCTCTGCCCCTTGGGGGGTACTTGGAAAAGAATCTCTGTACCTGGGTGTTGAGCAGATGCGAATAGGGCCACTAGGGGGTGGCCTAATATCGCTGAGGCCTCCTCTGCATTATTATTTTAAACAGGTAGGGATGAAGGCACCATCCTGCCTAGTCTAAGGTGGCCCTGCTCCATCCAGCTGCCCGAATGTTGAGACTCCCGAGATGTGATCTGCCCTGACCGACAATAGATACGCCCAGTGTCCCTCATGAGACAGATGTCATTTCTGTCCCCCTTGTCGGTTGATATGCACTTTGGTTGTAATGTTGTCTGGCAGGACCAGTACGAGGCGCCCGCATACTTAAGGAAAGTGCGGAAGGCTGGGTATACTGTGTGATGCCTCCACCAGTTTATACTGCACCTTTGCTGACCAGGTGCCCTGAGCTGAAAGCAAGTAGATATGGCCCCCCTATCTGGGTAGGCTGGCGCCTGTTGTGAGGGTAACCCCTGAGGGTTCCTGAAGAGATGCCCTTGTTGCTTGCGGGTCTGGTCCACCAAAGAGGCGATACAAGAACCCTTGAGGGAACTTTTGCCACGGCTCTCGAGTTGCTCCTTCTGGAGCAGTGATAAAGGTAATAGGAACCACTGTATAGATTTGGTATGGAGCCGGGCCCAGGAAAAACAATGGATATGCATGAGACCAATTTTGCCCAGTAATCTTGATAAGACCAGTAATGGCGTCTTTCTTGTTCGTCTAATGTTCCTGACCGAATTCTGATACTGAGAAATCTTTCAGGGGAAAGGAAGACCGTCCCTTCAACTGAGTCAATCACTGCCCCTAAGTGAACTATTCGAGTGGGAGGAGTAAGTTGATTCTACTCCCATTGTGCAAAAAGATCAGGGGCCTGAAGAACCGAGAGGATGGATCTAATGTCCCCTTCAGCGTGGCATTTGGTAAGAGAAAAGATGAGGATAACATCCAGATAATAGAGACTGTGAAAGGGGAAGTCTCTGAAGTGAACTGATGGGACTGCCAGAACCTTGGTAAGGATCCTTGAGGTCGAGGCTAGACCAAGGGGAAGGGCCATGTATTGAAAAGATTTACCAGTGTGGCCAGGCCTCAGAAATTTGAAAAATGAGGGACAAATGAGAATGTGAAAATATGCTACTGAGAAGTCAAAGGAGGTGAGCCCGTCTTCCCTCTTAGTGCCCTGCAGAATGGACTGAAGTGTAAGCATCTTGAACTATGATGGACCACATTGAGCCTCTTCAGTCTAGGGTGGGCCTCCAGCCTCCAGAGCATTTAGGAAGTAGGAAAAAGTGGGAATAGAACCCCATTCCTCGGTGCGAGGATGGTACGGACTGTATAGCTTCGATTTTGGTGGGGTGTTAATAGTGGTTCCTATGAGAACACGCTTGGTGCAGCCTCTGGAAAGAGGGGAAACCCTGAAATGCTCCGGAGAGGGGGACAGAGACTCAAGGGAGAGGCCAACAGTGTCCCTAACCCAAATAGCAGAAATGGGTGATCCCCACTGGTTGGCAAACTATGTGAGTTGACCGCCAATGGGGCAGGTGACTGGAAGCCTTACCTAGGGCGCCGGGATGATCTGCTTCCTGTGCCCCAGAATGGTCTCCCATAGTTGACCCCCCTCCTGTCCCTGACAGCCATGTCGCTCCAGTCCTGAAAGGCCGGCTGAAAGGGTGGGGTTCCCTGAAATCTGGGGAAGAAGGGAGCCTGATAGAAGAAATGAACGGATCCCCTTCAAAAGGGTTGGGACACTCTGGACTCCTGTATTTAGACTCTCCTTGAACGATGGTTCTGGCGCCGGACCAAATACTTGCTTCCCGAGAGGGAAGCAGAAGCCAATTCAGCTTTAGTCCTAATGTCCGCCTGCCAGTGTTTAAGCCAAAGCAGCCGCCCGACTGTAAAGTGAGAGGAGATAGCCCAGGGGGAAATTTTCGCGGAATGGAAGGTAGCGTTGGCCGCAAATTCCACTGCGGCCGTAAGCGTGGCAATGAACTGGTGTGCCCTGGTGTTAAGGGGGGGACATACTGCTTCAACTGACGGAGCCAACTAATAAAGGATCGGGTGAGAGGAAAGCGGCCGTGGCTGATCGAACGGCCCGAAGAACGTCGTCTGGGTCCTCTTGTCCTCTGGCTTTAGGACTTCCAGAACGTCAGTTGGAGTAGAGGACGATGCTAGACTTACTAAGGAGTCCTCCACCTCTGGGGTGTGTGTCAAGGAAAAGAACTCCGCATCGAGATTAAAAAATCTCTCTCCTGACTGGAGGGAGCGAGGGGGGGGGGAGCTGACGAGGCCAACTGTTTTGCTATTAAGCTGGAGACAAGAGTGGAGTAGGAATAATCTCGGTCTCCACTACCGGCTGAAAATAGGATCCTCTGGGACTCCAGAGGCTGCTGGGGAGGTATTAGAGGGTAACTGGAACATCAAGCCTGAAAAATTGTTCGCCTTGATTAGCAAGGACTTGAACAAATGAGGTTCAAACAGGCCTATGGATGCGGGCTGGGCAGGGGGAATACCCTTATCCTCTGACCTTTCTCCTGCCATTGGTTCCAACTCTGACGGGGGTTCAGAGTAGTGTAAGGATCCCCTATCTGATCCTTCCACTACCCTGAAGGGCACGAGGCCCATTTCCACTTCCTTCACCCCTTCTGGAGAGGGGAACTCTCCTTTGGGGAAGTACCTGACAATGGTAAGGTTCCGATTTGGGGAGGGATCTGCCAGAAACTGATTCAACGTCAGGAGCCATCGCTTGAGAACCTGGTCTGGTCATCTGTTGGATACCCTCCGCGATCCCTCGGCAGATGGCCAGCTGCCTCCATTCTCTAATGCTGTCAAGAATAAGGACCGCGGATGTATCCTCTGGTCACACGCCAGCAGCGGTCGTGAATGTAGTCTCAGTGTCTGGGAAACTTGGAGGCTCCAAACAGGTGAACTGCGCCTGAGAGGAGAAAGTTGTTCTGCAGAGGGTTGAGTTATGTGGAAGCAAAGGGAAAATTAGTAACTGGGGTTACAGATTAAAAACCCTTTGAACGTTTACAGAGTTAATTCCCCAAGCCTTAATCGCCTTAAGGCGCTTTATCCTTCTTTCTTTAAACAGCCTTGAATGAGTCCTTGGCTCCTTTTGCGCAAATGGTGCATCTCTGACTTAGCCTTCAAGGAAGGACTTCTGGGATTATCTTCTGCCATGATAAAATACCAGGTACAGAGCAAAATTAAATAAAGAGGCAGTTGGCATGCCTAGGTGTACGGCCTATAATGTGGGCCGGATATCCTATCGTTGGGCCGCGTCCCCCTTTTGGTAAAAATATTTTAAATTTAATTTTATTTAATTTTTTATTTTTTATTTTTTATATTTTATTTTATTTTATTTTATTTTATTTTATTATTTTATTTTATTTTATTTTATTTTATTTTATTTTATTTTATTTTATTTTATTTTATTTTATTTTATTTTATTTTATTTTATTTTATTTTATATTTTATTTTATTTTTTTATTTTATTATTTTATTTTATTTTATTTATTTTATTTATTTTGATTTTTTTTTTTGTATTAACATAAAAGATGAGGCCAAAAAGGGGCCTAAATAAACTGCAGAAAAAGCCAATAGAAGGAAACAAATATTACTATTTTATTTCACTTGAGAATAAATAAAAAGATATTTTATATCCAAAAGCCAATAGACTGAATGAACGCTGAGGCCAGATAACCACAACAAAAAGGCAGAAAAATTGGTAAAAATAGGCCTTCTGAGGCAGCCTCCCAAGCAACATGGGAAGTAGGTGCCTCTCCTTCACCTCTGAGTAGGCTGCGGAAAAAACACCAACATATACAACAACGGGGCAACAGGGCACAGAGCCACAATACCCCTTCAAAATTGAAAAATCCAAACAGGCCTGCCAGTCCTGTTGTAGGCTGCCAAATCTTTGCAGCAACTGTAAGCTTAATAAAATGGCGGCTGGCCACCAGGCGTGCCCAAAATGGCCACCAGAGCCAGCACAATACTCAGAGAAGGAAGGAAAGCCCCTCAACAACAATAAAAAGTGCCAGAATTCAGGCAAAATGAGGGACCGAAAGGAAGAGAGCTCACCCTCTCTCTAAAGCGTTCGTGGGGGGAAGGCACAACAGAGCACTATTTAGTGCGCAAATACAAGCCGCTGCTTAAGAGCAGGACGACTTAAAGAATGGCAGGCACCAGAGTGGGGGGTGGGGGGAGCGAATGGCTCTAAAACCCCTGTATCTCCCTGCTGAAAAATCGCTCCTGTCACCAATTTAAGACAAGCGCAGGGACCAAGGAGGAAAAAACAAGGAAAGATCAAACCTGATATTTAAGACAAGGAAACCTGGATCAGCCAAGGAGAAAACGTTAGAGCTGCCTGATCTTGCGAGGCTGAGCTAAAACTGGGGAACGCATGGAGGAGTCACGTGGAGGAGGAGGAGCGTTCCTCAATTATAGCTCAGCCTGTAAGAGTGAAGACTGGAGCACCTCCCACTCTGGATGCTCGCAGCAGCTCTATGGAGAACTTGGGTGCTCAGCACCTGGTCTGTGTTTAGAGCCATTAGCAGTGTTCTATGGTCAAGACTGTGATATATGATTCTTTTAGCTGGAAACCAACATTTACTTCCAGTATCCAGCAAAAAAAAAAGTCCTTTGTACATAATGAGTTAGCTAAATGACTGCCACAAAAAAATGATAAAAACAGGTTAGTCTCATGATGACTTGCTTAATGACTGGCACAATGTATGTGTCAACTCATAAAACATTTTTTATACACGTTTTATAGTTGACAATAGAAAGAAGGGGGGGCAGTTTCAAAGAGCAGGCAACAGGGTGAAATCGAAAGTACATTCCATTCATATTTTCTTCTAAGACTGATTAGATGGCTGAAGCTTCTGCTGCAAAAAAATCTAATTGGAGAGCATGATTGATGGCTCTTGGCTATGGACGTTTTTTTGTTGGATGATACACTCAGAGGGGTTGGAGGAAAAGTAGGATAAAGGGTGACAGTGAATTATGTATCTCAGAGTTGGCTACGCCCAGATTAGTGCCAGACGTAGAATGTTACCTTCAAATAAATCCTCTTTAGTTTTGGGTGTGTGGCTCAAGGCTCATGATTTAATTGGAGTAACTGCCTGACAGTACGATTTTAATTCCAGGCTCAATTATAGTCAAGGACTACATATATGTGCCTTTTCCTTGGTCCCAGGAATAAATGCATTTGATAAAGCTAAGAATTATCATAAAGTTGCTATGATTACAGACACAGAAAGATAATGGAAATGAACACATCAGAACCCTCCCCCTACAATCTTGTAAACAGGATCTTTCACCTTCATTAATTCATCAACACGGCAACAACAGAATCAAAGCAATCTCAAGTTCCTTGAATTGAGACAATTGTTGTAGAAAAGCAATGAATTTCAAGCTTCCTTTAAAAACATAGTCACCCACCTGTGGGGTAGGTGCATCATATCTCTTCACCACATTAGCCACAAACTGTCCAAGGATTTGAATTGGGTATTATTGATTATTTAAATTCCTATCCCATCGTAGAGAGTGCCCCCTGCTTCTGCTTCCAAAAGCAATCTGTGAAGTAGGTTGGGATGAGGGAGATTGTGACCAACCCAGGACTATTCAGTGAGCTTCTGTGGGTTGAAAATAAACTAGAACCTGGATGTCTCCACTCACTCCTATAGTCCAATCCTTTACCCATGGCACCTATTGAATCTTTGGGGCTTTACAGATAGTCCTTGCTTACCAACCACATGTTCAGCAAGCACTGGAACATAGATGGCACTGAAAAAGGAGACTTATGACCAGTTGTTGAAACTGCTGCTGCTGCAGTGTTCCTATAGTCATGGGATCTGGAATCTTGGCAACCAGTATGCATTTAAACAGCCACAGCATCCGGTGTTCATATAATCGCTATTTGGGACCTTCAGAGCCAGCTTCCAACAAGCAAAGTCCATGGAGAAGTCAGCAGGAAGTCGTAAGTCATGGCCATGTGACATGGCATTTAAGTGTCTCATGATGATCCATGTAACAAATTGCAGTCAGAAACGACATTGTAAGTCAGCGTGGTCATATGATGTTTCCCTTAACAGCCACGCTGCTTAGCAACAGAGTTGCCAGTTCCACTTGTGGTCGGTAAGTGAGGACTACCTGCACTGCAAAATGAAGGCATGCAAAAAAGATTTTAGAAGTGGAGGAAATAAAGTGCTATTGTTTCTTGTAATTAATGTAGCAGTTGAAACAAATGCCCCTACTAAGATCTTCTCACAGTCCAATATATAAGCATGGATCTAAAGTGTACTGGAATCAGGGCCTTCTTCGTGACTCTCAATTACAGGTCTCCCCCACAAAGTAGAGACAGGCCTATATTCAGGATAATAACTGTTACAGGAATATCTTTTAGGACAGGACAAATAAATGAACTTTATTTTAACCTATTTACCTTTTTTTAAAAAATGTAGCTTGTTTTAGGAGAGGGAAGATGTTATGTTGGTTGCTTGTAGAAACCTTATTTTTTGTTGTTATATAGCACTTCTTGTAGGGTCCTCTGTGAAGAGGCATAAGAGACAGACAGCCAGACATTTTATATATCCAGAAATAATCAGTACAAAGGTGATTATTATGGGATGTTGCTAGTTAGTCACAGTAACTGGGAGGGAGGGAGAAGGAGAGATAGATCTTGACTCCTGGCAGGCCATACACAACCTTGAAGTAGAAATCTTGGCTCTGTTGCAGAGGTGGTATTCAGCAGGTTCTGACCCATTCTGGAGAACCGGTAGCAGAAACTTCTGAGTAGTTTGGAAAACCAGCAAATACCACCTCTGACTGGCCCCGCCCCCATCTATTCTCTGCCTCCTGAGTCCCAGCTGATTGGCTGGGTCTTTTGTTGCCCTGCACAGGAGAACGGAGCTAGAAAGCAGGTTAGTGGGGTGGGGAGGAAATGGAGATTTTTACAGTATCCTACCCCTGCCAAGCCTACCAAGCCATACCCACAGAACTGGTAGTAAAATTTTTTTGAATCCCACCACTGCTCTGTTGTATATAGTGACATAGTACTCTGAGCAAGCCAAACAGAGTAAACTGGAAAAAAGTTCCAATCCTATCAGTGGGAGGGTCTATCTGGGGCTTATTTTACATTGGAAATGTCTTGAGGCCATCTTCCAGATTAATGAGACATGAAAAAGCCCTTTTCCTTGTCCCTAGCTCTCCAAATACCCTTGTTAAACTGATTTACAACCTGGAGTACTAAATGGAACAGCAATATCATGCAGATACCATGAAGTATTCCACTCACTTCTTGAATGACAATTGCAGTAACTGATGTCTAGGAATGCTGCATCTGAGACACTCTTGATGGCTGTCCATACTGTACAGCTTATAAATAAATGAAAAATTAATAGACCCTAATCAGGCTTGGAGGCAGCAACTCTCTGTCTCTCTCTGCCTTAATAATTGCTATTTCTCATAACTCTGATTGTAACACAAGATGAGAAGAAGGATAGGTCGGTTCCTGCTATTTCTACCCTGCAAACCTTCCAAGAATGCCTTGAAATAAAAGAAGAAATGACTGGACTAATCTCAAAAAAAAAGTATAAACAAGAGACATATATGTCCTATAATTTGGCCAGGAGAGGTGCACAATTAATGTTGTGTTTCTGCTTATAATTGGTAATAATACATTAACTTATTGCAACTACCACCTCCATTTTATTATTGGAAAAGATTTGCAAAGGTAATGAATATCATGTTTTCCAGACTGAAAAATAAACATTTAAGCACATTTTATTTGCTTATTTATCATTTTCACATTCACCACAATTATGAGACTCTCAGTTTACAGTAAAGTAATATAAGCATTTAATAAAATGTTCAGGGCAGGAACTAAAACTGATACTGTTCTAAAACCATTAACATCATTAAAACCACAAAATTACATATGCTACCCATTCACGACAGCCCTTCTAAAATAAATCAGTTTTCAGTTTACAGAAAGCCAGGACAAATGTAACTAAACTAATTTGATCACCTTTCTCTGTGGCTGAGTAATGAATACCAATTCAAAATTAGAATCTATTCTCAGCTGTAAATTCTAATCAAATGAGGGTTTAGGTTAGGGGAATACTAAAATAGTTATTAAAACAAAGGATTTTTTTTATAGATAGTCCTCAGCTCTCCAGTACAATTGAGCCCAAACTTTATGTCCCTAAGCAAGACATTTGTTAAGTAGGTTTTGCCCAATTTTATGACTTTCCTTGCCACATTTGTTAAGCGAATCATTGCAGTTGTTAAGTTAGTCACATGGCTGTTAAGTGAATCTGGCTTTCCCATTGACTTTGCTGGTCAGAAGGTCGTAAAAGTGGATCGCATGACCCCGGAACTCTGCAACTGTCATAAATATGAACAAGTGGCCAAGCATCTGAATTTTGATCATGCAATATGGAGATGCTGCAATGGTCATAAGTGTGAAAAACGCTCCTAAATCACTTTTTTCAGTGCCACTGTAACTTTAAATTGTCACTAAATGAATTGTTGCAAGTTGAGGACTACCTGTAATGACAGTAAGGACTATATGCATCTGTAGACATTATTCACTGTTCTCTAATGTATTATTAATTCTATACACCATGCAACATCTGTATTCCTATTATATTCAATGTTACATCTTTAACAAGTATTACTCCTAGCAATTTTTCATGAGCCACAATTATAACTACCAATGTTATGCAAAAACAGAGTGCTTTCCTCCCAAGATGGGGGGAAAAAAAAAATCTGTCTTATTGTCAGAGAAATTCAACACTTGGTTCTAATACTGTGTCTTCAATCATACATTCTAGCTAGGAGTATCAAACTCGATTTCATTGAGGGCCACATCAGGGTTATGTTTGACCTCAGGGGTCTGGGGTGGGTGGGGCCAGCTCAACATCATTTGTGTCGGGGGAACCTGTGGCGGCCCAAGCACTCTGTCACCAAAAACAGAGGCTCCCGTGCTCTGTTTTAGGTTGCAATGGTTTCCTGCAACTGTCTGCCAGCAAAAACGGAACTCAGGAGGGCCGCCCTCCCGAGCTCCATTTTCACTGGAAGAGGCACCATGGGCTGGCCCTTCACTGTTTCCAAGGCAGCCTTGTAGGTCAGATCCATTTCATAATTTTAAGAACTCTAGAGTACATCTTTGAGTTTCTATAGGTCTGACAGATAATGAAAAATGAAAGCTTGAAGCCTTTTAGGATGGAGTATTGAGATTGGTCAGCTGAGAAGACCGAAAGCAGCAGCAGAAGAAAAAAGCCTGTGGTACTTGGGGCTCTGTATGCTCTCCAAAAGTGCTCCCAGATACTTTTGAATTTTGGTGTTAGAGAATATTTCTGAGAATATCAGAACATACAATTAAATAAACATTATGGATCATCAAACAAATCCATCAAGATGTATCACTCAAGACAATGATCAGGCTCAAATTATTCTTCTTTGGAGAAATTATGCAAAGATTTGGTGTCTGGAAAAGGCTCCAATACTGGGAAATGTGAGAAGTAAGAGAAAAAGAAAATGACCAACAAGGTGGATATAGACTCAGTTACAATGGCAATGAATACGCCATCGGAAGACCTGAATGACAAGGTTAGGGAAGAATCATCTTGGAGAAAATCTATGCAGTCTCTAAATGTCGACAATGACCAATGAATGACACATAATTAATCAATAAAAATCTTGATGATGTTGCCACTCAGAAAAACAAAAAAACATAAAGCTGCAAAGACAGAAATAAAGTGAGAACATGGAATGTAAAAGCATAAACAAGGGAGAGATTAACATAGTAAAATATGAAACGAATCAACTGCATTAGGCAATTGAATTATTTTAGGCAACTGAAAAGGGCTGGAGTTGGATATTTTTAGTTGGACATTATACTGTTAAGTATTCAGCACGCAAAAAACAATGACCTTTAATACTTCCCTAGTCAGGAAAAATTTAGCAATGACAATGGGTATAGTACATTCAGCGATTGAAGAATATTAGTTAGACTTTGCATACAACCTTTTCATATGATAGTCATCCAATTTTGTGCTGCATCCTTTAATGCAGAACAGAAGAGAAACTGTTATGGTTAAGTTCAGTTCAGCATATGCAAGCACTTGGGATCTGGGATTTGGGATCTGGAATGCCAATGTTGAAAAGAAAAGAGCAAGGAAGAAAAAACGATTAGACTATATGGCCTAAGAAACAGAAATTAAGCAGGAGAGTGACTTATCAATTTCAGTCAGTTTAGTTACTTCTTCATTGCAAACAAGTTTTCAAACAATCAAAATGATGTCTAGGGGAGTCATTAGATGGAGCCCCCTAGAAGTCAAACCTATAGTACAGGGGTCTTCAAACTTGGAAACTTTAAGATTGTGGACTTCAACTCCCAAAATTCCTCATCCAGTCATATTAGCTCAGGAATTCTGGGAGTTGAAGCCAAGTTTTAAGACCCTTGTTATAGTACCATAAAATGAAGTTAGATGAGCATTCTGGTCATTACCAAGTCAGAACTAATGAAAATTTACTAAAATGTGGCAAACAAGGAGAAAGAATCAGTAAAGTTCTATCCAAACTATGCCAAAATGTCATTGTCTCTTCCATATTTTTTAAATCTTCAGGACAGACTCATCTTTGACTCAAATGAAATATTTCAGTTGTTTACCATAGCTCCTTCTTTTAGAAGTCATATCACATGCAGGATTAGTCCCCTGGGATGGTCCCTCTATAGTTGTACCAGCTTAAGGGCAGGGGAGATACTGCTGGCTTTGAGAAAATGATGGTGCATCCTTTCCAGAAGAAAGCATTACTTAGTTTGGCTGCCCTAGACAATTGTTGACTTACTGCTAATATTGGTTTATAAGGGCTGAGCACATTAGGTGAGTTTTTTAGAGAACTGAATTGAGGTGGCTCCTGTAGTCATGTTCTCACCTATCTGGACACTGTTTGATTTTGAGCAAGATGAAGCCTTATGAAACATAAGGCCAGAATCCTACAGAATGTAACGGAGAAAACAGGATGTATACAGTATGAGGAATATCCATCTTGTAGCTCTTAGCTACAAAACCTAGAAAGAATAGCTTATTGCTGGTAAGTCCTACAGTTCTTCACAGAACCACTTATTTACTTATCTGAAAAGGACAGATGCATGGATAGTAAATTAAACATGTTAATTGCACACAGAATAGTTTTCTTTCATGCTTTATTTATTTATTTGCTTCTGTAAAGTGCTTTGCATAATTGTTTTCTACTTTTTGGACTAAGCATAGCTGGCTAGCAGTGTCTAGTGCTGTGGACTGATCTCAAAAAGCTAAGGAAGATCAGAGTTACTTCTGGAATACAAGACCATCAGAAAATTCTCAGGACTATAGGTTAAACCAGAAAGCTAAAAATATTTTAGAAAAGGCAATGGCAAACCATTTCTGTATTGTTGCCCAGAAAACTTTGTGGCCTTGAGCTTGACTCTGAATGAAAATTTTGATGCAGGAATATTTTTAAAAAAACTTCTTAGATTGGCTTGAAAAAATATATAAATGAAAAAAGCAAGTATAATGCTTAGATTAGCATAACTGAGACCAAAAGAACATGCTGTTATATTTACAATAGACAGCACAGAAACCACATTGCCTTATAAAAACACTTAAAACTGAAGAGGAGGAAATCGAGAAACAATCTCTCTAAGTATGGTGTCTTACCAACTGTATCTTTGGAGAAATTGGGTAAAGAGAATAGCCTCTCCTATTGCATGATATGGATGTGAATGATAGTATTAGGAAGAAGAGATCTTTTGAAAATAGCTTTTTCTCACTCAGGCTTTGAATGTTGAATTAGTGAATTATGCCACACCAAGATATTATAATCTTGCATTGTAGGCCAGCATAGTAGAATTTACAAACAATAGTCCAAAGTAACTGAAGGTAGAGTGAGAAAAAATGATTCTAGAGCACTGGGTTAAATTAATTTTAACCCTCATGCCTTGTTTATATGTGTTTATTGGATTTATTCAGGAGTTAATGGTGGTAGCAGAGTGAGAGAAGTGCTGATCTGAATGATTCCAATACCAATTGTAGGAATTGTTACATTGGTGTATGTAACCTCTAAGTCACATTTTGTAACATATAGTTTTGGGATTGCTTGGGCTATTAAATTACTTTACCTTCATTTGATTTTGCCTTGAAGCCAAAATAAATATTATTTTAATGAATCACAATGAAGAATGAGATGTCAGGTCAAATTCTTCTAGAAGCAAAATATAAATGTGAATATGCCATGAAGTAAATAGTCTCTTAGTACATGAGATGGATGTTTCTTAGTTTCACACCTTGAGGGTAGCAAGGCAGAAGACTGACCAGAGCTAAATTATTTTGAACAGAAGAAAGGTGATTTATTTTAGACAACCCTTAGAGAGTCACGTTGGCTTGGATTTCAGCAAGTTACATCTAGAATTTGCCAAATTAGGGAAGGTTATTCCTTGACAGTGAAATCTCAATGTATAAATGGATTTTACATCTTTTTCATCAGTGTGTAAGCTGTTGTGACCGAGTTTATGGAACAATCTTATTCAAATGAAATACTTCCCATCAAATACATTGACTTTAAAAAATCATATACTTTATTACAGGATAGTGATAGCTGTTGCTGTGCAGATACAGGTCTATCTAACCATACACAGAAAGGCAGGGAACATGGAATTTTTAAAAAGAAATGTTTGCTTATTTATATTTCGTATTTTTAAACCTATCAGGTCTGCCATCTTTGGCTTGGCACCTCACTGGCATCCTGCCATCAAAGGCTAGGGAGCAGGGTGCACAAGGAGAACAAATGGACAATAAACATGTATGGGGATATGATGGGAAATAGTTAGAGGACTGACAGCTTGGTGAAGACCAGGTAAGCACCGAACCAATTGGTGCCAGCTCTTAAGGCCATGAACCTGAAATTGGAATTTGGACTACCCCAAACCTCTCAACATTCTCAAAACACCTATACTGTCAGCCTCAAGATATCTTCCATAATATGTATATTCTGCATTCTAACTATTGCTTCTCTGCTGCTATGCCAATCTATTTCTTTCAGCTGTCATTAGCAATGGAGGGAGGGGGGAAACTTGGAGGGGAAGAAAGCTGGAAGTGTTTTGCATTCCTTTGCTGGGTGAGCAAGGGGAGGGGGATTATTTTCTTTAACTTTCCATTTCTTGGCTAGCTTCTGTCCCCTTTTGCACAACTGCGAACTTTTATCAAAATATGTCAAGGCAACTGACAGAAGCCTCATCACCACCTGGAGATGGCCACATGATCATATTCAGAACTTTTAATTGGAAGAGTCATTTGGACTTTGGGAGCATTTCCATTCCTTTGTATATGTAATCTGCGCGCCAATTTCTCAGATTCGGAATTAAATCTGAAGCTTTCGTTTTCCAGTAAAAGGATAACTTTGCTCTAACCCATGGAGTCTGAGTATTTCTTTCTTGGGATTTGAAGGGAGCACAGACTGACAGCTCTTCATTGGCTGAAGATGAACTAGTCATAGGGGGAGGGCTGGGATGAGACTTTTTGTAAACTTTTTCACGTGGGAAATTTAATTCTAGCCTGACTTTACTACAGCCAGCATCCTTTAGTAAAAAAAACCTATCACTTCACACAAATGGAGCTGAGGGTCTTTCTTTCCTAAGGGACTGGACTGGAGCAGGTGTGACAAAACTGCCCATCTCACTCAAACTGAGATACAATACAATCATACATTTATTAAAAATCTCAAAGTACAAATGTCCCAATATTGACCAGAGTGCTTTCTTTATCAAGGTTGACTCAGCCTTTCATCCTTTTGAGATGGTAAAATGAGGACCCAGATTGTTGGGGGCAATATGCTAACTCGGTAAACCACTAAGAATGAGCTGTAAAGCACTGTGAGGCAGTATAGAACTCTAAGTGCTATTGCTATTTATTTGTTTGTTGCCCATCTTGCCTAGAGGTTATTTGATTAAACTATTTATTTGTTTGTTGCCAAGTGGTCAAACTTCAGTTACATGACTAGGAAGGAGGCCCAACCATTGGAACTTTGAATCCAAGTTGTTAAGTCCCTTTTTTCGTATTGATTGTAACTTCAAACCGTCACTAAGCGTCATTGGTCGTAAGTCAAGGATTACCTGTAATTTCTTAGATCGGCTATCAAGAATCTCTGCATTTGTACACCACATTGGTTTCAAATTCTGGCATCTATCTCTAACCCTTTTGGTGATTACCCTAGTGAAATATGGCATCCTGCATGCAGTTTCTGCAGGATCGCCACTGAAACCTAATCTTTTAATCTAAGTTTTTAATATGCAAACAATCCCAGAGAAATAAACCAGCTGCTAATCAATATGAGGAACAAGTGTCCCCCTCATTGTTAAGGCTGACATAAAAATGAAAGCAGAAGGAGAAACAGCTGGCTTCTCTCAACCATAAGAGCATTGAAGATAATACACTGCTTAACTCACAAGGGTGAAAGACAACATAGATCAAAACTTTCACCTGAAAAAAGTCTGTCACTTGGTCACAGGAGTATCCACTAATGATATTCACTAAGATCCTGCATGAACTAGATGTTTTTAAAGTTGAAAATTGGCACACTGCTGTTCTAACATATTTTTAACATAATTTAGAGATAGATTGCATTTCTAGACTCAAAAATTTCCAAGGTATAAGGAAGAAAAAATCACTGGCAATTTTAATGTTTTTTAAACGACAAAAGCAGTAATGTATCTTACAATTTTAACATCAGTTCAAACCAGAACCTCAGACAGAATTCGATATAGATAGATTAAAAAAGAATCATAGCTTTCAGATGACATAATAGGCATATAGAATGAGATGGTTATCTTAATGGAGAAGACAGTTGAATCTTGTTTATACCCAGTCTTACTGGAAGCTTCAGATGAATATAGTTTATATGCTGTTATTTTATTGGCATCATACTACAACCTTCTCTAGCAGGCAATTGGTTCAAGAAATGCGGCAGCACCAGAGCCTGTATTGGCTACACACCTGATTTACAAGCAATTTATAATTGGTTATCCTGTGCTTCTTTATTGCCCCTTAAGCAAAAGAGTTGTCAGATCCAAATGCACAATTTGGCACTTTTGAGCCAATTAATTAAATAATTAGTTGACTGAATAATTATTTTCTTAATTATCATTTGACAGTCTAGACAAGCTCCATACCATCTTGAACCAAGCTACACCAGCAGGTTAAAATGACAACTGAGCATTTCCTCTTTTAGTCTGTATATCTCTTCCTGTTTCTTGAAAGCATGCCTTTCAATGCTCATTCAATCTTTATTTTTTGTTATTTTATTTATGATTATGATCAATGATCCACATAAAGACATAGTGATCAGGGATGCAATATTTGATGATGGATTTTAATTGCAGCAAAACAGAATTTATCCACAGTACTATGAAACCTACCATTGGAATTGAAAAGTAGGAGCTTTTCATAATATCGACCGGTTCACCTTAGATACTGCCACAGGAGAGACAAAATGTCTAGATGTCACTGTATAAATTGAAGCCTATCTGTCACTATGCATATTACAATCCAGCAATTTATTGGTATTTTGTTTCAATCTCCTCTGAATCACAGCTGCAAATTTGTTGGGATAAGAAGACAAGACTCTATCGAATAGGAGCAGTGATGATAAGACATTAAGCTATGCCTGCAAAATACCAATTTGGTTAAGGTTTTGGCCTAGAAATCAAGAGACTGTGAATTCCAGTTCCACCTTAGGCATGAAAAACAGTGACAATCCACTGTTTCCCAGATCACCTCACCTCACACAGTTATTGTGGGGGAAACAGGAGGAGGGCGTATTAATAGGCTGCCTTTTGTTATATGTGAAAAAGTGGGATAAAAATATTTTTTTAAAAAAGTCACAGACAAGCTACTGATCCTTTTTTTTTTTTTTGCAGATAGCCAGATTCTATAATACAGCATCAAAAGTGCCACAGGTTCATTTTGCCTGTAATCCTTCCAGCACTCTTATTGCTTCATAATATTGACAGCATTTTCAGTGCCAGATACCTCTTCTTCCGATTTTTTTCCTGCCCCAATTCCTTACCATATCCACACAGAATTCCACTCCCTAATGACATTTCAAAATAGCTTTCCAGTCCCTATGGATTTTACTCCTATATGGGTGGTGCTCAATTAGCCCAGCATGTTAATTTCAGGGCCACTGAGCCAGAGCTGTCTGAAGACATCTCTGCAGTCATATGGCCAGCAGGACATCAGGGAGTGTTGTTACTTTCTCACCAAAATGGTATCTATTAATCTACTCGCGTCTGCATGCTTTCAAGGTAAGCAGGAGCTGGGGCGAGGATGGGAGCTTATCCCTTTGCATGGTGCTTGGGTCTCAAACTTGGGCTGCCATCTTTCCAGCCAACTAGCCTAGCATGTTAATTGAGCCACTGCAATGCTCCACCAATAATAATCAAACAAAGGCAAAGGGAAGTCTATCATGGCAGCAACCAACCCCGCAACTATGTACTTCTTTGGGTTCTACATGTAAGGCACCAGAGCCATGTTTTAAGCCCTTTTCAGAAGGCCAGGAGGATGGGGGGCCACCTAATCTCTGGGGGGAGAATCTTCCATACGATGGGCTATGTTCGGAATGATAGTCACCTAACAGTTGGGTTGGCAATATATAAACCAGGATAGTTATTTAATATTGTTGTATCTTTGAGAGTGCTGTAATTGTGATTGGCTGAGGTTCCTCCAACAGCCATAAGATGGAGCCAGAAACCTGGCTTGTTCTCTTCTTGCATTTCCCTATTGCCTTTTGCCTGAATGTCGTTCTGCTTGGATTGCTGTGAGTCTTGCAAACTGTTAGCAAACTCCGTTTACTGAACTTTGTTTATGATACTGGACTTCGTTTTTGGATTATCCCTGGACTGATTGTATTGAATACTACCTGCTTTAACCATGTATGATTTGGACTGTTTGTTGGACTTTGTTTACCCATTTACAGGAAGTAAAACCTACATTTTACTATTCAATGTATCTGTATGCTGGTTGTGTGTTATTCCTCACCACTCTCACTACGTTTCCCTGAGTGCACTCATTCTCCTAACGGGGAATACCTCAACAGGCTAGCTGCAGAGAAGTCTGTCTTCCTAGACCCTGCCAATCAGAGTTCTTTCACTGACAAAGTCTGCAATATACTTTCTCTGCCTTACCAGGTAGGACAGGCCAATGTGATGGGACAAAACTTGTTCTCTAAGGTAGCCTGGCCACATGCCATGTAGAGCTTTATAGGTCATAACCAATAAGTTCATGAACATGTTAGGAAAGTAAGTGATGCAGAGCTCTTGGGATTTTGAGTGAAGCGCAAGTCTCTACAGAAAAGATTGAATTGATGACATAAGTATTTTTTATAGTAAAGTTTTATAGTTTAGGATTTTGCTAATCCCTTCCTGAATTGCTGGTCCTGGTTTCCAGACTGATAATGGAAAACTTCCTCATTTTAGTGCTGGAGGATATAATCTCTGCACCCTGGTGAGTTCAATTTACAATTGTAAATTGTAATTTAAAATTACAATTGAAAATTGTAAAATAAAAGCCACCAGCAACAGCGGAGTTCGTTCTTATTTAGTGCTCACAATTGGGACCAGCAACTTGGTCAGTAAGCAAAATGGTCTCTATGTGAAACTTGCAAACTGTGCTTGTGATCTTATTTCAGCCTTTCTCTCCTTTACAGAGCTATGAAGGTTATAAAGGCAAGGATTGGTTACAAGTTGCTTTTTCATCAATGCCATAACTGTAACTGTATGATGTGGTCACTAAACAAAGACAACCAGTATATTAGCTGCTTTTCTTTTTCATGTATATGGGAAAAAATGGCTGGTTCAGATATACACTCAAGCATACTATAGTGTTCTTAAACCTGGCACTTTCCTGAGGTTACTCCCAGAATTCCTAGGCAGCATGGCTAAATTATCCTGTTTTGGAATTATTGCAATTAAAATCTAAATATTTTCGCATTGCACAAAGACTGTTTAATGTTATATTTGAATAGGGTTGCAAAATCTTGAGATGCACAGATTTGTCCCTAATCTCCAGTTCTACAAGAGGGAAGTGCAGAAATTTTTATTTACATTTTATACTAACTGTGATCTGATGTTTCCTTCAAACGTCTCACCATTTAATTCTCCAATTACATCTCTTGGAATTCCTGTTTCATGCAATCACTAATATTTATCCCCTAGCTAATTATACCTAATTATATTTAATAGAACTTTATATACACATTTATTATAGTTCAATAATATTTAATCACAGTGATTAGCCCAACTGCAAATAATAACTGAAATAAAGGTAAATAAACTAATTGAGTTCATTTACATCAATCATGCTATATCAGGGGAGGCATGGGGGACTGAATATATTTCTGAAAGAGTGGAGATGTAGATTGTAGCAAAGACCTATGAGTAGAATGGTTCTACAGACCCTCTCTGAATCAGGATAGGATGGGAGATTAGCCACATATGCTCTGGATGGCTGTTCCACAGGACAAGGGTCTCTTGCAGGTTTGAGTGCCAGGAGATGAAAAGATTAGTCATCATGCTCACAACTGCAGCAGGCTCTTTAAAGAGGAGTGTCAAACTTGCAACCCATGGGCTGGATGCATCACGTGCTGGCCACGCCCACCCGTTTTAGCAAAGGGGGGGAACTTGCAATACGTCATGTGATGATAATGTGACCACACAAGTTTGACACCCCTGCTTTAAAGGACACTGGGGTTGTTAAACCTCACTGTATAATGACTTTCAAAAATTGTCTATTTAACTACCTGAAGGCTATCAGACACCTTCAGAACTATGAATCTGAAAAGCCACCTGGTGAGTTTACTTTTATTGTGGAACAAAAAAAAAGTTAACCATCAGTATAAGAATTTAAAGAACTGGACATAAAAACCCAAAAGCCTAAAAAAGTGTTTGATTCAAGAAAGTCATAAATGAATTAAGGATCCCAATGAATTTAGATTCTTGAGACTTATGTAGAATAAACAGCTTTTTGTGGAAAATGATGCCTGCTTCTACAGATATACTATATCCACAAGATACTAATGAAGAAATAACTGATTGTTTCAGATTCTATGACAAAATCTCCTAAGAGATGGTTTTAAAATATATCAAGTAAATGGTTGTTCTCTTATGTATTTTCTCAAATGTGCTCTCAAATGTTTCCAGGTGATTTTATAAAGTTGCTAAGTAGTAAACATGGAAATTGTTTACTACTTCAGAGAGTGATAGATATTGGTGCTGATAGACCAAGGAATTACAATGTATATGGAGGCAATTATAATGCCACATCTTGAATGAAATGTGAGGGTCCTTTGCTTTCCAAAGACTAGACACGCCAAAGCATAGCAAGTCTATATATACAATGTTTTATTACAGCAATAATATTCTCCAACAATAAACTGTTGCTCCCTACCTTTCTAAGACTTTCAAGTTGATGTTGTCATATAAATATCTTTAATACTCTTTTTAAAAATACTTAGTTCAAGCAAAAGTCTGTAAAAAGCGGGATAAAACTTTTGCTTCCCCTCAAAAGTTCAGATGATGTGCTATCTCAATGTGGCTGTGTTCCTCTTTTTGTTGCTACTTAACTCCCAGCAAAGCTCCAAACAGGAATTCCACCAGGACATGCAGCTCACCATAGCTGGTCCTAGTGGTTAATTAGCCTGATGAAAATAGCTGTTAATCTCCAGATGTTGCTCCACCTCCTATACCCCTCTCTACTCTCTCTTAGCATTGGGCTTGGTAAACTAAGGGCCTGGGTGGAGTATAGCTGCCTCTGGGACATCAGCACATCCTTGAAAATGCCAGGATGTGGCTCAGTTATGACAGGCAGTTGGAACCCTGTCTGAGATGCTTGTGGGTAAAGTTATGAGTGAAGTTATGAATGCATGAGGGAAGTATGAATGGGATGCATTTCTGTCTGCTTTTCCAAAAAAAAAAAAAACAACAGACAGCAAACTCAACTTCACTCCTTCTACATCAAGTCACAACTTTAACTCATTCTCTATAGTGCAACTGACTCTGACTTTAAACTTTGGATATTGCAATCCAAGGATATGTGAATTGGTAATCTCCATATATTTTGCTTTTAATGTTCATTAGATTCAACAGCGTAGACAACGGATTATTGAAATCCAAAGCTTCCATAGGACATAAAATTGCCTAGCTTTGCTCTAAGGAGGCATGTATTTTGGAGACAGCAGAAAAAAACCCTCAAGCTTCAGGGTTTTTCAAAATTTAAGCCATGGAAGCTATTTGTTTAAAAAAAATTCCCAGAAAACCCCTTCTGCCTGCTTCTCAGGCACACAGAAAATGATGTTCATATGAGCACAAACATTCCCAGAGATAGGGTTTCTCATTATCAGCTGACAAGCCCCATTTTTTTCCACTGTGTGTTCAAAAAATTGTAATGGATGCCCATGCCTGCCTTAGAATCAACTTTTTATTTTGCCTTTGGTCTCTGACAAAACTTTTAAGTTTTCATGTAACCCCAGAATTCTACAAAATGCAGTTTGAAAAACCCTGCTTTACCTGAACAAAATCCACAGTTATAGAAATTCATAACCACAGTCTGTCAAGTTTTTTAAAATATACTTGAACAAGATGCCAAACCATGCAAATCCTTGTTCAAGAAAGAGTTGGAATTTTGAATAAATCACATCTCCTTCATAAGATTGTCAGTCCTTTGGACGGGGATATAGAGGATATAATACACTTTACTGGTAAGGATAACTATTCTATGTGGTGCTTTAAGCCAATCACCTAACACCTTCTAGGATTCGTTTGGTGGGCACCAGGTAAAAAAGTCAGGCTACAGTGTCTTAGACACGTTTTCAACTCAGCTGCTGCTGTTGTGTGGAGGAGAGAGGAGGGGATCTCACTTTGACACATAACAGTGATAATTGTAAACAGCATCACTAAAGACTGAAATAGAGACCCGATAATGGTATGAAGCATGAAAAAGAGGGTGTGAAGAACTCAAGTCATCAGAAAGAAACCGATTAAATTTTAAAGCCTTGTTGACAGTTCTGTTTGACATTCGCCTTCCTCATCCATCATTCTTATGCTCTAGCAGTCTTTGTACTAAATCTCATTCCTCTCCTTAACAAATCCCAGAAGGCTAAATATGTTTACATCAAGACTGAAAATGTTCCAGCATGTATGGCGTGGCATTGATTCTACAGGGATATGATACACTGGGGACATGCATATAGATCCAGGTGTGTAGCTCTTTATCAATCTCCTTACCTCTCCCCTTATGGACTGCAGTTTGGGAAGAATAGGGCAGAGAGACTAAAATTATCCCCATTGTACTCCCTGAAGATATTCCCTAGCTTTTTAAATACAAAATTACACATTTGTATATGTAATTTCCCATTGAACAATATATAGGGAAGTAAAAGATACCTCTTGCTGCTACACATATGGCAGAATCAGGAAACAACACCTCTTGGTTTTGAGATGTTCCTTAACTAGAACTGATTTCCCAGGGCTAAACATGCACTGTCTGACATAGCTCACAATTCCTTCCAGACAAATTTAAAACTTGCCTAAAGCGTACATCAAAAAGTTGCACTCAGATCTTTGTGCAAAGAATGAAAGAAAGCAGGAGAATTAAGAAATAAGTGAACTATGAAGAGTGATTAACCAGGCCCAAATACTGGGAAGAAAGCATTACAGAGGTAATTAATGTGCTGAGAATATTTTATATGTTCTGTGTGTATGGGTGTGAATCAGTAAAATTGCAGGGAATGTAAAATGTATGAGCATTTCTTGCAAAAGAACAGGAATATGAGCAAGTTCTTTGCTAAAACGAAGTTGCAATTATAATGTATTACTTACGCATGTACTTTAAGTTACAGGCCAAACATTTGGGGGTTTAGAACACATGATTCACAAAATAAAAAGCACTCTTTTTTTCTAATCACATTAGCAGTTTGAATGGTGAACCTGCTGATGCTGAAGTACAATCCTTTGCATCATAGGATAGCAAGAGGAATCATTAGTCAGCATGCAAACAGTTGTGACAAGATTTCCTGGAGGAGCCTATGTTTTTTTTCTTGAAGTCTTGCATGCTCGGCCTGAGATTTTTTCAGAATGTCCAAAGCTAACAGCATGGGAAAAAAGTAGAAGAATGTGGAAGGCAATCGGGCTGCTAAATGGCTTTCCAGTTAAGCAAGAACCACAGCCTGACAGTTATGGCTAGAATGTTTCTCCAGGATGAAGAAAATGAATCTACCTGAGCTCCTGCTTTTAAAAAATGAGACATAATGGGTGGGAAAAATATTATACTTCTGTTAAACCTGGTTTCCCCAACCAGGGTTAGGGAGACAAGCGAAACAGAATGTGCAGCTTAGTCAGATAGGCACACAGATAAATGAGTGAGCTAAGCTTGTATGTTTATTAACATACAGTAAAAATAACAGATACGCTTGTGCTATCAAAAATATAGTTTATTCCATTATGAGTTCATAGCATAGTCAAAATAACAGTCCAATAGTCATGTATCATTTAGTCAGTCCATTCAGGGATATTCAGTTAGCAAAGTCCGTGTAGAAATATCCTATGTCAATTCACTTACAAGTCTGTCCTTTGTTTTCTCTCCCGTTCGAGCAATGCAGTCTTGTGTCCTTGCAGTAATCAGGTATCATCAAAGCCAGAGAGAGAGCAAGCTGCAGCCTTGCTTCTTTTAAAGTGCTTTCACAACCACTCCCTTAATTACTATCCCACAGTTAAAGTTGCAGACACTTTAACATACAAACTATGATTACATATTATTATTTACCTAAACCAGTTAGGGTAAAACAATGTTATCTCTAACATTCTCCCCTTTTAGGAAATAATAATATAACTATTTACATCTTTAAATCATATTTGTTACAACTTTCTTTAAACTTAGTTACTCCTTGAGCTTTTGTAAATTGGTCTGCAATGTTTTCTTCCGTCATGCAGTATTCCAATTTAATTAGCCCATTCTTTACAGATTCTCTAACATTTAAGTATCTTAAATCAGTATGCTTTGATCTAGTTTTTACAGCAATACTAGTAGCTAATTTTATAGCTGCTTGATTATCCTCGTACACAATAATGGAATCTTTTACAGTTATACCCATGTCTAATAATAACTGTTTGTACAAAATCAAGTCAGTGCATAGTAATGACAGACATGAAAATTCTGCTTCCATCGTTGACAAGCTGATATGCTGCTATCTGATTGACCTCCACCCTATTAGTGTTTTACCAAATAATATAGCCATCCCAGATGTTGATTTTCTAGTGTTTATATCAGTTGCAAAACTTGCATCTGCATAGGCACTAAGACTCAAATCACCCTTTGGTTCTATATGCAATGCATGGTTCATTGTTCCTTTAAGATATCTTAAAATTCTCTTTAATGATTGCCAATGACATTGATGTGGATCTGAATTAAAACGTGCCAGCTGATTTACACTATAAGCTATATCTGGCCTAGACCAATTGCTTATATATGATAAGCTGCCAATCAAAGATTGATATATGGACTTATCAAATTTGGGACTTTGATCATCAGTTTGGCAAACTTCCTGACTCATTGGAGTCTTTGCCGGTTTACAAAGTTCCATTTTAAACGTTTTAATTAATTGGCAAATTTTATCTTCTTGAGATATCTTAAATCCATTTTTTGTTTTGTTAATTGTCAATCCTAGATACTTTTTAATTTCACCTAAATGCTTTAATTTTATCTTTTTGGCTAATAATGATATAATCTCATTAGCTTCATTATTAGTCTTAGTTATCAAAGCAATATCATCTGTAAATAATAACAATAATGACACCGTTCCATTATTTTCTCTTTTAAACACACATGGATCTGCTAAACCAGATTTAAAACCTATATTGTTTAACTCTTTCACAATATATTGGTTCCACTCAAACCCAGATTGTTTCAACCCGTAAAGACTCTTTTTGAGTTTCCAACAATCATTACTATTTACTTTATTGTCTTTTATACCTACTGGTTTTCTTAAATATATAGTGTGCTGCAATGGTGCATGTAGATAAGCAGTTTCTACATCTAAATGGTTAATGACATAGTTTTTCTTAGCTGCCCACACTAATGCTGCTCTTAAAGATGTTGCTTTAAGGCTTGGTGCAAAAACTTCATCGTAATCAGATGCAGTTTGATTAAATCCTTGAGCTACTAACCTAGCTTTATGGGTAACAGTCCCATCATTTCCAGTTTTTACTTTAAATATCCATTTGCACCCAATGGATTTTTCTCCTGGAGGTAATTTAGCATCTTCATAAACTTTCATTACCTTTAATGAATTTAGTTCTTTTTCCATTGCCTTTTGCCAATTATCCTGATCCTTAGCAGGATACATCCTAAGTTCATCTACACTAGTTGGAACTTTAGTTACTTGGCAAACTATACTTGCTTGATACCTATCAGGTGGTCTAGTTACACGTGTAGTACGTCTAGGTATTACAGGACTTACAGGTGGACTTTCATTTATTAACTCTTCTTGATTATCTGACTCTTCCTGATCAACTGTTTCCTCTTGTTCTGGTCCTATTTGCTCTTCATGGACTTCTTCTTTAATTGGACTCTTCTTATAACTAGTCTGATCTTTCTGCCTTTTGTAGGGTTCAATAATTACTTCATTATTTAAATCTTGCTCTAATCTATTCCATCCTACATGTTCTAGGAATTTAGCACTAGCACTGGTGTAAACTCTAGATGTACCTGGTTCCCAGAATCTATAAGATCTATGATTAGATGTATATCCTACAAAATATAATCTTTTAGCTCTATGCTGTCCTTTGTGTCTAAGTTGTGTAGGGATATGCACCCATGCTGGTGCTCCAAATGTGTGCATGTAACTTAAATCAGGTTTTGTACCATGCCACAGTGTGAATGGTAATTCACCTGTTGTTGAATTAACAACATTATTTAATATATGATTACCACACATTATTGCTTCTCCCCATAAATTGTCAGGTAATCCTGAATCAGACATCATAGTTCATGCCATTGATTGTAATGTTTGGCCTCTTCTCTCTATAAAGGCATTATGTTGTGGCCTATATGGTGCAGACTTTTTATGTTGAATACCTAACATTCTTAGTCTGTTCTGGAATTTATTATTTGTAAATTCCGTACCATTATCTGTTATAAGAGTTACTAATTTCTTTTTAGTTTTCCTTTCTGCAAATTTAATCCAATTAAAGAGATTTTGATACGTTTCAGTTTTGCTCTTCATTAAATAGCAAAACCCATATCTAGAATAATGGTCCATTATACTTAGTATGTAACGAGCTCCTCCTACACTTGGTTTTTTAGGACCTATTAAATCAGCAAATACTACTTCTAAAGGCTCTTTGGTAGTAAATCCATCAACTCTATTAGCAGGTGTGACCCTGGCCTTACTTTGATTGCAAATATTACATTGCAAATACTTATTACAAGGTTTCAAACTTATTCCCTTAGATAACTCAACAGTTTTCTTAAGCATTTTAAAATTTAAATGCCCTAGCCTTCGATGTAACAAGTGAATACATTCATCATGAGGTTTCTTATTTTCATAAACTGTGTTAGCCACTTTTAAACCATCATCATTTAACACATATAATTCACCTCTTAAAGATGCAGTAATTTTCTTATCTTCTTTCTCAATTATGCAGTTATCTCCCCTAAATGTAACTACATATCCTAGTTTAACCAAAATTCTTACTGAAATTAAATTAAACTTAAGTTGTGGTACATATAACATTTTTACATTCTCTTTTATAAAAGAACAATATGCTATACCTTGACCTTTAGCTTTCAGTTTCCAGCCATTGGCTAACGATATCTGCTGTGTACTCTTGGACATTTTAATAAAATTTTTCTTATTATTAGTTATACAATGAGATGCTCCACTATCAACCACCCATAAATTATTTTTTACAGCTCCGTTAGTATACATGGCTAACTCTAAATTTTTATTTATCTTTTGATGACTTTTTGTATTCTGGCCAGCGTTCTGGTGCTTTGCCTTTTTACAAAATCTTGCCAAATGTCCTCTTCCTCCACAATTAAAACACTTTTTAATTGCGTATGCAGTAGGAGTTTCATTATCTTCTTTTTGAGGTTGCTGCCTCCTTAATTCGTCTCTTTCAAGCCTTCTTCTGGCCTCTTCAATCAATCTGCCAGTTTTATCAGTTAAAGTTAGGCTTTCCTTTGGCAATATTTCAAGGGAAGTTACATAGCTATCATAGCTTTCGTCAAGGGAAGATAGAATTATGTAGACTTGGTGTAGTTCAGAGAAAATAAGCTCTTTCTCGTGCAGTTCTTGAAAAATGCTTTGCATAGTTTTCAAATGACTCAGCATATCACCATTCTTATGAAGATGTGTACTGAAAAGTTTCCATGTTAAATTTATGTGAGCACCAACATTATCTCGAACATAAATCCTCTTCAGCTTCTGCCAACACCCAACAGCTGTTTTTTCTCCGTGGATATAAACAAGTTGCTTATCAGTTAAGGTTAAAGCAATAATGCAAATAGCTTGTTGATTTTTATGCATAAATTCTTCTATCTTTAATTTATCTTCCTCATCCTCTGGATCCCATTCTTCTACGTTTGGTGAATTTTCAATTATCTTCCACAAACCTCCTCTTCATAGAAGCAGACTACATTTCATAGACCATGATACATAGTTTGTTCCATCCAACTTGGATATAAGGGACAAACTTTGTAAATTGACTTGTGCCATGTTTTCTTATATGGATATAAAACTATAATTAATAAAACACAGCTTTCTGTTTACTGTAATGTATAACAACACAAACTCTCACTTTTACATAAATCTGTTTTATCCTAGTTAAACTGATTTTGCAGCCTCTGGGCCCATAACCAGTGTTAAGCCTGGTTTCCCCAACCAGGGTTAGGGAGACAAGCTAAACAGAATGTGCAGCTTAGTCAGATAGGCACACAGATAAATGAGTGAGCTAAGCTTGTATGTTTATTAACATACAGTAAAAATAACAGATACGCTTGTGCTATCAAAAATATAGTTTATTCCATTATGAGTTCATAGCATAGTCAAAATAACAGTCCAATAGTCATGTATCATTTAGTCAGTCCATTCAGGGATATTCAGTTAGCAAAGTCCGTGTAGAATATCCTATGTCAATTCACTTACAAGTCTGTCCTTTGTTTTCTCTCCCGTTCGAGCAATGCAGTCTTGTGTCCTTGCAGTAATCAGGTATCATCAAAGCCAGAGAGAGAGCAAGCTGCAGCCTTGCTTCTTTTAAAGTACTTTCACAACCACTCCCTTAATTACTATCCCACAGTTAAAGTTGCAGACACTTTAACATACAAACTATGATTACATATTATTATTTACCTAAACCAGTTAGGGTAAAACAATGTTATCCCTAACAACTTCTGTCTTATATAGTATATTCAACTAACAGAGATACAAGGGTTTAATATTGTTTGCATCTGCATCTGATGGGACTTGTCTTCTTTTGGAACAATACCCTATCAAATGAGAGGAATTTATTTCCCAATGTATTCCTTTAGGGAGCAATTTCATATTTTGGGTGAAAATGAGCAATCTGATCCGGGCATCTGAAGCATGTCCATACTCAAGAGCACTTCTCATGAGGGTCTCTAAACTGGTTTGCATTTATTATGGTTGTTGCCTCCGGTAGTCATGTGATCGTCCTTTGGAACCTTCATTTTGACAAGCAAAGTCAATGGGGAAAGCACCAGAAAGTCACAAGCCACGTTCATGTGATACCAGCAAGGGAATTGCCTGTCTCAGTTGCAGTCGATAAGTCAGTACTATCTGCACTCTCATTTTTCTCCAAATTTGCCTTGTGGATCATAAGAAAAGGACAAGACAAAGAAAAAAAAAATACAGCAATAGATGCCCAGCTGTGAATTGCCTTCCAAACTGGAAGCAAAAACAAATCTAAAGCTAGGGGGGTTTTGTGAGAAAGAAGGCATATCTTGTTTAGTTCACCTAGCGGATTGAAGGTGTTGAGGTAATTCCCCGTTAGGAGAATGAGCGCATATAGGCAGACGTATTTGAGAGAAGTGTTTGAATAATACACACACAGTACACAGATACACTGTACAGTAAATGTAGGTTTTTACTTTCAGAAACGTTAAGCAAAGTTCAAGATAAGCAGTCCAAAAGTCATTCACAGGTAAATCAGTCAGTTTATCAATCCAGGGATAATCCAAATATCAAAATCCAGTGTCAAAAAATAGTTCAGTATCAGACTTACATTAAATCCAGGAATATCAGTCAATTAGGAAAAATGGAGCAACGGCAATACTTTCCAACAGAAGGAAACAGAGACTGACTCACACTCTCTTCTGAGACTAAGGCTAAACAACCCAGGTTTCTGGCTCCATCTTATGGCCGTTTGAGAAACCACAGCCAACTACAGTTTTGCATTTTCTTAAAGATACAGTTTTAAAATGTCTATCCTGGTTTATATATTTCTAACCCAAATACCTGTTAGGTGACTTGTATTCAAAAGGCAAGCATAAATTTAACCAGGAATAAAATGTAAATGTTCAATCTCATTTCAGAAGAGGGAATGTCTATTACTGCCTACTGTCTGTTAAATTGGAAAGTAAATAATGTGTTATTATTTTATTATGCAAATCATGCAAATTACTTCAGCTGCATCAATTTGCATAATGACACACATTTATATAAATTAACATAAATTGACATATTTGCATCATATTACGTAAATAACAAAACAATGTCAGGACAATGGGGATTTCATCCAATGAAGCTAGGTCCACCAAAGTGCGACATTTTATATTCAGCACATATGTATTGCTTAAAGCAGCAAAACAAGCAACCACAGATGCATGCAATTATGACATCCTTGTAGCTTCAACATTTGAAGACAGAAACATGAGACTCCATGAAAATTATTTATTATGGGTTTACTTAAAACTTGTATTGTTCTTATGGAAAGGAAGCCCTGAGCCTGTGATCCTTTGAAAGGAATCATATGATTGTGAGTTGATACCATCATAATTATCAGTGTAAATTATGGAACAAGGAAAGTCTTCTTACAATCCATTGCATGGGGATGGTGCCACTCATATTATGAACTGCAGGATCTAGTTCAAGAGAGAAAGGTTGAATAGGTTGGATACCAAGCACAATCCCTGACCTGTAATTGTGAAAAAAGTCACTGCTACCTACCTTAATGGCATATAATTCTTTTTTTACATTCTAAGAAACCAAAAAATAAAGAAAGATTACTTGGCAACTAACACAATTCATTATTGTGTTAGGCAATAATGTACAGGCAATCTTTGACTTGCAAGCCTAACATTTTTGTTGCTAAGTGAGACATTTATTAAGTGAGATTTGCCCCCATTTTACCATCTTTCTTACCACATTTTCTAAATGAATCCATGCAGTTATTAAGTTAGTAACATAGCTGGTTAAGAGAATGTGGCTTCCCCGTTGACTTTGATTGTCAGAAGGTCACAAAAGGTGATCCTATGACCCTGAGAAACTGCAACAGTCATAAATATTAATCAATTGCCAAGGTTCTGAATTTTGACCATGGTGACCATAGGGAATGCTGCAATGGTCATAAGTGTGAAAAAAGCCCATAAGTCACTTGTTTCAGTGCTGCTATAACTTTGAATTGAAGTCGAGGAATACCTGTATACATGTTTTCATTACTCCATCTCTTTTCTGAAGAATAGGCATGATTGTTAACAAACTAGTTAAAGTTTGTTATAATAAAAGATTGGCCAATGATAAAAAAAAAATCATATACCCGAGATTCAAGTCATAGAATGAAGAGGAAGGTACTTAAGTTAGGACAAAACAAGGATTTTATATTGGATGAAATAATGTAACGTGAAACAAGGAGAATTTAAAAAGTCATGATCCAATGATTTCAGATGATTCTCGTGTACTCCAAACCCCCAAAGACCACACAACTTACAAGATGGATTGATGTAATTGCAGCTATGAATGTGTTGCCCTTCCCAATGCTGGAGCTTTAATGGACAAAATGCAAGTGGCGGTTTTCCCACGGAAGCCACAAAGTAAATGCAATAACTAATCAATCTTCTGAGCAGCAATCAAGCAACCACTTAACCAACACACTACACAAACATAATAATTAATCTAAGCCCTGACATGAATGACAATGAATATCATCTGCCTCAGTTGGCATGTTGGTTGTACCCTGGTTTTTTTTGGGGTGGGGTGGGGTGGTTCCTAAACTGTCAACGTTACAATGCTGCGCTCTGTAAAAATCTGCTGGCTGACACAGGTGAATGCTAATTTCAGGTGGAGTAGATGACTCAAGCAGCACAGGGCATTCATGCTTTCATGTTCAGAACAAAGCAAAGCAAAGCATAGAGCCATAGAACAGAAAAGGGCAAGTATACTTCGAAGGGAAAATAATATAGACATCACCAAATAACATGGCTTGTGAATATTAAATGAGACCAAAAGCCAGGAAAAGGTATTGTCATGGCTTCCAATTCCATATAGGCTGATACACAGACTTTCTTCTTTTAATTACAAGCATATTATTTAGCCTTCTTCTAATAAGAGCTTCAAACATATTACAGAATGGAATGCACACCCTGAATACAACTACTACAAGTGGTCCTCAACTTACAACCATTTGTTTAGTGACTGTTTGAAGATACAACGGCACTGAATAAAGTGATTTATGACCAAGAGCTGTGGTGGCGCAATGGTTAGAATGGGCATTGGTACCTACCTGACATGCCCTTTCTCGTCGAGCTGCGTAGAGCATCCAGAGTGGGAGGTGCTCCAGTCTTCACTCTTGCAGGCTGAGCTATAATTGAGGAACGCTCCGCCTCCTCCACGTGACTCCACCGTAGCGTTCCCAGTTTTACGAAGAAGAGAAGACAACAACAACAATCATCTCATCTTAACTATTATACCTTTGACAACTGTAAACTGATTAAGTCCTTGGCCGAAACAGGATTCCCCCACCAGACGGAACAATTAGGGTGGGGCTGGATGCTCTACGCAGCTCGACAAGAAAGGGTGTGTCAGGAGGAGAAGGCGGAGCTTCGTTCTGGCGATACAGCTGCGATCTCAGGGCTCTGAGATCGCAGCCGATATTTTCGCCCCTGGTCGGTCCTAACGGACCTAAACCGTCCCGTAGAGACGGTGATCGTGAAGGGCATTGTTCCAGGATCCCAGAGATATCGCAAAATCTCTGGTTAGATCCGGAAGAAGCCCTTTTGCTGGAGGCGGAGAGGCAGCCTCTATAGCTGCTGAAGTCGGGACAGCTCCGGAAGGAAAGTGATTGAAGTGAAGTGTGTCGGCTGGGTGAGAAAAACTCTTTTGTGCTGTAAATTCGCTAAGGTTGGAAAGTTCATTCGATATAAAGAAGAAAGCTGTGAGATTTTTTTTTTGACTGAAATTGTTTTGAGCGGCGTTTTTTAAAGTGATGTCAAATTGAGGCTTGGTTTTTTTTTTTTTCTTTTCTTTATACTTTTTGGGAAAGATTTTACTGTGACTTTGTAGATAACCGGATTGAATTTTCTTTTATATATAGTTTTATGCTTCCTTTGATTTTTTAACTTTTTTTAGGATAGAGGCTCCCTTTGACTATTTTTTCCTTTTGTTTCTGCATATATTATTCCTTTTCTCTGGCGGGGGGGGAGAAAGAGCATTAAGAAACTTTGTAACACTGCCAACTAGAGGCTTGAAAGTATCTTTATTTGAATTGGAGAGAATTGCAAAAAGACCTCATCTCAAGGACTTTTTAACCTGATAAGATAGAGGGAGAGCACAGTAAAATATTATTGCAGGTGCTTTCCTGGACTGTTATCAACACTTGAGGTTTGGCTTTGAAGCTGCTGGAGAAGAGAGTCATAACAAGAGCCTTGGATAAATAACAAAGTGCAGTGTGTCTTCTTATATATACCCCATTCGCCAGCCTTTTTCTAAATCTTAATTTTAGTAATATTTTTATTTTTGCCTTTTACTTTAAAGGGAAAGCCTCAGAGTTTTTTCTCTTTTCTTCTTTATTTTTCTTTTCTTTTCTATTGGGACTTTTTTGCTTTTCATATTTATCTTTTTGGACTATTTTGTTGTTGTGGTTGAATTTTTTTTTTTTTTTTGGATTATTGAGATTTTTTAATTGGATTAAGGTGTGAAGAATCTGAAGGAACTTTTTGTTTTTTGTTTTTATTTTTTCTCTTTTTGCTTTTTCCTTTTTCTTTGCTCTTAATCAATATTATTATTTTTGGATTTGTTTGTTTTTTCCTTTCTATTTTTTCCTTTTTTATGGTGGACTATCTCGTAATTGGATTAGGGTCTAGAAGAACCTGAAGATCTTTCTTCTTCCTTTTTTTTTTTGTTTCTTCTTTGGTCTCGTGTTTTTTACTATTGGAGTTCTCCATTTTGGATTATAATTGGCTGCTCTACCAGTTGGATTAAAAGTTAAGAAGAACTTGAAGTTTTGGAAATATTGAAATGAGCAAGAAACCAATACCATCTGGCATTTCTGCTTCTACCTCTGCTTCCCCACCAGCTGGAGGACAACGTTTAATTCAGACAATGTTGAAGCAAGATAAGGAACAAGAAAAAATAACTTTACAGTTACAGATGATTATGCAAGGAATCCAAGAACTCAAGACAAAATCAGATATCATTGAACAAAGAACAGGAAATATTGAACAAAGAACAGAAAATATTGAACAAAGAATAGAGAAGACTGATGAAAAAGTTGAAAATATTAAACAAATGATGGTGAAGTATGAGGAGAGATTCCAAAAAATTGAGGAAGAAGGAAAACAAAGAGAGAAGAAGATTGGAAATATTGACAGCAGAACAAGTGGTTAACAGTGGTTGAACAAGAAAAAGGTGGGATGTTGAGGTGGGAGATGGAAAGGTCAGAATTTTACCTCAGATTTCAAAATATAGAGGAGGAAAAAAGAGAAAATTTGGCAGCAGTAATGATAGAAATTTTGGCAGAGGCTTTGGAAATTACAGAGGAAAAGATAATGGATGGAATAGATGAGATATACCGAGTCTATACAAGATATGCGATGAGAAATAAATTACCCAGGGAAGTCCATATTAGATTTACCAAAAAATCCATTAAAACGCAAATATTACAAGTAGCAAGAGAGAAAATACTGAAATACAAGGATAAAGAGGTTGTGGTTTTAAAACAAATACCTAGAAGAGTGAGAGAGATGAGAAGAGAATATCGATTTCTGACCAAAATGCTATTGGAAAACGAAGTGAATTATAGATGGCTGATTCCAGAAGGATTAATGTTTACGTGGCAAGAGCAGAGACATAGAATTGACTCAATTGAGAAAGCAGAACTTTTTCATGCAGAATTTTTCGGAGGAAGAAGAGAGGAAGCAGAGAAAGAGGGTTCATTAATTGAGTTTCAAGATGAACAACTGGAGACTGAAAAAGAGAAAGGAGCAATAGGGGGACAGATTGATAACAAAGAACAGCGTGAAGTGAGATCCACGAGAGCTGTTAGACCTAAATATAAAGCATAATCATGGAGGGGAAAAAACTGATTACAATGAATATAAACGGACTTAATTCAGCAGTTAAAAGAAGGAAAACTTTTCATAAACTAGAGAAATTAAAATTTGATATAATTTGTTTACAAGAAGTTCACATTAAAAAACAACATGAACAATTGTTATTACAACCAAAATTAGGGAAAATATTTACCTCTTTGACTCAATGTAAGAAAAGAGGTGTGGTTCTATACATTAAAGAGGCTATTCCAGCAAAATTGATTTACTCGGATGAAGATGGAAGAGTATTAATGGTAGAAATAATGGACAATAATATAAAAATACTCTTGATTGCAATTTATGCTCCGAATGATAAACAAGAAGAATTTTATAAAAAGCTGCACATGAAAATAATTGGACTGGACTATGTTAATATAATTATGATGGGAGATTTTAATGGAATTGTGGACAATAAACTGGACTATATAGCAACAACAATAAAGCAAAATAGAAAGGCTCTCCCAAGGTCCTTTTTTAAAATGACAGATGAATTAACTTTAAAAGATATTTGGAGAGAAAGAAACGCTAAAGCTAAACAATATACTTTTTATTCAAATAGACATTTATCATGGTCCAGATTAGATATGATTTGGATCTCAACAGAACTAATATCTAATATTAAAGAAATAAGCATTGAAACAAGTACCTGGGCAGATCATAGCCCAATGACAATTAAATGGAAGGGACAAAAAAAAAGATCGAGATGGACATTAAATAATACTATTTTAAAGGAGAAAGATTTTACACAATGGATGGAGAAGGAATTGGCTTTTTTCTTCAGAGAAAATAAAAAAGAAGATACTTCAACGCAAAATGTGTGGGACACTATGAAGGCATACGTTAGAGGTTTGATAATAGATTATACAAGAAAAAAGAATATTAGGAAAAGGCAAGCTTCTAAGGCCTTGGAAAATGAGTATAAAACTCTTGAAAAAGAATTACAGAAAATGCCACAGAAAAAGGATATTAAATTGAAGCTGGATGTAATCAAACATAAAATGGAATTAATAGAGAAAGAAGAACTGGCACAGAAAATTAGAAACTCTAAACAGAATTATTTTGAAGATGCAAATAAACCAGGTAGATGGCTAGCATATAAATTGAGAAAAGAGAAGGAATCAAGAAAAATATTGAAGTTAATAGATGAACAAGGCCAAGTTTGTTATGGGAATAAGGAGAAAAAAGAAATTATTCGAGATTTTTATGGGCAACTATATAAACAAGAGAATATTGATGAAGAAAAAGTCAAACAGTATTTACAGGAAGCTAATTTACCAAAGATACCTAAAGAGACTGAAGAAATGCTAGAAAGCAATATAACAATGATGGAACTAAATGAAGCATTCAAGAGACAAAATAATGGGAAAGCTCCGGGCCCAGATGGGCTTCCAGTAGAATTTTATAAAACATTTCAAGAATTATTGAGCATCCCATTGTTAGAAGTTATGAATGAAGTTATGTTAAAAAAGATGATACCTAAAACATGGTCAGAGGCTTATATTACACTTATACCAAAGGAAGAGACTGACCCATCGCAAATTAAGAATTATAGACCTATTTCTTTATTGAATGCAGACTATAAAATCTTTGCTTCAATCTTAGCAGAAAGACTTAAAAAATATTTAAATAATTTTATTCACTCAGATCAAAATGGATTTCTGCCAAAGAGACAAATTAGAGACAATATGAGAGTAATTTTGGACACTTTGGAATATTATGAGGCTCATCCTGAAAAGCAAATGGCTTTGATATTCCTAGATGCTCAAAAAGCATTTGACAATGTGAATTGGAGATTTATGTTATTATTATTGGAGCAGATGGGTTTTGCTAAAAAATTTATTCAAGCAATAGAAGCTATATATAATAAACAGACAGCAAGGGTAATGATGGAGGGGGAACTTACAGATTTTATTAATATAAGGAAAGGCACAAGACAAGGATGCCCCCTATCTCCTTTGCTATTTGTGTTGACCTTGGAAGTGTTGAATAGAAATATTAGGGATGATAAAAGCATAAAAGGAATGAAAATTAAGAAGGAAGAATTTAAGCTACAAGCTTTTGCTGATGATTTAGCTTTTATTTTGGAAGATCCGATTGAAACAGCTCCAAAGTTACTGGAAAGGATAGAGTCATATGGAGAGGTGGCTGGTTTGAAAATAAATAAAGATAAAACAAAGATTTTGACAAAGAATATGTTATTGAGACAGAGAGAAGAATTGGCAGATCTTTTGAAAATTCAAGTTACAAATAAGGTTAAGTATTTGGGGATATATTTGACAACAAGATGTAGCACATTAAAGGAGAATAATTATATTAAACTTAAACAACAGATAACTACAGATTTGAAGAAATGGGAAAACTTGCAATTGTCATTAATAGGGAGAATTTCAACAATTAAGATGAATATTTTACCTAGAATTTTATTTTTGTTTCAAACAATACCAATTAGGCTTGGAAAAGACTATTTTGAAGATTTAAATAAAATTATGTTGAAGTTTATATGAGGTAAAAAAGCGAGAATAAAGCTAAAGCTTTTGCAAGATGCTAGAATTAGAGGAGGTTTTGGTCTGCCTAATTGGGAATTGTATTATCAAGCTGCAAGTTTGATGTGGGTCAAAGAATGGATAACATTAAGGAAACATAGGTTGTTGACATTAGAAGGACATGACTTGCTGTTGGGTTGGCATGCTTTTTTTTGGTATAAGGGAACTAAAACACAGGGTTATTTTAGAAGACATTATGTACGGGAGTCTTTGTGGTTAAATTGGGAGAAGATAAAAAGACAATGTTATTTGAAAATTCCAGTCTGGTTATCTACCATTGAAGCATTTTCCTATCCTACAATTTACAAGAAGGAACAAACAGTTAGATATGGGGAACTTTTGGATGAAAAGGGTGAACTTAAATCGATCCAAAACTTAGAAGAACAAGGTATAAGGATGAATTGGTTTTCATATGCACAAATACACTCAAGGTATGATGAAGATTCTAAAACGGAGGGATTTTATGATAAACAGACTGATTTAGATAAGATCTTGATGGGTACTGATGAGAAGGTGATTAAAAAATTATATGGTTATTTACTGGGAATGAAATTAGAGGAAGAACAAGTCAAAGAAACTATGATTGTTTGGGGGAAGAATTTTGGATATGGGATTGATTTAGAGAAATGGCAGAAATTGTGGTCTCAAAATTATAAAATGACAATGTCAACAGCATATAAAGAAAACTTGTATAAGATGTTTTACAGGTGGCACTTTCCTCCGACAAGAATAGCAAGAATGTTTAAGAACAAATCTGAAAAATGCTGGAAATGTCATCAGATACCCGGCTCGTATTACCATATGTGGTGGACTTGTGAGGATGCTAGAAAATATTGGACTATAATTCGCATGTGGTTGGAAAAAATGACAAAGAAACATATAGATTTGAAACCAGAGATCTTCTTATTGGGAATTTTACCTGATATATATAGTAAAGATTTGAAATACCTGATTGTAAATGTATTAACAGCGGCCAGGATTGTATTTGCTAAAAATTGGAAGAATGAGAAAATACCATTACAGGAAGAAATTATTAAGAAAATATTGGAATGTGCTGAGATGAGCAGATTGACATTTGAAATTAGAGAGCAAGAGGATAAACAATTTTATGAAATTTGGGATCTTTTTTATAAATGGTTAGATGATAAAACACGATAATAGAATATTCAGAATGCTAGATAGTAAGGAATATCTTTATTTTGCTATTATTTTGTTATTTGATATTATATTTATAAAGGATTTCTTAGGATTGATTTGATATGATCAGATGATTTGTTATAGAGTAAACTGGTTTAAAGTATTGTTAGCTCATTAAGCATGAATGATTAAAAATATAGTCAAAATCTTCTTTTTTTAGTGATATTAGGATATATAAGTTTGGACTGACAATCTGAGTTGTTATGTAACATAATTGTAATTGAGACTATAGAATGAATGCACAAAAATGATGAACCAACTGACACACTGGATGTATATATAAGAGTTGATGTTTTTATGTTTTGTTTGTCTTGTTTGTTTGTAGAAAATTAATAAAAACTTTTTTTTTTTAAAAAAAGAAAGGGTGTGTCAGGTAGGTACCAACACCCATTCTCCATAGAGCTGCTGCGAGCATCCAGAGTGGGACATACCAAAGCATGGCCTGTCCTATGGGAGGGACTCCGTCTGGTTCAGAATCTCCTCTGGTTCTCTCGCCACTTGTTGAAGAACTCGTCTGCCGAAGGACTCTCCTGCTGAAGCATAAACATCAATCTTATAGTGGCATATAAAAGGAGATGGAGACGCCCAAGTGGCCGCTCAACAGATATCATGGATTGATGCCTGGGTCGCCCAGGCTGCTGAGGTAGCTGCACTCCTTGTAGAGTGAGCGGTTATCCCTTTAGGAACAGGAAGGGCCTGGGATAAGTAGGCCTTGGCTATGGTAGCTCTGATCCAACGCCCAACTGTGGATGGAGATACTTTACAGCCCATCGTCTTTGGTTGGAAAGACAAGAACAATGACTCTGATTTCCTGATTGCCTGAGTGCAATGAATGTAAATACGAAGTGCCCTTCAGACATTGAGAGAATGCCACTGCCTTTCCCTTTCTCGAGAAGGCCTGGGACAAAAATTTGGAAGAACCAATTCTTGGGACCTGTGAAAGGCCGAGTTGATCTTAAGCAAAAAAGCGGGTCTGGCCTCAGAACCACACGATCAGCATGGAAGACACATAGATCCTTTCTAACGGACAGAGCTGCTATCTCAGATATCCGCCTGGCAGATGTGATTGCTACCAGAAACACCACTTTAAACGTGAGAAACTGAAGTGACACCTCCCTGAGGGGCTCAAAGGGAGGTCTAGTCAATGTCATAAGGACCTTATTAAAATCCCAAGTCAGGTATCTATGAACCACTGGCGGGTGTAAATTAGTGGCACCCCTGAGAAATGAACGAATGCGAGGGTGATGTGAAAGCGAGCCAGAAGAGCTGCCGGTGACCACAGTTGCTAATGCCACCACTTGCCTTTTTAAGGTGTTGGGGGAAAGGCCCCTGTCCAGCCCTTTTTGAAGGAAAGCCAAAATTTGTGCAATGGATGGAGAGAGTGGATTGATAAATGACTTGTGGCACCATTTACAAAAAAGGTTCCAGGTTGTGTTGTATATGCGAGTGGTCGAAGGCCGTCTCATGCCAGAATGATGTTGATGA
The DNA here is from genome assembly GCA_033807585.1 of Hydrophis major. Classification (NCBI taxonomy): domain Eukaryota; kingdom Metazoa; phylum Chordata; class Lepidosauria; order Squamata; family Elapidae; genus Hydrophis; species Hydrophis major. The sequence goes on from CM066330.1 coordinate 149,523,306, forward strand.
CCTGCGCAGACAGGCCTTCATTTCTTAGACGTTCCCGCTCAACTTCCAAACAGCTAACTGAAGCCACTGCGGATCTGGGTGCTGAAGAGGTCCCTGGGACAGCGAAACCTTGTCTGATGGAATCCTCCAAGGAGGGGCCACTGACAGGTTGCGCAGGTCCGCAAACCATGGTCTCCTGGGCCAATATGGAGCCACTAGCCCTCTTCCGCCCTCTCGAGGATCATCTTCCGGATCACCTTGGGGATCAATGGAAGGGGAGGGAATGCGTATAGGAGCCCTAGGGGCCAGGGGCAACATAGGGCATCGTGGTTCTCTGCCTCCTTGGTGGGGTATCGAGAGAAGAATCGCGGTGTTTGGGCGTTGAGCGGGGACGCAAAGAGGTCCAGCAGTGGAAGACCGAATATCGCTGAGGCCTCCCTGAATAGGGAGAGATGCAGACGCCATTCCGACTGGTCCAAGGTGGCCCTGCTCAACCAGTCTGCCTGGACGTTTGAGGCCCCCGAAATGTGTTCTGCCATGATAGATAAGAGATTGGCCTCCACCCAACGACAGAGCCGCTCAGCCTCCCTCGTGAATCGGATGGAATGAGTGCCCCCTTGACAGTTGATGTGGGCCTTGGTCGTAGTATTGTCCGTCAGGACCAGAACGTGCCGCCCTCGTACCTGGGATAGGAAGGAATGTAATGCCAGGTACACTGCATGGAGCTCCAGCCAATTGATACTGCAGCGATGTTTGGTTGCTGACCAAAGTCCTTGCGCTGAAAATGACTGAGTGTGGGCCCCCCACCCAGACAGGCTGGCGTCTGTTGTGAGAGTGACCCTTTGGGGCTCCTTGAAAAGATGTCCCTTGTTGGCGGCGGGCCTGGTCCACCAGAGAAGGGAGACGAGGACCTTTGGAGGAACCTTCACCACGGCGTTTGAATTGCTCCTGCCGGAGCGTTGATAAGGAAGCAGGAACCATTGCAGAGATCTGGAATGTAAATGAGCCCAGGGAACAATGGATGTGCATGATATCAATTTGCCAAGTAACTTGGATAAATCCAGTAAAGAAGCTTTCCTTGCCTGCCTAATGACCTTGATCGATTTCTGGATGCTGCCAAACCTTTCGGAGGAAAGATAGACCTTTTCCTCAACTGAGTCAATTACTGCTCCTAAATGAGCTATTCGGGTGGAGGTGGTAAGCTGGCTCTTTTCCCAGTTGACAAGCAGATCATGGGCCTGCAGCACCGAGAGTGTAGCCTTTGTGTCCTTCTCGGATTGGCGCTGGGTGGGAGAGAGGATGAGGATATCATCCAGATAGCAGTGTATACGGATGGGGAAATGCCTGAGGTGTGCCGCCAGAGCTGCCAGTACCTTAGTAAAGGTCCTCGGAGCTGAGGCTAGGCCAAATGGAAGGGCCACGTACTGAAAATGCTGGCCATTGTAGCAAAACCTCAGATATTTAAAAAAGGAAGGATGAATGGGAATGTCTCCGAAAGTTCAATGGAGGTGAGCAAGTCCCCTTTCCTGGTGCCCTGCAAGATTGACTGAAGTGTATGTATTTTGAATTTCCGGTAGACAAGGAAACGGTTGAGTCTCTTTAGGTCCAGAATGGGCCTCCAACCTCCGGAGTGTTTAGGGACTAGAAAAAGGAGGGAGTAGAAACCTTGTCCTCGCTGAGGGGAGGGCACTGGCTGTATAGCTCTGATGTCAGAGAGGTGTTTGATAGCGGCTTCTATGAGTTTACGTTTGGAGGGGTCTCTGGATAAAGGAGAAACCACGAAATGATCCAGGGGAGGGGAACAAAACTGAAGAGAAAGACCCAAAGTTACTGTGTCTCTGACCCAGGCATCAGAAGTGGATGATGCCCATTGGTCGGCAAAATATTTTAGCTGACCGCCAATGGGGTAAGCGACCGTAGATCTATCTGGGGCGTCGAGAAGCCTATCTCCCTGCTCCCCGGAAGGGTCTCCTGTAGCTGCCCCCCTTCTATTCCTGTCCCCCGAATCGCCCTGATCCTGATAGACCGGGCGAAATGGGGGAGACCTCTGAAATCTTGGGGTAAAGGGTGTCTGGAAGGAGGTCCGAAAGGATCCCCTACAAAAGGACTGGGGGGATCTAGACTCTTGCCTACAAAAAAGAGATGGGAGGAACTTCTTTTTATTTTGACTCTCCATCAACAATGGTTCCAGGGCTGGGCCAAATAATTCCCCCCCCCGATATTGGGGCGGAGGCCAACTTAGTTTTGTTTTTAATGTCGGCCTGCCAATGTTTAAGCCACAGCAAGCGGTGGGCTGTCACATGCGAGGAGATAGCCCGAGAGGAAAATTTTACAGAATGAAAAGTGGCGTCAGCCGCAAACTCCGCTGCTGCCGTTAACTTGGCAATGTCCTGATGGGCCCTGGTGTTAGATGGGGGGACATGCTGCTTCAACTGTCGAAGCCATCTGATGGATGATCGGGTGAAAAATGATGCCTCCGTGGCCGAGTGAATTGCCCAGGCATCAGCTTGGTGCGCTCATCGCAACGCCATCTCGGCCCGCTTGTCCTCTGGCTTCAGCACTTCCAGAGCATCAGTGGGGTTAGAGGAAGATGCAAGGCATACTATGGGATCATCCACCTCGCGCGTATCAAGTATGGCCGCGAATTCCGGGTCGAGGTTAAAAAACCTCTTGTCTTGACTGGAAGGAGCGGGGGGGGGGGGGCTGATGCAGCCAACTGTCTCGTCACTAAGTCTGAGAAAATTGGTGGTGTAGGAATGACCTCAGCCTCAATGACTGGCTGCCTGAAAATAGAATCCTCAGGAACCCCAGAGACTGCTGGAAGGGAGTCAGAATGCGGCTGAGAAGTCAGCCCCAATACGTTCTTTGCTTTAAATAGCAAGGACTTGAACATGTGAGGCTTGAATAGGCCTACAAAGGTGGGTTGGTCAGGAGATAAGCCCTCGTCCTCGGACATCTCTCCTTCCATTGGATTGAACTCGAAAGGGGTGTCAGAGTAGTGCAGAGACTCTCTCTCTAACCCTTCCTCGTCCCTGAAAGGTTCAAAGTCCACCTCTTCCTCCTCCTCTTCCTCCCCTTCTGGATAGGGAAGTTCCCTTGGGGACGGTACCTGACCCTGGTGATGTTCCGGCCTGGGGAGGGATCTTACGGAAACGGACTCCGCTTCAGGTGTCCTCGCTTGAAACCCGGGTCTGGAGAACTGTTGGATCCCTTCGGTGATCACTTGGTGAATGGCCAGCTGCATCCATTCTCTGACATTGTTGGGGATGATGTCGGTAGGTAGGCCCTCTGGGCGTAACCCTGTAGCAGTCGGTGTAAATGTTGCTTCAGGCCGGGCTGCTGGGAGACTCTGTGCAGGAGAACTGCGCCTAGAGAAAAAAGCTTGTTCTGGCAAAGGAATAGGGTTAGTAGAAGTAGAAGGGGTGGGAGGAACTGGTGGTACCGACTGAGAGTCCCTAGAATGTTTGCCAAACTCCCTTTCCAAAGTTTTGTGCCGCCTTAGGCCCTTTGAGAAGCTTTGGACGTTTTCTCGGTCCGCTTGTGCAGGTGGTGCGTCTTGGCCTTAGCCTTCAAAGAAGGACCTCTGGGATTGTCATCTGCCATGATAAGGCCTGTATAATACAATATGGCCTATAAGGGCGGTTGGCACGCCTAGGCTTTCGGCCTAAAGTGGGCCAGATACCTTAACGTTGAGCCGCGTCCCCCTTTTGATAAAAAACTATTTTATTTATTTTATTTTATTTTATTTTATTTTATTTTATTTTATTTTATTTTATTTATTTTATTTTATTTTATTTTATTTTATTTTATTTTATTTTATTTTATTTTATTTTATTTTATTTTATTTATTTTATTTTATTTTATTTTATTTTATTTTATTTTATTTTATTTTATTTTATTTTATTTTATTTTATTTTATTTTATTTTATTTATTTTATTTTATTTTATTATTTTATTTTATTTTATTTTATTTTATTTTATTATTTTAATGTATGTATGTACTTTGAACAAAAAAGGGTCGAAAAGGGCCTAACAAAAAAAACTGCAGAATAATAAAAAAAACAAAAAAAAAAAAAAACAAGCCAATGGGTTGAATGAATGCTGAGGCCAGAAAGAAGAACCAACAATGAAAAAATTAGGATAAAAATATATAGAGAGAAATAGGCCTCCTGAGACAGCCTCCCAACAACATGAGAAGTAGATGCCTCTACTTCGCCTCTGTTTAAGCCGCGGTATCCAGCCAACAGATATTTAAAGGAACAACAGGGCACAGAGCCACAGTATCCCTTTAACAACAAGGAGAACTCCAAACAGGCCAGCTGGTCCTGTTACAAGCCTCCGGGAGCTTCGCAGCAAAAAGAAAGGAAAAACAAAATGGCGGCCGGCCACGAGGCGCAATCAAAATGGCCACCGGAACCAGCGTAAAACGCAGAGGGAAGGAAACAAAACCCCTCGATAACAAAGGCTGCTCAAAAAAACAAAAAGCAGGCAGAAAATGAGGGGCCTGAGAGAAGAAAACTCAGCCTCTCTCTTGCGTTCGTGGAGGGAAGGCGCAACGGAAGCGCTAATGCGCGCAAACACAAGCCGCTGTTAAAAAAACAGCACGGCTTAAAACGGCAGGCACCAGAGTTTGGGGGTGGGGGGGCAAAAAGGCTCTAAACCCCCCAAACTCCCCCCTGAGGGGCGTAAACAAACATCCCCTTTACTCTCCAAAGACAATCCAAATGCACAGGGACCGAGAAAAGGTAAGAAAGAATTCAAACCTGGTGTGAATCAATAAAGAATCCTAGATCGGCCAACGAGCAAACTGCTAAGCTGCCTGTCTCTAGCGAGGCTGAGCTAAAACTGGGAACGCTACGGTGGAGTCATGTGGAGGAGGCGGAGTGTTCCTCAATTATAGCTCAGCCGGCAAGAGTGAAGACTGGAGCACCTCCCACTCTGGATGCTCGCAGCAGCTCTATGGAGAATGCAGGACTGCAGGCTACTTCTGCTGCCTGCTGGCTGCCTGCAATTTGGCTTTTTGAATCTTACCAGGCTCAAGATTGACTCAGCCTTCCATCCTTCCAATGTCGATAAAATGAGGACCCAGATTGTTGGGGGCAATATGCTGACTCTGTAAATTGCTTAAAGAGGGCTGCAATGCACTTTGAAGCGTATATAAGCCTAAGTGCTATTGCTATTGCTATTTTTCACACTTACGACTGTAGCAGCTTCCCCATGGTCAGGTGATTTACATTCAGATACTTGACAACTGACTCACATTTATGACAGCTGCAGAGTCCCATGGTTAAGTAATCAGCTTTGGCGACCTTCTGATAAGCAAAGTCAGTGGGGAAATTAGAATCCCTTAATAACTGTGTGACTAATTTAACAACTGCAGTGATTCACTTAAGAAATGTGGCAAGAAAAGTCGTAAAATAAGAGAAAACCGCTTAACATATTTCTCAGTTCGCAACATCAATTCTAAGCTCAATTGTGGTTGTAAGTCAAGGACTACCTGTGTTCTTTTCAACCTCTGGGTGTTTGTTCAGGAGATGTGAAGAGGAGCTGTGTCCACATTTGCTGGAATATAATAAATGGGTTTCAGCATGATATACAATCCTACTTCCTTGGGGTTCCAGATAGACAGAGAATTTATACTTGAAATTAAAAAAATTCAAGCACAGCTATTCTTCTGACATCAAGGCCGAAATACATAGAGTACAGGGAGTGCAGGCAAATGCATACAGTAGCTCACTTTTAAACTTCTATAGTCTGCTATTTAAACTTCTCAGGGGAAAAAAAATGAGAATCTCATTTCGCTTTATGCATCTTCTATACATTATCCCTAATATAGATTAAAGCTCAATGCGATTCACACTCTCCCAAACAAATATTCTGAAATCTAATAATTAAGTTTCTCTGCCACAAACTTCAAGTCCAGATTCAGCTGAGTTTTTTGAGTGCTTTGCCTTGGTCTCATGAAAGGAGATAAACAATGCTAAAGATATTTCAGGAAATGCTGAGAAAAGCATGGATTTTCATGAAAAGAGCTACAGTTCATTTAAAAAGAGTGTTAAATCATAGTACATGTATGACCTCTAGAATGCATTTATTGGTCAGAGTCAATGTATCACCTAATACAATTTAAAAGGGCAGGTAAGGTGAAGTTATTGAAAAGCTCAATCTTTCAGAAATAAAGTTGTAGATTTTTTTAAACAAAATAAAAAATAAATAAATTTCTGAATAAAGGAAGCTGCTTCTCAAATTAAGGGGAGCCACAGAACCAATGTATATTAAAAATGGACAACCAACCATACACTGAAATAACCTTCTTAGCCTAAAATTAAAGCCCGAATCCACATTTTTGTAAGCATTACAATTCATATTAAAATGTTACGCCTTTTTTCTGCTGCTGCTTCCATTACATTTCATTATTTGATCTACTATTTATATTCTCAATAACATTTGATAGCATTGGACTGTCCTTAAACATTGCATCAAGCATACCATATATACATGCATGTATAAAGTTAAGTAAATTGTATACATGCTCCTGCATCTGTTTATACACTCATAAGAATACAAGAAAGTCTATGTCAGTATGTAAGTACAGGTAGTCCTCATTAAGCAACCATTTGCTGTTATGACACTGATGAAAAGGCAATTTTGCAACAGTACTCACATTTTTTGATCTTCAAGGATTTTGTAGAGCAGTAGAAAGCTAAACTAAGACAGTAAAATCATGATATTTTACTTAGTGATGGCTTCACTTAATGACCAAATTGCCAGTCCAAATTGTGGTAGATAAAAAAGGATTACTTGTAGTTCAAGGTTATGTTGATGTTCATAACAACTCTGGCTTAAAGTCCTCCTGTTACCTTCTATTTCCTCTGTCGTCATGAACAAAGGGGATAAGGCTGAGGAGGATGGATATAATAAAGAGTTTTCAGAGAAGATCTTTAGATTCCATTGTATCCCAGTTCATTTCACTCAATGAAGAGTGAAAAGAAAGCCCCCATTTCAAAATGGCTTGAAATTAATAGACTGTATTTTTTTTCCAGCGGTTAACACTTGGCAAATGCCCAGCTGTATTCAGCCACTTTTCAATGAAAGTGAAATCTACAATCTTGCCAAGTGTGCAACAGCACTTGTGAACGACTGCGAAATGAAGAATGGAAGAAGCTTAAGAAAGACAACTACTCTTGTTCCCATTCAAAACAGTGTTACTACCACTCTGATCCTGTTGCAGCTATTTTCTGCTGTGCTATATTAAAACAAAAAACCCGCTATGACGGTTCAGACAGTTTTGGTTCAAACTTATTTTATTTTCCAATTTCTCTCTTTCCTTTTTAAAAGATATGCTAAGGGCCACAGGATGAAACAACACCTACCTTCTCTTCCCCTCTAATAGTTTATCAAACTCCTATAGTTTTACTATTGGCAAAAGAAATGAAAAAGAGTAGAAGCTAAGATTTAGGAAGCTTTAGATCCTACACAAAGCCATCAAAGCTTCAGAATGAAGTTTATAGAAACAGAGAGGTAAAAGTTCCAAAATCTTAAGAGGTCAACATTGAACTAAAAGAGAGAGAATACAGAAATAAATTGGTGCTCTTTTCTTCCCTATCCCTGTTGCATTCTGCTGATATAAATTATTTATTAGTGAAGATGAATAGCAGGAAGGGAAACAAATCACATGGCCAAACTAGAACAATACCTCAGAGCCATTCTAGCTTTCATTCCCACTGAAACTGATCACAAGCTGAGAAAATGCAGCATCACCACTCTTGTCACGTATCTATGTGCTGTCAAGATGTACAAACCAAATCCTCACCGCAATTAAACTTAAGTGCTTTGATTTAAACCAATTTAATTCTTCTGGCATCGGGAAGAGCAGATCGGTCCAAGTACTTCAGCTCAAGAAGGTTGTAGTTTGAATGGCTGGCTAGAATGTCTGAGCAGGAAATTGCATTTAGACTTCCTGCAATCCATAATCAAGAGGATTACTCCAGCCAGGACTTGAATCAGCATAAAAGGCCCCACAATATCTCAGAATTTCTTCTGGAAGTTGGCAAAAAGATCACTTTCTTGGATTTTCTCCTCAATGACTTCATTCTTCTTTGTTCTATATCATGCCTTTATTTTTATTTTTTTACATCTGAATATCTGACCAGCTCAAGATTGATTCCATCTTCCATCCTTTGAGGTTGATAAAACCAGACTGATGAGGAGAATATGCTTAAGAGAGTGCTGCAAAGCACTGTGGCATATATAAGTCTAAGTGACATATGAATACTTTGGCATATGAAGTATGTGCTTTATCATTGAATTTGCTTCCATTCCTAAAAGTTGTAGGGAATCATATGTAGGTATAAAATGGTCCCTTTCAGCTTTAGTTATTGTTTTCCTAAACCCAATCCCCAGGTACTGTATGCTGTTTGTAAGCAAGATGTTCCAAATTTTGGTTGCACAACTGAGATAAGAAATGGACAATTCACATTCAGGTTAAAGCAACTCCTGGGCAAAACAGAGCAGCCCTGCAATTTGAAGGACTACCTCTCCCCCATTGCATTCAATCAGCCTACCAGAGTAACTTGCAGGCCCCATTCATTATGGATGCATATCTGGTGGGACCACAAACAAGGACTTCTTGGTGGTAGCCCTTTTCGTACAGAACATCATTTCTCCACCACCACCAAGATATGGTTGGGCCCAACTCTGTTGCTTTTCTGAAAGGCCCTGAAAATGTAGTTTTGTCAGCAGGCTCAGGGAATATGAATGAAAATTGAATCTATCAATGATTGATTTGATTGTGTTGCTGCTTGGGGAAGGGATTAGGGTTTTTATGGTGTGGATCTGTAATGTGTAGACCACCCAGTCACCTCTATATGCGAGTCTGGCGATAAATGTATTTAATTCATTGATTAAGAAATTGCTTGAGGCACTTCCCAAGCACCTAGAGGTAATCCTCAACTTACAACCACAATTGAGACCAAAATTTATGTTGCTAAGTGAGAAATTCGTTAAGTGAGTTTTGCCCCATTTTACCACTTTTATTCCCATATTTGTATACCAATGTAACCGTCATAAATACGAGTGAGTTGTCAAGAATCTGAATGTAAATTACGTGACCACGAGGATGCTACAAGGGTCGCAAGTGTGAAAAATGGACATGTTACTTTTTTCAGTGGTGTTGTAACTTCAAACAGCCACTAAGTGAACTGTTGTAAGTTAAGGACTACCCATATTTCCACCTTTTTTGCAACAATCAATCAGAATTATAAATTATGACAATGTTGCATCTATATTGTTTCGGGACAGGAGATCATAACATACAGTGGATAATTTTTGTGTTTTGTAGCACTTCAGCCCATTGGTGTCAGATACTGAATACAAAGATATAAGCATAACTGTGAATTTAAAGGCAGAACTGGTTATTTACCAGGACATTAAACAGGCACTAGCTTAATTTTCAATTAACTTGTGGGATGAAGTCCATTCTTTTCTGAACTTGGGGATCTGCATTGTGCCTTTCTTTTCTTACTGTGCTCTTCCAAGCAACCTTTTTGAGCAACAGCTAAAAGCACAATTTGGGTCAACTCAGTGAACTGGAGAACTGACCTTTTTTGAACATGATCAAGACTGAGGGGCGAAGCTGAAGAAATAGATCTATGCAACAATAACAAGAAAATGATACATCCCAGTAGGAGGACAAAAATAAGACAGTACTGGCTTTCCAAAATGTGGAACTAATTGTAATGAGCACTGAGAAATTAATTTTGCCACAAAGTACAGTTCTATTTCTATAGCTGACAAACTAGCTACAGATTTCTGTCTAGGTGAAGGGATTTAATTGCTTCCTCAATTAAATCAATCAAGACCAGCCACAGCAGCTGCTTAGAGATGAAATGTATTGGGAAATATGACAATTGGTAGATGATATAATACACATTTAAGAGTAAAGGGCCAATCTCTGGATGTAGACTGAACTTTTGCAGCATCATCAAATATTGCCACGATCTGAGAGTCTAGCCCTGTGATGGCGAACCTATGGCACATATGCCACAGGTAGCATGCAGAGTCATATGTGCTGGCACATGAGGCAAACTTACCTCACTGCGCATGCGCATGTGTCACAACTAATTTTCGGCTGGTTTGAGGCCTTTTTTGGCCTCCCAGAGGCTTAAGAAAGCCTCTGCAGGCTTTTCAGAACAAATAATAGGCCCATTTCATCACTTCCTGTATTTCCAGAAATACCAGAAGTGACAAAACGGGCCTATTATTTGGCCTGAAAAGCCTGCAGAGGATTTCCTCAAGCCTCTGGGAAGCCAAAAAAGGCCCTAAATTGGCTGAAAATCAACTGTGAGGTGCAGTGCAGGTAAGAGGGTGGGGCCAGTCAGAAGTGGAATTTACCAGTTCTCAGAACTACTCTAAAATTTCTGCTACTGGTTCTCCAGAACTGGTCAGAATCTGCTGAATACCACCTTTGGTGCACTCATCCATCACTTCTGTGGCCCAGTTTTGAGTGGGCTACATAGCCTGGGGATTGGGGACCTCTGGCCTAGATGTACAGTTCCATTTCCCTAGCACTGATACTCTGAGAGAAGCCTGCATAAATAAAATAAGGATGGTCAATGATCAACTTACTGTATCTGACACCTAAAGCAAACTCTTTCTCCAATCATTCCATTACTCTTTTAAAACAAACAAATAAATAAATAAAAAATGCTAGTATATTTCATGTAAATTGTATTGTTTTACTCTGGAAGAAAACGAATGACTTCTGGAAAGGATCATAACCTATCAACATATTTCTACCTCTGATTGCCACCATCCTTATTTTATTTTTTACATTTTAATACTTTATATTTATAAAGTATAACAATTAAAAGAAATCATGAACTACAACCAAAAATATAATATTTTACAATTACAATTATAATTAATTGAGTAAAATATGAAGAAACTAGAGATGTAACAAGAAGGTATTCATATAAAAGTATCTCAATCCATAAAAACATTATTAACTCTAATCATATAGGCCATCTATTACTCCAATGTTCTCAGTTTTAATACAATGTATTATTTCAGTATAACATTTACATAATATACTTAACTTGATATTCTTTTATTTAGATGCTTCAAAGTAATGAATAACTGGATACTCGTTCAACATTAATTACAGTTTTGGATATTAATATTGCAGCCATTATGATTAATTAACCTTTTCCTCAAAATTAAATAGAACACTAGGAACGAGTTAGAAAATAAAAGAATATCAAGGTATTGGTTTTATAATGGGCCATTGTGGTGCAGTAGTTAGAATGCAGTACTTCAGGCTACTTCTGTTGACTGCTGGCTGCCAGCAGTTCAGCAGTTCGTTTCTCACCAGCTCAAGATTTGATTCAGCCTTCCATCCTTCTGAGGTCAGTAAAATGAGGACCCAGATTGTCGGGGGCAATATACTGACTTTGTAAATTGCTTAGAGGGGACTATCAAGCACTGTGAAGTGCTATATTAAGTCTAAGTGCTATTGCTATAATAAGGGTTTTTATCTTAAGCTACATTACTTGATATTAAAATCTCCAGCATGTCGAAGTAGTATTCTTTCTCTTTCTGTGTGGATGTGGGTGTTTGTGTGCATATATGTATGAGTATGGATGTTTATTTTTATATATGTTGATAAAAACAAAACAAGTTTAGAAAATTTGTGATAATAAAAAATGAAAAAAATGAAAACGAAAAATACAAAAAGCTGTGGAATTGGACTTCTCCCTTTCAACCATTGTTAATGATTTATACTCTAGAAATATGATGACTAGAAACCTTGCATAATTTACTTTTCTAAATAATCAAGTCTCTGTATGTCTATTAACTTTATAAAGCAGAAATAACTAATTTATGTTAAATGAACTTCATTTATATATTACTACCTTAAAACAGTGAGAAAAATTTATTTGATTTAATCAAAGACTGTCTTATATAACCTTCTAAAAACTACCCTTCAGTTTGAAAAGTATCTTCTGAGCAGTCATGCTCCCTATGACGCTACCTATAAGTTTCATTCTGATTAATTATGTCAAATTTATACAAAATTTGTAATAAAAGTTGGACACTTCTAGAGTAGTGGTTGCTAACCAGTGGGCCAGGACCACTGGTGGTCCACGAGAAAATTTTGGTGGTCTGCAAAGAAATGTCCCCCACAAAGCACTCCCCCCAAAGCAATTAATCCAGGCTGTGTCGGGACACACAAGGCTGCATTGCCCACATGGCCTGGCCACCCGCTGGTCCCCACCCTTCAGCTGAGTGCAAACTTTACCTTGAGTAGAACCATGTGAGCTGGAACAGGAAGGTAAGACCAATGGCGGGGGAGGGAAATCTGACATTGGTAGGAAAGTCTGTCCCATATTCCAGACTGGCCCTTTGGTCATCCCAGAGCAACTCCTCCAGTCCATGGCAGGCCGGTGCACCCGAGCAGAGGAGCAGCTGCTCCAGGATGACCAAAGGGCCAGTCCTGTGACTACTGCAGCTCTGGCATATGAGACCAATTTTTCCACCAATGTCAGCAAGCCACCATCAGTCAAAATTTATATTAGTGGTCCGCGGGGTTTAAAATTATGAATTTGGTGGTCCAAAAGGTTGGCGACCCCTGTTCTAGAGCATATGGGTATCTACTGTATACAATTCAGTGGTCACTGATAGATAAAGTAATCATTGATTTATGGCCACATTTGGGACCAGAACCAAGGCAGTTTTTAAATGAGTTGTGCCCAATTTTACCACTTTTTTTTAACCATACCATTCTACTAAGTGAATCACTGCAGTTGTTAAATGAACTAAGTGAATTACTTTTCTCATTGCTCATCAGAAACTAGTCACAAATGGTGATCACATGACTTCAGGATGCTACAGTTCTTGTAAATACATGCTAGTTGTCAAGTGCCTAAATTTTGATCATGTGACTGTGGTATGTGCGTGTGTGTGTTTTAGCAGTTGCAAGTTTGAGCACTGGCTGCAAATCACATTTTTCAGTGACACTGAAACTTAGAAATGCTTGTAAGTCAAGGACTAACAGTACCAAAATTGGTGAAATTTAATTTAGGACTAGGACTGTTTTCAGAGTAGTGGGACAATTTGCAACACATAAAACACAGCATCCATTAGATAACAATGTCTGAGGGAAGCAGACTTTTCCATTAATCCTAATGTCTGCATTCCACCTTCAGGAATGCAAATGAGAAGAGATGTAGCCACTGCAAGTAAATTAAAACTAGTTTATACAATGCAAAGTAATTTTTCACAATAAGAATTTCTTTCTTGGCAACTAATCCATTTTTTAATTTTTAATTTTGCAATTTTGTGTCTGGAAATACATACATATATGCATACATGAATACATACATATCATTGCTTACACATAATCTTGAAGGGCCCCCAAATTATTTCCAGGTTTTCTAATGCTGACTGACATAACATAACATAACATAACAATCAAGATGGAAGTCCCACCACATACAATATATACAGATAGAGATAGAGATAGAGATAGAGATAGAGATAGAGATAGAGATAGAGATAGAGATAGAGATAGAGATAGATAGATAGATAGATAATATTATAGAAAGATATATATATAGAGAGAGATAAAGAGATAGATAGATAGATAGATAGATAGATAGATAGATAGATAGATAGATAGATAGATAGATATGCCAATAATCTAAGCTCCCTGATCTTAAAACTAACTAGGGCCAGTGGGTCTTCCAAAGTTCGCTATCTTACCTGGAAATATAAGATGCTGAACTGGGGGATTCTACCAACAGTACTACTATCTTGATTATCCCATAATTACATACACACACACACACAACCTTTCTCTCCCAATGAACTTCATTTTGATTTTATTGTATTTCAATTAAAATGCATCCAGAAATGGCTAACATGCAAAATACAATTTTTTTTAAAAAAAAAAATTAAATGTAAAAGAAGTAAATAACACAACATGCATACCTGCTGGAGAAACAGAAAGGAGAACAAAAGAAGATAAAAATATAATTTCGGAGAAAAACAAAATGAACAGTGAAGAAGAACACTAATATAATTTCAGCAGATTCCAATTTTTTTCCAAATAGACTACTTTAAAAATTTTTGCTTTGGACATACAATGTCGGAGTGAGTATCCAGATGTGCTTTGAATACATCTATTCCCAGTAGATGCAGGCAGAATTTCAGATGGTGAAGGCTTGTATGTGGAAAATTATTTTTCAGACAAACAGACCTTAGGCCATTCAGAACTGGTTAGGTAGGTGGTATAGCAGAGATTTAAAAGGACTGAAATACACAAATCAGACAATATCTGAGTAATATATTCTAGTCAGACATTCCGAAATAGTAATTGAGGATGGTCTTTTGAACCACTTCGAGACCTATTTTCATATCTGTTTCGCCTTATTTTTCTCAGGATCAGGAAGAAATCATAAAGTACATTATCCTGACATCATAATACACAATTGGGCTTTAGACATACTGTGTTGCTATCCATACAGCTCCATCATATGACTCCATGGAAACAGACATTGGTGATTTCCCCAACTGAAATTACAGCCTCATTCACCCAGGAAAAAGTGAGGACTGTGTATATTCTTATTCCAACTATCCTCTTCCATGTAACCTATATTATCTGCTTGGGAACTTTTGTGTCAGGATAAGAGAAAAAACACATCATTTTCTCATTGGAATACCTAAGCCTATGGGCTGCCTCAAGAGCAGGTTAGACATGGGTTGAGTGATGGGCAACATCATGTGAACATAAAAATGGTTAGTGGGCTGCCTGTGGGTCTTGTCAAGCCAGATATGGATGAACTCTTAACTATACAGTATAACTCTGGAACGGATCTTGCAGCTTATATTAAATCGGATAAATCCCACAAAAAACAATAAAACTCTCCTCCAACTACAGATGTTTGGAATTATTCTATTATGCCCTCTCTGGGGGGAAAGAAAAATTATGCACATATAGAAGAGAACTGGAGTAAATATTTCATTTGCCTTTACTTGAAATCTCTTTAGCATCTTGGATAGGTTTCATCATAGTAGCATTAAGCACATCAATTAAGTCAAAAGTGCTTTGTTAAAAGGTTACAAGAGGTTTCAAAGCTTCTGAACCAACCTTTTAGTTGTGGCTGTATTAAAGCTCCACAAATGCATAAAATATGAATTGGTAAGGCTGCCTGCTTTAATTAAGCATTGTCTTTCTTAGTTCAAGTCTAGCAAAGGCATACTTTTGCCAAACATTTATTGCCTTTCTAAGCCAGAAACTATTTACCTCCTAATAGTTTTGGAATCAATATGTTATGGCAATCCAGAAAACACTTGGGGATCTGCAGTTACTTACATTCTTTGAAGCATTAACCATTTGTATTAATTTTTTTTGCAATTTACACTTAGCTTTCAGCTTGTAAAAACTCCCTTTCTCTCTTGTTCAAACTACTTTTTTGCAAGCTTGAGATCTAGAAATATCCCTGACTTTAAAAAGGGACAGAATGAGTGGAACTTTGAAGGATGCAAAGAATCATCAGAAGTCTAGCTTTAAACTCTTATAGCCCTTTCCTAGATCAATCAATTTCTGAGATTAGTCATTCACGACCAGGTCATCTCACACCTGGACTCTTGCAACATATTCTACATGGGGCTATCCTTGAAGAGTACTAGGAAACTCCCATTGGTACAGAACACAGCTGTGTAGGCTCTTCTTGGGACCCCTGGGTGGCCCATGTTACACCATTTGTTCCATGAGCTGCACTGGTTGCCAGTTGGCTTCTTAGTCCAGTTCAAGATTTTGGTTATCGCCTTTAAAGCTCTTCATAGCATGGGTCCAGGTTATCTGAGGAATTGTCTCATCCCAATAGGATCAGTCTGCTCCACCCACACCAGAAGAGGCACGATGTGGACCCCATTGGTCAAGGGATTTAAATTGGTGGGGTTTAGGAGAAGTGTATTTTCTGGTGTCTGCCCGCTGGAACATCATGGTCCCCCCAGGTGACATCTGTACCCAACCTTTTGAGCTTCCAAAAAGGCTTGAAGACTGGCTTTGCTAACTGGCCTGTGACCCCAAAGGGGAAATGGCATCCTGGAAGTGGTTAATAGACAGATCCCATACACTCTTTGCTCCCATCTTCTCTATCTATGTCAATTGAATTTTAACCAAATTTTAAAGTTATGGTCTTGATGCACTGTTTTAATATTTTATAATGTATTTTATTGAATGATATTAAGCTTCCCAAAAGTTGCCTTGTCGAGATGGGCAGCATAAAAGTTTAATAAATAAATTAAAATATGGTAGAATGATTGAAGGAACATCTAACTGCAGTATTTCTATAAAACAATGAGTGAATAAACCAGCATGCTAAATTTCACCAAGCGTGGCATTTTTGGTCATATATCTGCTCTAACCCAAGTGCTTCCTAAAAATCAGATAAAATTACATTATTTGAATTACCTTATATTTCATCTTTAAGATTACAAGTCAATGCAGGTGTATAAATCTTGGTTTAGTTCTCATTTGTCATTC
Source organism: Hydrophis major (assembly GCA_033807585.1). Taxonomy (NCBI): domain Eukaryota; kingdom Metazoa; phylum Chordata; class Lepidosauria; order Squamata; family Elapidae; genus Hydrophis; species Hydrophis major. The sequence goes on from CM066330.1 coordinate 149,539,834, forward strand.
ATGTACATATATACACATTCAAGATAGAAAGAACACATGGTTCAAAGTTTCTGTGTTTTAACTCACTGCTTGTTAATATTCACCATAGACATTGGGGCTCAGTTGCATGAAAGCCTGTAGTTGACATACAAATAGAAATTAAAACTTCTAAAGTACAAAGTATTAGAACTATGAACCTTTCAAATATGATTCAGAAGTACTTTAATCTCACCTAGTCATCACCTGGGTTATTTTTTTTTTCTTCAGATTTTCATGTGAGCCTGAACAAAAAGAACTGGTGTTTCAAGAGTTGTATTCATATTATGCAGCACATTCCTTGAAGCAGGAGCTTCTTTTTTTGTAGAGGTGCATGTATACCTGAAAACTGCTGGGCTGCTTTAATAGGCAGCAGAGAGGGGATGTGATTGTGGAAAATGCAACAACTTTTTTTCCAAACCCCAATGCCTAGATGGATTTCTTCCAGTGGTGGGATTCAGCCGGTTCACACTGGTTCAAACAAGACGCTTGTTAAATTCCCCTCCCTGCTGTCAAAATGGAGCACTGCAATGGAGAAATGGGCAACCGAGTGACCGGTGTAAGGAAGGGAGAAGGCCGTTTTCCCTCTTTTCTCTCCCTGATCCTCCTCCTCCCCTTGTGCCCACTGCTCCATTGCCCATTTCTCCATTGCAGTGCAGCACAGTGCCCAGGTTTGATAGTGGGTTGGGGGTAATTTACAACTGGTTCACCCAGGGTCAGATTGGCCATCGTGGGAGGCTTGTCCCGCCTGTGTGGCAGAGCTGGATGGGGATGGGCCACACCTCCCACAACAGCCAACCTGACCCTGGACGAACCGGTAGTTAAATTATTTGAATCCCACCACTGGTTTCTTCCTCTCATGTTCAATCCAAGCAGGGTCTGTAAACATTAAATTTTTAAAAAACCACTGAACAGAACCAAGGGAAAAGGATGTTTACATTAACAATTCATCAAAAGAGCAAGTGTCATTATACATACAAAGCCTAGAGAATTAATTTGCATTTGATTTTCCCCTTCCAATAGCATTATTATTGATTTAAATATTGTCAACTGCACACAGGTCAAACGTAAACATATCACTGGATTTTTGAAGTGTTGGTTATTATAATCTTGTGCAACCCAAATGCTGATGCTTTAAAAAATAGTGAGGATGTCAAACATACAGGTCAGGCTCCCAGTCAATGGCTCTCAAAATTCAACAAAAGCTTCTTGCTAAAGTATGATTTTTGAAAGTTTGAAGGAAAACTAATCATTGCATATATTGTTATACTAAGTTATGGAAAAGCCAAGAATGTTTATTTTTCCTAGTATTAAGATGATGACGATGACGATGAGGATAATGATAATGATCCCTTGTTAACATAAAATTTAATATATTCTTTAAACAGTAACAATTCAGAATCATTGGAGAAAGCAATGATTATAAAATGATTTTCTACTCATATCATTTTAAGCAAGAAAAAGAATTTTCTATCTTGTTTGAAAAGGGTCTAATTCATTTTAATCTATGTTGAGGGCAATTACTATCTACATAATTACCGTATATACTCGAGTATAAGTCAACCCGAATATAAGCCGAGGCACCTAATTTAACCACAAAAAAACTGGGAAAACTTATTGACTCGAGTATAAGCCGAGGGTGGGAAATGCAGCAGCTACTGGTAAATTTCAAAAATAAAAATAGATACCAATAAAAACTTTCACTAGGACAGTTGAGAATAAGTTTGATGTTCACAATTTCTTCTTTGAAAGAGACCAGTAAATAGGGAACAAGAAGATGAAGAAAAAGAAGTGTGTTTTTTCACACTTTTCACACTGCAGTGAACAAAAATGGCATCATAGGAACAGGCTTATTCTCAGCCCAAAGGTTTGTTTCTGATTTCTTCCCTGATTTAAGGGAAATTTGGGAAACGATCTCACTATCATGAAAGGTTTGATTGATTCACTAACCCAAAAGATGATGATGATGACAGTGGGAGGCAGGAGTCACTCTCCCTTGCAAGAAAAAAGCAAGAGCCATTCTTATGATCTCTCTCTCTCTCTCTCTCTCTCCCCGTAATACAGTCAAGCCCTTTCCAGCACATGCGATCTCCCTTCACCACTTTGCACCTTGCAAATGCAAAATTCTGGGGTTTTTGCATTTGCAAGGTGCAAAGCGGCGGGGGCGGATCCTGCGTGCTGGAAAGGGCTTGACTGTATTACGGGGAGAGAGAGAGAGAGGGAGAGATCATAAGAACGGCTCTTGCTTTTTTCTTGCAAGGGAGAGAGTGACTCCTGCCTCCCACTGTCATCAACATCTTCTTCTTTTGGGTTAGTGAATAAATTAATTTGGGAAATGATCTCACTATCAGAAAACAACGTGAGCCACCACCACCACCTCCCCCTCCTCCCGAGTGGACTGAAAGCAGCTGGAGCTGAGGAAACGAAGCTGAGTGGAGCCGAAGCAACCTCGGCTCGTGTTGTTTTCTCAGCCTAGAGAAAGGGGAAGGGGGCTCATCTGGACCAAGGGTGAGTCTCCCCCTCAGTTTCCCCTGAAGGATCTTCTGTCGCTTTTGCCTTCTCCCTACATCTTCCCTCTGTTAAAATCCCCCCCACACACACACACACTTATTTTCGGTTGGATAGATTTCGTGTCTGAGCATTCTCACATGGCGGTGGGTCTTCCCCCCAAAAAACAGTTAAAAAAAGAAAAAACAATATATCCTCAAGCAAGAACTTTTCTGCTTCCAATTACCCCTATGCTTAAAAGTTGCAAAGGAAACACGGAAGCAGGGAAGCGGCTGTCCAGCTTCAGAGCTCCACACCATTTTTTTTTCAGAGGGGAATCTGACTCGAGTATAAGCCGAGGGGGTTTTTTTCAGCACAAAAAATGTGCTGAAAAACTCGGCTTATCCTCGAGCATATACGGTATTTATATCCATGACTGGCACATTCTCCTGGGGTTGCCATCTTGGATTCCAGAGAAGCATCAGAGCTGTTAAAGCCACATATATAAAAATAAATATACAATAAACATACGTACGTACATACGTACATGCATACATAAATACATACCCAAAATGCTTGACATTTGTTTCAGTGTTCTGCGAAAATTGTGTACTCTAATTTCAAAGTTCCCCTTTGATCAAGGACAAGTCATCTTGTCAAATATAATTTTGAGTTCTCCAGAGTTAATAGGTGGGTTCAAGTATTTAAGAATTTGGTGTGATAAGAGTAAATATCCCCCTCAATTGTTGTCATTGTTACTATTTTGTTAGCAAACCTAATGCAAAATAAAATCAGCAATTCTAATTCTGGGTAGCAAGCAAGAAACCTAACAGTGTAATTTTTTAAAAAAAATGTATGACAAAAGAAGAAGAAATAAGGGGCAATGAAGGAGTGTACAAGAGAGCTATGGGAGTATATTTATATGAATTTTAAAAATGAAGGCTGTTTTACATTATAACAAAAAGGAAATTCGGAAGGAAGCCAACCACTCACTGATAAATTGTGAAGTATGGTAGTTTACTGAGTGGTACTAGGAGCTGTTGGTTTAAATATGCAATGAGGTCAGGGTTTCTGCTTATGAATTTAAGGGCTTGTATTAGATTTGGCCTGTCAGGAAGTATGCTAAAAGGGTTGAGGTGTGTGCAGAATGTTTTCTGAGATGCTGCAAGCACTTTCTTTTCCAATAAAGAACATCATACATCAACAGTTAAAATTGATTTTCCCAGAAAGTTTCCCCTACCCCTTAATGAAACTCTCTATGCTGCATTCATCTACAATGTAGATTACCAGGTAAAACTCACTTTATGCTTCAGAAAGTTTGGATGCTATTAAGAATGTTTGGGGAATACTTATTGATACAAGTGCATAGTCAAGTGCATAGACATTAAAAGGGACGGAGGAACAGTAGACAGAAAACACTTTTGCTCCATTAATTCACTCTCCATCTACCCTGCCACATTGAATAGATTTTTTTAAAAAATAATAATAAATACAATTAAAATAGCTTTAAAACCCATTGTATAAATGGGCCACCATCAGCTAGGAAAATGGATTTATGACAGTCCATTTTACAGAATAAGTTGGTTCATATTCTGATTTTGCCTAAATCACTAAAAATGGTCTCACTGCCTCTATAATTAATGGAAAACACTCATTTAATATTATTTTCTAAGTGTGCTTTAAAAATAGCCAGACAGTTCTATGGGCCCAGAGAAGCACTTTGATTTCAATGAGGAAATGGTGACCCACACACATGCAATGCACAGGAAAATTTAAATTTACAAATACTCTTGGCTGGATTACCTTACCAGAATCTTTTCAACATGGACATTGGATATACACGTTCTTTATGAAGATTGTGTCTAGTGCTATTTTCTATTCCTACATAGTTCATTCATGTTCATTCAGCGGTGGGGCAGACAAGCAAATTTTTGAGGAGAGTTTTTCTCATACTGCAACATGGTGTAATCCTTATTTCCTGAACCATAGAGTTCACATATTTCTTGACATTTATATTTTATTCCCTTCTTTATAAGCTGCTTTTAAATAACAAGATACTTGGGGCAGCACTTTTTTTAAAAAATGTAAAAAGATAATAATAAAGCCACAAAAGCAGAGGAAGGGATATTACTTTTGCAGAAACTATAAGAAATGCCAAACCTATACTGTCACATTCTAGTCTAATTTGGATTATAAGTCTCAACCTTATGCAGCCATCTTGATAATGATTATGCCTCTGAGTTACATCTGCTTCATTATGCCTTAATGTTATTTCTCTTCCTTTTTTCATACCTACAATTATTGTCCTCAAAAGTAGTTGTATCTTCCTTAAAACAGGAACAGTAATTGTTTTGTCTCACTCAAAGTCTATCTAGTCCAGCATACTGTTTCCAACAGGATCTACAGATTCAGAAAGCTCGCCAGATAGGAATAAAAAGGAAAATTGCTATAGATTTCAAAGGAACAGAAACATTGTGATCCACCAAACTAAAGTGGCAGCAGAAATGGGTTCCACCAAGATGTGTTACTCGCTGTAACAAGGGTATTAGTGAAAGAGTATATTGCATACGACATTTCAAATATCGTAAAAGATGCAAACGACAATGAATGTGGATTTTCCAGCTGCTTAAAAATACAAAAAAGCAAAATTAAATGGCACTGAAATGGATCAGATTTAGACAGATGTACAATATATATTCCTAGATGCCTTTCAGGCATTATTAAAGTTTATAACCCCATCCCTGACCCCTTTCCCAGGAAAACTGTTTACCTGCAGGCATCATTGTAAGTTAGGTATAAACTGCAAGAGAAAAACCTGGTGCTGTGTATAAACCCAGATTGCCCACAAGCATATATTACTCCTTCAGGAAGTGGTGCTGAATTTATGTCTATAGAAAGCTGACATCATTTAAGTGAAGTCACCTATTGCAGAAATTATCTGGAAAACTCATATATCAAATATTCTATTTTAGTAACATCTGAATTGTTACTAAATTGTGTGAATTACACAAATTTACACAAATCTATTCATTTACTGTAATCAATTCTATTTAATCTACACTAGAACAGGTCAAAGTTCACATGATGGTGTAGATTAAATAGAATTGATTACAGCAAATGAATAGATTTGTGTAAATTTGTGGTAATTCACACAGTTTAACAACAACGACATATGAGCTCTCCAGATAATTTCTGCAATAGGTGACTTCACTTAAATGATGTCAACTTTCTATGGACATAAATTCACATCACTACCTGCGGGAGTAATATATGCTTGTAGGCAATCTGAGTTTATACACCACACCAGGTTTTTCTCCTGCAGTTTATACCTAACTCACAATGATGCCTGCAGGTAAGCAGACTGGATAAGAACAGTGGTGTGATTCAATTTTTTTTTACTACCGGTTCTGTGGGCGTGGCTTGGTGAGCGTGACGGGAAGGATACTGTAAAATCTCCAGTCAGAGGTGGTATTTCTCAGCTCTCTGAAATACTCAAAATTTCTGCTGCCGGTTCTCCAGAACTGGTCGGAATCTGCTGAATACCACCTCTGGATTAGAACCACGTACCTCCCTTCCCAAGATCAAAAGACCACTGGACTTTTCTTCCTACAAATTTAGCCCACCACTGTCTCAAGACAAAATACTTCCAAAGCATCTTAACAGAAACTGCATAAGCTTGAAGATTCTTTTTAAAGATGCTTGTAAAATTTAACCGTGATGAATAGTAGGATCCAGTAATGTCTATTTTATGAGAAAATATATCTTGAAACATACAATATATTCAGGAGGAAACTCACTAAAATATGTTTTATGCAGATTTTGAAAAATTGCAAAACAAAGAGGACAGAATGGACAAATGAGTAAACAATCATGGGAACCCAAAATTGATTGATTTGTTCATCCGTAAATAAAGCATAGCTTTCAGCAAAAATTCTTTACTTGTTGCTAAAGAATACTGCTAGATGATGACAGGCGTAACAGAACAAAACTCTGTTAATGGAACATATTCACATCCTATCCTAAAGCAAGAGAACTCAAATATATTGAAGGTGTTTGGCAACAAATCTAAATTGTGAAAGACATGGTTTTTTTTTTCAAATTCTTCATTCATATTTTTTGTAAAGCACACATTCTTGTTATATTTATACCACTTTCTACTTAAAAAGCATTCAAAGGAACTAACAAGGAAATTACAAACAGATAAAATAATGTTGTAAGCCTCATTAAGAAATACATCTCGCTGACTGAAAGTATATTAAAATATCTTTCAAATATAAGATGGGTTAATTTATATTTAGTCTTAGCCATTCCTGCACCAAACAGCTTATTTTAAAAAGCTGGAGAAGCAATCAGCTTTAATATCCAGTCTTCCTAACTCCATGAGAATCCAAAGAATTTAGCTCTGCCTTTTTGCTCCAAAGAGTTCTTGTTAAACATGTCTCTCTTGGGATAAGACTGAGTCAAAACTGGGACACAGTCAAGAGAGGCGTGGCTATAAAGTTTAAAGGGCTCAATCTCTAGGCAGAAAGGCAGAGTTAACCCATTCTTTGGATTCACTGCTCAGCACACGGGAGAACTGCTCCATCATCTTGAATCAGGTACAAATAACCAGGAACATTTGTGGAGTTCAAAGCACAAAAAAATATATTATTGCTACCTATATGCAAGAGTTTAGTTTATGAATGCTCAAAGCTGAATTGGTATTAGTCAAGAGTCAACAAAATTCACAGGAAGCTGGACTTAAGTCTCTTGCGGCAATGCAATGACTTTAAACTGATGACCCCTTTAACTCCCCCTTCCAGTTCAGCTTGTTCTTTTCCTATACCTTATCCTGGGCTATGAGGTCAGAGTGCATTTTATTCTCTAAAATAGTATCCCCAGACTATAAGTGTTCCTGAGCCTTGTAAATGGAACTCTCAAGATCTTCAGCTAATAAGCTCTTCTGGAATCTGGAAGACACAAGGGTTTGAGAAGATTGATTTTGGAGCCTTAGGGAATGGGCAGCTTGTGAGTCAGAATGATGACTTCAAAGTAGAATATGTTTAAAGAGTCAGACAGCAGGACAAATTTACACAAATTCTCTAGAACGAGGAGTCTTATTTAATTTTTCAAATGAGGACAATGACAAGAAAGAATAATGAATAGAAAAATAAATTTCTCCTATTCGATGTCCCTCCCAAATAGTTCTGGATCCCCCTCCCTGCCCATAGACCTTCATTTTACCAGACCTATGGTTCTTCAGAGCCACATACTGTACTTATTATAATATCTACTTCTTCCAAGCATGCTGACTTAGAATATAGAATCATAGGTCTAGTCCAACCCCCTGCTCATTGCAGAAGATCTTATACTATTCTGGTCAAATGGATGTCCAGTCTATTTTTGAAAAGCAGTTTGTTGTGATACTCAATTTTCTTTACAAATATTCCTTTAGTATATTTCCTGCATCTCATACTGAAGTCTCTGTTAATAACCATGGGCATTAAAGGAAATATAAACCCTTTACATTCTAACTCCATTATAATTTAACATAAATATGTATTTAAGGGTTATGTACAACCCATTATTTGCATGCCCATCTTAATTATTTTACATTTATTTTTGGGTGTCTTCCTACCCATGGAAATGGAGTGCCTAATTTCAGTTTGCTGGATTGCAATCAGAAACTTTCATAATTCTTGTGGTAGCTATATGGGGTTTTTCAAGGTCATGCCACTATTTCATATAAAAAGTCCTCTGATAGGATTTATCCGTATTCTTCAAAAAATATTCGAATCTTAAAGATTCCTTTTTTTTTTTTTCAAAACAACAAACCAATGAGAAAGAGAGATGGTCAAATGGAAAATCTTTACAGAACTCTTCTTAACCGGCATAATATCTGCACTTTGGCACTTCTCCCTGACATGGAAATAAAATCAATGTGGAAGACCTATAAGCAGCTGCTGAGAGTGTGTTATTGTATTGCAGCTTTACTAAAAATAAGGACAAGCCAAGCAAAAGCACTTTTCTTCTGAGATAACAATGTCATCTGTTTTCTTGATGCAAGGGGTAGGCTTCCCCATCTGGCTTGCCTACTGCTACTTAGGGATTATGGGAAGTCTATGCATGGTAGCCTCTCCTTAATAGAGAGCATCTCTTTATAGAGATCCCTTGTTGAATGGGGAAAGGATTCTTTGCAAATTCTATCATTGCAGGAGAAGGCAGAGCAGGGTCCTTTTGACTTCTGATATCTGCATCTTATTATGAAAGTGCTCCTCCTTCTCCTCCGTCCCCCCTAGCATTTATTAGGGGGAAAAAAAGGAAGAGGAGAGTTCTTACAGATTGCTGTTTGTTAAGAAACAAGAAGAAATGAGAGAGCTGTTACACTGCCTGCAAGCTAGTAAAAAAAATTAAAAAGGTGGAAAGGAGTTGAGCCCCCTTCTCCTTTTGATCAACTCTTATTTTTATACTTCAATTCTTCTTTAAAAGAATGGTGTGGTGGTATGAAGATGCTCACCGCCCATTCAGAAGGTTGAAAGTTCAAACCTAGGTAGTAGCAGGTATTCCTCTCAGGGCACAAAGAGAAAATGTGCTGTGAACTCCATGTAGGTATCAGGAAGGGCATCTGGCCAGTAAATGTTCAGCTCCTTTTAGCTGCCCTGACTTTATGCCAAATTAAGAGATTACTGGAGTATAAAAAGAAAAAAAAATCTTCTTTAAAAGAGCTGCCACATCTACTCACAGGAGATAGGAACACTCTTTTGGTTCTCCTTCCCTCTTAATAAATATTTATGACTAGAAGGTGAAAAAGAAACACCAATATCACTCTTTCACAGGAAGAAAGGACTCCTGTGAATATCAGTGCCCTAATTTGGCCAAGCATTCATCTTACCTAAGGTCGCTTAAAATCTGGAACTGGAACAGTAACAAATGTTTCAGTGAAGTTTTTATCTGTGCCATTAAATCAAGGATTGGCCATATTTTTTGGAGCAGGAACTGCAGGCAAGGTTTTCCATTAGAAAGAAAATGCAATGCCCAGGATGATGACGCAAAACATATGGTGCTATGCCACATAAGCGGGCAAGATTTTCTGAGGTTCAGGGGTGTGTGTTGTTTTTCTTAAAGAAAAAAATCTAGGTTCAATCTGTATTTTATGTATTTTTCTCAAAATTATATTTTGACAGAAGTGGTCAAAAAACTCAAGATAGCACATGTATCTTCAAAAGCTTGCCCCTTCTTTACAAACGTAATGAATGTAAAAAAGAGGGTAGGGTTTCAATGGCATAAACCAAGATGCCCCATAGACCATGACCTCCCCCCACAGATATCGCTTATACAGACAGTCCTTGACTTATAATAATTCATTTAGTGAATGTTTGAAGTTACAAAGGCACTGAAAAAAAATGACTTAAGACCATTTTTTCACAGTTACAACATTGCAGCCATGGTCTTGTAATCAAAATTCAGACACTTGGCAACTGACTCATATTTACAATGGTTGCAGCTTCTTGGGATTACATGATCCTCTTTTGTGATCTTCTGACAAGCAAAGTCAATGGGACAGCCAGATTCAGTCAATGTCATGCCCCTGGTGTAGACTGACTCTGAGAGAGAGGAAGAACAGCCAACAGGGAGTATAAGTGTGGTTTCGGAGGTTGTGGAGGAAGCTGGGGAAGGGCAGAGACAGGCTGACCAGTCAGAGGAGGACCTAGCCCCATCCCCTCTCCATCCTAGGCCACACAGGGAGGAGAGGATAAGGGAGAGATGTGATCCACTTGGGAGGAGAGGGCTTTGATCCTCTTCATGGGCTGCAGCTGTGACAACTGAATAAGAGGACGGACCTATGTACAGGCAAACACTGGAAACAAAGCGTGGAAATATCTCTAGTTTATGGTTCCTCTCTAAGCTTGGCGTCTTTCCCAGTGTGTGTTCTGTTATCTGTGGACGTCCTCCAGCACTTATCTTGCCTGATTTGTGTTGCTTTTTTCCTCCTTCTTGTAATTGTTTGTGTGGGAGTTTTTTGTCTTCTGTCAAGGATATTTGGAGCTTGGAAGCAAAATGAAAGAATAAAAGGAACTTCACCTGTTTTCTGTGACTGTGTTTGTTTTGTATCCCACCTGGGTCATCACACTTAACAACCACATTACTAACTTAACAACTGCAGTGATTCATTTAACAACTATGGCATGAAAGGTCGTAAAAATGGGGCAAAACTCACTTAATGCACACCACACTTAGCAACATAAATTTTGGGCTCAATTGTGGTGGTAAGTTGTATACAGGTATACCGCCTGTATATGTTCACAATACGTTTTAGATAGATAGATAAGATAGATAGATAGAATTCTTTATTGGCCAAGTGTGATTGGACACACGAGGAATTTGTCTTGGTGTAAATGCTCTCAGTGCACATAAAAGAAAAGACACATTCATCAAGAGTCAAGAATCATAAGGTACAACACTTAATGACAGTCATAGGGTACAGTAAGCAATCAAATCATACTAGGAAACAGTCAATATAGATCATAAGGATACAAGTGACAAAGTTACAGTCATACAGTCACAAGTGGGAGGGGATGGGTGATAAGGAGTGACAAGAAGATTAATAGTAATATTAATGTAGTCTTTGTAAACAGTTGGACAATGTTGAGGGAATTATTTGTTTAGCACAGTGTCCCCCAACCTTTTTTGTGCCGCAGCCTGGTACCGGCATCACAAAATCATCCACAGCCCGGTACCGGAATCAGCACGCATGGCAAGGTGAGCCGAGCGACCGGCCAGCCAGCCGTCCCCCGCTTCTCCCCGCCACCTTCAATTCTTCCTTTGTACCTGTTAGGGATAACATTGTTTTTACCCTAACTGGTTTAGGTAAATAATAATATGTAATCATAGTTTGTAAGTTAAAGTGTCTGCAACTTTAACTGTGGAACAGTAATTAAGGGAGTGGTTGTGAAAGCACTTTAAAAGAAGCAAGGCTGCAGCTTGCTCTCTCTCTGGCTTTGATGATCCCTGATTACTGCAAGGAAACAAGTCTGCATTGCTCGAACGGGAGAGAAAACAAAGGACAGACTTGTAAGTGAATTGACATAGGATATTTCTACACGGACTTTGCTAACTGAATATCCCTGAATGGACTGACTAAATGATACATGACTATTGGACTGTTATTTTGACTATGCTATGAACTCATAATGGAATAAACTATATATTTGATAGCACAAGCGTATCTGTCATTTTTACTGTATGTTAATAAACATACAAGCTTAGCTCACTCATTTATCTGTGTGCCTATCTGACTAAGCTGCACATTCTGTTTAGCTTGTCTCCCTAACCCTGGTTGGGGAAACCAGGCTTAACAGTACCTGTGTCAATGGGCTTCGGGACGGTCGCTTGGCTCGCCTTGCCATGCATGCTGAAAGAATCCTCATGCCTTAGTTTTGTTCGAAGCCACCCTCCCACCTCGATGAAACTAAGGTGCGAGGATTCTTTCAGCACCCAAGTGCCACTTTCTACCTGGAAAAGCTCACCGGAAGCACTTTTTCATCAAAACAAGATGGCGGCGCCCAGCAAACTGGCGGCCTGGTAGAAATTGTCCCACGGACCGGTACCAGTCCGGGGACCGGTGGTTGGGGACCCCTGGTTTAGCAGAGTGATGGCTTTCGGAGGAAAACTGTGTCTAGTTGTTCCGGTGTGCAGTGCTCTGTGGTATCATTTTGAGGGAAGGAGTTGAAACAGTTTATGTCTGGAATGTGAGGGATTTTCACAGCCCTCTTTTTGACTTGTGCAGTATATATGTCGTCGATTGCAGGCAGGTTGGTAGTAATTGTTTTTTCTGCAGTCCTAATTGCTCTCTGAAGTCTGTGTCTGTCTTGTTATAGAGGTACAGATGACAGACTCAATAATTCCTCCACAGAACTGAATCATCAGCTCTTTGGGCAGTTTGAGCTTTCTGAGTTGGCGCAGAAAGAACATTTTTTTATTGTGCTTTTCGACGAAGTTTTAGATGTTAGGTGTCCATTTTAGGTTTTGTGATATGATAGAAACTAGAAATTTGAAGGTCTCTACTGTTGATACTGTGTTGTCTACGATTGTAAGAGGTGGTAATATGGGAGGGTTTCTCCTAAAGTCTACCACCATTTCCACAGGTTTTTTTTTTAAAGAAAATTTTATTAATTTTCTACAAACAAACAAGACAAATAAAACATTAAAACATTCAACTCTCGTATGTACATCCAGTGTGTCAGTTGGTTCATCATTTTTGTGCATTCATTCTGTAGTCCCAGTTACAATTATGTTACATAACAACTCATATTATCAATCCAAACTTATATATTCTATAATCATTAAAAAAAAAAAAAATTTTTTTTGACGATACTTTTAATCATTCATGCTTTATGAGCTAACAATACTTTAAGCAGATTATTCAACAAATCATATAAACATACCAAATCAATCCTAAAAAAACCCTTTATAAATATAATATCAAGTAACAAAATAATAGCAAAATAAAGATATTTCTTACTATCTAAAATATTCTATTATCGTATTTTATCATCTAGCCATTTATAAAAAAGATCCCAAATTTCATAAAATTGTTTATCCTCTTGCTCTCTAATTTCAAATGTCAATCTGCTCATCTCAGCACATTCCAATATTTTCTTAATAATTTCTTCCTGTAATGGTATTTTCTCATTCTTCCAATTTTTAGCAAATACAATCCTGGCCGCTGTTACTACATTTACAATCAGGTATTTCAAATCTTTACTATATATATCAGGTAAAATTCCCAATAAGAAGATCTCTGGTTTCAAGTCTATATGTTTCTTTGTCATTTTTTCCAGCCACATGCGAATTATAGTCCAATATTTTCTAGCATCCTCACAAGTCCACCACATATGGTAATACGAGCCGGGTATCTGATGACATTTCCAGCATTTTTCAGATTTGTTCTTAAACATTTTTGCTATTCTTGTCGGAGGAAAGTGCCACCTGTAAAACATCTTATACAAGTTTTCTTTATATGCTGTTGACATTGTCATTTTATAATTTTGAGACCACAATTTCTGCCATTTCTCTAAATCAATCCCATATCCAAAATCCTTCCCCCAAACAATCATAGTTTCTTTGACTTGTTCTTCCTCTAATTTCATTCCCAGTAAATAACCATATAATTTTTTAATCACCTTCTCATCAGTACCCATCAAGATCTTATCTAAATCAGTCTGCTTATCATAAAATCCCTCCGTTTTGGAATCTTCATCATACCTTGAATGTATTTGTGCATATGAAAACCAATTCATTCTTATACCTTGTTCCTCTAAGTTTTGGATCGATTTAAGTTCACCCTTTTCATCCAAAAGTTCCCCATATCTAATTCTTTGTTCCTTCTTGTAGATTATAGGATAGGAAAATGCTTCAATGGTCGATAACCAAACTGGAATTTTCAAATAACATTGTCTTTTTATCTTCTCCCAATTTAACCACAAAGACTCCCGTATATAATGTCTTCTAAAATAACCCTGTGTTTTAGTTCCCTTATACCATAAAAAAGCATGCCAGCCCAACAGCAAGTCATGCCCTTCTAATGTCAACAACCTATGTTTCCTTCATGTTATCCATTCTTTGATCCACATCAAACTTGCAGCTTGACAGGACAATTCCCAATTAGGCAGGCCAAAACCTCCTCTAATTCTAGCATCTTGCAAAAGCTTTAGCTTTATTCTCCCTTTTTTCCCTTGCCATATAAACTTCAACATAATTTTATTTAAATCTTCAAAATAGTCTTTTCCAAGCCTAATTGGTATTGTTTGAAACAAAAATAAAATTCTAGGTAAAATATTCATCTTAATTGTTGAAATTCTCCCTATTAATGACAATTGCAAGTTTTTCCACTTCTTCAAATCTGTAGTTATCTGTTGTTTAAGTTTAATATAATTATTCTCCTTTAATGTGCTACATCTTGTTGTCAAATATATCCCCAGATACTTAACCTTATTTGTGACCTGAATTTTCAAAAGATCTGCCAGTTCTTCTCTCTGTCTCAATAGCATATTCTTTGTCAAAATCTTTGTTTTATCTTTATTTATTTTCAAACCAGCCACCTCTCCATATGTCTCTATCCTTTCCAATAACTTTGGAGCTGTTTCTAGCGGGTCTTCCAAAATAAAAGCTAAATCATCAGCAAAAGTTTGTAGCTTAAATTTTTCCTTCTTAATTTTCATTCCTTTTATGCTTTTATCATCCCTAATATTTCTCTTCAACACTTCCAAGGTCAACACAAATAGCAAAGGAGATAGGGGGCATCCTTGTCTTGTGCCTTTCCTTATATTAATAAAATCTGTAAGTTTCCCCTCCATCATTACCCTTGCTGTCTGTTTATTATATATGGCTTCTATTGCTTGAATAAATTTTTGAGCAAAACCCATCTGCTCCAATAATAATAACATAAATCTCCAGTTCACGTTGTCAAATGCCTTTTGAGCATCTAGGAATATCAAAGCCATTTGCTTTTCAGGATGAGCCTCATAGTATTCCAAAGTGTCCAAGATTACTCTCATATTGTCTCTAATTTGTCTCTTTGGCAGAAATCCATTTTGATCTGGGTGAATAAAATTATTTAAATATTTTTAAGTCTTTCTGCTAAGATTGAAGCAAAGATTTTATAGTCTGCATTCAATAAAGAAATAGGTCTATAATTCTTAATTTGCAGTGGGTCAGTCTCTTCCTTCGGTATAAGTGTAATATAAGCCTCTGACCATGTTTTGGGTATCATCTTTTTTAACATAACTTCATTCATAACTTCTAACAATGAGGTACTCAAAGATTCTTGAAATATTTTGTAGAATTCTGCTGGAAGCCCATCTGGACCCGGTGCTTTCCCATTATTTTGTCTCTTAAATGCTTCATTTAGTTCCATCATTGTTATATTGCTTTCTAGCATTTCTTCAATCTCTTTAGGTATCTTCAGTAAATTAGCTTCCTGTAAATACTGTTTGACTTTTTCCTCATCAATATTCTCTTGTTTATATAGTTGCCCATAAAAATCTCGAATAATTTCTTTTTTCTCCTTATTCCCATAACAAACTTGGCCTTGTTCATCTATTAACTTCAATATTTTTCTTGATTCCTTCTCTTTTCTCAATTTATATGCTAGCCATCTACCTGGTTTATTTGCATCTTCAAAATAATTCTGTTTAGAGTTTCTGATTTTCTGTGCCAGTTCTTCTTTCTCTATTAATTCCATTTTATGTTTAATTACATCCAGCTTCAATTTAATATCCTTTTTCTGTGGCATTTTCTGTAATTCTTTTTCAAGAATTTTATACTCATCTTCCAAGGCCTTAGAAGCTTGCCTTTTCCTAATATTCTTTTTTCTTGTATGATCTATTATCAGACCTCTAGCATATGCCTTCATTGTATCCCAAACATTCTGCGTTGAAGTATCTTCTTTTTTATTTTCTCTAAAGAAAAAAGCCAATTCCTTCTCCATCCATTGTATAAAATCTTTCTCCTTTAAAATAGTATTATTTAATGTCCATCTCGATCTTTTTTTTTGTCCCTTCCATTTAATTGTCATTGGGCTATGATCTGCCCAAGTACTTGTTTCAATATTTGTTTCTTGAATATTGGATATTAATTCTGTTGATATCCAAATCATATCTAATCTGGACCATGATAGATGTCTATTTGAATAAAAAGTATATTGTTTAGCTTTAACATTTCTTTCTCTCCAAATATCTTTTAAAGTTAATTCATCTGTCATTTAAAAAAAAGACCTTGGGAGAGCCTTTCTATTTTGCTTTGTTGTTGTTGCTATATAGTCCAATTTATTGTCCACAATTCCATTAAAATCTCCCATCATAATTATATTAACATAGTCCAGCCCAATTATTTTCATGTGTAACTTTTTATAAAACTCTTCTTGTTTATCATTTGGAGCATAAATTGCAATCAAGAGTATTTTTATATTATTGTCCATCATTTCTACCATTAATACTCTTCCATCTTCATCCGTGTAAATCAATTTTGCTGGGATAGCCTCTTTAATGTATAGAACCACTCCTCTTTTCTTACATTGAGTCAAAGAAGTAAATATTTTCCCCAATTTTGGCTGTACTAACAATTGTTCATGTTGTTTTTTAATATGAACTTCTTGGAGACAAATTATATCAAATTTTAATTTCTCTAATTTATGAAAAGTTTTCCTTCTTTTAACAGCTGAATTAAGTCCATTTATATTCATTGTAATCAGTTTTCTTTCTTCCATGATTATGCTTTATATTTAGGTCTAACCGCTCTTGTGGATATCACTTCACGCTGTTCTTTGCTATCCATCTGTCCACCTACTGCTCCTTTCTCTTTTTCAGTCTCCAGTTGTTCCTCTTGAAACTCAATTAATGAGACCTCTTTCTCTGCCTCCTCTTTTCTTCCTCCAAAAAATTCTGCATGGAAAAGTTCCGCTTTCTCAATTGAATCAATTCTATATCTCTGCTCTTGCCACCTAAACATTAGTCCTTCTGGAATCAGCCATCTATAATTCATTTCGTTTTCCAAAAGCATTTTGGTCAGAAATCGATATTCTCTTCTCATCTCTCTCACTCTTCTGGGTATTTGTTTGAAAACCACAACCTCTTTACCTTTGTATTTCAATGTTTTCTCTCTTACTACTTGTAATATATGCGTTTTAATGGATTTTTTGGTAAATCTAATATGGACTTCCTTGGGTAATTTATTTCTCATCGCATACCTTGTATAGACTCGATATATCTCATCTATTCCATCCATCATCTTTTCCTCTGTAATTTCCAAAGCATCTGCCAAAATTTCTATCATTATCGCTGCCAAATTTTCTCCTTTTTCCTCTTCTACAGTTTTTACCAACTTAGATGTTTCCCATCTTAAAATAGGGAGGATTGGCTGGTGACTGTCAAAACTATATTCTAAATTACTGGAAAAGAAGCAGTTATGGTTCTACCGCTCTTGGAGTCTCAGACTACCATCTCTATTCTAAATACTGCATAAAGCAACATTTCCAGCTCTGATTGTTAAGTCTGGAGCATGGGTGCGAATGATGGAGACGAGCCGGTAAAAACAGTGAACTTCAAAATCTTTATTTACATATTGTGGCAGCTCCAACTGGAGGGCTGCTATAGCCTTCCTTATATAGGCAACTTATTAACTGTTCAACCAATAGCAAACTTGGAGTGCTAGCTCTGTTAACCAATGGGAATGGCCTGTTAATGGCCAATCAGATTCTCCTGAACGGACCAATCTGATCCTGCCATTAACAGCCAATCAGAAGTGCAGGGCCAGAACCCTGCACTTGACTTCAAGCTCAAGATAACTTTATTGGTATTATTCATTCACAACACCCCTTTCCCCCGGCTTCTGCCCACGGGGCGCGGTAACATAGTCCTTAAGGTAGGACGGCTGTTTTGTTAGTCTTTTCGATTTTCGCAAAGTGCCTGGCGGTTGGCTGCACTTCTGCTGAGGTAGATCGTTGTTTATCAGTAGGGGTGCTTCTGGTTCCGAGTTCGCGTTCCTGTCGTCACCAATATCACTGGCCACTCCCTGAGGTGAACTCACTCCGGTCCCTGGTTCCTGTTCCTGCGTTTCAGTCCCATTATCGGTTTCTTCAAAAAGGTTTCCCTCTAATTGCAATTCGCTTTCCTCTGTATCTCCCCCCCCCTCAGTTTGGTCATAAGGGAGTTCGGAAGTGCGCGACAGTAGCCGCGATCGTAGTTGATCTATGTGGCGCTTCCAAAGTCTGTCATCAGGGCACTGAACAAGGTATGATCTTGGGCCGGTTACGCAGATTGCGGTCGCTTCTACCCACAGCAGATTGCCCAATAAGTTTTTAGCAAATATTAAATCGCTTATCTGAAAGGTACGGCATCGGCCGCTGAATCCAAGTGGTTTTTCCAGTTCGTAGGCTGGGTGTAACTGATCGAGGTGGGAGCGGAGCTTTCGTCCCATTAGCAGCTCGCCAGGAGTTTTGTTGGTGACGCTGTGAGGTGTGACGTGCTGTAGGAAAAGGATCTGGTTGATTTTCTCGTCGATGTTGTCGTAGTCAATCTTTTGGAGAGTCTTTTTGATGAATTGTACCATGCGCTCAGCCCTACCGTTGGCAGCAGGGTGTGCAGGTAAAGTGAGCGCATGTCGGATACTGCGGTCAGCCAGGTACTGCTCAAAAGACAGCGCGGTAAACTGGGGCCCATTGTTGGATACCAGAATGTCTGGTAATCCGTGGGTTGCAAACAGTCTTTCCAGTCTTTTGATGACCGCGTCAGTGGTCGTGTTGCTCATTCGGTGAATCTCGAGCCAATTCGAGTAGGCGTCGACAATTAGTAAAAACGTGTGGCCTTTGGTCGGCCCGGCAAAGTCCAGATGGATGCGGGACCAGGGTCCCCGCGGCGTCTCCCATTCGGTTGGGGTTGCCTTTGGTGGAGCGTTGCTTACTTCTTGGCATCTCCTGCAAGTTTTAACCCACAATTCGATTTGTCGGTCAATGCCTGGCCACCATGCGTAGCTTCGTGCGAGGCCCTTCATGCGCACGATGCCAGGGTGGCCATCGTGCAAGGTTCTTAGCAATGTCTGTTGGAGTCGTTCTGGGATAACAACTCTATCGCCCCAGATGACACAGCCCTTCTGCGAGAACAACTCTGTTTGACGACTTTTGAATGGTGCAAAGTCGTCTGGTACTTGGTCCAATGGCCATCCGCGTTCTACCCATGTGAGGACTCGTGCTAAGATGGGGTCATGTTTTGTTTCTCTCGCGATGTCATGGGCAGTCAATGGCGGTGTGTGGAGTGTCTCGATCTGCAATGCTGTCATCGTTGGTGCAGGATTGTTGATAGTTTCAGGGAGTGGTATACGGCTCAGCGCGTCGGCGTGGGGAATGGCTTTACTGGGATGATATTGTAGCTGATAATTGTAGGCAGCCAAGAATTCTGACCAGCGGGTCATTCTGGGAGAAAGTATGTAGGGAGTTGGCTTGTCCCCAGCGATGATCCCCAGCAATGGTTTGTGGTCAGTTGCAATGGTGAAAACCCGGCCATACACGTACTCATGAAATCTTTTAACAGCTGATACAATCGCCAGGGCTTCTTTATCGATCTGGCTGTAATTTCGCTCGGTTTTCGAGACTCTTTGAGAAGTAAGCAACAGGGGCTTCGTTACCGTTAGGTAACACATGGCTCTAAATGGCGCCCACTCCAAAAGGCGATGTATCACATGTAATGTTTATTGGCAAAGTCTCATTGTACTGCATTAGTATGGCGTCCGAAGTCAGTAGTTTTTTCACATTACGGAACGCCTGCTCTTCTTTGTGACCCCATACCCAAATCGATTTTTTATCTAATAGATGATGTAAAGGTTCAGCGACAGTCGCCTTGTGCGGCAAGAACACATTATAAAAATTGATGAGGCCTAAGAACGCCTGGAGGTCGGTCTTGTTCTGGGGTCTGGGAGCGTTTTTTATTGCTCTTAATTTGCTATCGGTAGGGTGAATACCCTGACTGTCAATTAAGTACCCTAAGAATTCAACACGATCCATACACAGTTTGCACTTATTTCTTTTGACTTTCAAGCCTGCTTCCTGGAATTTTCGTAATACCAGTCTTAAACGCTCCCGTAAGATTTTTGGAGTGGGGGCGGCAATGAGCACATCGTCAAAATAGAGGACAATGCCCTTGATCTCCTGCAATAGTCTCTCCATTAGTCTCTGAAAGATCCCGGGGCCACACTGACTCCGAATTGAAGCCGCGTACACTTAAAGTCACCTCGGTGTTTTACGATAGTCTGTGCCTGTGCTGTTTTTTCGTCAACTGGCAGTTGCTGATAAGCCTGAGCTAAGTCTAGTTTAGCGAAAACTTTTCCGCCCCCCAGGGAATGTAGGAGGTGTTGTACCACCGGCACCGGATATGGGTTCTGTTGCAGGGCGTGGTTTAGGGTGGCTTGGTAGTCCCCACAAATTCTAATGGAGCCGTCCGGCTTAATTGGTGTCACAATCGGCGTTTCCCATGGGGAGTGGTCAATTGGCTTTAACACTCCCTGGGCAATCAACTTATCAAGCTGCTCATCGATTTTTGGCTTTAGAGCGAACGGAACTCGACGAGGCTTAAGGCGGATGGGAGCTATCTTTGGATTAAGGCTAAAGGATATCGGGGTCCCCTTGTACTCGCCTAGCTTTTCCTCGAAGACGTCCCTGAATTCGTGAGCGAGGTCTTCCTCCCAGTCACTGCCGCCGATTCGGTTAATGCCAGTCACTTCAGTGCCGAGTGGTGCGAACCATTGCAGGCCTAACAGACTAGGCCGGTCCTTATCAATCACCATCAGGGATAAGTACGCAGTGCAGTTCTTGAATGCAACCCGGACTCGACTGGATCCTGCGACTGGATCTGGTAGTCCTTTAACACGAGCTGTTGGAACTGAATGTCTTGGCGCCGGGTAGTGGGGATGAGTTGCTTGAGGGTCTTCCATGAGACCATTGAAAGAGACAATCCCGAATCAACTTCCATTTGGCAGGGTCGATTTTCAATGTTCACATTGACCCGAATTTTCTTAGCGTCAAGTGAAGAGGCATGGCCAATAATGAGTGTTTGGTGGGCCTCTTCCCGTCTTGCTAGACGATTCACGGGTCGGTTTCTGTAGGAGTGGTTTACTGGTTCTCGCCTTACAGGGCGATTCCCTGTCGATTGGTGGAGGTTGGTTCCTTTCGAGGTCTGGCTGGGTCCAGGGAGGCTTCTGCAGACCCGTCCGATGTGGCCTCTTTTCCCGCACTCGTGGCAGAGCGCGTCGTGGAATTTGCAGTCGGAGCAGTAATGATTGGCCCCGCAGCCAGCGCACGGTTGTTGGGACTTCGGGTAACGGTCCCGATCGGACCGCAGGCGATGGACCTCTTCTTCGTCGCTGTCTGACGACGAAGAGAGGTCCTCATGGTGGGCTGTCTGCAGCTGCCCTTCTGCGTTAGGTGAAACTTCGCCGGCCGGTGGGTGTGCTGGAGCGCGATTTCGGCGCAGTTGGGCAGCCGACTTCTTGGTCACCTCCACTGCTGTAGCTTCAGCTATGGCGTCTTTAAGGGTGATGTTGCCCTTTGCCATTATTTTGCTCTGCACGTTTAGAGCGTCTAGCCCGAGGACTACTCAGTCTCTCAAGGCCTCTTCTAGGTCGGTGAAATCACAAAGGCCTCCCAAGTTCTGGAGGTCTGCAACGAAATCGGCGACGCTTTCTCCTTTCCGCTGGTTTCTTTGATAGAACTCATGTTCGTCTTACGAGCGTTGGAACGGTTGGTGCATAGTGGGCCCTTAGTAGCGGTTCGAGGACATCCCAGTCCATGGCCTTCGCTCCCACCAGTTTCGCTAATGCCTTAGCCATTTTGAATACCATCGGGCCGCAGTGCGTTAGGAATACCGCCCGTTTCTTCCCAGGTGTGGCATCCTTCAGATTATTCGTTTCCAAAAACATTTGAAAATGATCCATGTAGGACTCCCAGTCCTCTTGAGCTGGATCGAACAGAGCGGGTGGTACTACGTCGCCGGACATGGTTCCGCCGTTGTATGCTTCAGCCACGTGCTTAGTTGTCTTAGTTGGCTCTGATGTCATCTAATCCCATCCTCGTCGCCAGTGTTAAGTCTGGAGCATGGGTGCGAATGATGGAGACGAGCTGGTAGAAACAGTGAACTTCAAACTCTTTATTTACATATTGTGACAGCTCCAACTGGAGGGCTGCTATAGCCTTCCTTATATAGGCAACTTATTAACTATTCAACCAATAGCAAACCTGGAGCGCTAGCTCCGTTAACCAATGGGAATGGCCTGTTAATGGCCAATCAGATGCTCCTGAATGGACCAATCCGATCCTGCCATTAACAGCCAATCAGAAGTGCAGGGCCAGTACCCTGCACTTGACTTCAAACTCAAGATAACTTTATTGGTATTATTCATTCACAACACTGATGATCTCCTACAACACAGGCAAGAATCAAAACAAATGCAGCTGTTCCAACCACACATTCCTGTTCAGCTCACTTCTGTCCCCTGATCAGGCAGCAATGATGAATCCTGCTTGATGCAATGGAAAAAAGAGGAGACTGATAACTCATTAGGAAACAGAAAAATGCCTGTTTAATTACTTGAAAAATATCTCTACCAGTACTTTTAATGGCACCTGGAGGGGATAAACATGTCCACAATTTTAATTAATTCTATTTCATTCATTGCGCCTGTATGGCAGGAAGAAATCGGATTCTAATGAAAGTACCTTCAAGCACTTCTCCAGCAGTGAGAAACATGTTTCGGTTACAGCCAGAAAAAGAAGCTATCCTCTTGGTTTAATTAAGGTGTTGGAAGGTTATAGGAGGGGAGGGGCATACAGTCATCATTATTTCAATTCAAATTAGGAGGCAAAAATCCCTGAGCTCAATTCAGAAAAATGATGCATTTTGTTTGTATTTTCAATGAAAGAGAGAGAGTGCAGTGCTGTTTATTTCTGCAGCACTTAGAATAAAATGTCATTAATATTGCTTTCTTGCCTATGTAGGTAGGAAGGAACCAAGAACAGTAAGTGGTGATAAGTTTTCAACTCTGCAGAATGATCAGTTATTTGTGATTCATTCTTTTTTTTTTTTTTTTGAGGGGGAGATAGCTTGATAATGCAGAAGATGATTTTTTTTCCCAATAAACTCTGTTCTAGGATATTTAGAAGGCATATTTCATAATGTACATCACAGTGAGTTTATCCACAAATGTACTGGAATAAAATACATGCTGCAAGCTGACCATTCATTTCATTTGATGATAGTGTCACCAGATAATAAGACAATAAAATACAATTCAACAATAAATAAAATGCAACAATTTGCCTTGCCAAGGGAGAAAAATCTAAAAAACACTAAAAATTGATATAAAGCCAACTGAATTTATAGTGTCCCAATATGATCAAATACCAGAACTGCGGGTGAAGATAATTAAAGAGAAATAAATTAACTGTTAGTTGCAGACACATTCTACAAAACAAAAAAAACCCCTGAGTAAGTTGTGATGCTTTTAAACATTCAGTCAAAGCTTAGTGGACAGAGAATTCATACCAGTGACTGGAAAAAGGTTTGATATTGGAGTTACCAAACTATATAGAAATCTCTGCAAAATTCACAGGGCAATAGAACATAGCCATCATAGCAACAATTTCAATTCCCAACAGACAAGTCTTTTAACGTAACTCACCTTTCTTAACCTGTCTTCTAAGACTGCTGAGGAAAAGACTTCAAATGGCAGTGGCTTAAAAATCTTCCAGCATTTTTTATCAAAAAAATATGTTGCTTTGACATACATCCACAACATATGATAAAATGTGCCCATTTTTTATTACATTTCCAACATTTGCTAGACATGTGTTGTCAGAGCATTTGGCAGCATGACTACCTTTATGAGATAACCCAGGAGCAACACACAGCACACAGAAACTTAGACATTAACAGTGGTTTACTCTCCAGCCTTAAAAGGGAAATACCCATACTCTGCTGAATCACTCTTGTTACATCAGCCAGACTTACATCAGCTTCACAGCATCATGTAGCTACTCACTGCTAGTCAGTTTCTAGCTCTTAATACCTTAACATTTGTTTAGACATTTTAGCTCATCTAGCAGGTACACAAGTGGTTAGAAAAGTTGATAGGGAAACATATAGATTATAAACCTGAATTGTTTTTATTAGGTATAATATTAGAAAAATTTGATAAGAAAAGTATGTATTTAATATTACATGTCTTAACAGCAGCGAGGATTATTTTTGCACATACTGGAAAAATGAAGATATGCCACGAGATGAAGAAATAGTTAAGAAGATACTAGGTTGTGCAGAAATGGATAGATTGATATTGAAAATTAAGCAGAAGGAGGACAGAATATTATAAAGCATGGAATTTATTTTATCCAGGGTTGGAAAAAAGGGGTGGAGATTAAGAATGTAATTTGCATTGTTAAGCAAATTAAATACTAAGACAACACGATGTTTATAAAGCACTAAGAAATGTATGTAATAGAAAATCAATTAAATTAAAAATTAATTAAATTAAATTAAATCAATCAATTAAATTAAAATCAATTAAATTAAAAAAATCTTCCAGTATCTAGTTAGATACTTTTAGGAGTAAGGAACAACAACATCCTTCCTAACATCCATAGAGCCACCTGTTGGGCACTGAGTTAGTTCATTGGTCCTTTTCCCAAAGAAAATAGTTGTCAAGGCCAACTTTTCATAAAACCAATCATTTATTCATACTGCTCGCAAAACATCAACATATAAATACAACCAATGAAATAATTCAAGGACTGCCCTGTTCAATGTTATATTATTCAGAGCTCTCAGCTTTGCCCTACCTGTCCTCCCTTCCAGCTGATACTGCTTTAACAATACTAGAAATGTTTAATGTTGCAAAGCCATTGTATATAAAGCTATTCACATATCCATTTCCAGGTTAGTCAGAGGTACCTGGAAGACACATCTAGAAGTCTACATGTTTTATGAAATCAGGAAGTCACCTGAATAAGTAGGGATTAGATAATATAACTCAAAATGAGAGATCAAGAAGTGTTGCAATGATTCAAGTAAGGATCAATCTTACAAGTCTCTTCCTCATCCCCAACATGTGGTGATGAGAGCAACCCACTTCTAGAGTAGTCCTTCACATCTCATACAACAAATTCTATTTCATCATGCATAGTCCATCACATCTCCCTAAGGTATGGCTTTTGGATCCTAAACCTATTGGACATTCCACAATATTCCAATCCTTTCAAAAAGTTTATTCAAAAACTAAAGTTCCATAATCTGAACCTCTATTCACTGGGTGATCCTGCTTGGTACAAAAATGATTGCATGTGAAATGATAATGCAGAAGAGTTTTCTCATTTACTAGCCATTGATTTCTCCTGGCAAAATGATAATTAGCTGGTAAAGAGGAGATTGGCCTCAAATTATTTCTACACTCTTTAATTATACAGCACATAGACAGATTCAACCACAATTTCAACTAAGAAACAATGAGCATACTAAGGAATTTTCAACTAAAAAACAACAAGCTAAGGAATTACTGGAAATGTGGCATTCAGACAAATTAACCATCAATAGACATATAGAGAAAACCATATTTACAAACCATTCAAAAGAGACAGCATCAACAACAACAAAAATCCTAAGAAGAAGAAAAAACTAGAACACATCCTCTTCCAACAGCCAACATTCAGTTAAATAGGGATCAATACCAGACAACAATCAGGCAGAAAACAATACTCTAATCAAGCAACTATCAAGGAGGCCAACTACACCCCCATCAAAACTGGCAGGGCAAACTACTGAGGGAGCAAACCTCATACTCATTCATATTGAAGATGTTTCCTAGTTGGGTAATGAAATGTCTTCAAGCCAATGACCAAGCTCAAAGAACATCAACTATTTCATATTGCTATACTTCATAAAATAATTTGATACTTGGGATTTGAGATGAAATCCCAAGGCTATAGAATAGCACGAATAAAGAAAAGCTGCAAAGAGGCAATAGCAAACTACTTTTATTCGGTTGCCAGGAAAACAATATGAATTTCGCCATGTAGTCGCCAGAAGCTGAATGACCATAGAAGAATTCCTTGTGAGATATGGGCCATTTTCAATTTAATATTGGGTGAGGAGGTAAGCACCGAATAGATTTCATCTAGGACTGCTGTGAATGCTTTGCCTTGTACAGGTGTCATATCGCAAATATCTGCCTAAATTCAAAACAACATATAGTTCAACAACTGATATTGCATCCAGTTTTGGTCACCATGTTATTAAAGAGGTGTTGAGACTCTAGAAAGAGTGCAGAGAAGAGCAACAAAAATCATTAGGGGACTTTTAACAGCAGCTAGAATTATGTTTGCTAAGAATTGGGGAAACGATAAAATACCCATGCAGGAGGAAGTTATTAAGAAAATTATGGACTGTGCTGAAATGAGTAAATTGACATTTTAAATTAGAGAACAAGAAGATAATTTTATATGATATGAGATTTGTTTTATCAATGGTTGGACAAAAAGACATGGTAATGTAATAGATTTGTTGATTTCGTAATAGGTTTAATAGATAAATATAAAATATAATATAGACGTATATAACCATTGGATGAAAATATAACATAAATTTTAAAATAAAATATGCAATATCTCATATAAAGTGATAGAATAAATAGTTTGGTCATGGATGATTAATAATTGATAAGCATATAAGCATGTTAGCTTGACAATGTGGAAATTTATATAAATTGAGAAATGACTACAAAAGGATAGCATAAAAGATTTGTAATCAACTGACACACTGTATGTATATAAGATGGAAGATGGTTTTTATGTTTTGTTTGTATATATTTGTCTTAAAAAAATAAAAAATTTTGAAAAAAAAACAAATCGTTTGGGGACTGAAGGCTAAAAGTTATAAAGCAGAGCTGGTGGAATTGGATATGACTAGTTTACTGGAAAAAGGGACTGGGGTGATATGATAGCAGTGTTCCAATAACTAAGGAGCAGCCACAAAGAAGAGGGAGCCAAGCTATTCTCCAAAACACCTGAGGGCAGGACAAAAAGCAATGGGTGGAAACTAATCAAGGAGAGAAGCAACTTAGAACTCAGGAGAAATTTCCTGACAGTGAGAACTATTAATCAGTACAGCTAATCCAAGAAAATCAAAAGAGTTGTTAAGGATCAAGGAGAATTTCAAAGATACTTTGAAATAGGAAGAGGCTACTTTCAAGTTCCACATACAGAGTTAGGCTCCCCCACCCCCCACCCCCACCC
Organism: Hydrophis major; assembly: GCA_033807585.1. Taxonomy (NCBI): domain Eukaryota; kingdom Metazoa; phylum Chordata; class Lepidosauria; order Squamata; family Elapidae; genus Hydrophis; species Hydrophis major. Next base: position 149,567,141 of record CM066330.1, read on the forward strand.
CGGATTTGGTCCTGCATCAACTGAGGAAAACAAATAACTTTCAACTTCAGTTGTCCCATTCACAAGATGGGAATTTCAACTGCTACCTCTTGTGGCACAAGTGAAATGAAGTCAAATAAAATAAAATAACCCTATTTGTTTTAATTATATTTTTTGCTTGGTCCATTTTATTAAGACTTAAAGATATTACATCAATATTAACCAAGCACATCATCACATTAAAACAAGACAGCATTCAAAGAAATTTATTTATTGAACTTGTGTACTTTCATTATCTATTCAAACTCCTAGCATTAATCAGCAGTAAATATTGGGCAAAAATATCTATGGGAGAGGAAATAAGTAAATGCATTAATAAACTATAATTCTCAATGTACTTTGGATTACACAAATCGTTTCAATTAAACTAGAAAAAAGCGATATCAGAGAAGTAGTAACATATACTGTATTTAAATAATTAGATAAAGATCAGTGCTGCAGCATTTTCTTTAGTCTTTATTTTAAAGAAGATGCATTACATCAGAAAAGTATATAATGGTTTGTGTTATGTTTTGAGCATGGGCGAGAAAGAATGGAGACAAGCCTCTGAACGGTGAACTTCAGCTCTTTATTTACATAGTGACTTCTAGCCTCTATAGTAGTTTTAACCTGCCTTATATAGGCAAACCCCGTAACTATTAACCAATAACCAACGAGGAGCACTAGCTCTCATAACCAATAGGAACTCTCTGTTAAGGGCCAATCGGATTCCCCGGAGTGGGCCAATCTGATCCAGCCGTTTAACAACCAATCAGAAGTGCAGGGCCAGAACCCTGCACTTTACTCCAAGCTCACGCTTTATTAAAACTTTATACATTCACAACACCCCTTCCCCCTGGCTTCTGTTTGCAGGGCGCAGTTACATAGTCCTTTAGGTAGGATGGTTGTTTTATTAGTCTCTTTGATTTTCGCTGTGTCATTTGGCTGCAATCATGCTGAGGTAGATTGTTGTTTGGCAGTGGGGCTGTTTCTGGTTCAGAGTTCATTTCCCCGTCGTTGCCCATGTTCTCTGTAATACCCTGAGGTTCAACTGTTTCCCTCTCTGGTTCCACTTCCTGAGTCTCTATTATACCATCGTTCCCTTCGAACGGGTTTTCTT